>OZ004707.1:176445436-177645436 GCA_963924515.1 Vespertilio murinus | reverse complement strand
GCGGTGGGGCTGGATAAGGGAGGACTTCCGTTCCTGCCCCTCCAAATACAAGAGCTCCCACCTTCACTTGGAGTTGGGGAACGAGGACGCGGGAGAGGATTAGAAGAGCTAGTGGGGCTTGGGCTTAGGCACTTGTTTGTTCTTGCTGGCAGCGCCGGGCCCAGCCTCCTGACAGTGAATCATCCCATCCAGGCTTGGCATTCAGTGGTGAGCCAGGGTTGCCATGGAGATGGGCGAGGCCCGGAGCCCGCAGGTCTGGGTGGCCTGACTTGTTTTTAACCGTTGAAGCCTGTGTGAACATAGAGGCCCTCGTCCCCACCGCCGAGGCCTTAAAGCATGACTGGTATTTTGGGCCCAGAACAGGCTGGTAGGAGAAACTTGTTTCCTCAATATTCAGTCTCTCACTAACTTCTGGGCACCGTGGTCAACCATGCCAGTGGTCTCGTAAGCCCAGGACATTAAAAACAAACAAATTCTAGGGCTGATGCCTATCTTACTGAAGGGAGGAAGTGAAGAGGTAAAATCCCTCCCTCTCTGTGGTCTGCTCCTTTATTAATAACTCCTTGCTGCAGAGTTATTAAACTCATTCACCCACAGAAGCATCCTGTGATCCAAGGAAGGACAGAGGCCTCCAGTCTTAGCCAACAATCTCCCTTTAACCCTCCCTCCCCACTTTTCTTTGGTCGTTCCCATCTGATCCCAGCAGAGCTCCGGACACCGTGTATGGGTGTGAAGAAGGTAAATTTATCCACCTCCCCAACCACGCCACACTCTCGGGCTCTCACAGAAACCAGAAAAGAGAACCCCAGTGTCCTAGCTGCCTTGCTCCCGCCCAGCCACCTCCTCAGATCACAGGAGGACACGCAACTGACATCCGCCAAGTGCCATGAATTGCCCCACTGTCGTCTGTGTCTTTCGCAAGGGTCTTTGTGATTGTTGTCATCATCTCTCCCTCCCTCCCTCCCGCCCCCCCCCCTTTCCAGAATCTGCCTGGCTACAGCACTTCACAGTTTTCAGACTTTTATATGCATTGCCTCATTTAATCCTCATCATCAGCCTAGGTCAAAGACAGGACAGGTATTAATACAATTTAAAAAATAAAGGAGGGTTCTAGGGTTCAAAGAAGCTAAGGAAGAGAGGTTTTGTTTCCTGTTTGGTGTTTCAGGATAGACACACCTGCCCATGTGTGTTGGCAAAGGATGAAACAGTGGCAGAGACAGAGTGCAGAGGCAGGAAAGAGGTGGATTAATGGAGCAGGTTCTTGAAGGAGACAGGGAGCCTTGGGAGAAGCCCCACCTTCTTTATATTAGACTAGCGGCCCGGTGCACAAAATTCATGCACGGGGGCAGGGGGTTGTCTCTCAGCCCAGCCTGCACCCTCTCCAATCTGGGATTCCTCGAGGGCAGTCGGATATCCCTCTTGCAATCCAGGCCTGCTGGCTCCCAACTGCTCGCCTGCCTGCCTTCCTGATTGCCTCTAACCGCTTCTGCCTGCCAGCCTGATCACCACCTAACCACTCCCCTGCCAGCCTGATTGATGTCTAACTGCTCCCCTGCCAGCCCATGTGCCCCCAACTTCCCTCCTCTGCAGGCCTGGTCACCCCTAACTGTCCTCCCTTACAGGCCTCGTGCCTCCCAACTGCCCTCCCCTGCTGGCCATCTTGTGGTGGCCATCTTGTGTGTTGGAGTGATGGTCAATCTGCATATTACTCTTTTATTAAATAGGATACACACATGTGTATTTCCACGATCCCCTCCACAATGCCCGGGGCAGTTGTCGGGTCTCCTTCGTCTCCTCTGGTCTATGCCAGTTTCTGTCTTTCCTTGTTTTTTTTCATGACCTCGACAGTGTTGAGACATTCTGGTCAAGTCTTTTGTAGAATGCCCTCTGTTGGGGGTATGTCTTGTTTTTCTCATGGCCCATCTTCTGGGAAGAATAGAATTCTTTGAAGAAATGAAGACTTTTCCAGTAGAACAATGGGGAGAGAAAAAAACACTATCCTTTTTATCCCTGCACTATGCAATGGGTGAGACCGTTTCTCGCCCACAGGCAAAGGAGCTTTTCTCAGCAAAACCAGAACATCTCCCTTGGGCTGTAATTGGAAACGGGGAGAGGTAGCCAGGCTGGAGAAGAGGTGCTGGACTTTTTACTCCCATCCCCACGGGACCAGGCCTCTGTCCCCTTTAATGAGCTCTATGAGCAAGAATTGTCTAACTGAGCATCTATAGCAAACCTGCTCAGCTCAGCTCCTACAAGGATGGGCAAGAGTAAAGTAGCAGCCTTGGCACCTATATGGCCAACATCCCTGCCATGTATCAGTTATTAACCTGGGAGGAAACAATCAACTTCCTGGCCTCCCAGGCCCGCCCTGGTTTCTTATTTTATTGGGGTCCCTTAAACATTGACTGGATGCCCCTTTCAAAGGCTGAAGTTCTCTTTGATTCTTGATGGTCCCTTCCCATTTGGTTTTTTTCTAGTGTTCAAGTAACAGGGCTGAGAGCCAGGTGTGGGGCTGGGGAGCCCCTCTGCGCCACACCAAGAAGTGAGTTCTCCTCAGAATACTCTGCACCCCTTAGGTGGTGCTGTCCCCACAACCGTGTAAGCCATTACTAGGGAGCTCCCATTATACTCCCTTCATGGCCTTGTTATCCCCCAGCCATTGTGGCCCAGCCAAATGAAACCGTTTCTCTTACACAGCATCTCCTCAGGCCAATTAACTCAGTGATCCAACAACAACAACAAATCAGCGGGGCTCATTCCTCTTGTGAACCAAGTGCTCCGGTCCTGCCCCTGACCTCCCCCACCCCCCCTTATGGTGAGGCTTTAGGTATGAGACTGCCATCTGTTGCTGCTGCTTCCTCCATTCTGCGAAGGGTTCTGCATGGGGTCCAGACATGCAGGACCCGCGTTCCTGTATCTGGCCTTGTCGTTGACTAGGTGAGATCTGGAGTCTTTCCCCTGCTGGTTTCAGTTCTCCGGAAAATGTCCTTCTTGCCATCTGTGCGTGTAGACCAGAGAAACGACTGGCCTTCTGCAGATTGACTCGGGATCCTTGAAATTGTGAAGTGGGAGGGGCTTAACCCTCGCAGGTTTTGGAAGGAGCCCCATCATTAGCCGAGCATGGCGTCACTCCCGAAGAGACCCAGCTCCTGCCCAGGAGACGCTTCTGTGCACAGTGCAGCCCTCCATCACACCTTCTGTGGCATCGTTCCTTTGGGGGAAATTGTTTTTATTTTTTTCATGGTGACTGACTTAACTTTCCTGGCAGAGGAAGGGGTGGGGCGGTTGAGTAACTTCATCCACCAGAAGAATGAGATGACTTGAAGATAATTCTTCGATAAACACAAACCCAGAGCAGAAAGGACGGTAAAGGGCACTACCCCTCGGCTACAGCAGCACCAAGATGAGGGCGAGAGGGAGGGCTAAGTGCTAACCAAAACCTGGGACAACAGGTTGATGCTTTTGTGTCTCCAAGGAGGCCAGCAGCCTGTCTCCCATTTTCCAAGGGTCTGATTGGGCCTCTGTGCGTTGGGGTTGGGGAGCGGGAAAAGCATCGCCTTCTTTCTTTTTAACTCCCAGGACCCAGAAGGGCTAGGCCAGGGCCTACCCACCTTGAAGTCAAGTGTGTGCTTATCCAGTGCCCAGTATACGGGGATGTCCTGGCTGGGCCCCCCCTAACGGCGTGTCTCTGCTCTAACGGGGAGAGACTCACGGAGGAGCCATGTCCATTGTCTTTGGCCTAAGCCAGGAGATCCTCCTCACCTGCGCCTCTTGTCTTACTAAGAGGGAAGGCCTGCCACACTTGCTTGAACCTAAAGCTTTCTGGTTTGTTTTAACTCTCAATGTCCTGCTCCTTCGAGTCTGGCACCCATGCGTTTTTATTTTCTGCACTCTCCAACCATGGACCATGTGGTTGCGTGTCATTTTCACTGCTGTTTGGTGTTGCCTTCCCTAAGGTGAGGACTAGGAGGTTTGAGAAGATGCTGAGGGACTGTCCAAGGGGGCAGGAGTGTGGTTGTGGTGATCTGGACGCTGACAGGTTGTTCTCACGGTCACTTCTAATACCTGTAGTATACAGTCTCCTTTATTTGTTGTCATGCTCGGAAGGCAAGAAAGGGCCACCTTCCTTGTTCACAGGTGAGAGGCTGAAGAGGAGAACTCTGAGCAGGAATCCCAGCCCTCCACTAGGGGAACGCACCCAGAGTAGCGCACACCAGTGTAGGCGAGGTTTTCACCACTGCACGCGGAGGTCTTGGGTCAGCCTTCCCACGGCTGCTATCTCTCCTCTTCCACCCAACTGCCAAGTCATGGGGGAAAGGAGGAGAGCAAAAAAGGAAGGAAAGAGGGGCCGCCTGTCCACACCACTGGGCTGTCTCGGCTCTCCGGGGGCAGAGAACCAAGGTTCCTGAAGAGCAGGGCTCGGGCGTAGGGCGTAGTCTCTGTTGAGAAGGGTGGGCCAGTGAAACCTGATGCCTGGGCGTTGGCCGGGAGCCCACCCCCTCAGGCATCCAGCTGGCCACTGCACTGCAGCCTGAGTCACTCCCCAGCAAGCCCTGGTACGAGCGAGCGTGAGAGACCGAGCTCATGGCTTGGCAGGAGGCCGCCTCCACGGGCATCTAGTTCAGCATTGCCAGGCCAGGATTTGGCACCTTAGTTCGGTTCTTGGTTGGGAAAGTCTGCCCATTACAGTCCAGTATCTCAACGTGCCCACCTATGAAATGGTATTTCCATAAGATTGGAAGATTCCTTGGAGGTTTCTCTCTGGTATTTGGAGGCTCATTTGTAAGGAAGTAAGTACCTAACAGTTGGGCAAGTCAGCTTGTAAGGTTTCCCTGTGTGGAAAGGGAAAGGAGCAAATGTGGACGCCCCCGGGGGGACTCTGAGCTCTGATAGGCATCACAGCTGCCCTCATTGGCGCGTGGGTGTGCCCTTTGACCAGCTTGTCTCTGGTTTTATTGTATGGTATGTACACGGAGCAGTGCATAAAACATGAATGGCTTAAAGAGTAACCATGAAGTGAATACCCATGTCACCACCACCCAAGTCAAAAGCTAGAATATTGCCAGTGCCCCAGACCTTGCCCCCAAGTGCTCTTCCCTGATGAGAACTCCTCCTTCCTACTACAGGTCACCAATGCTAGACTTTATAACAACCACTTCCTTTTTTTCCCCTTTGTCATCTCTTTACCCTTGAACAGTAGAGTAATATTTAACTATATGGAATAGATTGAATATATTCTTGGGGTTCTTCATTTGTTTAACATGGTGAGATAGATGCGTATTGGATGCGTATAGGATTGCGTATTGCTATACTTCGTTTTCACAGCTGTATAATATTCCATTGTTCATAAAGTAACCATTTTTGCTGTATTGCTAGTAGGTCATTATTTATTCCCAGCTTTACTGATATTTTTAGGGGACCAAATGGATTGGCCCCCTAATCCTACACAGGCTGCTGCTGCTACAGGTACATGGGCGAGGAGCAGCAATCAAGTGTAGTCTCACCTTCAGCACTCAGCGACCGTGCTCTCCCTGGCAGCCAGAATTAATGCCAGCGCCCTGTATTTCTTGCAGCTTGCTGGGATTGCGGTCCTCGCCATTGGACTATGGCTCCGATTCGACTCTCAGACGAAGAGCATCTTCGAGCAAGAAAATAATCATGCCAGCTTCTACACAGGTGAGCACGGGAAGACTTGGTGCTTCCTCCAGCTGCAGAGATGCCTTGTTGATCCAGGGACTTGGCCTAGGAAAAGACATTTGCTCTGGCCACACTGGTCAGTCGTGTCCCTTGCAAGCCTTGCTTCGTGTAGTTATGCCCATGAATTTGCATTTGGCTGATGTGGTTTCTTCTTTCATGCCGACCAAGTCTGAAGTTTCGACTATTGTCTGAGGTGAAGTTGGCTCCACCAAAGCTGCTGCCACTCTTGGGGATTTAAGAACCTCTGTCCTGCCCTTGCCAGTGTTGCTAAATGGTTAGAGCATCGACCCGAGCACTGAAGGATCGTGGTTTTGATTCCCCGTTAGGGGCACGTATCTGGCTCGCAGGTCGGGGCACATTTGGGAGGCAACCAATGTGTCTCTCTCACATTGATGTTTCTCTCCCCCACCCCCTTCTTCCCTCCCACTCTCTGTGAAAAATAAATGGGGGAAAATATCCTCACGTGAGGATTAACAACAAAACAGAAAGAACCTCTGTCCTGGACCCTGGTCCCCTCTTCCTTTCATGTCTTCTCAGGCTGAATCATCTCCTCAATTCAGAAAGCTTTGTGCTGGGGAATCCACCGTGCCAGGCAAAGGAGAGGTGGCTCCTCCCCAGTTGTTCAGACAGGGGGGCTCTGAGATCCCAACGATCAGCTTCGTAGATAGTAACAGTCAAAATTAGTAAGAGAGAGTAGTAGAGACGCCAGCCCCCTCTGAACCCCTGGTGCTGGTGTAAAGGCCACGCGTTGCTACTTTAGGGAAAAGGTTTCCAATTCCAGCAAGAACTGACTTAACAGGTTTCTTTGTACCCACAGGCTCCGTGGCATTTTTTCCTAGCATCATTCTGTCACTTTTCACTGCCGTATGGCCGTGTAAATAAATGCCTCTCAAAAATGAGCGGGAGCACGGAGGGAGGCGGCCTGTCAAACGCAACTGCCCAGTTTCTGGGACAACACGGGCTCTGCCACTCTCCTCTCCGCCGGTTTGGGAATAGGAGAAACATTTCATTTGCGAGAAAACAAAAGCAGCCCCCCCTATTTTTAGAATGGTGCTGTCACATCATCGGGCTCAAAGTATAAGTTTGGTCACTTCCTTCCCACCCACCAAAGAAGTTATTTTAAAAAAAGATGGGAGAAAACAGTCTAACGAGACTTATCGCCCCGGCCGGCCTTCAGGAAGCGCGCGGTGGCTGCCAGCCTGCAGGCCTCCCTCCCGCCTGCCCGAGGCCAGCCTCTGGATGGTTTCCCGGCCTTTATTATTTCTTGCTGTTGTCGTTGGTTGGGGTTTTTTAGGGTGTGCCTCCCTACCGTGAGAGAAAAAAAAAAAAGGCAAGAGGAAGAAAAGCACAATGCCTGTGTGCGTCTTTAAACGGCGCGCAGAGTTTTGGGGAGCAGGTCTCCACAGTGCCCCGACCTGTTTTAGTAACAGCTTGCTTTCTGCGAGTCTGTGGCGGCCCCGGAATGCCGCCTGCGGAGCTAGAGGGGCGGGGGCGGGGTGCCGGGGAGACCAGGAGCAAGCACTCCGATTCCTGTCCTGTCCTGTCCTGTCATGTCATACCAGGCTGCTGGGAACCCTCAGCGGCGAGAGGGGAGAGCGGATTTGCTGGAGGGGTGTGCGGTGGGGCAGCCACTCCAGGCAGGGGGCCTGGCTCCCACCCGCTCCCACTACCCCTTCCCTGCGTGGCCTTCACTGTCTCACGGGTGGTTGTGTAGTGTCATCCCGGGAGCTCTCTGCCATACGCGGAGCGATCCCCATTTCACTGATGAAGAAACCGAGGCCCAAGGAGTTTAAATCGCCTGTCCGAGCACCATGCCCTCCCTCACAAGGCAGGGCTGGGATTTGAAATCAGTCCCGCCAAAGCTGCTTCTTGTTACCTGTACTGGATTGTGGGGAGGCCTCCTCGGTGTAGGAACGGAAAATATCGGCACTGACCGGACGTTCCCCGGGGGTGGGGACCCTTTTGGCCTTTGATTACGCCCGAGTTATAGTTGGAGGAGGGAAACCACAAGTAGGGGTGGCCCCAGCCAGCAGGTGACAGGTGGGAAAGTCGTGTCGAGTGTCGGGAGAGCGAGGCGCACAGTCCAGGGAGCCAGGACCTGCCGCCGGGAGCCCCACGGGTCATTCATTGCAGGCCCTCCCCTCCTCCCACCCGCCATGGCCACTGGCCCTACCTTCAGTGACTAGGATGAGGACTGGGAGGCACAATCCCACAGAGACACAATGCATATGTTTTTTCGCATTAACTCGGCCTTAAGCCCTAAAGGAGGAAATGGACCCTTTGCAACCGGACCCCCTGCCTGGGAAAGAGCTCAGCTTCGAAGACTGCCTTCAGGTTCAGGTCGTAGAAGCTCAGGGAGCAAAGGATGATGCAAATGACACTAGAGCGTCAGTCAGCTGGGTGGCCACTTGGGTCTAGCCTGGCCCTGCCCTTCCCTGAGTGCAATTCTGAAATTCAGTCATCACGGTCCACGGGCAAAGAGCTAAGGAGGCTTCATACACCGTGCCCCCTTCCCACTTGGCCTGTGACGCCAGCCTCGGTACTGACCTATCGCCCTCTTCCAGCAGCGTGCCAGCTCCACCCCAGCCGCTATTCCCGGCATCAGGAGGTGACCATCCCTTGCCCGAGGGCACTGACCATCCGCAGGGCAATCCACTGGCCAGCCTGACGGGAAACCTGAAGGACCACAGCTTTGAAAGTAGCAAAACAATGGCTAGCCAGACAGAGAAGCAAGTGAAAAATAAATGTTCCAACATTCAAAACAGGCCATAGTGAAGCAGAACAGCTGACAGGCGGCCTTATAAGGGCCTTGTCTGCTGCCGTTCAGGCCCTGGGAGAGTCAGCCCGTCAGCAGTATTCGTGATCCCAGGCTGCAAACATGCTGGGGAACTCCATTTCTTGGTCTCGGGCCAGCAGCCCTTCTTAACTCCTTGGTGTCCTCCCAGAGCCTAGCCACTCATTGCATGAGGGCATCTGGGGGTCAGGTTTGGGGATGGGGGGGAGGGGGGGGATTGGTGAACCAGAGGCTGTGGACAAGCACACTCTCAAGGACCGACCGTTCCCCTTTTGTGACACGGTGCCTGACACATTGCCTACACGCAGCTGACTTCCCTGTTTCCAGCTTATGATCAGGTCAGCGTGTTTGGTGGTTCTGTGTCCCTTCATCTTCCTGTCCTGGAGCTGGCAGAGTCTCCACACCCACACCTCCGGGAGGCAGAGACCTCTGTGCTTGGCAGATGGGGTTCGCAGTGGCGCTCATTAATGAAAACGGCCATCAATGGGATGGAGAGGGGCCAAGAGAGCTGTTGGGGTACCTGGGAGCCCTGGTTATGTTAATTGGAGATAATTAGAACCGTTCTAAGCAAGTGGAGGCCAGGAGCTCTGCTGGGTTTTGTTCTCCATACAAACGGGTGTGGTGAGTGCTTTTTGCAAGATGGGGCTGAGGTGGTGGCAGGAGGCTGGTGTGCCCTCCGTCCAGCCAGCGCCGAGCCCTGATACACAGGTGAAAGGACACCCCGGCATCTGCCACGGCTACACCAAGGGCTTTTTGTCAAAACTAGCTATAATGTCAGCCTGGGGGAAAAAAGGCAGAATAAACAGCCCTTGAGCAAACTAATACAGTAATCCTAGAGAAAGAAGGCTCTGTGACAAATAACTTTTTCCATGAGTCAGATGGAAAACCCACATTCACTTGTTTCATAAAGGAGAACGCTTTGTTATCTGCACGGCCGGCCGGCCCTTGCTAACAAGCTGGGGTGGAGCCTCAGAGGAGCTTAGCTAGGGGGATCCCTGCAGGGATGGCCCTTTCAACAGCAGCCCCCTCCCCCTACTTCCAGGGAGGGCGCTTGCAGATGACCCCTCTTATAGCTGCTGCTAAAATCCCATAAACAGCTGCCAGGGAACTGGAGAGGGTGAAGCCGAGACACCCCAGATCTGCAGCTGCCTGAGCAAGATTTAAAGCCGACAGCACCCTTTGTCCTAAAGCCAAAGAATGAATATTTCTTATTCTCCATTATTATATATATTTGATTTTTTTAGAGAGGAAAGGAGAAGGATAGAGAGCTAGAAACATCAACCAGCTGCCTGCCTCCTGCACACCCCCTACCGGGGATGTGCCCGCAACCAAGGTACATGCCCTTGATTGGAATCGAACCTGGGACCTTACAGTCCGCAGGCCAATGCTCTATCCATTGAGCCAAACCGGTTTCGGCTAGGAGAATATTCTTTCTCTCTCTCTCTAGCTACCTGTCTCTCTGCACTGGAAATGCGTTTCCCTACCACAGCTTCCTAATGCTACTCACCCAACTCTCCGACTTCTGCTAGGGTCTCCAGGCCTACCAACTGGGATCTGGACTTAGAGAAAGCATGTCTATCCATTCCCACTCAACAGATTTCGAGTGTGTTGTAAATCCTTTAGATCTCTTAATGCCCCCTGTTTATTATTCAGTCCCTGTGATGGAGCTCAGAGAAGTGACTCGTCCTCCTTGTCTTGTCCCGATAAGATGGGGAGAGGCTGAGGCCATGTCACTGCCTCCACGGACGCACCGGTGTGCGCATGTCCGAGCCCTCCTCGCAGCGCCCGGGGCTTGGGCCCCGCAGTAGAGGACTGCCCAGAAGGATGGGACTTGACTCAAGGACAAGCTGCATTTGTCCCCTTGCCCAGTCTGAGCCAGGCATGCACGGGAACAATACCCATATTCACACAGCAGAGGGGTTTGCCAGTAAACCCACGTGACTTGACATCACGACAGATGTGGGGCAAAAAGGGGGCAGAGACACAAATGCTCCCTTGTGTGCGTGCTGCAGGTGCTGCCCGTGAGCTTCAGACTGCACGGTTTGTTGCCTGCAAAGCCTCTCCCCCATACTAGGGGTCCAGATGTGGACCAGTGAAGTCACAGACGCCCGCCCGGGGTTCTCGCTGCAGTGTCCTGTTGTGTATTATTTGGAAATGTCATAGATTCCCTCCCTTTCGACCCCTATTTCAAGAAAGTCGCCCTGCTCCCAGTTAGCAGGGAGAGGTCAGCAAGTATGTAAAAATACACTATTATGACTCATAATTGTCCCCCATCCTTTGCATTCTTTTTTGTGTGTGTGTGTGAACAAGATCAGTATTTTATTAAACAAGGTTGAGATATTATATTACAGTTTGTTTAGTATTTTTATTAACCAAATCTGCTACATGGAATGTCTGTATTTATTGCTACATATGTGTGCTAATCTATGATTATCTAAAATACCATCCTTTGCATTCTTAAGATTAACAGCAGCTGAAATGTGTTGTGCACACCTTGATGACATACATGCCTCTTCATTTTCACAACCACCTCGTGGTGGACTTTACCATCCCCTGCTTTGCAGATAGAAACGTGTTGCCCTGAGAGATTAGGTGGCATTCCCAGGGCCGCAGTGCTGGCTCTCAAACCCAGACTTCTGGCCTTCAGAGTTAGAAATGCTCCATGGCGCCCTAACCGGTTTGACTCAGTGGGTAGAGTGTCGGCCTGCAGACTGAAGGGTCCCAGGTTCAATTCCAGTCAAGGGCATGTACCTTAGTTGTGGGCACATCTCCAGTAGGGGGTGTGCAGTAGGGTGCTGATCAAGGTTTCTCTCTCATCGAAGTTTCTGACTCTCTATCCCTCTCCCTTCCTCTCTGTAAAAAAATCAATAAAAAATATTTTTTACGATCCCGGGTTTCGGCGTGTATATATATATATATATATATATATATATATATATATATATACTTTTTAAAAATATATATTTTATTGATATTTTACAGAGAGGAAGGGAGAGAGACAGAGAGCTAGAAACGTCGATGAGAGAGAAACATCGACCAGCTGCCTCCTGCACACCCCCCACCGGGGATGTGCCCGCAACCAATGTACATGCCCTTGACCAGAATTGAACCCAGGACCTTTCAGTCCGCAGGCAGACGCTCTACCACTGAGCCAAACCGGTTTCGGACACATTTTTTTTTTTTAATAAAATGAAGAGAAATGCTCTGTGGGGTTTGCTGGGGGAGACTCAGAGCGGGGTGGTCCCTACAGAACAGCGGTGGCTTCTCCAGAACGTAACTGCAACCTGGGCCCCTCCGGGCATTCCGGGGGTGGCGAGGGCTAATGTTGCTCCACTGGGCCCCCGTCCCAGGGATATGCCTTTTGTTGGGCACAGTCAGAAACTGTAAAAGGCACTGCCCTTCTCGCGGCCCCCTCTCCAGCGGTCCTAAAACCGAAGGCTTAGAAAGCGTCACTCACACCCCACCTTTAACAAGAGGTTCGAGCCTTTTTCACCCTTAACCTAGAGTAACCGAAGTGATCGCCGTAGTGTGCTCTACGGGCAGAATCTTTTTTTAAATTTCCTAGCAGCCAGCCTCTCGTTTTACTGATAAGGAAGTTGAGACCCGGAGAGGGAACGTGTCTCACCCATGATCACACAGAACTTAGTAGCAGAGCTAGGATCCAGCCAGGGGTCAGGAGACACCCCGGGCCTGTCTTCTCTGCACTAGAGCAAGCTGCTCTGCTTTTGCCAACATGTGCCCTTGGGTGTTACCAGCTGTGCATGCCTCGCTGCCACCCATGGCAGGGGGCTCAGCAGAGTCCCAGGAATTTACCCAGAATTGGGGGGGCGGGGGGGGGGGTCTGTCTTCATTGACGTAAGTGGATTCATCTAGCTGGAAACAGGAGACAGGCTAGGCCAGTCTGTGTCCTTTGTAGAATCCCGGGCTCCCAGGGGTATTCTTGTCCCAGTTAAGGGGTATCGGCACCTTCCAGGAAGGCTTCGGGTCAGGTGGGAGTGAGGACCTGATGCCCTGGGGTCCTAGAAGAGAGACTGGTGGGAAGGAGGCTTGAGAGCAAAGGTGGAGGGTGACCAAGACATGGAGGGAGCACCTCACAGAGAGGGAAAACAGAATCGCAGGAATCGGCTGGGCCGCCACGCTAATCTCTCCGTGGCTTGTCCTCTGTCCTCTCTTCTCAGGAGTTTATATTCTGATTGGAGCCGGCGCCCTCATGATGCTGGTGGGTTTCCTGGGCTGCTGTGGGGCTGTGCAAGAGTCCCAGTGCATGCTGGGATTGGTGAGTATCCTTTCTGTGTTCCCCACACCCACTCCAGGGCCCCCTGCCCCCGAGATCCCATAGAACAGATGGGATGGGAAGATGGGATGGGATGGGGTGGGGTGGGGTGGAGCTGGGGGTGGGGGGGTAGGGTGAACAGGATACCCAAGGGCATGGGCTGTCTGTCCTCTGTGCCCCCGGGGTCCCTCCCCTCAGGGTCCTACCCCAGCCTCCTGGCCAGGCAGCCGTCTTATCCTCTCCTCTCCCGCTCTACCTGTCCGGAGTCGCTCTGTCTTATCACTTTCCCGCAGGTGACTAAATGCCAGGACTTTGCTTTTCCTTTTTTCGAGGGCCACAGTTTGCTTTCTTTCCCTGAATCCCCTGGTACCTGTGCCTTCACTTTTTTTCAAAAACTTGTTACAATTTTCCTCAAACTCCAGAGTGTTCTCACTTATTTCCTCAAATCTCTGTGGCTCTGTGAGTGAGCAGGGGTGTTGTATCGTTGGCTCCTCATGAACTCCTCGGGGATACCGGGCTGGGCCCCTGCGCCCAGGCCTTCCCCGCGGCAGCTGTCCTCCCCGCCCCGGCTCACCTCTCGGCTCTCCGCTCTGGGATCGCTCCCTCTGTGTCCCCAGCATTGCTGTTCTTTCTGGTTTGCCAGAACACCCTTTATCGTTCTGGTGGGCTAAGATTGTCCCTCACCCCACCCCCTTTTTACCTTCTAGTTCTTTGTCTTCCTCCTGGTGATATTTGCCCTTGAAGTAGCTGCGGCCGTCTGGGGATATAAGCACAAAGATGAGGTGGGTAGTCGTCTGTAAGATCTCGGGGCCTCGGGGGGTTCGGGTTTGGGAGTTTGCGGGTGAGGGGTGATGCCGGTGGTGGAAGGCTGTCCTGACTGCCCACCTTGGTCAGCTTTCATCGCGCCTCTTACTTCACACGTTCCCGCATGCCCTCAGAACGTGAGCTTCCCCAGGGCAGGGAATGTGCGAGTTTATGCTACCCTGGGTGGTACTGTGCCAACCACTGCTTCCAGTTCCCCAAACAGTGTTGGCACAGAGTAGATGTTCAGGAAATGTGCATTGGGCCCGTGTGTCTGTGCGTGTGTCTCACACCTCGGCAGCCCTTCCCCAATTCTTCTGGAAAAGACAGCTTAGGGAAACACAGTTTTCTGGGCTGGGCGCCCTTGCTCCTTTACCTAGTCTATAAATACGAGCCAAGCGCTGTACAAACTGTTGCTCTCTTTTTTAAAATATATATTTTTTATTGATTTTTTTTTTTTTTACAGAGAGGAAGAGAGAGGGATAGATAACTAGAAACATCCATGAGAGAGAATCGTCGATCAGCTGCCTCTTGCACACCCCCCACTGGGGATGTGCCCGCAACCAAGGTACATGCCCTTGACTGGACATCGAACCTGGGACCTTTCAGTCCTCAGGCCGGGCCGATGCTCTATCCACTCAGCCAAACCGGTTTCAGCATGTTGCTCTCATGTTTAAAGACCTTTGCCACCTAGTGTGGCAGGCAGACATGCATTTGATGTGTGTTACAGAAGTCACTTACATCCAAAAGTCCCATGGGTTTGAAAGGGTGGGGTAGGGAAGGGGAATCTCTGGCTTCCTGGAGAAGAGGGCATCGACCTAAACCTTGAATGAGAGAGAAGATTTCAGGAGGAACGTTGGTGGGAGACAGGGTACGTCCCAGCAAAGAAAGGGCCCGGCCCAGCTGAGCTTGGGCTCCATAGGGAGACCAAAGCGTCACGGGCCAGGATGGCCACCTCAGAACAATGTTTTAGGAAGGACCGTGTTGTCGTGTTTGAGCAGGAGGGAGGAAAGCAGAGAGACGCTAGATGCGGGAACCCCGTTTTTAAAAAAGGAAGAAAAAAAAAAATGACTTCATTATTCAGATGATAGAAGCCACAGTCACGAAAGTAGGAAGGGATAGTGATGAGAAACACCGAAGGAGGAAGGCTGGATGTTGGTCAGTTTATTGATATTGTGGGTTTGGGGGGGACCAAGAGGCAGGCGCCCATTGAGTTGGGACAAACCCAGTTACAGGAGGAGGATAGCATCGCCTTTCTTTTATGACAGGTAATACTTATTCCACATTTACTTTGTACCGGGCACTGAGCTAGGAGCTTCACATGTAATGTCACATTGCAATTGTCACAGCAGTCTATCGGGGTAGGGATTCATACAATCTCCGTGCTAACGATGCAGAAAGTGATGTACAGAGGGAGGGGCTTGGTGAATTTGCCCAAAGTCACACGGCCTCTGAGTGAAGAAAAACAGGAAGACAGAAGCCCGAGGAGCTAGCCAGATCAGGAGTTGTGTTTTGGTTTTGTGTTTTTTTTAAATTTAAGTCGAGATAACATTTTGTTCATAGATAGAAGGGAAGGAGCTGAGGGGGACTGAAAGGACCAACCTTAGGTGCAGGAGAAGGGGAAATGAAGGTGCAGAGGTCCAAGAGGATGAGGGAGGAGAGCGAGGGGTCCCAGAGATGGCATGGGAGGGAGGGAAGGAGTAGGCATGGGGGCGGTCTGCTCTGTGTCACTTCCTGAGCACGGGCATTTGTTGGCTGAGCGTGAAGAAGACGGAACAGGTGACATTTGTTCATTCGTTCTGCTGCTCTCTCTCTCTCTATTGGTCCATCACAGGTGATTAAGGAACTCCAGGACTTTTACGTAGACACCTACAACAAGCTGAAAAACAAGGACGAGCCCCAGCGGGAAACACTGAAAGCCATCCACTACGCGGTATGTCGTCTTTGCATCCTCAGAGCACGTGCCCATGGCATTTGCTGTCCCCAGATCAGTGCGTCTCTATTTCAGTCACTTTTGTGTTTGTTTCTCTTACCCCATCCCTGCCCTTCTCTCCGCAGTTGAATTGCTGTGGTGTGGCTGGGGGAGTGGAACAGTTCATCTCGGACATCTGCCCCAAGAAGGATTTAGTCACAACCCTCACAGTGAAGGTAAGCATGAAGAGCAAGATCTTTGTGCCCCTGCCCACTTGCTCTGGGCAAATCCCATAAGGGTAGAAGTGAAATCTGCCCTCTCGTTCTGGAAGGACAGGCATCTGAGTGCTTCACAAATATGTCTTCCACCTGCAAGGTCCCAGGGTGGCCACCTCATTTCTTCCCTGCCTTGGCGCCTTTTATGTCCCCAATGGCAGCAAAACAAAGGTCAGGCCAGGGAAATACCCTGTTTCCCTGAAAATAAGATAGTGTTTTATTTAATTTTTTTTTCTCCCAAAGATGTGCTAGGTCTTATTTTCAGGGGATGTATTATGTTTCCGTGAAGTAGGTCTTATTTTCGGAGGATGTCTTATTTTCGGGGAAACACGGTAGCAAAGTGTGTCTAGCTGCCTACAATGATTTGGCACCTGGAACTGCCCATTGCTGCCCCCATGTTCTGCCCCCCCCCCCCCCCCCCCCAGCATTCAAGGCATCAGGAACAAGTGTGCTCTGAGTCCTGGACATCTGCTTTGTAGACTTGTAAATGGCTCAAGATTGTAAATTAGAGCTAATGTCCAAACTCCAGAAGAATAAGATGTAACCCAGATAAGAAACAGACCCAGACAGGGTCTTACCCCTCTTTCTTCTATTATTTCTTATCCAAATATGTGGGACCCACCTCCTATTCCTCTCTTGGTTCTCCTTTCTATTCACCAACCAAGATACCTGAACACTCCTGTCCCCTCCCCTATCTCTGGAAACACCACTGCTCTGGGTGTGAAACGGGTTCTGTGGGAGGATGGAGGTGTGAGCAGGGATCGTGTGTGACCAGGGTCTTGGTTTGCCCCCCCCTAAGCCTTGCCCTGAGACCATCAAAGATGTCTTCCACAACAAGTTCCACATCATCGGCGCCGTGGGCATCGGGATCGCCGTGGTGATGGTGAGTGTCCTGGACATTAGGGTGGGGAAAGAAGTTACCCCAATGTTAACTTCTTAGTAGTTAACATTGATTAAGTGCATGCTCTGGCCAGACACTATCTTAAGTGCTAACGCATTTATCAGCTGATTGAATCCTTACCATATCTATGAGGTGGAACTCTTAACATTCCCCTTTTAGAGACTAAGGGACAGAGAGACAGAAAGGTTGAATAAGTTGATCAAGGTCTCTGAGCTCCTGAGTGAAGCTATTGAACCATTGAGGTTCGGGGTGAATGTAAGGTAAAGCCACTGCTGCTAGTCCATGGACCATGCAAGAGTCTGGATCACCCCAGACCTGCTAGTTATCCTGGGATGATCTTTGAAACATGTTTTCATCATGCGCCTGCTCTTTTTCCAAGTTCAATGAAAGCTACATGGATGTGAATTGTTTCATCTCCCTCTGTAGTCTGAAAGGTATCCAGGGTGGACAGCCCAAAGCATCAAATAGTGTACTGTCTAGTAATCAGCTCCCAGGAACCATCAAGGGTCGATGCGGTGTCCCCTGGCGCCTTCCCTTCTTCCCCCAGGAGGGCATGATGAGAACTCTTCAAAGGACACAGCCCTCATCTGCCCCTCACAAGACTACCCCAAAAGAGAATTGCTTGCTTTCTAAATGGTTATTGGTACCTCTCATCTGCATCTAGAAAAGCTTGGCACAGCTTTCAGTAAAAGAGAAAACCATACCTTTTAAAATAGAATGTAAAACTCGAAAAAACACAAATGTGGAAGCAAAAGTTCATCCTGTGTGGACTATGGGAATATCTAAATTTGAGCATTCAGTTTAGCTCTGAGTGTATTGTCTCACCCAGGGAAGTTACTTGCATTAGCTAGTGGCTGCAGACTCTCAGAATCACACCTGTCAGTGATCCCTCCCATTATCTAGCCTACACTTCCCTGCTTTGACATTTAATTCATTTGGCTTCTGATTCTCCTAGTCCACTGGTCGGCAAACTCGTTAGTCAACAGAGCCAAATAGCAACAGTACAACAATTTAAATTTCTTTTGAGAGCCAAATTTTTAAAACTTCTTCTAACTCCACTTCTTCAAAATAGACTCACCTAGGCCATGGTATTTTGTGGAAGAGCCACACTCAAGGGGCCAAAGAGCCACATGTGGCCCGTGAGCCACAGTTTGCCTACCACGGTCCTAGTCCTTTGTCATGGCCTGAATGACTTATGTCTTTCCCTCAGCAAAAGCCACTTTGTTCCTCCTACTCCTCCCTGTCTTCCAGATCTTTGGCATGATCTTCAGTATGATCCTGTGCTGTGCTATCCGAAGAAACCGAGAGATGGTCTAGAGTCAGCGTGCAGCTTGCATTCCTGAGCAGGAAAGTTTACCCCTGAAGATAGATGGTTATTTTCCTGGGGTTTTATTTTTGTTGTTATTATTTTGTTGTTTTTTCTTTTTTTTGCCACTAACTTTTAGTATTCATTCTACATTTATAAACAAGAAAAAAATGTTATTCTTTGTTTATCTTTTTAATACTTTATTCATATCATTCATATCCATAGTTTAGAAATTGAGGGACTTGTTTTGCTTTGGTTTATAAGTTTTGGTCATTTGTTTTTGCTTATTATGTTAGGCAGAAATCCTGCAATGAAAGGTACTATGTTTGCTAGACTCTAGACAAAAGATATTGTACATAAAGAGATTTTTTTTCTTTAAATAGATTTTTTAAAATGTCTATCAAATTTAATCAGATTGTAACTTATGTTGAAGACAATTTGATACATAATAAAAGATTATGACAATATCCTGGACTGGTTTTGGGGTTCCATGGCTTCCTTTATTTTATTTTAGAGCTACGTATTTCTCAGATGTCTTTCAACTGCTATCTGCTTTAACTTCATTTACATGAAAAGTAGGTTGGAAGGTTGGTCTTCCTACCTTATTAATGAAGAAGAAAAAAAAAGTGTGGAGAGATGAAAGGATTCTAACCCAAGGTACATAACTGCTAATAGGATCAATACTAGAACCCCTCTTGTAGCTGTATGTTGTGTCTTGTGGGTACAACAGTAAATGTGAGATCCCTGCTGGCAGGGACTTTGTTTTATTCCCTGCTGTTCCCCCGGCCTTAGAACCTCGTGTCTGGTGCATAGTAGCTGCTCAGTATTTATTATCAGTTAACATTTGTTGGTTGATAAATGAGTGCATACCCATTAGGGTTTGATCCAAGAAGCAGAATCTACACTAAGAAAAGAGAAACATGCAAATTGACCATACCTCCACTACACCCACCAGCCAAACAGGAGTGAGTATGCAAATTAACCCAACCAAGATGGCAGTGGCCACAGAGCTGGAACGAGCTGGAGTCTTGGGTTGCCTCCAGTGATGGAGGAAGCCAAGCTTCCAACCCTCCCGGCCAGCCCTGGCCTCTGCTCAAGGCTACAAAGTTTCAATTATAGAAGATAAATAAATCCCAGATACCTGCTTCCAGCCAGCCCTGGGCTCCGCTCAAGGAAGCACTAAAAAAAAGAAGAAAGAAGAAAGAAAGAAAAGAAGGAGGGGCTGGGAGCTTGGGTCATGGAGGGGGGAGGAGGGGAGTATGCAGCCTGAAAACTGCCCTTAGCTCCTCACCCAGGCTGGCCACACTCTCATGGGGTGAGGGTCTCCACTGGGGGGCTTGGCCAGCCTGCAAACAGACATCAGCCCCTCACCCACAGTGGCCAGGCACCCCTGCGGGGACCCCTACACCTGAAGGGGGTATGGCCGGCTTGAAAACAGCCCTCCGCCCCTCACTCATGCTGGCCACGCCCCCCCCCCCAATGGGGACCCTCACTCCATGGGGACGTGGCTGGCCTGCAAACCACCACAGGTCCCTTGCCCAGGCCACTCCACGCCCCAAGGAAACCCCCACCCTGATCCGGGACACCCTTCAGGGCAAACCAGCCTACCCCTACCATAGATAGAGTACTATAGATAGAGTACCAAGCCTCTACCTACACTGATAAAAGGACAATATGCTAATTAGACTAGGAGACCTAGACATTCTTATGGACAAAGCCATGGTGGCGGGGCAGAGATAGAGGCCAAGAGGGAAGGGCAGTTGTGGGTGATTAGGCCAGGATGGGATGGCAGTTGTGAGTGATCAGGCTGGTGGGGGGCGGGGCCATTGGGGTTAAGCAGACCAGCAGGGGGGCCAGTTGGGGGCAAGCAGGCCATCAATGGGGGTCAGTTGAAGATGACCAGGACAGTGGGGGGGGGGGGAGTTTGGAGTGAGCAGGCCAGCAGAGGGGGCAAGCACACTGGCACGGGAGGTAGTTGGGGGTGATCAGGCTGGTGGGGTAGGGGACAAATGCAAGGACAATGTCTGTATTACAGAGACTGCTTAGCCAATGATTGTAGCAAAGTCTCTTCCTCTCCATAATATTTAATACTAGAGGCTGGGTGCACGAAATTTGTGCACAGGGGCGGGGGGCAGTAGACAGAGTGGTTATGGGCAATCAGGCAGGCAGGCAGGCAGGTGAGCAGTTAGGAGCTAGCAGTCCCAGATTGCAAGAGGGATGCCTGACTGCTGGTTTAGGCCGGATCCCTGTAAACCAGCAGTCGGACATCTTTCAAGGGGGTCCCAGATCAGAGAGGGTGCAGGCTGGGCAGAGGAACATCCCTCCTCCCCCCTCCCTGCCCCCATGCACAAATTTCATGCACCCAGCCTCTAGTATTAAATATTATGAAGAGAGAGGAAGAGACTTTGCTACAATCATTGGAGCTAGCTAAGCAGTCTCTGTAAGACATTGTCCTTGCATTTGATGCTGGAGCCTGAAGCCCACAGGCAGATAGGAAGGACAAATGGAAATTATTTGGGGACAAGAGGGCAAAAACAAGCTAGAACTCGCAAGCACAAGCCCATGGAGACAGACAAATCTGTGTGGCTCTTGTTCCTCTGAAGTTGGTGGTATGGGTCCTACAGAGACATTGGCCAGGAGTTGGAGAAGCTGAAGTGAGCCAGCAAAAAAGCAACAATTTTGAGCTACAAAATGGCTGCTGCTTTATTTCCCTCCTTCAGACCTCCCACATGGATCTTCTGGGTCTCCTCCTGCCCTACTCTAACCAGAACCGTTCAGGAGGGGCATGCTGGGAAGTGGAGTTCAGCTTAACTGGGTTGAGCACTCGGTGAGACACCAGTGTGGGAGACATGGCTCTACTCAGAATGTCTACAATCTAGTGGGCAATTCAAAGTTAGGCAGGCAATTACTACAGAGGGAGATAAACACTATGAGAGGACAAGTACAGAGGCATAAGAAACCTGTTTTTATTCTCCACCCCTTGATTCAGTTTGGGTTCTTTCTTAGTGTTTAAAAAAAAAAATCAGAACACTAATGTTCCACCCTCACCAGTTTGGCTCAGTGGATAGAGCGCCGGCCTGGGGACTGAAGGGTTCCAGGTTCGATTCTGGCCAGGGGCACATAACTGGGTTGCGGGCTTGATCCCCAGTGGGGGGCGTGCAGGAGGCAGCCAACCAATGATTCTCAGTGGTGTTTCTATCTCTCTCTACATCTTCCTTCCTCTCTAAAATCAATAAGGAAATATATTTTAAAAAAACAAAACCCTATAATGTTCCTTGCAGCATTATTCACAATAACCAAAAGGTGGCAACAACCCAACTATCCATCAACACACACACACACACACACACACACACACACACACACACACGAATGGGTAAATAAAATGTGGTATATCCACACAATGGAATATTATTTCATACTAAAAAGAAATGATGCATTAATATACATTTTACACAGATGAAGCCTGAAGATATTATGTGAAGTGAAATAAGCCAGAAACAAAAGAAAAAAAATACTCTTATGATCCCAATTATATGAGGTGCCTAGAATAAGAAAATTCATAGAGATAGAAAGTAGATTAAGGATAACCAGGGCCTGGGGTTGGGGAGAATAGGGAGCTGTTTCTTTAACAAGGACAGAGTTTCTGTTTAGGATGATGACATTTTTCTGGAAATAGTGGTGTGGTTACATTGTGAATGTACTCAGTGCCACTGAAGTGCACACTTAAAAATGGTTCAAACGGTAAATTTTATGTTATATTTGCCACATTAAAAAAAAAATCGGCTGGGTTGGCATCCTGGGTTTCATTGCTGTTCTACAGCCCGGGGTCCCTCATTTAAGCATGTGAAGTCTTACTACTATTTGTGGAAATAATAAGTCAACCATTGGTTTTATGTACGAGTGAATGAAACTATGTTGACATAAGCTTAATTCCAATGGCCACTGTTTGCCAGCTCCCTCTAGGAAAAGCAGGTCCCATACACACACTCCCACCCTGCTCCCGTGCTGCAGGTGGCTGGAGTCAGGATAACAGGTTGTTACTATTTAAATTGAGGGCTACCTCGGTGTTATACCCTGTATTTTTCAGTTTGTTGGAAATGACAGACCAATGGGCTAGCTTAAGCAAAAGCAAACAATATTATTAAGAGCACAGGTGGTGCCTTATGGAACCCAAGAATAGGAACAACTGAGCCACGGGAAGATCCTGGGCCCGTGGACAAGGAACTGCAGCTCTCCACTTCTGTGCTGTGTGCTCCCCAAAGAGACTAATTGTTTCTGCTACTCTGTCCACCTGGGGTAGGAAAGGGCTGGCCCTCAACTCCCACGCTTACACAAAGACAACCTCCATTAGCCCCATAGGAAGCTTTAGGGGGAAACATCTGAGCCAGTTCCAGTCAAATACCTATCCCTATCCGGTCAGCTGGCAGTGAGGAGGGGAGGTGTGCATGTAGTAAAGACAGGGCCACTCTGGCCTGTAGACTGGGCCCAGGACCCTGCACCCTGCCATCGATCCAGTGAAACGAGTTTGCCTGACTCCTGACCATCAGGTCCAAGTGATGCTCTAGAGTTAAGACAAAACCAAGCTGCTACATAGCCCTCCGCACCTGAAGGGCTTATGGAGCAAAGGCCTTTAGGAAGCTTTAGGTCACAAAAAGGCAACAGACTGCCAATAACAACAAGAGCTTTGGGTCCAGAAAGAATCACTTCAAGCAAAAGACAAATGCACAGCTGAGTGTGTTGGCCTCTGGTCCAACTGTGAAAAGCAGCCCTGGGCAACCAATGTGAATAAGCACGGATGGGTAGTAGAAGGTTATTACTTCGCCCTGTGCCCTTCAGAACTGAAACTGCTTTAAAATCCCTAAACTCCTGGCAGTCTCCTCATAGGGCCCATCTCCACATCCCGCATCCTTCTACAGCAGAATGGTGCAGGTGTGGGTCCAAGACCCCACACATCCCAGCACTGCTGCTGCTTGCTGTCGCTTCCTTGGGAAGGGGGTTTTGACTAGGGCATGAAGACACTCCAGGAGCTCAGGCAATTATTGTTTCACTAAAAGTCAGGTGAGGGCATCTCATGAGCTTCATGGGCAAAGATGGAGAAGTATGGGTGGACTTCTAGCATAATGAGGCAGACCCATAGCTGGGCAGACAGCCCCCATACAAGGGGAAAGGTCTCTATTGATGGGCTAAGGGGGTCCTGTTTTGCCTTATCCTGGTCAAAGTTTTAAATGATAGCTTGAAATATTATTAAATACTAGTGACCCACTGCACGAAATCCGTGCACGTTAAAAGGGAATTAATTAGAGGAAATATTTTATTTTTTTTAATATATTTTATTGATATTTCACAGAGAGAAAGGGAGAGAGATAGAGAGCTAGAAACGTTGACGAGAGAGAAACATCGACCAGCTGCCTCCTGCACACCCCCTACTGGGGATGTGCCTGCAACCAACGTACATGCCTTCGACCGGAATCGAACCTGGGACCCTTCAGTCCGCAGACCGACGCTCTACCACTGAGCCAAACCGGTTCTGGCTAGAGGAAATATTTTAATACTGCTATTTGCCTGTCTGGTGGTAGGCTGCCTGCTCTTTTTTTTTTTTTTTTTTTTTTTGTTGTTGATTTTCTTACAGAGAGGAAGGGAGAGAGATAGAGAGCTAGAAACGTCAATGAGAGAGAAACATCGACCAGCTGCCTCTTGCACACTCCCTACTGGCGATGTGCCCGCAACCAATGTACATGGTTCGGAATCGAACCTGGGACCTTTCAGTCCACAGACCGACGCTCTACCACTGAGCCAAACCGGTTTCGGCGGGCTGCCTGCTCTTTTCCGTCAGAGGCGACCGATGTCTCCTATTACAGAAAATTTGGTTGGAATCCCCAGAGCTCTATGAAATAAGAACACTCAAAAACTTTGCTTCTCTCTGACTTGCACAAGTTTTGTGTGGCTGGCGCACTAGAAGGGGTGGGAAGACGGGTGGATGTCGATCACATTAACTGTTCAGCAGACAGACTGTACTTAGGAGAGTTAGACTTTTTAGAAAGTCTGTTGCCCACTGGAGGGGAACAATGACTGAAGAAATCATGAAGGAAGGCAAGAAATTTCATCCAGTAGTGATGCACAGTCGCCACGTTTATAGTATCCACATGACTGTTCAAAGTATCACCGTCGCCGAAACCAGCTTGGCTCAGTGGATAGAGCGTCGGCCTGCGGACTGAAAGGTCCCAGGTTCGATTCCGGTCAAGGGCATGTACCTTGGTTGTGGGCACATCCCCAGTGGGGGGTGTGCAGGAGGCAGCTGATTGATGTTTCTAACTCTCTATCCCTCTCCCTTCCACTCTGTGAAAAATCAATAAAATATATTTTATTTTAAAAAGTATCACCGTATTTATCCTAAGAACTAGGTAGTAGTAAGAGCCATTTGTAGTGAATTGCTTATTTGTAAGCTGTCCAGTTTCAGTTATTTGAAATTGTAACACTGTGCCTGTAAATGTTACATACAGTAAGGTTTTTCATATTCTAAGTGTATCGTGGAGCTCTCTTGCTTCCTTTATTTTTTTTAACTTTATAGAGTCACACAACTGTAGCGTATGAATGATCTTGTTACCAAAAGGAGAGGGGGGGAAAAATTTTCACAGGAGTTTCCACTTCTGTATTATTTTATTACCAAACGTTTAGATAAGCTGTTCTACTGCCGTTGCCTCTGGTGTTAGCACTTTCCCGGATGTGCTTAGGAGATCGAGCCATGAATTCCTTGGGGTTCATTTAAGGTTATCTGATTACATGGTGAACAGTAGACTGAGATGACCTTCAAGTGGCAATGTCATTATTTTCTTATGTCTTCAGCTTGATGATTAAGATACAATTCTGTTTAAAACCAAATGACATTAAAAAAAAAAATGGCATCAGTTGTAGGTTTCCAATTTGGGAATCCTATTTTAGTTAATATTTCAAAGAAATGTGAAGCCTTAACTATTTTTACTCTGGAATGCTAATGAAACAAATAGATTAGAGAGATGTTGAATTATTCATCATTTAATGGTGTTTATTAACAACTAGAGGCCTGGTGCACAAATTCGTGCATGGGTGGGGTCCAGCCGGCCCACCCCGATCCTGGCTGAGGGGAGGGAACATGGGAGGTTGGCCAGCCAACCCCGTCCCCTGGTCAAACCCACAGTCAAACTCCCGGACAAAGGGACAATTTGCATATTAGCCTTTTATTATATAGAATGTTTATTTTCAGTATTTTAATATGGGTACAATTTTTCACTTCCTCCTAAGAGGAATAATGTTTATTGATTAAAGGTGGAAAATGGCAAACAAATGCTGGCAATCATATGGAGCAAAGGGAACCTTTGTGCACTGCAGGTGGGAATGCAGACTAGTGCAGCCACTGTGGAGAACAGTATGGAGTTTTCTCAACAAACAAACAAACAAAAAAAAATGGAACTGCCTTTTGACCCAGTGATCCTAAGAATTGTGAAACACCAATCAGAAAGAATATATGCACCCCTATGTTCATAGCAGTGTTTTTTTTAGAATAGCTAAGATCTGGAAATAACCCAAGTGCCCATCAGTAAGTGAGGGGATAAAAAGCTGTAGTACATTGATACAAGTATACTACACAGCTATAAAAAAAGAGGAAGTCTTACCCTTTGCAACAGTATGGATGGACCTGGAGAGTATTATGCTAAGTGAAATAAGCCAGTCAGAGAAAGACAAACACATATGATCTCACTAATATGTGGAATCTAATGAACAAAATAAACCAATAAAATAGAACCAGAAGCATGAATACATGGAAGAGACTGGCCGGTGCCAGGGAAGGGTCAGGAAACTAGATAAAGACCATGAAGGAAATAGCTAAGGAACATATGCATACCTCATGGACATGGACAATAATTTGGTAAAATCCAAGGAAGGGATTGTCAAGGAAGGTTGGTGGTGGGTTAAGGGAGGCAGGAGGAAAGAAATTCCTGCAACAATAAGATTTTTTAAATTTTAAATAAAAAGATGGGAAATCATTAAGACACCAATTGTATTCCAGATCTTTGACTATATTATGCAATAGATTTCATTTTTCATGAACTGTCTTAGCTTTTCAACTTGTAAAACAGAGGTATTGGTAAGAAGGGGAAAAAAGCATCCCTATTATTATCTTTTGTCAGGACATGGATCCCTGGCCCCAGTGCTTGTGGTTAAGGGAGCAATATCAATGTTGAGGATCCCTTAGGTCCTTCCAAGCACAGGAAATTAAGCAGAAAGAACTTCCTGGGACACCTTCCCTCACTAGAGCTGACTGGCTCCAGGACCACCTGGGATCTACCTCATGGGCTTTACACCCCAGAGAAGCTGCAGTGGAATTTGGAGTAGATATGCCTGTTGAGGGGTATTCTCCTAAAATAAGTATGACCACACTCCAAAAGAAGTAGGATTATGCATGTGGGCCTTTGAGAAATGGACATTACAGAGGGTCTGTGAGCAATAGAAAAATCAGTGGAGAGTCCATGGGTCCCACACCAAGGATCATCAGAGTCTTAGGACTTATTTCACTAAACTAAGTTTTCTCCACCTCCTCACCCAGCCCACCTCCACCCACCCTCAGTTATAATGCTGGCTTGGAGAGGCCTGAGAAGCTAATGGAATGGTTTTCACTCAAGCTTTGGCCTGCAAACCCCTGAAGAACTAATTTGATTTCTTTCTTTTTAAATTGGATTTGCCCAATTCATCGGCTTCCCCTTTGGCTATGCAAACAGGATCAGATCTTATCCCAGTGTAGAATCTTCCCTATTCTGAAAGGTTCCAAGGAGCCAGAGCCAACCTTCTGGCCAAGCAGGGCAATAAGGGGCCAGTAGGGCTGTTCTAACACACCTTGCAAGGGTGGTCCTGGTTCGAAACCCTCAGAGATTCCTAGATGAAATCCAGCTCAAGCGTTAACTAGCAGTCACATTCTTTTGATAACCTCTTCCAACACCCCACCCTTCATGACCAGCTCTTACAATGTCACATGCACTTCCTCTCTTCGACAATAAGGTCTGACTTCACCTGCATGCAGGTGGCTCATTTGGCAGCTACCTGGCTGCATAAGAGGCAGATGCTACAGCAACAATATAGGCACATGCAAGAGAAAACACAGATTAGATTGTTCCCAAAATAAGTAACAATTTTCTCTACCAAGAGTCATGATCCCAATCTTTGATTTACTAAGTCCCCTAGGCTAGAGAGTTGAATCACTAAGAGCATTTACTAGAGCCCTCATGTGATTTAATGAAGATGATACATTAGCAAATTCATCAGATAAGAACACACGACATTCTGTTTGAACAAGATCATAGGTGCCTTCTTGTGATGCAGTAATAATGTCCAAAGCCATCCTATTTTGGAGGACAGTCTTTCTCATTAGACACTTCAGTTTTCAGTACAGACTGGCTTCTCTGGCTTTCTGGGGAAGGGTGAGGAAGGAGAGGAGCGGGAGGATAGAGAGAGGAGGAGGAAGTGAAGGAGGAGAAGGAGGAGGAGCACACAACTTCACTGAAACAGTGGTGAGTGGCAGCTGCAGTGGTCAGTAGTTCTGGTGTTGGGACAAAAGGCACTAGCATTGACCTGGACACCATTGCTTTGGTTTAGAAATATGAGGTGCCAACTTTGTCTGTTCCGCTTTTTTTAGTATTTGAAGAAGTTATCAGCAATGAAGAAAATGAACAGGAAAATAAAGATGCAACGATAGTATTTTGGCAAATGAACGTTGGGAATCCTCTGAATCTCTTCAAAACAAACCCAACCCATGATGTCAAAAGAAACCCAAGGAACTTTTCCTATTTCTTCTATCATGCCCCCTGGCCCCTCTAGACCCAGGAAACTTAGACTCAAATTCAGTGGCCATCACCCTTTTTTATCAGTGGCTACACCATCATTTCCTTCTGGACCAGCACGAAGACCCCCATCACCTCCTTCCTCCCAGGTCCTGGTGAGGCTGATGCGATGGAAAGTGTGTTTGTAGTTTGGCTCATGAGTGACGACATATTGGGCACTCTCTGGGTTTAAAGCAAAGGCAGCGGAGGAAGGTCCGAGCACTTCAGTTAAGTACAGATATCTCTCTCCCAGGAAGAGTAGTTTACCAAACCCTGCCTGACATAAGCAAATGCTTAATTATTTTCTTCATAAGTACGTGGCTGTTTAGTATAATTTACATCTCCTTTCAATTGCGGTGGGTTGGAAATTGTTACATTACCAATGTATAACTAGAGTCTGGTCAAGAAGACAGGATCCAAAATAGGTAATTCTATCAGAGTGAATTTGACATAGGGTATTGGTTAGACAAGTTTCGGAAGAGTGCAAAATCAAAATGAGAACAATGAGGGAATACAGAAATAATGACCACAGGAAACAACTACCAGCCTAGAGCTGGGGGAATAGAGGGAAGGGGTATGGGACCTGCAGAGTTGGGACCCAGACCTCAAGGAGGAGCCATGTCCCCCGCTGCTGTGGGGACCTCTGAGGACTGTGGAGAGTCTGATTCTGAGACTAGTGCCCTCTCTGCCTCTGATCATTGCCTGAAATTCCTAAAACCTTCTCCAAATGGAGCTCAAAAAATGCAGTTAGGTGAGCAGAAGTAAAGAGACGGAAGGAAAAGCTGGTCATACCTCATTGGCAACAGCAAGCCTCCACTGGCATAAGGAACTGGCGATAATGACTGGAAGCTTTGAATAGTACCTGTCACTACACCTTGCAGTTCTGGAATGAACACTGTGCTTGGCAACTCAAAAGTCACTGTAGTACTTGTGAAAATAAATAAAGAAAACCTTATTCAAACAGTCAGGAAGCCCTGAAAGTGTAGCTCTCGTGAACATATGACCTGTTGAGCCTACTTTACAAATATGGGCAGGAAGAAGCTTATTTTACTCTCCCAGCAACAACCCAGCAAAGGAGAAGCCACTACACTCAGCCAATGAAAAGCCACTGCCACCCTGAACACTCATGCTTCTCCAGTGGACTTTTGCTCATACTCACCCCTCCCAACTTTCCCCTTTTTCTCCATAAAATAACTTTCCACAGCAGGCAGTTGGGCTCAGTGGATAGAGTGTTGGCCCTCGGACTGAAAGGTCCTAGGTTCAATTCCAGTCAAGGGCATGTACCTTGGTTATAGGTTCTATCCCTGGCCCTGGTCGGGACACTTGTGGGAGGCAACCAATCGATGTGCCTCTCTCACATTGATGTTTCTCTCTCCCTCCTCCTCCTTTCCACTCTCTCTACCCCGCCAAAAAAAAAAAAAAATCAATGGAAAAATATCCTCAGGAGAGGATTAACTAACTAAATAAAATAACTTTCCCCTTTTTTGTTCTCCAGACTTGCCTGTGGTTTGCCATCATTTGCATGTCTCAGATTGCAATTCATTTCCTACTCCCATTATACTGATTTTTTGCCGGTAAAATAACTGGCTATTTTATTTTGAAAAATTTGACAAACTTTACCCTAAAAGTCATCAGGAAAGTCATGGGACTGCCACACATCTAACCTGGGCACAAAGAACTGCCCCCACAGAACACAATTTAGGAACAGGGCAAGACAAAAGACAATGGCTGTAAGATTGCAACCATGAGCCCTACTTGTTTAGCCTACAAGGTGCCAATATAAAGTGGCTGGCACATAGTAAGAAACACAATAAATGGCCTTATTATTGAAACCTAGGGCTCTGACCTCTCCCACAATGCAACAGTGACCGTTACATGAGAGTGTTAGAACTCCCCCTCAACAAAAGAGGACAAAATCCTCAGCTCTCAGTTGTGCGGGGAGCAGCACTGTACAAGCTCGGCTTTCCACAGCTTAACGTACCACAACATCCTCTGGGCTCCGGTCCCACATCCACAATGGCTAGCCCCAAGCAGCCTCTGGGTCCTGTCATTAACAAAGTTGCTTCTATATTTGTCCTGTTTGAAAGAGCAGCGTCTTGCTGACCTGGTGCTTGTAAATTTTCCCTTTCCTCACCCCAACAAATAAATGAAACTCATTCCTTTAACATGCCATAGGACGCTGTGGAACTCATCCTGCATCCCGGCGATTAACAGGTGGGGACCCAGATGGTGCCCATCTGCATAACAGTCCCCAATCAGCACCGGCGGACACAACACAAAGTGGATGGACACAGATATTCACAGCCTTCTATATTCTGGTTTCATTCTTCCTACCCAGATTTATTTATCTCTCCACCCCAAATGCAGGCCCTACCCCAACTGGGTCTCTTTTGAATCAGCTCCTTACCTTAATACGCACTGTGCCCATCACCACTCGCTGAACGGCGGGATTGTAAAACCCGCCATCCATGAAATGCAGCGATTTGTAATTGTATTGAAGCATGAAATCCGAATGTCACGCTGTGAGGATGCTCTGTAAGAGTGAATCAATCCGCAGAAGAGGGAGGCTGTGAGGTCCAATTGCAAAAGGCTTGGCTGGGGAGTGAAACAGACCTGAGTTTAAATCTTGGTTCTGCCACTGGACCACCCGAGGCAAATCATCCAACCTCTGAACTCCTGGCTCTCCTCCATAAAGTGAGGGGTGATCTACCTGCCAGAGTGCCACAGAGCAGGGGAACGGGATCAGTAAACAATGGCTGACCTTAATGGTGGCGTTACCATTCTCACTAATGAGCACACGTGGAGAGTATGAGTGAGAAAACCTGACCCCTCTGACCTAATATCAGAGACAGACTGCTAGGGCCACTGAGGCAGGTTGGGATGTACTAGTGGGGGAAAGAGGGACCCCCCCCCCAAAAGCCAGGTGCAGGCTCTGAGCTGGGGAAGGGCAGGAAAGGGTTAGAACTAGAAGTCTAAGCAGGGAGTAAGAATGACCTTGTTATATCCTCTACACTGCAGTGTTTCCCAAAGTGTGGTACACGTACCCCCAGGGGTGCGGGAAGTGTTTGGTGGGGGTACACATTGCACCGGAGTTTGGTGGGGATATGCACTGCACCGTGCTTAGCTGCACCTAATTCTACGTTCTCATGAGTCAAGTCAAAACAGTCTTGTGAGGCATGAGATGGTCCATTGTGCAAATAAATGTTATTTATAATATAACTTTTATTTATATTTTATTATGAATAATTTTATTTTTCATTAATTATTATTTTGTGTATGTACCAAAAAAATAAAAAATAAATATATTTTGATTGTTATTAAAATACATCCTTTTTTTTGACAAGGGGTACTCAGCATTATGAAAATTATAGAAGGGGTACACATATGTAAAAAGTTTAGGAAACACTATAGCTCTATAGACTCCTGGGATTTTTTTGAAGAGTTTGAACCCTGTATTAATATATTTCTCTCCAGCACTACCCCTGTAAAGTCTTGGTGATTTCAGGACTCACAATAAAGTCTTTCCAATGTCCTGGTGTCTCTCTTCTTCGACCTCCTCACTCGCTTTCATGGCCAGTGGCTTTCAAACTTGTTTGTCCATGGCCCAACCACATGTGTGACTCAGTGCACACACACATCATATATAAATACCCACGTCTACACATACGTAAATGAAATCGTTTTACAATATGATACTTACCCTTGCTACATGCATTGTGCTCTGCTATTTCCTATTTTTTTTCTATTTCATTTTTACAGATGCACTAACTTAATTTTGTGATTCACTAATGGCTCTGTCTCTCAATTTGAAAAACACTGCCCTAGATTTTTTTCATTACATCACTCCGAAAAGCTGGGGAGGAAGTAGCCGTGAGGTAGAAGAACAAACAGACCCTTCATTAGTACAATCCAAACACAGACATGTGCCCCATCATGATGTTCCTGTCAACAGAGGACCACATACAGGACCACATACAAGATTATAATGGAGCTGAAAAATTCCCGTCACTTAGTGACATCACGACCACCATAACGTTGTAGTGCAGCACATTCCTTACCATAACTTTTTACCTGATATAATTAAAAAGGTTATAAAATGCTAAAGTAAACTAAGGTTAGTTTATTATTGAAAAAAAAATTTTTTTAAATAACTTTAGTGTGGCCTAAGTGTGCAGTATTTACAAAATCCACAGTAGTGTACAGTAACATCCTAGGCCTTCATTCATTCACTCACCACTCACACTCACTGACCCACCCACATCACCCACAGCATCCTCCAGTCCTGCAAGCTCTATCCATATCAAGTGCCCTATACATATGGATTTATCACTTTTTAAACCTTTTATACCGTATCTTTATTGTACCTTTTCTATATTTAGATGTTTAGCTATACAAATACTTACTGTTGTGCTGCAATTGCCTTCAGTATTCAGTACAGTACCATGCTGTGCAGGTTTGTAGCCTAGGAGTAATGGGCCATACCACATGGCCTAGAAGTGTAGTAGACTATACCATCTAGGTTTGTATAATGCCCTCTATGATGCGCTCACAATGCAAGACTGAATCACACTCTCCAATCTCTTCCTGTCACTCAAACTCTTTGGCTCTAGTACTCCAAGTTCAACTATTTTTCAACCCCACCCAGGGCTCCAATCTTACCACCTTCCCCTCATGGTGTCACTTCCTCTTTATCTGATTTAGATGACCTAGCTCATAATAATCATCCGTCAAGTGATTCATTTAGTAAATAGTTGCCGAGGTTTCCCACTCCGCCAAATATTGTTTTAGGTGTGGGGATACAGCAGTGAAAAAAAAACAAAGTCCCTGCCTGTGAAGACCTTTTTATTGGAGATAAAACAGACAATAAGCAAATCAACAAGAATAATTAAGATATATATATGCCTAATATGCAAAGTATCCCCTAATAATTAAGACAAAGTATCCCCTAATAATTAAGACAATAATTAAATCACCCTAATATGCAAAGGAGTTCAACCGGGAGACCCGGAGTTCGCTCACTATGATGTGTGCTGACCATCAGGGAGCAGTGAGGAACAAAGGAAGACCCAGATCTGCCCTGATCACTGGCCAGACCTAGGGACCCTTCCCGTACATGAATTTGTGCACTGGGCCTCTTGTCTTAGTATAATAGCCAGTGCAAAACCTAAAGCAGAAGAGCACCTACAGGTCCCAGGGACAGCACAGTGGCTAGCAAGCCTGGAGCAGAGTGAGAAGAGGGGGAGGAGGTCAGAAAGAAAGCAAGAAGCCAGATGGTCTCCTAGTCTATTCCAAGGACTTTGGGTTTTACTCTGAATGTGATGGGCTATCATTACAGGATTTGAGAAAAGGGAGCATCCTGATCTGGTCTGGTTTGAAGAATAGAGGGAAGAGGGAAGAGGATTCAGAATTAAGATTCATATTGGGTGATTCCAGCTGAGAGATAATGGTGGCTCGGACCAGGGCAGTGGGAAGGAGGTAGTGAGAAGTCTATATAATTTTGAAGGTGTAGCTGATAGAATTTGCTCATAGGATAGTGTCAAGGGTGATGCCAAGGTTTGGGGCTTGAGCAGCAGAAGTATGGAGTTGCCTTGTACTGAAATGGGGAGACTTTAGGAGGAGTTCTGGGGTTGAGGGAATCAAGAGTTGAATTTTAAATACATCAGTTGAAAACCCAAGTAGAGAAATATGTAGTTGGCATTTCAATATATGCAGTTCAGGAGGGTGGTCTGGGAAGGAGCTATAAACAGAGAAATAGTAGCATCTCCTTGATATTAAAATCAGGAAACTGGATGAGAAGGACCTATGAAATGAGTGAGAACAGGAGAGGGAAGAGTTCCAAGGGAAGCGTTCCAAGGACAGAGCCAAGAGGTCAAGTTGATGAGGAGAAAATGGCAAAGGAGACCAGACAAGAGCAGCCAGGGACAGGAAGAGAGAAATCAGAGTGCAGGCTCCAGGAATGCTGGGAGAGAAAGTGCTTCCAAAAGGAGGAGCGATGCTTCATGCCAAAGGAGGATAAAGATGCCCAGCTTTACCAGCAATCAGGGAAATGCACATCAAGACCACAGGGAGAGCCCTACGTGGTTTTGCTCAGTGGATAGAGTGCTGTGGGTTCGATTCTGGTCAGAGGCATATACCTCGGTGGCAGAGTCCTCCTCAAACCAGACCCTGGTCAGGACTCATGCAGGAGGCAACCCATTGATATATTTCTCTCACATTACTATTTCTCTCTGTCTTCCCCTCTCTCTTCCACCCTCTCTAAAAAAATCAATGGAAAAATATCCTCAGGTGAGGATTTAAAAAAAAGAAATATCACATTTATACCATTAACTGGTAATAATTTGAAACCTGTGAAGATCATATATGGAAAGAGACTTTATTTAGATACAGCAACAGGATGTCTTATATATGACTGGTAGAAGTGTAAACAGGCCCAACCACTTTGGAAAACAATTTTATTTTCTTTTTCTTATGACCTTACAGGATGACATTAAACAATCCAGCAATTCCTCTCGTAGGTATCACCTTCTAGCCATGACGTTCATTTTGCAGATGGGGAACAGAGGCATAGAGAGGGGAGGCCATTTGCACTATTAGGGACAGACCCAAGAGCAGAGCCCTGGCCCAGTGGTGTCATGCCAAGCAGTGTGAGGTAACTATGTCACAGAGGAACAAACAGGTTCAGGAACTTCCTCTAGATCACATTGCAGTAAGGGCTGGTGTTAGGATTTGAACTCCAGTTTCACACTTTGAAACCCTTGCTCTTTTCACCACCCCTTGATGTCAAGGTTAACAGACACAGACACAAACCCACACAGATATTCGCACTTCCGTGTTTCCATTTCCATGCTTCTCCCTTTAACTTCTCTTGAACCAAACCACCACCTTGCAATTCTTCCCCCCCTCCTCACTCCCGCCCCAACACCCCCCACCCACCCACACACACACACACACACACACACACACACAATTCCAGACAAATCTGCCTCATGAAAACGTCACCATGAGCCAAAACCGGTTTGGCTCAGTGGAAAGAGCTTCGGTCCCAGGTTCGATTCTGGTCAAGGGCATATACGTTGGTTGCGGGCACATCCCCAATGGGGGGTGTGCAGGAAGCAGCTGGTCGATGTTTCTCTCTCATCATTGTTTCTAGCTCTCTATCCCTCTCCCTTCCTCTCTGTGAAAAATCAATAAAATATATATATATTTTAAAAGTCACAGTGAGTGGAACAGCACACACTTAGGGAGTGTTGTCTGTGTGCGAGGCATGGTGCTCATCAGATCTAAAGGGCAACAGACTTGCCACGCTGGTACAGGAGGGGGACAGAACACAGACAGGAAAATGGGCAATTACCATCCAGAATAAGAAGTAATCTGATAAGGAACATCTGTGTTATTTTCAACAATAAAGATAAATTTCAAAAAAAAGATTCCAGACAGGGGAAGAAGAAGTGATCTCATAGAGGCAGATGAGAACACCAAGAGCCACAGTGAGGGTGCTGAAGCTGTCGTGGGATCTTAGAACTACTTCCCCAAGAACGGGACATTGAAGCAGAGATGACAAAGGAGTTAAACCAAAGAAGGGCACCTGACCCAGTGAACAGCATGTGCAGGGCTTAAGGCTTTCAAAAGCACTGATCTGATCAAACACCCTCTCCCCATCCCTCCACCCCCCTTAGCAATCCTGCGTGGCCTCCCATTCCCAAATGAAAACATCCTATACATGTGCTACATTCGGTTGGGGGCAACTTTGAATGTCTATGGGACATCCAATTGAAGATGGTGAGTAACAATGAGAGACAAGAGTCTTGGGTCAGAAGGAAGATCTGGACAAGGGGTAAGAGGAGAGTCGGTTAGCACATAATGGCCGTGGACATGGATGAGCTCACCTAAGGAAAGGAGGGAGACTGGGAAGAGAAACAGGAGCACCAAGACTGAAGGAATCAACATGTCCCCAGCCTGGTCTTTGAAACCAGCTTTAAGGACTGACTTCTTATGAGCGGATCGTACTCAAGTGCGATCGCACTTAAACCTCTCTGGCCTCAGTCTCCCGGTCTGTAAAATGGGCTGGTAATGGTACCTACTTCCTTGGGTTGTCTGAGGAGTAGATGGGTCAATACATGCAAGTGCCTACCACAGCACCTGACACATAGGGCTCAACAAATGTCCCATAAAAGAATATAGGACGGGCTGAGGGGTGAATGGAACTGGAAGGAGGTGGAAGGTGCTTGGGTCTTTCAAGAAGCCTGACTCTGAAGTGGAAAAGGAAAACAGCAGTTGGAGGTTTTGCTTTTGTTTTACTTTTTCCACCCCATGCTACTTTGGGAATTTCACCCTTCTGCATTTAAAAGAGTGTCACACACACACCCCACCCCGTTCACCAAATTAGAGGTTTCAGACCACCCCCTTCCCTACCCATCCCCGGCGCTGTGGAGGGAACCCCCAGAGCCACACAGGAAACTCCGCACACCTGGCCGCATTCCCTAGGGGGCCTAGGCATACCCCTTCCCCTCCCCGCCCCTCCAATGCTACCGAGGGAGCTGCGGGATTTGGAGGGTGGCTCTCGCCTCTCCTTGGGGTGGAGGAGGCCGCCCAGCTACTTTGGAAACCTTGAGTCTCAGAGGGGCAGCCCGTTCCCCTGCGCTCGGGAGGGGTCCCTGCACTGTGGAGGAAGCCCCGCCATCCGGAGAGGGGGTCCCGACCCCCTGCACCGGGAAGAGAGTCCCCCGCAATACTTTGGAAACCCCATGCACCAGAAGATGGCTCCCAGGCCTCCACGCAGAGAGAGCGAGCTCCTCCCTCCCCTCCCCGCCCTCCTCCCCCCTTCCCTACCTCCTCCTCCCTCCTCCCCCCGCCTCCCCCCTTCTCCACCTCCCGCTCTACTTCGGCAGCCCCGCCCTCAGAGAGAGAGAGAGAGAGAGAAAGAGAGAGAGAGAGAGAAGACTGGGGGCGCTGGGGAGGAAGGCCAGGTAACCTGGAGAGCCGGTCCCCCGGAGGCTGCAGGCGCCCGAGGGAGGGAGGGAGGGAGGGCGGGAGGGAGGTGAGGGGCGGCGGGTGCGGGAAAGGGGAAGGTGGGTGTGGCCGGGAGGCTGGGGAACCACCTTCCGTGTCCTCCCCGCGGCGGCGATGACCCAGCAGCTGAGAATGCGGGGGTGGAGGGGAGGTTAGGGGAAATACACAGGAGAAGAGCCTGCCACTCACAGGACAGTTGTTTCTCAACGCGTCCTCATTCCGTCCTCTCAACACCCGCCAGGAATGTTCCTGCCTTACCTCTCGGTGGGGAGGAGACCGAGCCCGGGTTCAGGCCACGCCCCTGCACAAACATGCACACGAGCACGGGGGTGGACACGCGCACGTGCACGCGCACATCCTCCCTGGGGTTCCACATGACTGCCCACCACCTCCCCCACCACCTCCGATGCAAGAGAGTGAGGGCCGCCTTGCTCCAGGAGGTTCTCAGATCTGCCCTCCACAAGGAGAAAAGTTAGCAAATGATTCACAAGTGAAAAGAAAACAAAACACAAGGCTCGGGACAGTGGGAATAATATGCTAACATTTTTGTAACAAATGGGGTGGGAAGAATGTGTTTGCTTAGACATGCATAAAACAGTTCTGGAAGGATGCCCAAAACTCAAGTGTGGCGGCCTGGGAGGGAGGGGGGAAGGGGAGACGGAAAGGAAAGAGAATGTTCAGTGTATCCCCTTCTCTGTCTTTTGAATTTTGAAATAAATAAGTAAATGTATGCTTCAAAATACAACCCAGTGGTCTATTACAAGTAACATCCCACCAGCTGATGGACGTTGTGATGCTATGACTGAAAACCCGGTTCCACCCCGTGGTCCCTTCGCCCTTCCTTCCTTGGCTTCGGGTCCAACTCTTCCCCCTAAGGAGCCTGAGGCCTCCCTGTGTGAGCCACAGGAACCAATGACATGGAGTGGCAGCCTCCGGGCCCAAGCCACGACCCTGTGCGTGTGACAGAGCAGACCCCAGCAGGCTCCGCAGTCTGGGATCGGCCTCATCCCCTTGGTTGTTACAATCACTTACTCCATTAGGTCAAAAACAGAGGGGATTCTTGTAAGGTACTGACAGCAAGAAGGATCTGAAGTATTCCAGGGGACCGGAAACAGCCACACAGTGGGCCTCGTAATTCAGGAAAGGGACAGTGCTTGGGACCCAAGACACTCCAGAGCCCGGATCACCTGGAGGAGGGAGGGCACGGGGAGGGGATGGGGGGAGGGAGCGGCCACATCCTCTGCTCTTTCTGCTTCTGCCCCCTCTACCAGAAGGCCCAGCCCGTCACCATGGCTCCAATATAGGCACAACCCCATCACAGGCCTTTGGGTGGGTGCCATTGCTGGACCGATCAGCTGGGGCCAAAGGAGGCAGGGCCACGTGGTCCAGGAGAGTTCCTCTCGGAAGGGGCGGTGAGCAGGATGGTCATGTGGTATCCCAAAAATCCTTTGGCCCCTTCCGTCCTGGACCCCTCCAGGCTGGCCAGCCTCACCTAACCCCCGAAAACTATGCTCCTGTGAACAGAGGCGAGGATACCCTCCCCAAGTCTGAGAGCCAGAAAAAACACCTCTGATATTTGTGACAAGGGAGAAACTCCAGGTTTATAAATACTCGACTACAAAAGGCCCACACAGGCACACCCCTCCTCTCCTCCTCCGCCACAGCCTCTGGCAGCCACCCCACTGGCAGCCTTTGCCAGGACTCCAGCGGTGGTGAAAACATTTGGAGACTTTGGACAACCGCTGCACACAAAAATAGAGAAAAGTAAACCACCAGAAACATCATGGGATTTTTTTAAACCAGAAAGATCTAGATTGTATTTCTCCATCTGCCATTGACTAGCTCTGTGATGGCGGGCAAGCCACTCAACCTCATTGAGCCTCAGTGTCTTTATCTGTGAAGTGGGAGTCATGAAACGTAACTCACAGATGGCCCTTTCCTCCCTTCCCCCTCCTGGCTCCCCGCCCTTTCCTCCTCCCCCGACTTCCTGCAGTAAATTCCCTCTGTTTACGTTAACCAGAGTCGGTGTCTGTCAGCTGCAACCAAGAACACAGCCTGGTAGAACCTGTGACCTTCTCTTCACCTCCACCTCACAGCCCCCACCACGTGGACCTGTCTCCTGTTTCCTTGCTGCCCGACACTTTTTTGAAAAAAATATAATTTTATTGATTTTTTTACAGAGAGGAAGAGAGAGGGACAGAGAGTTAGAAACATCCACGAGAGAGGATCATCAACCAGCTGCCTCCTGCACACCTCCTATTGGGGATGTGCCCGCAACCAAGGTACATGCCCCTGACCGGAATGGGACCCGGGACCCTTTCAGTCCGCAGGCTGACGCTCTATCCACTGAGCCAAACCGGTTTCGGCTGCCTGACACTTTTGAATAGCCTTTCTGTGTCTGGGGAATTCCTGTCTTGCGTTCCACTTCTCCCAGGTAGAAGCCTGAGAACTAGGTAGCAGGAGTGTGTCCCAGGCTCCACCAGAGGCAACTAAGTGTGAGGTTTCAAATCGTGAGTGAAGAAAGAGTGTGAGGAGGCAGGACCCACGTGGGACGGGGAGACAGGGGCAGCGGATTTGGGCCACTGGAGAGGAGGTCCCACTATCTGGGGGGCCAGTGTTTGCAGTATGAGACGCACTGCTCATGACCAAGGATGGTGGCCTTCACTGATACAGTCAGAGCTATGGTCTGTGTAGCCTGCAAGCGAGGTCTCTGGTTCCCCTGGAGGTTCCCTGGGAATCAGATGTGCTAAAATAAACTTCTTTTCCAACCAAAGCAATAATGAGTTCTATATTTTGCCCCTAAGAACACCGACACACACACACACACACACACACACACACACACACACACATATGTACAGCATGTGGCTGTTTTTATTTCAGTCTTATTGAGGAGTAATGGACACATAACATTGTAAGGTATTAAAAGTGTACATTGTGGCTATTTGATACGCATATACATGTGAAAAGATCCCCTCACCTAGTTAATTCACACATTCATCATTTCACATATTTAGCTTTAGTTCTTATAAGATCTGCTCCTTTAACAATTCCAATTATACAATACACTGTCATCATCTGTAGTCACCATGTTGTACATTAGGCTCTCAGATCTTATTCATCTTAGAGCTGAAGGTAGTCAAGTCCCAGCTATTATTATATTGCTGTCTACTTCCCCCTTCACGTCTGCTAATATTTGCTTTATGTAGTTAGGTACATCCAGGTTGGGTACATAAATATTTGCAAGTGCTATATCCGCTTGTTGGATTGACTCCTTTGTACAATAAACTTCTTTGTCTCTTATTACAGTCTTTGGCTTAAAATTTATTTTGTCTTGTATAACTACTGGGAGCCCACTGCCCGAAATCGTGTGGCCCCGCCCTGCCTTGCCACCCGGACCTCTCCACACACAGCTCAAGTGCACCTGGCCCAGCCCCTCACCTCTCTGGCCTTCTCTGGCCGCTTCAAGCCCTGCCCTCAGGCCCTGAGTCACCTAGGGCTGGTCTCGCCCTCTCCAGGTGCCTCCCTGCTTCTGTCCCATCTCCATAGCAATGCAGCGGCTCCGCCCCATCGTGGCTCAGAAAAGAGCCTTCTAGCCTCCCGCCTGCTGCACTGTGCTCCTTCCCCTGGCAGGTGGGGGGCTAAGGACTGGTGAGGGGGGGGGGCACTATAGGCTCTCACACCCGCCTTCCCTGCCACAGGATGATCCCGCCTCCTCTGGGCGTCTCCCAGCTTCCATCCCATCTCCCAAGCAACACCCCACTGCGCATTCTCAGACAGCATCCTGTGATAGGTCAAGACATTACAGAGTAATAGACAATTTGCATATTCTTCTATTATTATATAGGATAGTTACCCTTGCCTACTCCTTCTTCTTCTTCTTCTTCCTCCTACTCCTCATTCTTCTTCTCCCTCCTACTCCTCATTCTTCTTCTCCTTCCCCTCCTCCTCCTCCTCCTCCTCCTCCTCCTCCTTCTCCTCCTCCTCCTCCTCCTCCTCCTCCTCCTCCTCCTCCTCCTCCTCCTCCTCCTTCTTCTTCTTCTTCTTCTTCTTCTTCTTCTTCTTCTTCTTCCTCTACTCCTGCTGCTTCTTCCTCTTCTTCTATTAAGCCTCACCCAAAGATATTTTTCCATTGAGTTTTAGAGAGTGGAATGGAGGGAGACAGAAACATCAATGTAAGAGAGACACATCCATTGGACACCTCCCACGTGTGCTCTGACCAGGACCAGGGATCCAGTCTGCAACCAAGGTACGGGCCCTGACTGGAATGGAATCTGTGACCCTTCAGTCCTCAGGCCAACACCCTATCCACTGAGCCAAACTGGCTAGAGCAGACCCTAGCTTTCTTTTTATTCTATTTCCATGAAATAGCTATTTCCATACCTTCACTTTCAGTCTATATGTGTCTTTAAAGCTGAGGTGAGTCTCTTGTAAGCAGCATATAGTTGGGTCTTATTTTTTATTACATTCAGCCACTCTATGACTTTTGATCGAAGGATTTAGACCATTTATATTTAAAGTAATTATTTATAAGTTGAGATTACTTTTGTCATTTTATTGTTTTCTGGCTGTTTTGTGATTCCTTTGTTCCTTTCTTTTCTTGCTCTTTTCCCTTGTTATATAATGATTTTCTGTCATAATATGTTTAGAATCCTTTCTTTTGTATATTTTTATAGGTTTTTCTTTTGTGGTTACCATAAAACATTTGCTTTGAGATTTACATAAAACATTTTATATTTATAAAACTATAGTTTATGCCTATAACAACTTAACTTTGGATGCATACTTAAAACTCTACATTTTTACTCTCGCCACACATACATTTTATGTTTTTGATATTATAATTTACATCTTTTTACCTTGTGTACCCATTACCAAATTAGTGTATATTTTTAATACTGTTGTCTTTTAACCTTCACTCTACATTTATGAGTGGTTTACCCACCACCATTACATTAGAGTATTCTGAATTTAACTACATATTTATCTATACCAATGAGATTTATACTTTCATGTGTTTCTGTTAGTAATTAACATCCTTTCATTTCATCTTGAAAATGTCCCTTTAATGTTTCTTATAAAGACAATCTAGTGGTGATGAGCAACTTTACCTTTTGCTTGTTGGAAAATTCTTTCTCTCCTTCAATTGTGAAGGACAACTTTTCTGAATAGAGTATTTTTGGTTGATAATATTTTTTCTTTCCACATTATGACTACATCATGCCACTCCCTTCTGGCCTGCAAAGTGTCTGCTGAAAAATCTGCTCATAGTCTTATGGAGTTTACCTTGTACATAACAAGTTCAGTTTTCTTTTACTGCTTTTAAGACTTCTTCTCTTTAACTTTTGTGATTTAATTATAGTGTGTCTTAGTTTGGATTGCTTTAGATTAATCTTAACTTGGAACTTTCTGGGCTTCCTGCATTAAGGATGTCTGTTTCTTGCTCAGATCAGGGAATCTCTCAGTCATTATTTCTTTGAATAAGCCTTATCTCCCTCTTCTCCTGGGACTTCTGTAATGCAAATATTTCTACTCTTGATGGTGTTCCATAAGTCCTTTAGATTTTTTACTCTTTTTTATTTATTTTTCTTTTTGTTCCTCCAATTGGATGAATTCCACTCTCATGTCTTTGAGTTCACTGATACTTTCTTCCATGTTGGTCTGTTTTTAAACCCTTCTGTTGAATTTTTCAGTTCAATAGTTGTATTCTTCAGCTCTGTGATTTCTATTTAGTACTTCCTTTTATTTGCTATCACTTTGTTGAAAAACCTACCCTGTTTCATGCATTGTTCTCCTGACCTCAATGAACATCTTAATAACTATTATTTTTGTACACTTTATCAGAAAAATCAATTACCTGTATCTCATTAAGGTCTGTTTCTGAAGTTTTATCTCATTCTTTTGTTTGGGACATATTCTTTATAGTTGTATTTTATATTTATATTTCTTCATTTTCCTTGACTTTCTGTGTTGGTTTCTGGGCATTAGAAAAAATAGCTATCTCTTCCAATCTTGAGGGAGTGGTGTCATGTAGAAGACAAATATTATCATTTAGCCCAGCCTGAATGCTTGATTGTCTCTTAAAGCTTTCTCATTATCCAAGCTTGTCTCCTTTATTCTTAGTAGCTCCCAGTAGTTGAAGATGTGCCAAGACCTGTCAGTTTCCCTAAAAGGACCTAGATGTAGGCTAATTGAAAGCCAAACTCCCAGGCGGCAGCTCTTACAATATGCAATAAGCCTCTTTTATGGAAAGATTGGGAGATGGATATTTCTATTTGCTCTCTCTGCACTGAGACCTGTTGGTCCTATGGATGCAAGTCCCATTGGTTTTCAGAACTAGATGTTTTGGGGGCCCATCCCTCAGGTGGAAGTCTTAAAAGTTGGGGTACAAGATATTGGATCCAAACCCTTGGCTCCTTGAGGAGAAGGTAGGAATTGTGCATTCCTTCCCAATTACATGTTGCTGTGCTAGGACTGGATTTTTGGTGAAAGTGTGTCTCAGTCTTTTTTACCCATTTTTATGTGGTTATTTTCTCATTCATCCAATGTGTAGAAGTCACTTGGCTCATTTCTGAATTTCATTCAGAGGGCATTATCCCATTTGTTGCTGTAGATTCAGGATGTCTGCAGAAGAGGTGAGGTCAGGAGACTTCTTTGTCACCATCTTGAACCAGACAACACCTGACAGTGTTTATGTTTTTATTTTGTTCCTATTTATTGAATTTATTAGAGTGACACTGGGCAACAAAATCATACAGGTTTCAGGTACATGATTCTACATGTCATCTGCACACTGTATTGTCTAACTTCTAGCTGAGCTAATAATTAAATTAACATGAGATAGACTAACAGGAGAAAATGTCCAAAACTTATTATGGATATACATTTGGGGTGTCATAAGATATAAGACTCAAAGACACTTTGGGGTTGAGGATTATATGCCATTTTGAACAGAGGACAAGGGGCACAAGGGCCTGGGATTTCAAAGAGAAAGCAGGCAGTTCACAGGCAGATGAGAAAGAACAAATATGTGGTAAATAAATTCTTGCTGGGCCACCCAGAAACAATGGGACACAGAGAGGAATCTAGCACACAGATTTTTGCTTGCATCCTCCTTGTCCAGGCAAGCATAATTCAAATGTGCTAAGTGAATATGTAACGATTCCCTCTCTGAAGTGGTTCTTCTATTTTAATTCCTTTTTCTAAGAGAGGACAAATATTCTTTCTCTAGTTTTTGTTGTTGTTGTTTTGATTCTTAATAACCAGCTTAAAATCAATATCCCAAAAGGCATATTTTGGGATGGCAAAACTTTGGTTCCCTTCAATACCCAGTGGACTTGAAGAAAATGCTGATGCTTATGCCCTACCTCCCCCCCATCCCCACCCCAAGAATTCTGATTGAATAGACCTGGGGCTCAGCCTGGGCATTGGGATCATTCCAGTGTGCAGCTGAGGTTGAGCTACAACTACTTGGAGGGGTGAGTTGGTGGCTTTTAAGAAGCTGTTCATGCATTTTTCTTGTGCAGCTGTATTTTTAAACCTCTGGTGTAGAACTCATTTCCTTCTAATTGGCTTTGAAAGGTGTCCTAAATTCTTCCAACAGCAGTACCCGTGTCGCATGTGGGAGCTGCTTCTGAAGGAGTCATGTCCCTTCTCAGCCTCTCCTGGCCTCTACCTCAGTTTAAGGGATTTGTCTTCTTACCACTCATCCGTATTCTTGCCCAGCCAGTGGGATTCATTTCTTGCAGGTTCTGGGCAAGGTGGTCATTCTTTTGGGTTTATGACCTGGACCTGAGACCCTTGAACTCTGAAGCTTAGACCAGCCAAGTTGGCAGCCCAAGGACCTTCGTGAGCCCTCATGTCTGCCTCCTTTGCACAGATCTCCCCTAGACGGGGTTATTATGACCTATGAGCTAGGTGGAATGATTGCTTCCTCCCTTCATTTTTAGTCTTGTATTATACCCTGGAGTAAAGCTATACCTGTCATCTTCCACCTTAATAGCCTTTCCTGTTTGTCCTTGAATACTAGGTGTTATCCTGGATTCTAGGTGCACACACTAGGTATTAGGCTAGGAGTCTAGGGACCTGGGATCTGGACTAAGTGTGTTCCCTGGGTCCTATCACATAACCTCTCTCACTTTCAGTTTCCTCATCTATTAAATGAGCTGATCTAGCCAAAACCGGTTTGGCTCAGTGGTAGAGCGTCGGTCTGCGGAGCATCAGTCTGCGGACTGAGGGGTCCCGGGTTCAATTCTGGTCAGGGGCATGTACATTGGTTGCAGGTACATACCCAGTGTGTGTGTGTGGGGGGGGGGTTGCAAGAAGCAGCTGGTCGATGTTTCTCTCTCATCGACGTTTCTGGCTCTCTATCCCTCTCCTTTCCTCTCTGTAAAATATCAATAATATATATATATATATATATATATATATATATATATATATATTTTTTTTTTTTTTTTTTTTTTTTTTTAAGGGCTGATCTATCTTGCCACCTCACAAGATTGCTGTGTGGTCCAAACAGGATAGTCTGCAAACATGTGTTTTGGTGGCTATAAATTGTAACACCAATGTTACCTATATTCATCAAGTGGAAATCTCTTTCCTAGTTGGCAGTGAGGGGTAATTTGCCCTTTCTTAGAAAACACCCAAGCTGGTATTAAAGTCTTTGACAATGATATATGTCATAGAATCTTGTCTCCCTTCCTCATTAAGTTAGAATGCACTCATTGAGAGCCTACTGTATGTACCCAGCACAGTGTTAGATATTAGGGCATCCTCAGCTGCTTATGGGGAAGTAAGGCAATCCCCATAGAAAAAGAAGGGAGTTGTGCTATAAGCAGGGAATTGCTTTAGGATTTCTGAGGGACAGTTTAGCATAAAAGGTCAGAGAATAAATACTTTATGCAGAGGAGGAACTTGAACCAGACAGGCCCAGAAGGACGGGTTGGAATTGGGTGGAGGGAGAGGAGGATCTGTGCAAAGGAAGGTGCCCTGAAAGAGGATATAGAGCTGAGCTGAGGGAGAGAAAATTGGATTGGCAGGCCACCCTTCACCCCAGTTTCCATAGTAACCCAGCTAAGCCAGACTGACTGGGCATGGAGGCCACTTAGGCACCAGCATTTAAAAAACCAGTGTCATAAATCAGTCACTAAACAAAGCTATGGCCCCCCTTTTTTGTTGTTGTTAATCCTCACCCGAGGACATTTTTCCATTGATTTTCAGAGGGAGTGGAAGGGAGGGGAAGAGGCAGAGAGAAACATCCCATGTGAGAGAAACACATCAATTAGTTGCCTCCTGCATGCTCCCCGACCAGAACCTGCAACAGAGGTACGTGCCCTTCACCAGAATTGAACCTGGAACCCTTCAGTCTGCAGACCGATGCTCTCTCCGCTGAACCAAACCAGCTAGGCCTCCTTTGCTTTCCTAAGCAAAAAGCCCATCCTTATTCCACTAGTCTCCTCTGAAGGGAGACCTGGTGCCTTACCCCCTTGGAATCTGCCACTCACTAGTAACCATTTTTGATGCATTGACAAGGAAGGAATAAAAACCCTCTCTTCCCATCATCCCACTGGCTTGGGGTCTAGGCCAGGCAGCCACACTTTGATACGTCCCTATGTTGTCAACACAATAAAAGTTGCTTATTGACAACATTCTAAATGTGTTAGGTTGCCAGGTCACTCCTCATCATGACTCCCCTACAACCCTCTCTCCTTCACTCTGGGTTCTCTGGCATTCCCCTATGCCGCCTCATGCTGTTACTTCCTCCCCATTCCCTCCCTCCCCAACATAACACGGTCCCACCCTGCTCAAGTGCCCTCTAGCCCTCACCTAGAGCCGCCATCCATTGTTCTCCTAATAAACAGTTGTTGGGAATGGGAAGCAACCAGGAAAATCACTCTGTTTGGGGCCAGGGAGGAAGGAAAGAGGGACGGAATGGAAAGGGTGGGTGATGGAAAAAGTGACTTCCCACCATTCCCTGGACTTGGGCCTGGAGAGCAGTTCACAGTAGTTGCCGTGGTGACGGCAACCACTGGTTCCCCTTTCAGAACTGAAGAAATGTTGGCTGTGCCTTACCTCCCTACTCCAATACCTCAGTCCCTTCTCCATCTGCTTTGCGACCTGGCTGGCTGATCTTTGAGGCTTGTTTCTACTGGGCTCCCTTGCCCTCTGGCTTCCACTCAGCCATTGAGAGGCCCCAGCAGGTCCTGGAGCATGAGAGGAGAGTGAAGCTGGCACTCACCTCCCTGGCTCATTTGCCGCTGTGCTGCTGATGGGCAGTGACTTCCTCCTTCTCCTGAGGGCACAGCTTTAGGCCTTGCTGGCTCCTGCTCCCTTCCCCTTACCTCCTCATGGATTAGCCCCAGGGTGCTTCACTATCACTGGTTGGTTTCCCCCAACCCCGCCGGTCCCTGAAGGATTAGCTCTTCCAATAAACTTCCCTCAGTCACCCCTGATGACTAAGTTCCCTCTGTTTGGGGCTGAGACTTGACTGATACAGAGACTGTCTTAACCACGAGGAAGGAAGGTGGTTGTCTCAGGACTCCTTTCTCGGTGGTCAGGGCTCTGACAGACTGGCTGTGTGGGTGGGGTATCGGTTCAGGTGTAATTTGAGACGCACCCAGAAGCCTGTCCTGCCCAGAAATAGCAAGGCTGAACTCCTGGAGCTAAGAGGGCCATTTCTTTGGATTTAAATGTATCTCTGTAAAGATCCCACATTCCCTAAGAAGGTGAGTACTTTATCTAGTCATTCCTCTCTCAACAGGTCTCAGTTTCATCCGGTAAGAGGTTTGACTGAAAGCTCTAGAAGTGCAAGGACTGTGTCTGCTTTATTGTGCAGACATGGGTAGCATGGGGCCTGGTGAAGAGTAGCCTTAAATACCTGTTGAATAAATTTATTCACCATTCAACAAATGTGTTTTGAGTACTTACTACCGTGTTTCCCTGAAAATAAGACATCCTCCGAAAATAAGACCTACTCACAGGTTTCCTTCTGAGTGAAATATAAGGCATCCCCCCGAACATAAGGCCCCCAGGCTCTGTCTCAGAATGAAAATTAATTTACCATAAACTGGTCGCTAGGACCGCCTCGACTGGAGTCTAGCAATCAGTGACATTACTCGGAGTCCTGACATCACTGTTGTGTGAATGAAGAGAAATCATCGTGGAAACTTTGTGAAACCTAAACTGCAAGAAGTTGTGACTTGGGTGAAGAATTCATGGGAGAAAATCACTGACAGTTGCGTTGCAAATGCACTGCGAGCAGGCTACCTTGACAAGAAGTACTCATTTAAAGACAGTGCTATTGCTAAACATGAGAGATTTGGTCCACTGATTCTGAAAGAAATGGAGTCACAAGAAATTCACCAGGAAATTCAGGAATTGGATTGTTATGATGATGTTCCAGAAGATGATGACATGATTGTCATTGAATAAATGAGTAAATTCTTGATACTGTAGGATTCACAGTTTGTCTGGTTTGTGTTGACAACTACCGTACCGTATACAGGTAATAATTTTCCTTTATTTTTATTTAACAATAAATGTGTACCGTATTCTTCTTCATGGAAAAATAAGACATCCCCTGAAAATAAGACCTAGCGCATCTTTGGGAGCAAAAAACACTGTCTTATTTTCGGGGAAACAGGGTATGTTCCAGGCATTGTTCTAGTTGCTTGGGATAGTGAACAAAACAAAGACCCCCTCAAGGAGAGAAACAGACAATAAATACCCCTCAAGCAAAACATACATACACAAACACACACATATATATGTATATACATATAATGTTATAAAGTTATGAGTGCCATAGAAAAGTAAAAAGAGCAGCTTTGAAAAATCAGGGGTGCTAAGGGAGGGGTTATTGAAATTTTATGGAGGTTGGTCAGCGAAGGCCTTATTAGGAAGGTGACATCTGAGCAGACCTGAAGGAGAAGTGAGACAGTCCCACAGCTATGGAGAGGACACACAAGAGGAAATAGTCAGGGCAAAGACCCCATGGCTGGAATCTGCCTGGGGAACAATGCACCAATGAGGAACAATAAAAAGCGAAGTGTGGCTGACTGGTGTGGCTCAGTGATTGAGTATGGACCTATGAACCAGGAGGTCACAGTTTGATTCCAATCAGAGCATCTGCCTGGGTTGTGGGCTCCATCCTCAGTAGGCAGAAGGCAGCTGATCAGTGATTCTCATCTTGATGTTTCTATCTCTCTTTCCCTCTTCCTTCCTCTCAAAATCAATAAAAACATATTTTCTAAAAAAGGAAAGTGTGTTTGGAGTGGCATGGGGAGGTAGTTTGCCATGACATCTTCTTTACTTTTGGGGGCCTCTCGCCCTGTATTCATCAAGATTTCCTTTTGGGGGCCTCTCGCCCTGTATTCATCAAGATTTCCTTTTGGGGGCCTCTCGCCCTATATTCATCAAGATTTCCACTTGATGAATATAGGTAACATTGGTGTCACAATTTACAGCCACCAAAGCACATGTTTGCAGACTGTCCTGTTTGAACCACACAGCAATCTTGTGAAGTGGCAGGATAGATCAGCCCATTTAATAGATGAGGAAACTGAAAGTGAGAGAGGTTATGTGTTGCCGAAACCAGTTTGGCTCAGTGGATAGAGCGTCGGTCTGCAGACTGAAAGGTCCCAGGTTCTATTCCGGTCAAGGGCATGTACATTGGTTGCGGGCATATCCCCAGTAGGGGGTGTGCAAGAGGCAGCTGGTCAATGTTTCTCTCTCATTGATGTTTCTAACTCTGTCCCTCTGTCCTCTCTGTGAAAAATCAATAAAATATATTTTTTTAAAAAAGAGAGAGAGACAGGTTATGTGATATGACCCAGGGAACACACTTAGTCCAGAACCCAGGTCCCTAGACTCCCTAGTCTAAAACCTAGCTAGTGTGTGCACCTAGAACCCAGGATAACACTGAGTATTTTAAGACAAACAGGAAAGGCTATCAAAGGTGGGAGACGATGTTACCGACAAAACCTCGGTTTTGGCCTTCTTGAAGGAAAGATTTCAGTCACAAGACGAAGCGCAGCAAAGCAATCAAACAATTTATTGGCCTCAGCAAAAGCACACTCAGACGGGGTGTTTATTAAAGCTGGGCAGTGAAGCAAGGAAGCGCTTAGCATAGAAGTAAAAAGAGAGCCTGGGCTGGGCTGTTTTGACTCACTGGGAAGTCAGAGAAAAAGGTTCCGGGAGTTAGACCGTGATGAGCTGCTACTGCCCGTTGCTCCCCTGGTAGCAAGTTTCTGTGGGGTTCCTTGACCCCTGCAGGAGCAGAGAGGGAAGAAGAGGGGGAAGGGGAAGGTGTGGACTTGCTCACCATTATGGAGAACAAGCTGGGTCCTTCATTCTGAAGGTATTTATCTCTCTCTTGCAGATCAGAATCTCAAGGGAGGGTCTCAATAGACTATTTATCAGCTTTCCAGGGGTGCTCTTTTAGGGTTTCCGTCTCCACTGATCGGGGCCAGGACTGAGTCATTAGTCAATACAGCTGACCCTGCGGCAGCCATGGTGTCACTTGTCTAGTTTTGCTGCTTTTTTTGTCTAGTTTCTGGGCCTGGAGCTGAATACAACTGAGGCCTCGATGTTATCTTTAATGAGGAAAAGTCAGGGGACCTACACCATATGACTCGTGGTATGAAAAGTCACGAGTTCACACCACATGACCGGTGCTAGAGGAGCAAAGTGACCCTGGGGGCCAGGTCTCTGTTTTCCCAGGTTTGCCTCTTGCTAAGCAACGGGAGCTTTCGCCCTAGTGACCTGTGCCTGGCCCATTGTCCTCGCTTTGCTCATGTCTGCCTAACGGGCTTTTACAATGACAGATACAGCTTTACTCCAGGGTGGAATGCAAGCCTGAAAGAGGAGGGGAGGAAGCAATTGCTCCTCCCAGCTCGCAGGTCATAATGACCCCGTCTAGGGGAGATCTGTGGAAAGGAGGCAGACATGAGGGCTCACGAAGGTCCTCAGGCTGCCAACTTGGCTGGTCTGAGCCCCAAGAGTTCAAGGGTGTCAGGTCCAGGGGATGATCTCAAAGGAGTGACCACCTTGCCCGGAACCTGCAAGAAATGAACCCCACTGGGTGGGCGAGAATACGGATGAGTGGTAAGAAGACAAATCCCTTAAACTGAGGTAGAGGCCAGGAGAGGCTGAGAAGGGACATGACTCCTTCAGAAGCAGCCCCCACGTGTGACACGGGTACTGCTGGTGGGAAGAATCTAGGATACCCTTCAAATCCAATTAGAAGAAAGTAAATTCTACACCAGAAGTTTAAAAACTTCTGGTTGAGCGGCGGCGACCTATGAACCAGGATGTCATGGTTCAGTTCCCGGTCAGGGCACACGCCTGGGTTTGCAGGCTCGATCCCCAGAGTAGGGCCTGCAGGAGGCAGCTGGTCAATGATTCTCTCTCACCATTGATGTTTCTATCTCTATTCTTCTCTGAAATCAATAAAAATATTTTTTAAAAGAAAAATAAAACCCACACAGCTGCACAATGCATGAGGTGCTCCTTAAAAGCCAAGACTCACCCCTCGGAGCAGTGGTGGCTCAACCTCAACCTTAACCTCACTGGAATCATCCCGATGCCCAGGCTGACCCCCAGGCCTATCCAATCAGAATTCTTGGGGGAGAAAAAGGGCATCAGCATTTTCTTCAGGTCCATTGGGTATTGAAGGGGACCAAAGTCTTGCCACCCCAAAATATGCCTTTTGGGATATTGATAGTAAACTGGTCATTAAGAAACATAAAGATTCAGGAAGAACCTTTGCCCTCCCCCCTTTAAAAAAAAGGAATTCATCCCTGGCCAGTGTGGCTCAGTTTATTGGGTGTCCTCCCATCCACCAAAAGGTTGACAGTCTGATTCAAGGTTAGGGGCTTGATTCCTGGTAGGGAGTGTGCAGTCGGCAGCCGATGGATGTTTCTCTCTCACATCGATGTTTCTCTCCCCCGCCCTTCCTCTCTCTCTAAAATCAATAGAAATGTTTTTTTTTAAAGGAATTCAGATAGAAGAACCTGCTTCGGAAAGGGAATCAGCATACTCACGTAGCACATCTGAGTGCTGGGTGGCTGGACAAGGAGGATGCAAGCAAACATCTGCGTGCTAGATTCCTCGCTGTGCTCCATTGTTTCTGGGTGGCCCAGCAAGAATTTGTCTGCCACATGTGTGCTCTTTCTCATCCGCCTCTGAACTGCCTGCTTTCCCTTTGAAATCCCAGACCTCTGCCAACATAGCATATAGACGTCGGTTGCCCAATGTGCGCTTGGCTCTCATATCTTACGACACCCTAGACCAGCGTTTCCCAAACTTCTCTCAGCAGGAGAATCACCCGGTGGAGCTGTCAAAATACAGATTCCCGAATCCCAACTAAGAAGTGCTAAAGTAGAATTTTGGGGAACATATAGGTAAAATTGTATCCTTAACTAGTGTTCTAAGCTTAGTTTAACAACCCCACCAGGTGATTCTCATCATGAGAGCAGCTTGGGAAACACTGCCCTAGATGAATAGCCATGATAAGTTTTGGATATTTTCTCCTGTTGATCTATCGCATGTTAATTATTAGCCCAACTTAGGAGATGGAAGGAACATTATTTTTTGTACACCCCATCCCCCCTTCCCCCCAACACACACACACAATTTCAATGTTCAGTCAAGGTTGAGAACCGTTACTCTCCAATGGGCTGGGAATCTTTGTGTTTAATGTGCTCCCCGAGCGATTCTAAGGAACCCCAAGTCCACTTCACTCTGTTGAAAGGTATTTGGGAAACTTTGCTAACAGTAACTTTCTCTAAAGCAGCAAAGATAGTCTACCAAAACAGCAGGGAGGAATGGTGCCATAGGGATAACTAACAACCATAACAAAAGTCACTCTCAGCCGAAACCTGTTTGGCTCCGTGGATGGAGCTTCAGCCTGAGGACTCAAGGGTCCCGGGTTCGATTCCCGTCAAGGGCATGTACCTTGGTTTCGGGCACATCCCCAGTAGGAGTGCAGGAGGCAGCTGGTCGATGTTTCTAGCTCTCTTATAGATGTTTCTAGCTCTCCCTCCCCCTTCCTCTGTAAAAAAATCAATAAAATATATATTGCTCTCAGTGATTCCCTTCTGGCACTGTAGCCCCAGAGGAAAACCTACAGAGCTTGGGCCACAGCAGTAGCAGAGCCAGCGAGGCCTCCTCCCCCAGAGCTGGGAATAAGCCTGCTCTTCAGACTCCCCGAAGATGCAAACCACTTACAGCATGTTACTGGTGCCGAAAGAAACAACAGACCCAAAATGGAGTCACTTTTGCTAAGCCCCAGCACAACTTAAACCCCTGACCTAACTGCTGCTCCAGCCTCTCTCTCAGGAGTGGAATTTTAAACCAGTTAGTCTGGAATTTCCTGGTCAGCGTTAGTCAGGTAACCTGACTGATAAGACACCCTCTCCCCCTCCCCGCCTTCTCCTAAGGGATGATGACTTGGCCTGAAATAATCCACTCTAAACGTTCGTGTCCCACCTTCTTCCTGCCCATGAAAACCATCCATTGGATACAACTCCTCAGAGTGCCTTTCAGCTGCTTCTGTATCCATGAGTCACTCAATAGAGCCAAATGGACCTTCAAATGCGCTTGGTTTAATGTGGTCCTTTGACACTAGACGTCACCAATACTTGAAATCAGCCTCGGGCAGCAGCCCGCAAAGTCGGGGAGGGGGTGGGGGAAATCTGACTTTACTTCCCATACTTCCCAGCGATGTGATCCTGCGCACGTTACCTAACTTCTCTGAGCAGCTGTTTCTTCAGCTGCCATGTGGGGATGATAATAGTATTTGTCTTAGTGTAGTTGTGAGGATCGAATGAGGTAATTAATACACGAAGAGCTCTTGGAACAATGCTCGGCACGCCTTAAGTGCTCTATAAAGATTAGTTAATACCACACACACACACACACACACACACACCCCTGACTGCGTGCCAGGCACTATTTTAGGCACTTTTCCATGCACCTTGTGAGTGGGAGGCCGGCACCCAGGAGTTCTGGGCTCCTCCCGGCAGCCTTCCGACAGGTCGCTTCCCTTCCTGGGCCAGACCCACAAAGCAAGAGCTCTGTGAGGTCTGCAAACTGGAACACTGCGCGGTCTGAGAACACCACACGGGAACATGTAGGGGAACATGTAGGTAAAATTGTGTACTTAACTAGTGTTCTAAGCTTAGTATACAATTTTTCCTACATGTTCCCCCAAAATTCCAAGTCCTCTCGGGGCACCTTCTTCAACCTGGCATTTAGGACTCAGGGGTTCCTGTCCCTTGGGATTTACTCTGGGAAGAGGCGAAAACACCCCGCCACGCCCAAAACACAGAGCAGCCTCTCTCCCGGTGGCGTTGGCAGGGGGCAGGCTTCCACAGCCCAGCCCTGGCACCGAGAAAAGCCCGCAGATCTCAGCCCAGGCCCAGGCGGGGTCCTGAGCCCGTTCTGGAGAGATGCAATCCCCCAAGGGAGGGGGGGTACCCCCGCCCGGCCCGCAGGGAGCGCCACCCTGGCCCAGCCCAGAGCCGCCTGGGGGGCCGCGCCTGGGCTCCAGGCGGCACACACACACACACACACACACACACACACACACACACACAGACACACACATACACACACACACACTCACACACACACACACACACACACACACACCCTCTGATCTCGCCCAGAGGGACTTTGTCTCCTGCAGGAAAGGGAACCCCGGAAGAGCAGCCGCCCCGGGATTCCGGGGAGAGGCCTGGCATGGCCCCAGAAAAGAAGGTGCGAGCCACCCGGCCACGCGCGAACGCCGCGGGAGCCACCGGCTGCTCCGGGGGAGTAGGGGGGGAGGGGCGAGCCCGGGTTCGAGGAAAGCCCGCGGCCCCGGGACGGGAAGAATGGGAGGCCCCGAGGGGTCGGGCCGAGGACGTTCTCAAGGGTCAGCTTCGTTGGCGCAGGAAACGGGCCAGGGCTGACTCACCCGCCCACCGCCCCCGTGAGTCACCCGGGCGGCCCGGCCCCACAAAGTGGCCGCTGTCCCGCCGGCCCCGCCCGGGCCGTCCGCGACGCCCCCTAGCGGCCACCGGGAAGCCAGGCGCCCCCGCCCCGCCGCCCCTGCGCGGTTCGCACCCTCTGGGCTTCCAACGCCTCTGCCAGAGCCTCGTTCTGCTCTCTGCCAGGCAAGATGCTGACAGTGAGGGGACCCAGGGGAAGACTATATGGAGTTCCCTGTAGTACTTTTCCCTTTTCTTGCAGATGTGAGCATTTTTTAAAAGATGAGTTTCCTGGCCTTCTCCTGGGGACCCAACCCAAGAACAGTTTGGAGCTGCACATTGGCACGGCCTGTCCCCCTTTCTTCAAGAGGAAAGACTAGAAATACCCCTATCAGTGTTTCCCAAACTTCTCTCATGAGGAGAATCACCTGGTGGAGTTGTTAAACTACAGATTCCTGGATCCCAACGAAGAAGTGCTAAACTGGAATTTTTGGGGAACATGTAGGAAAAATTGTATACTCAGCTTAGAACACTAGTTAAGTACACAATTTTACCTACATGTTCCCCCAAAAATTCTAGTTTAGCACTTCTTCGTTGGGATTCAGGAATCTGTGTTTTAACAACCCCACCAGGTGATTCCCACCCTGAGAGAAGTTTGGGAAACACTGCGATCCAGTGGAGCCAGTCAGCGGCCTAACCTGCTACATCTGTACCCCGCTGGGACGTGGGCTCTCCCTCCCATTCACACCGCTAAGCAAGTATTTCCATACACGAGATCCATGCCAGGCCCAGGTGGATCCCATGCCTGGCGCCCAGCACCCTGACTCCCAGCCCTCGGTCTGGCACAATGGTTTACCCATCTCCCCTGCCTGGTGGGGCCTGGTCCTGACACAGGAAGAATTCACTGGTGGCCAGCGTTTACCCAGTGCCATGTGCCAGTCACGTGTGCCATGATAAGCCTCTTATACATTCTGTTTTATTTCATAGTCACAGCCACCTTGGGTAAGTGCTATTCTGTATCCATATTTAGAAAAGGAAATAGAAGCTTAAGTATGACTTGAGGACATTTGTATAGCACTTAATTATTCAGGCAGCACTTACATTTCATTCCACAACAATTCGGGGCATTCTGCCCTCCTCCCCCCCCCCCCCCCCCCCCCACACACACACACACTTTACAGATGAACTAAACGGAAAAGTAAATGATTTGTTCAAGGTCACACAACTCAGGCCTCACACTCTTTCCATTTCCCTCCACTGTCACCCCCGTGTCTCCCTGCCCCAACCAACAAAAGTGACTCACTCTGCTAACTCACTTCTCAACCAGATTCCAGTAGCCATGAGTAATTTAATCTGCTGATAGCTTTTGTATTCAGAACAAACCTAAACAAATTCCCCTGCTAGGCAACCAGCTTCACGGGACAGGGATTTTTATTTTTATTAGGGAGAAAGGAAGGGAGCAAGAGAGAGGAAAAAACCATTTATTGCTTATTTATGCATTCATTGATTGATTGTATGTGTCCCAACTGGGGATCAAACCCACAACCTTGGTGTATCTGGATGATGCTCTAACCAACTGAGCTACATGGGCAGGGCAGGACAGGGTTTCTTTTTCTCTGTTTTGTTCACCGATGTCTCTCCAGCACCTCGAAGACTGAGTCTCTACAGATCTTGGGGCTCAATAAATTGGTGTTGAGTGAATGAAACTCTACACCGAAAGAGACCTCAAATAGATTGGCAGATAGGGAACTGAAGGGTTGGAGGAGGGGCCAATTCTGCTCCCAAACCTCTCCAGGAAGGAAAGATACCCCCTATGGCTGCTGTAACTGCCAGTCTCTCTCACATGATGTTTCTCTCTCACTGTCTCACTTCGTCCCTTCTACTCTTTCTAATCATCAATGGGAAAATACTATCAGAAGAGAATTAATGACAAGGAATAAATTTTTTTTAATTTCTTTATTGATTAAGGTATCACACATTTGTCCTCAACCCCCCATTCCAATTCCCCCTCCCCACTCATGCCCCCACCCAGGAATAAAATTTTTAGAAGACAATTGAAAGCAGAGTCTTGAAGAGATATTTGTACACCCATGTTCAGGGCATCATTAGTCACAATAGCCAAAAGGTAGAAGCAACCCAAGCACCTATGGACAGATGACTGGATAAACACAATGTGCTATACACACTAGTACAAAACGGAATATTATTCTGCCCTAAAAAGGAAGGAAATTCTGACGCATGCTAGAACATGCGTGAACCTTGGGGATATTATGCTAAATGAAATGAGTCAGTCACACACACACACACACACACACACACACAAACACACACACTCACACACACACACACACACACTCACAGTCTGTGTAATTCCACTTGCATAAATATCTAGAGTCGTCACATTCATAGAGACAGAGCATAGAACAGTGGTTGCCAGGGCCTGGATGGGAGAGGGTGGAAAATTGTTGTTCAGTGAGTCGAACACTTTAGTTTTGCACAATGAAAGAATTCTGGAAATGGATTGCACAACAGTGTGAGTGTACTGAACACTGCGGAACTATAAACTTTAAAAAAAATGAAAATAGTAAACTTGATGTTTTGTGATTTTTTGCAATTAAAAATAAAATGGAAAAACATACATTAACTCAAGCTTCTCCCCTACTTTAAGACCTACGATGGCTTCCCGTTCCTCCGAAAATGAAATCTGAATTCCTTACCTGGTCCAGAAACCCTGCTGACTCCTGTCTCCCTGTCACGCTCACCCTTGCTCATGGTGCCCTGCTCGGCCCCTCTGGCTGCCCCTGGGACGTGTACCCAGGTGCTGTCTTCACAGCTTCCCACTGCCGCTTCCTTCGTCCTTTACCCCGGCCTCGCACCCTATTCCCTCAGATAGGCCTTCTTCCCTTGCCAACCCCTCGGCAGATTTCCCCATTTTTCTATGTTGTCATCCTCTGTTTATTTCCTGCAGGGCACTTTTCGCAATTTGCAATTGCATACTTATTTGTTTACTGACTGTGTCCCATCAACATGACCACCACAGCCACCACCCCCAGATGCTAAGCTCCAGGAAGGCAGGAGACAAAGTTGTTCTGCTCTTGTGGCTGGACCCACTCAGCCTCCCACTCATCTTTGCTAAGGAGCGAGTGAGTCTCTCACTTTTTTCTCTGTGTCGTAGCAGAGCAGTGAGAGTCAGCCATTCCTGGAACTGAATCCCAGACTCTTAGTGGCCGTGTGACCTGGGACAAAGCACTTGAACTTCAGGCTCCAAGGGAATGGAATATCTTGCAAGGTAGTTTGGGGAATTATTATGTGAAATAACATATGAAGTGCTTGCCACTGGTAGACAGGTGTCAGCAACTTAGTACCTAACAGCACTCTGTTCTACACCTTCAAGGTGTAGATACATTACATTCTACACTTCAGGGAATACTATTGCTTTGGGGGACGGGGAGGTCACAAATCACTTAGGAAGTTTGATTTAAAACGTAAAACCTTTTTCTAGATAGAAAAATGCTAGTGTTCACTGACCATCAGAAGCCTGTCCTTAGTACCAAGTTAAGAATCCTGAATATAGCCGAGAAAAACAAAATTAAAATAATGGAAGAACAGAGGGTTGGGTAGTGTTCAAGCATGCCTGGAGAAGTAAGAACTCTAGACCCACTGGTCTAAAGCAGGCATCCTCGGTTCTACAGTGCCCCCTGGTGGTGGGCTTTAACTATCGCACAGCCTCCCAGAAAAAGGATTCTGTGGGGGAAGTAAGTGCTCCAGGGTCCACTCTGAGTCTCCCACTCAACATTTCAGAGGTCTCTCTGTCCACCTACCTGTTCTTTTATTTTTATTTTTTTAAATATATTTTATTGATTTCTTACAGAGAGGAAGAGAGAGGGATAGAGAGTTAGAAACATCGATGAGAGAGAATCATCCATCAGCTGCCTCTTGCACGATCCCTACTGGGGATGTGCCCGCAACCAAGGTACATGCCCTTGACCAGAATCGAACCTGGGACCTTTACGTCTGCAGGCTGATGCTCTATCCACTGAGCCAAACCAGTTTTGGCCACCTACCTGTTCTTAAACCATCTTCTCCATAGCCCACATCCCAGGCATTTAAACTCTCTTAAGGCAGTGAAATGCTTCCAAGGACAGTTTTATCAATAGGTCCTCAAGTAGACTGGGGGAAAAGTGATGGAAGATGTTGTTCCCTACCTTGCACAAATTTGAAATATGGTATTGTTTATGGCTATCACAAACATCTCCTGATGTTAATAATGATTGCATTCCTAATAATTATTACAACCTTAAAGTTTTCAGAACTGCTTTAATTACAGGGGGCATTTGCCTTGGCTAATTTTATTTTCCCATCACATGCATATTTTTGTTTATATTTTAAAATGTGCCTTATGTGTCACCAAGTTACAAAAAATCATTAGTGGCTTAAATGTGCTTTATTGACTCAAGTAGCAAGGAAGCTAGTAGTGTAGATCTGACAACTCAGAACAACGTCAGCCATAAACAGTGGGCAGAATTGCAGTGGGAACGTAATTAATATGTCTGTTTGAGCTGGGACAAAGGAAAATGTAAGACTGATCATTTTTCACAAGAGCAAAAAGAAGCTGCAGCCCTCACAGTGTGGCTGAGCACCTTCCCATGCACCAGTAGGGGGCAGCCCATCCACGTTTCTCACATCAATGTTTTTTTCTCTCCCTCTTCCTTCCTCTCCAAAGTCAATAAAAACGTGTTTGTGTGTGTGTGTGTGTGTGTGTGTGTGTGTGTGTGTGTGTGTGTTTAAAAGAAGCCTGGAGAGTATTATGTTAAAATAAGCCAATCAGAGAAAGACAAGTATCTCCTGGTTTCACTCGTATGTGGAATCTAATTAGCAAAATAAACTGTTGAACAAAATATATTCAGAGACATAGAAGCATGGAACAGACTGTCGAATCTCAGAGGGAAGGTGGGGGTGGGTGGGAGATGGGGGGAGAAATCAACCAAAGAACTTGTATGTATATGTGCATACATAACCCAGGGACACAGACAATAGGGTGGTGAAGGCCGTCGGGGGGAGAGGTAAAAACAGGCTATAAGGGTTCAACGGGGGGAGGGGAAGGGGGACATATGTAATACTTTCAACAATAAAGATTTTTTATTTTTTTTAAAAAATATATATTTTATTGATTTTTTTACAGAGAGGAAGAGAGAGGGATAGAGAGTTAGAAACATCGATGAGAGAGAATCATCCATCAGCTGTCTCTCACACACCCCCTACTGGGGAGGTGCCTGCAACCAAGGTACATGCCCTTGACTGGAATCAAACCTGGGACCCTTCAGTTCGAAGGCCGATGCTCTATCCACTGAGCCAAACCGGTTTCAGCAACAATAAAGATTTTTTAAAAGAACAACAACATCAAGAGGCTACAGACAGGAACTGCCACCAATATTATCTGGAACCTGGGTTTTATTGACTATTCGCCTCTTGTCCTCAAATGTATATCGACTGTGAAATGTCAAAATATGGCTCAAATTCATCAGAGCTCCCATATTGGTTACAGTCAAAGCCTGAGTCCAGAATAAGCAGCAAATAAAATTTCCCAGGATAAAAACATTTAATTTTGTGTTAAAGACAGAGACAGGCACCAAGCATAGAGCATAGCACTTAAAGTTGGACTCACGCCTCAGAACAAATACAGGTACACGACACTTGCAGAATCACAAGAGAAGCTGGACAGACCAGCTGTGAAGTCTGTGACACAAATACTTAGGGAGGAAGCGGTTTTACCAAGTGCCACCACTGGATGTCACACGGACAACGTGAGGAGCAATCACCATCGTGTGTGCCTGTAACGTCCAGTTCTCGTTACGGTTGGCTAAAATCCTGACAGACTGAGCCGAGACGGGTTTGGCTCAGTGGATAGAGCGTCTGAAGGGCCCCAGGTTTGATTCCGGTCGGGGGCATGTTCCTTGGTTGCGGGCACATCCCCAGTAGGAGGCGTGCAGGAGGCAGCTGATGATTCTCTCTCATTGATGTTTCTAACTCTCTCTTCCTCTCTGTAAAAAATTAATAAAATATATTTAAAATAAATAAATAATAAAATCCTGACAGACTGAAATAGCTCTTATAAGGGGAAGGTATACACGATGGCAAAGAAGTCATTGGATCTTTGTTCCCCTCTCTCTCTAAAATTCCCTCTGACTGGGGGAAATATTTGTGTTACGGGAGGTTTTTTTATGAATGAAAAAGACACACCGGAAACAGCACAGATGGACACTGGTTTTGGGAGCAAGACGACGGGGCGTTGACATTTTAATAAAAGAGGCTGTGCCTCTCTCTGCTTCGGTTTTCCTTCTGAAAATTGGGAATGGTGATGCTGGTAATAGTAATAATGATGCCCATTTCGTGCAGTTGTGGTAAAGATTAGTGAAGAAACAGATGCAAAGTTCTTGGGACAATGTCTGGCGTGAAGTACTCCATCCAAGTTACCTGTTATTGTTACCACCGCGTCAATGCCAGTTTGACGGCCTTTAACTCACCGGGAACCACCGACAGCCCTCAAAATGCCTCCTGAGCCCAAATCCGTGCTGCAGGAAGCCAAACACATTGTCACCGTGATTCAAACTGCAGTCACTAAGGATGCATTCTTTTCGACATGTTCATGCAGAAACGGGCAGCAAATACAAGAAACTACTTCCTCCTCCCCACCCCTGGGAAATCTGCTGACTCTAGAAGGCAAAGGTACTCACATAAATTCTGTTTTGCTATAACATTTTTATTGAGATATAATTCACATACATAAAATTCGCCATTTTAAAGTGTACCCTTCCGTGGCTTTTAATTTGTTCACTACGTTGTGTAACCATCATCATGATCTCATTCCAGAACATTTCTATCACCCCAAAAAGAAACTTTGTACTTATTAGAAAATTAGCCCAAATTTCTCCCTCCCCAGTCCCTTGGCAACTACTAAGCTGATTTCGGTCTCTATAGATTTATCTGTTCTAGACATTTTATAACAGTGGAATCATATAATAGGTGGCCTTTTGTGGCCGGCTTCTTTCTCTTAATACAGTGGTCAGCAAACTCATTAGTCAACAGAGCCAACTATCAATAGCACAACGATCGAAATTTCTTTTGAGAGCCAAAACTTTTAAACTTAAACTTCTTCTAATGCCACTTCTTCGAAATGGACTCGCCCAGGCTGTGGCATTTTGTGGAAGAGCCACACTGAAGGGGCCAAAGAGCCGCATGTGGCTCTCGAGCCACAGTTTGCCGACCATGGACTTAATACAATATTTTCATGGTTTATCCCTGTTGTATCCTGTATCAATTCTTCATTCCTTTTTATGACGGGATAATATTCCATTATGTGAATTTACTATATTTTGTTTATTCACCAGTTGGTGGACATTTGGGTTGTTTCTACTTTTTGGCTGTTGTGAATAAGGTTGCTATGGGCATTCATGTGCAAGTTATTGTGTGAACATATGTTTTCAATGTCCTCAAATATTTTCTCTTAATCTTCTGAGGAACTGTCAAACTATTTTCCACAGCAACTGTACCATTTTACATTCCAACCAGCAATGTGTGAGAGTTTCAACTTCTCTACATTCTCACCAACACTTATTTTCCTTTTTAAATTATTATAGCTATCTTCGTGGGTGTGAAGTGATATTCCACTATGGATTTGATCTGCATTTCCCCAATAACTAATGGTGCTGAGCTTCTCTACATGTGTTTATGGGCCATTTATATATCTTCGAACAAATGTCTATTCAAATCCTTTGTCCATTTTTGAATTGTTGCCTTTTTTGTGGTTGTTATGGGCAGTTCTTTATATATTCTGGATTCCAGAACCTTATTAGAGATATGATTTGTAAATATTTTCTCCCATTCAGGGTTGTCTTTTCACTTTCTTGTTAGTGTCGTTCGACCCAAGGAGTCTGGCATGGAGATATATTTATTTTTTCTTTGATTGTTTGTGCTTTTGGTGTTATATCTAAGAAACCACTGCCTAATCCAAGATCGTGCCTATTTTCACCTGTGTTTCTACTTAAAAGTTTTACTTTTAGCTCTTACATATAGGTCTTTTATCTGTTTTTAAGTTTTGTATATGTTATGAAGTAAGAGTCCAAATTCATTCTTTTACATGTCGACATCCAGTTGCCCTACCATCATTTGTTGAAAAAGTGGTTCCCTCCCTATTGAATGGTCTCATAAAAAATTAATTGGCCGAAACCGGTTTGGCTCAGTGGTAGAGTGACGGTCTGCGGACTGAAAGGTCCCGGGTTCGATTCCGGTCAAGGGCATGTACATTGGTTGCGGGCACATCCCCGGTAGGGGGTGTGCAAGAGGCAGCTGGTCGATGTTTCTCTCTCATCTACGTTTCTAGCTCTCTATCTCTCTCCTTTCCTCTCTATAAAATATCAATAAAATATATTTTAAAAAATTAATTGACTTTATGTATGGGTTTATTTCTGGACTCTCAAATCTATTCCATTGATCTGTCTGTCTTTATGCCAGTAACACATTGTCTTGATTACTGTAGTTTCTAGTGAGTTTTTAAATTGGGAAGTTATTAGCCCTCCAGCTTTGTTGTGTGTGTGTGTGTGTGTGTGTGTGTGTGTGTGTGTTTTCAAGATTATTTTGATTACTTTTGGTTTCTTGCCATTAAGCATGTTTGTCCCTTTATAAAATATTAGTGGCCCGGTGCACAAAATTCTTTCGGGGTGGGGGGGAGGGTGTCCCTCAGCCAGGCCTACAACAGCCCCGTTGGGGACATCCTTCTCACAATCAGACACCGCTGGCTCCTAACAGCTCTCCTACCTGTCTTCCCGATCATCCTTAACCACTCTGTCTGCCAGCCTGATCACCCCTAAATGCCACCCCCCTGCCAGCGTGCTCGCCCCCAACTGCCCCCTCTGCCAGCCTGCTCACCCCCAACTGCCCTCTGCTGGCCTGCTTGCTCCCAACTGCCCCCCTGTCATCCAGCTTGCCCCCAACTGCTCCCCTGCCATCCAGCTTGCTCACAACTGCCCCCCTGCCAACCTGCTCATCCCCACTGCCCACCCCTGCCAGCCTGGTCGCCCCCCACCTGCTCCCCAAATCCCCCCCTGCTTACCCCCTCACTCTCCTGCTCACACCCAGCTGCCCCCCACCAGTCTGCTCGCCCCCAACTGTTCCCCTCTGCTGGCCTGATCTCCCCTAACCGCCTCTGCCCCATCCCTGCCACCATGGTTTTGTCCAGAAGGTCTCCCAGTCTAATTAGCATATAAACCTTTTATTAGTATAGATAAAAGCAGTTTTGATAGAGATTGCATTGAATCTATAGGCCAATTTGATGACTATTGCCATTAAGAATATTGTTTTCCAGACCAACAAACACAGATGTCCTTAGACTTATTTAAGCCTTCTTTAATTTTTTTCACCTGTTTCACAGTGTATAAGTCTTCTACCTCTTTAGTTAAATTTATCCCTAAGTATTTTTATTCTTTTTATCCTATCTAATAAAATAGTAATATGCAAATTGACTGTCACTCCAACACACAAGATGGTTGCCCCCATGTGGACACAAGATGGCTGCCACAAGATGGCCAGCAGGGGAGAGCAGTTGGGAGGGACCAGGCCTGCAAGGGAGGGAAGTTGGAGGTGATCAACCCTGTAGGGGAGGGCAGTTAGGGGTGGCCAGGCCAGCAGAGGAGGGAAGTTGGGGGCAAACAGGCTGGCAGGGGAACAGTTAGACATCAATCAGGCTGGCATGGGAGTAGTTAAGGGGTGATCAGGCTGGCAGCAGAAGCGGTTAGGGGCAATCAGGAAGGCAGGCAGGTGAGCAGTTGGGAACCAGCAGTCCTGGATTGTGAGAGGGATGTCCAACTGCCCTTTTAGACCCAGTGGGATCAGGTCTAAACGGGCAGCTGAACATCCCTCAAGGGGTCACAGATTGGAGAGGGTGCAGGCTGGGCTGAGGGACACCCCCTCACCCCATGCACGAATTTTGTGCACCGGGCCTCTAGTAATAATAATAAATTTTTAAAGGTGTGTGGATGCCAAAGTTTAGTAGAAAGTAGTAGATTTAGAAAGCACACTGGACTGTGAGCCGAGAGGTCTAAGTTCTAGTTTTGTGTTTCACCTTGGCCATATTAACCAAATTCATAAGTCTTCGTCCCCCCATTATAGAATAGATTAACATTTCCTCTCCTGGATTCTGCATAGGGCTTCTGTGAACGTGAGTAAGAAAATGGATGCACAAGTGCTTTGTAACCATTATAAGTCTTTGAGCAAATGTATGAGATGAGATCATCTTTTAAAAAGCCATCTGTCCCTTTGACTTGCCATTTTTTCCATCCCTTTGTGTGTGTCCCCACCAGTTGTCAGTCTGTTCTCCCCCGACCACCACCCACCACTGGCTTTGTCTGTTACCCCCACCATCTTCTTGGGGAACAAATGCTGCTTGTCCCTGGAGAAGAAAGTGGCTAGGTATCTCTGTCTTGCTCTAGGTTCTCTGTCTCTCTGTCTCTGTCTCCATCTCCTAGGCTCCTTTCATAATTGTTTGCATGGAGTGGGGCTTCTGGTCAGCTTGGAGCTGCATAGCTTGTTCTCACACATGGCACACACACCCAGGCCCATCTGCAGAGACCTGTCCCCTAACCCCACTCAGCTCCTTGCTGCAGCCTTTGTCTCATCCCATCCCGGGGAAACCCACACTTGACATTCACACACGAAGGTTCTCTCCCAATAACCTCTGCTATAGGTGGGAAGCCCTGCGGTGTTCTGACCCAGAAAAGGGAGAGGACAGCCTCGCCCTGCAGACCCACCCTCCAGGAATGGATTTATGCCTCGTTGTTGGTGGCAACCATAGAAACGACAGGTGTCTGTGAGTCAGATGGCAATAAACAGGATTCTTTAACAACAGAGGTTGCCTGGGACAACCCTGGGAGGGAAGGGCCTTGGATTTCCTGGTTTGGCCTCTGAGTACCTCCTAGAACAGTAGAGCTCACGGATTATGATGTTAGGTAATACCAACGAGCACAGGGAAATTATCTGCCAGCCCTACAGGGACTCTCTCAGTCTCACAGTCCAGGATGGCAGTATCTACATTCCTGACAGCAGGAGGGAGACAGGAGCAAGTAGAAGAGGAGCCATGGATTGTGCCGTAAAGCAGGTCCTTAAATCCACCAGGAGTACTCTGCAGTTGGAAGGCAATCGATTTCCACCATCACCTCCTTCCTAAAACATTCCTGCCTGCAGTCAGGGCATCTTCCTGTTCTCTTGTCCCACCTGCCTGCTGACACGCTCCACAGCTCTGCCACTTTATAAAAGAAAGGTAAATGCTTACCCACCATGTGCAAGAGCAGGGGAGTGGACACAGCCCCCCCTCCCCCACACCAAGGGCAGGTAGTAGGTTGTCTATACAGAATTTTAGTTTGGGGTTTGTTTTCTTATTTATCTTTTACAGACAGGAAGGGAGAGAGACAGAGAGTTAGAAACATCAATGAGAGAGAAACATCAATCAGCTGCCTCCTGCACCCTCCCACTTCCCCCACTGGGGATGTGCCCAAAACCAAGGTACATGCCCTTGACCAGAATCAAACCTGGGACCCCTGAGTCCGCAGGCCGACGCTCTATCCACTGAGCCAAACCGGTTTCCGCTATACAGAATTTTAAAGCAGTCATCAACCACAAGCTGCTGCTCCTTGTTATCACCTTGACCAGCAATTCTAAACATCAGTGATAAAACATCCCCCCATGAAAAATATTTTGTTGGTCTAACTTCTAAATTGAAACAAATGCTGTGCTATCACTGGCTTTTGAGCGTGTCCAAACTTTCGCAGCCCAAACTATGCCTTTTGGGATATCGATTTTAAGCTGGTTGTTAAGAAACAAAAGACTCAGCAGAAAGAATTTTTTGCCCTCCCCCCCTTACCTGCCTAAAGGAATTCAGATAGGAAAACCTGGCTAAAGGATTATAAGATAAACTGAAGTCGGCAAACGGGGAGAAATCCAGCAAAGCCTGTTTGTTGTCCTTCCCTCTGTGTCCCGTTGTTTCTGGGTGGCCCAGCAATAATTTGTTTACCACATATTTGCTTTCTTGGCTACCTGTGCATTGCCTGCTTTTACTTTGAAATACCAGGCCCCACCCCATTCTTCTTTGTCCGAAATGACATATCAGCCCTGGCCCGTGTGGCTGTTGGTTGGAGTATCATCCTGTGGTCATTCATTCAATTCCCAATCAGGGTACATACCTACCCAGGTTGCAGGTTTGATCCCCCGGGCATATGCAAGGCAATTGACCCATGTTTCTCTCTCACATCAGTGTTTCTCTCTCCCTCCCTCTCTCTCTAAAATCAATTTTTAAAAACATGTATTTTTTTAAATGGTGCCTAGACTGTTCCCAAAGGGTAAAATATTTAACTGCAGCAGTGTTTGACTATATTCTGCGCAGTGAGAAAACCTGAAGTTATTTTCAAAGTCCACCATTTCTTACTTGTTTTTTTTTCAGTCTGGTCAGGTTTCTAAACTTTATAAATCTCCACTTTCCAGCTAATGAAAAGAAAATAGGATTCCACTGAGTCTCCTATCTACCTACTCCAGGACTTCTGTGAGGATCAAATGAGATGAGGCATGGGAAAAATGCTTCACATTTAGTTAAAGTGTAAAATGTTTCTACCTGGCTATAAAGCAAGTCACATTCCTGGGCTGAAGAAACTCCAAGGAGGCTAGTCACTAGGGAGAGGAGACCAGGCATTGCTACATAATGTTATTACCCGGCACCCACAGCCACTGTTTCCAGGCCGGAATGGGCTGTGGGCTGCATTTTGCATCATGAGGTCTCAGCAGCATTGGTTGCAATTTGGTGGGTTGTTGATCCAGGGTGGTGACAGGACCTGTGTCCCACTTGGGGGAAGCCAAGTGTTGCTCTGACAGCACCAGGTCCACGGTACTGTTTCTCTGTAAATGGTCAGTGTGTGTCACAGTAGCTCCTGTGTTGAGCTTCTGCCCCCTGGTGGTTAGTGTGCATCATAGAGACCAGGTGGACAGTCGGACACTTAACATATTAGCCTTTTATATATATATATATATATATATATATATATATATATATATATATATATATTGATTTCAAAGAGAAATGGAAAGGGAGAGGGAGAGATATATAAACATCAATGATAAGAGAAAATCATTGTTCTTCTGCATCCTGCATGCTCCCTACTGGGAATCAAGCCCACAACCTTGACCAGAATGGAACCTGGAATGGTTCAGTCCACAGGTCCATGCTCTAGCCACTGAGCCAAACCGGCTAGGGTGAATCTTCTTTTGATGAAATGTCACAGATGTGAGTTCTTCATGTTTTCTCTGCCATATATATATTTGTTATGGGTACAAGGTGAAATTTAAAATAATATATTTTGGCTCATGTTGATATGTTCTGGATTCAGATATAGAGTGGGGAAGATGGCATTAATTTTCATGGGCTCCAAAGTGTCCAAAAATGCCTGCTTCCTGAGTGAAAAATCCCTTGAGCACAAAGCAATGAAATGCTGAAAGTGATGGTACCTTATAGTATGGAGGTGACAAGCTCATGGCAAAGCTCCATGCCTAATCTTAAAAATATTAATGATTCTTAAAAAGCATCTGGTCAATGTCTGTCAGCCACTAAGTGCACTCTGTGCCCTTGCTCAGTGCTCAGTGGTCAGAAAGAGTGTGGCCAGGACTCTGAACCCTCCTGTCTGTCTGTGTCTGTTCTCCTTTGCATATTTGCATGACTTCAAGGAAGAGGAAGTGAAAGTTTCACATTTACTCTCAACAGATGAACATGACATTTTGAAAGAAAAGGAACATCTATCAGAAGCATTTTAGTGGTTTATATTTTTGCAAACATTTACAGACTTATAGAAAAAAAATTTTCATTAACCCTTGACCCCAAATTATTGGATAATGGAAAACCATATTCTTTTTTTTAACATAAATTGTTATGATAACAATAAATATTTGTTCATTGATGAATCTATTTATATCATAAACATAAATTGTGCTTATAATGTATCAAGTAATGTTCCAAGCACTTTAGAATACTAACTTATTTGGTCCTCACCATGACCATATGAGATAGATACTAATATTGGGAAGAGTTTGAGGTACAGGGAGATTAAATACCCTGTTTCCCCTGAAAATAAGACAGTGTCTTATATTAATTTTCGCTCCAAAAGATGTGAGAGGTCTTATTTTCAGGGGATGTCTTATTTTTCCATGAAGAAGAATACAGTACACATTTATTGTTAAATGAAAATAAAGGAAATTTATTACCTGTATATGGTATGGTTGTACGGTAGTTGTCAACCAGACAAACCAGACAAACTGAATCCTACAGTATCAAGAATTTACTGTGAATCTCACAGTATCAAGAATTTACTCATTTATGCAATGACAATCATGTCGTCATCTTCTGGAACATCATCATAACAATCCAATTCCTGAATTTCCTGGTGAATTTCTTGTGACTCCATTTCTTTCAGAATCAGTGGACCAAATCTCTCATGTTTAGCAATAGCACTGTCTTTAAATGAGTATTTCTTGTCAAGATAGCCTGCTCACAGTGCATTTGCAATGCAACTGTCAGTGATTTTCTCCCATGAATTCTTTACCCAAGTCACAACTTCTTGCAGTTTAGGTTTCACAAAGTTTCCACGCTGATTTCTCTCCAGTCTATTTTCAATGTAGTCATTAACTTCCATGTGCAAATTATCTTTGAATGGCTTCTTTATTGCAACATCAAGAGTCTGGAGATAGGCCGTCATTCCTGTGGGAATCATTATCTGATCTATTTTTCTTTCATGAAGAAATGTCTTCATGTCTTTAGCTCGATGAGTGCTGGCTGCATCCCAGACTAGCAGACTCTTTGGCTCCCTCGCATAACAAGCAGCAGCATTAAATCAACCCACTTCCTTATAACTGCTTATGTGGCCCAGGTTTTTTCAGTTTCAAGAATAAAAACGCCCAAAACACGTTCAATCTTTTCCTTCTTGCCCTTAGAAATGATTAAAGGTGGGATTTTAGTGCCATTCAGACGAATTGCCAGAATACAGGAAACACATGCACTTTAATAAGCAGTGGAGGGAATGTACACTAAGGAGGCACCCTGCTGTTCAATTGTTGTTTGAGATGATTGGCCCATAAACACTGCAGTTTCATCCATAGCAATCATGTTGGAAAGATTGTATTTAGAGAAGTCAGCATCATCAATAAAGGACTTGAATGCAAGTGCTCGCTTAATAACTTGAGTATCTTCCAACCTAAACAATGTTGTAGATCTTCTTAAAGACAGTTCACTTTGCTGAAGGAAATTATCTAGCCAGTGTTGTGATGCTTTGAAGTCTTCAAGGGCTATGTCAAACTGTGGTGCCATTGCAAGGGCAAATTCTTGAATCTGAGCCCTATTCACAACCAAAGCCTTTGCTCTCCTGTCAACAACCCATTCACAGATCAGGTCTTCCAGCTTGGAAAATAATGGTTGCTGACCTGATCCACACTTGCGCCTTTTAGCATTTCCCTTGTCCACTTGTTCAATGAGGTTACCATACTCTGCTCACCATTTTCAGACCAATTGGATACTCAACATCTTCTCTTTGCAGAAAGCAGTAAGATTTTAGGCCCCGAGAGTCTTCCACGATTCCTTTCTTGTACTCCACGGAGTAGCCTTTTCTTTTTGCGCTCATTTCTAGGGGTAAAAAAAAAGGAATTGGGCCGAGACTTGTTTGGCTCTGCAGACTGAAAGGTCCCAGGTTCAATTCCAGTCAAGGGCATGTACAGTGGTTGCGGGCACATCCCCAGAAGGGAGTGTGCAAGAGGCAGCTGGTCGATGTTTCTCTCTCATGGACATTTCTAGCTCTCTATCCCTCTCTCTTCCTCTCTGTAAAATATTAATAAAATATATATTTTTTAAAAAGGAATTGGGGTATCAAGGTGGGGGGAGGGGGATCACTTAAAATGACACAGGGGGGATCAGAGGGGGGAATCAAAATGGCACAGGAGAATCAGAGGGGGGAATTACCATTTTAGTAACCCCCTTTGATCCTCCTGTGTCATTTTGATTGTCCCCTCTGATCCTCCTGTGTCATTTTAAGTGATCCCCCTCCCCCCACCCCTGTGCCACTGAACACCTTCACCAGACACCCCCCCTTATCCCTTTATCAGACATTTACCCACTGGGGCCTGCCTGGGGATTGTCACTAGGCTTGCTGGGGCCTGGATGTGGGCTGGAGCAGGGTCTGCCACTGACTGAGAACCTTCAGTCATCGTGAAGGCAGCCACGAGCATCAGTAGTGTCACCAGAGACAGACCAGCACTCACCACCTTCTCTGCATCCTGTCTGCTCTAATCCTCCTGTTCTTCTACACACATCTGCGAAAGTCTCCCCCTCTCTCCTGCTCCGCCTCCACACAGCAGTGACGTCAGGACTCCGAGTAACGTCACTGGTTGCTAGACGCCAGTCGGGGTGGCCCTAGTGACCAGTTTATGGTAAATTAATTTTCATTCTGAGACAGAGCCTGGGGGCCTTATTTTCGGGGGGATACCTTATATTTCACTCAGAAGGAAACCTGTAAGTAGGTCTTATTTTTGGAGCATGTTTTATTTTTGGGGAAACACGGTAACTTGCCCAAGCCACACAGCTGAAGAGTGGCAGAACCAGGATTCAAATCAAGGCTGCCTGGCCCTAGCCAGTTTGGCTCAATGGATAGAGTGTTGGTCAGGGTTCATGTAGGAGGCAACCAATAGATATTTCTCTCTGTCTTTCCCTCTCTCTTCTACTCTTTCTAAAAATCAATGGAAAAATATCCTTAGGTGAGGATTTAAATATATATATATATATTAGAGGCCCAGCACACAAAATCATGCATGGATAGGGTCCCAAGGCATAGCCTGTGACTAGGGCCATCTTCTGCCCCTCTGCCAGTCCTCAGTCCCATCCCACTGCCACCCACCCCTGTTCCCCATGGTTCTGCGTTGGCCATCCAGTGATCTGAGCCTATGGGCTGGGGGGGGGGGGGGAGGGACCAAGAGGTGGTCAATGCACCTCGTAGCAACTGGTCCATCACTCATTCTGGTCGTTATGCCATTATGGTCACTGGCCTTTTATTATATAGGATATATTTTTTAGAGACTATACTACATTGCCTTTCTGAAAAAAATTTAGGGAAGTCAAGGGGATGTTCTACCCATTTCATTAGGGAAGTGCAATCCCAATAAAATTTTCCTTTTTAAGTTAATTATGAATTTAAAATATATTTTTGTTTTGCTTAATTGTATGCTAATAACAATTCTAATGCTATATAGTGAGTGTGAGAGAGAACAAGTGGGGGCAGCATATTGATAATGAATGAGTCTAGGAAATGGGAATACAAAACGTCACTATAGCTGAAACCGGTTTGGCTCAGTGGATAGAGCATCGGCCTGAGAACTGAAAGGTTCCAGGTTTGATTCTGGTTAAGGGCATGTGCCTTGGTTGTGAGCACATCCCCAGTAGGAGGTGTGCAGGAGGCAACTGATTGATGGTTCTCTCTCATTGATGTTTCTAACTCTCTATCCCTCTCCCTTCCTCTGTGTAAAAAATCAATAAAAATTTGTCTTTAAAAAAAAGTCACTGTATATTTTTAATATTTTACAGATTTTAATTTTTAATAAAGTTAAAATAAATGTATAGTTTTATTTTGAATGTTAATATTGATTACATGCTTAAAAGTTACAATTAAAACTATAAAAAATTTTAGATATAAAAAGTATGAAAAGATTCGTATCGTTTTCCAAAATTCTTTTGGATATTGTAACAAGAACAAAGTTTGAAAACAGCAGTCTTAAAGAACATTTAGGAAACCACTATGTGACTCTTTTTTTTAATTTTTTTTTTATTGATATTTCACATAGAGGAAGGGAGAGAGATAGAGAGCTAGAAACGTCGATGAGAGAGAAACATCGACCAGCTGCCTCTTGCACACCCCCTACCTGGGAATGTGCCCGCAACCAAGGTACATGCCCTTGACCGGAATTGAACCCGGGACCTTTCAGTCCTCAGACCAACGCTCTATCCACTGAGCCAAACCGGTTTCGGCAACTATGTGACTCTTTTGCTTTCACCCCATTGGCCAGAACTTGCCATGTGGTCATTTGCATTCTATTTCACAGATAAGTTTTAAAAAATCAATTTCTAAGATGGAGATAAGAGAATTTTTGGAAGCACTCTTGGATTCAACCCCTGTAGAGGAGAAACAAAGCAAGATTCGGCAGAGGGAAAAGTAGAGAGATGATGCTGTCACAACAAAGATCTTAGCTGATCCCACAGGCAGCTCTGGAGCTAGGATGGCCTTGTAGAATTGTCCCAAACTGGTACAAGAGGGCTAGAACTTCATACTTCCACATTAGCAGGCTGCCTCGGGGAAGGAGATAGAACCTTGAGTGAGGCAGCTCTTCCGATGAAGCAGTCACTGGAAGGAGAGACTAGGCTTTGAGCTGTTACCAGTGTCCACTAAGTCCCCATTTTACAGACAAGAAAGTTGAGGTTCATAGAGATTATATAGTTTTCCCAAGGTCATACAACTGGTAAATGGTTGTACCAGCTATCTATTGTCACATAAATGCTGCATAACAAACATCCATAAAACCTTTAATAACAGGCTAATAATAATTATTTACTTTTGTGCGTGAGTCTGTAGGTCAGCTAGGAGGTTCTGCTGATTTGCGCCAAGCTAGGCTGACTTCAGCTGGGCTCACTCATGCATTTATGGCCATGGGTCAGCTCTATTCTGCCTACCCTAGAATGGCCTCGGCTGGGATGACTTGGCTGTTCTCCACATGGTCTCTCATCCTCCAGAAAGCTGCCCTGGGCTTGTCATGATGATGGAAAGATTCTGAGAGAGGATGAAATAACCAGAACCTTTGGAGCCAAAGATTGGAGCCAATACATCTTCACTTCTTCCACGCTATTGGCCAAAGCAATACCAGGCCAAGTCCAGAGTGAGCGTGGGAAGATGGCATAGATCCACAGAGGCATGAAAACCCAGGACAGATATACTACAGAGATGGAGCCACAAATCAGACTCTTACGAGCCAGATTCTTAACCATTATTCCACAGCTATCTCCTCAGCTAATCTTTTATTAGTATCTATTTCAAGTTCCCTCAATTTATGTGCCCAGCACCTTAATGGACCTTGAAGGGACAAGGTCCTCCTTTCAAAGAGCTTACAACATAGCTAAGGAGACAAGATACTCAACATAGCAAGTTTGGTAACAACAAAATCAAGACAAATGGTAGCCGAAACCGGTTTGGCTCAGTGGTAGAGCGTCGGTCTGCAGACTGAAGGGTCCCGGGTTTGATTCCGGTCAGGGGCATGTGCACTGGTTGCGGGCACATCCCCGGCGGGGGGTGTGCAAGAGGCAGCTGGTCGATGTTTCTCTCATTGACGTTTCTGGCTCTCTATCTCTCTCCCTTCCTCTCTGTAAAATATCAATAAAATATATATTAAAAAAATACAAATGGTAGCAACAGGAATCAAAGGTAGGAAAGGATACTGTGGACTGGAGAGTTGGGAGGGCCAACGGGGATTGATCTGGGTCTTGTAAAGTGTGCAGAATTGACTCAGATGGTAAAGAGGGACAAATAACTTCATTTCTTCTTCCCTTGCCAGGGAACTGACAGAAGGGGAAGGAAAAGAGAGATGGAATGGGGGACCCAGGAGGAAAGCAGTTTTCTAAATCCCCTCTCAGTTGACTACTCAACCCCTTAGGATTTCCTTCTACCTGCCTTGGACTTGCATTGAGTGCCCAACATGCCACAGACAATCATATTCAACTCTTATATAGGTTTACTACCCCCTTTTTGAACATGGTGGGTTCTCAGAAAAGTCTTTGGATTTGCTGAGCAGAAGGGTAAACAGCACTCTCAAAGGAAGAACAAGAGTAAATGGCTCTATAAAGGAAAGGAAATACAGCTACCAAGGGGAGTGATCAGGAAGAGGGCTTGGAAGGAGATAGGAGAGTAGATAAGGTCTGAACAGATGTTATGAGGAATGATGTTTTGAGGACAGGGAGTGACATGTGAAGACACCTTTCTAGGAAATTTCGCTACGTGGTAAGCTGCAGGACCCTATGCTCCAGGTCAAAGGCTTTGGAAATTATATTTCTGTTTCTTTGAATGCTGAGATGACCCTTAGGATAGAAACAAGGAAGTCAGTTTTCTTGCCATGTGGCAGGCTTACTCATAACAAGCAAATTTTTTCTCTATAGGATAGTGGCTTTGAAGTAAGACAGTTTGAGTTTAAATCCTGACTTTTCTTCTTGCTAACTTCATAATTTTGAGTGTGGAATGTAACCTCTCTGAGCCTTTTTTTTTTCTTTTTCTTTTTAAAAAAAATATTTTATTGATTTTTTACAGAGAGGAAGAGAGAGGGATAGAGTTAGAAACATTGATGAGACAGAATCATCGATCAGCTGCCTCTTGCACACCCCCGACTGGGGATGTGCCTGCAACCAAGGTACATGCCCTTGGCCAGAATCGAACCTGGGACCTTTCAGTCCGTAGGCCGATGCTCTATCCACTGAGCCAAACCGGTTTCGACTGAGCCTGTTTCTTTATCTGTTATAAGAGGATAATGTCTAACTCATAGGGTTTTGTGAGGATTAAATGAAATGAAATGTGTCAAGTGCTTAATTATGCTCGCACGTAGTAATTGCTTTATTAAAGAGGTAGCTGGTATTATTATCGCAATCCTAAAATTTGGTATTATTATCCTCATTTTACATATAAGGATGAAAACTTTGAGAAATCGAATCGACCTTCCCCCAAAACCCTTGTGAAGGGCTTACCTTTGAACAAAGACACTGACATGGAACAAAGAACAGTTGGAAGGCATAAGGCCATGACTGAAGGACGAGAAGGATTAAAGCAAAATTAGGGTGGAGACCAACAATAAAAGAGGAAGACATCAGGACTAAATGCTCACAGAGGCCTCCTATTTGGAAGCCAGTGGTTGGAACAAATGCTCGCACAAAAGTCCTATTGGATATAGGGATTGGATCCCAGTTGTTTCACATGCTGGCTTTGTTTTGTTTCTCAATTTTTATTTATTTATTGATTTGAGAGAGAGAGAGAGAGAGAGAGAGAGAGAGAGAGAGAGAGAAACATCAATTTTTGTTTCCACTTATTGATGCATTCATTAATTGATTCTTATATGTGTCCTGACTGGGAATTGAATCCAAAACCTCGCCGTATCAGGACGATACTCTAAACAACTGAGCTACCTGGCCAGGGCCCATGGGTCACTTTGTGATCTTAACCAAGTTACCTTACCTTAGAGATTCAGTCTGGCATCTATCAAAAGGGGTGATACCAGGAGCACCTGTTTCATTGGGTAGATTAGTGCAAACAGAGCATCCAGCACAGTGTCTGGCACACAGCGTGGGTCCTGAGACCCAGGTGCCTGCCCATATGAAGCCAAACTGAGGTCTCTGAAGGATCAGGTTCTGGATCCTGCTACAATGACCCAAATTGCAGTTCAATTATCCAAAAAGGGGTTCATGATACAGAGAAGGATATTCTCCAGAGCATGAGGAAATAACTTTAAGCTTGAGCTGGAGGCATTTGGGTAAGCCACACAAAAAGAACTTCCTGAAAATCAGGGTTGTCAAATGACATTAGAAATAATGATTTAGGATTGTTGTGTCAGCATCTACTCTAAGAGTAAAATATCTGCCCATCTTCCTGGGCTTGGCACGATGTGTCATGGTGAGGTGGGCTGAGACAGTCAGACACAAAACGCATGTGCCAGAAGCAAGGGCTTGTCTGTGTCCCTGGAGCTAGTAGCAGTTGACTATTGTGAGGACTGAGGCTGTTCTAACTTTGAAAACTGACCCAGACCCTTCATCTTAATTACTTGCACTTTTGCTAACCCCAGGCTGAAGAGGTGGAGACCCAATGTCAGTAAAGACCTGAGAGAAGAAATCAAATGATTGCATGGAGCTAAGGGACCCTGAAGGAAGTAACCACCCTGCCACTGATCAGAGCCACCTGAAGAAACACACCATCTGAGAGCAGCATTGCTGGAGGTTGTCAGGCAGAGGTGGGGGTCATCTGCCAAGGATGTCAACCAGCATTTCTGCATGGGGAGGAGGGATGTTGGGCTGCAAGGCCATATGGATCCTATTCAATTGGGAAAAGCCAGGACTGGGGGCTTGTCCACTTCTGGTTCCAGAAACCAAGTGAAATTTCATTGCATTCCCAGGGGCTGCCACTGGGGGAGACTATAGCTCCCAGGTGCAATGGGCAAAGGTAGACTGCCATGAAACAAACTATCTCTAGAGATCATTTGCTTTTATTACGTGCTTGTCATTCTTGAAGGCTTGAACTGCATGGCAGGAGAGAGAAGTGGGGAACATTCTCACAGGTGGGAGACTCAGTGTCATCGCCTCAGCCTCACCTGCTAAGGACCCTGCCAGCGATTCCTGAGCCAGGTAGGCCCTACTGGCCTGGCTAAGATGCCACAGCCTCCCTGGGCACTGATCAGGAAGGGTCTTGGTCAGAACACAGACCTGGACATTCAGTCACCTGACTCCAAGCTCAGCCCAAGAAATTTCAAGAAGGAATTTGGAGCCCTCACCTCCTCTTTTATTCACTTTCCCCCTCGGCTTCCACCAGAGGCAAAGGCCCAGTGACCTCACAGTGCCCCAATCTTGGCTTAAGGCAAGAAAAGTACCTTATAAACTAACCTCTTTACATGAAGGCGGAGGGAGCCCCCTGCCTTCCCACAAGGCAGGCGTTGCTAAACCATCTTAGCACTCTTTCTTCTGAGCTCCCCTCCAATAATCCACAGAATCTTTCTTTTCTTTTTTAATATATGTTATTGATTTTTCACAGAGAGGAAGGTAGAGGGACAGAGAGTTAGAAACATCAACCAGCTGCCTCTTGCACACCCCCCACCGGGGACGTGCCTGCAACCAATGTACATGCCCTTGACCGGAATCAAACCTGGGACCTTTCAGTCCGCAGACCGACGCTCTATCCACTGAGCCAAACCGGTTTCGGCCACAGAATCTTTCTTAACATATTATTCTAGAGAAACCACCACTAATCCATCAGAATTGGCATGCAAGCAAGGTAGAACTTACACGTAGTGTGTCTGTGCTATAGGGTCAGAAACCTTTAGAAGGAGCACCAAAGAAATGTTGAAGCTACAGTAATGAACCAGGAATGTGGAGCTGAAGTTATGGAAGAATGTCAGGTATTTAAAACGCAAAGGTAGGAATAGAGAGAGGACAGAGTAAGCAAGTCTACCTAAATGTCGATTCTATCTGATTCTATCAAGTCAATGCAGCTCAACCCCACAAACACTGACCCTGAGCCTTAAACTTCCTCATGTCATATACTTCTGGTCACCCTCAGGCTGAGGTGCCCAGCACCCACTAGTAGCTTTTCCCTTCCTTCAAGGAGCTTGGAACGTAGTAAGGAACATGGACATCTATGCAACAGTACTGGGCAGAGTAAGAGTGATGCCTTTTCAAGAAACACAGTGGCCAAGGCCATTGAAAATGGGACGAAAAGTGATCGCTCTGGTTGGGGGATCATCAGGAAAAGATTCCTCAAGTGAAGCAGTCCATGGGAAGGAAGGACCTTGAAGGAAGGGAGTGTGGAAAAAGTCACCGCTCAGAGATCAGCTGCTGGATGTCCCCAGGAGGCCTTAGAGAAAGCCTGCCCTTTCCCCCTTTCTTTTTATTTTTTTATTAAAATATATTTTATTGATATTTTACAGAGAGGAAGGAGAGAGATAGAGAGCTAGAAACGTCGATGAGAGAGAAACATCGGCCAGCTGCCTCCTGCACACCCCCCACCTGGGATGTGCCCGCAACCAATGTATATGCCCTTGACCAGAATCGAACCCGGGACCTTTCAGTCCCCAGACCGACACTCTACCACTGAGCCAAACCGGCTTCGGCTCCCCCTTTCTTTTTAGCCATGTTCCTCTATATCTCTGTGTCTTTGCTCATGCTGTTCCCTCCTCCAGAAATTCCCTTCCTTTCCACTTTGCACAGCAAATTCCTACTCATCTTAAAGTCCCAGCACAAAGTTCACCTCTTCTATGAAGCCTTCTTAACTCCGTTATGTAGTTATTAGTCCCTCCCAAGTACTCCTACACTCTTGGTGCGTTCTTTATATTTCTTGGTGCGTTCCTTATATATGTCAATGTTCTGTTCACCATTAGTCTGTCTACCTCCCATATTAGTCTGAAATCTCTTGGAGGTCAGGGACTGTCTCTTATTCTAGGAATAGGACTATTCCTCAGACCTTGCACACTGCCAATAATGTGAAAGAAAGGGGTGGAGGGATGAATTAAAAAAGAAAGGACGAGGGCATCAGTTCTGGTCTAAGTGGCCCAGCCCCCCGGTCTCACCTGCCTCACATGACCTGGTGCCTCCCAGAATGAGCCCTCAGCTTCCCCTCCCCATCTATGAGCCAAGGAGAATACCCTTCCTATCAGCTGCCTCCTTTAGCGCCTGCCCAGATGTTCATTAACCCAGATGGCTCCACTCTGCCCTGCGAGGTGGGGACTGGGCAAAGTTCTGGGCTCCAATGAGTCTCCTTGACCTTCCTGCCTGTGAAGAAGGGGAGAAGAAACTTGGGCCCCCTTATGGCAGCCCCAGAAAGTTACCCTCCGGCTGTATCAGGTAGAAGTTTCTGACTCTCAGCGCTCTGATCTTGGACAGACACCTACTCATCAGCTGTGGGGTTGAGCTGGGGTCAAACGAGGGGTATCTACACTGGGAGAGAAACTGAGGCATGGGGAAGGGATAGGACTCAAGCTAAAGTTGTAAGGAAAGACTGGAGCCAGCCTAAAAGAAAGACAAGTACCCAGGTCCCCTCTCTGGGCCAAAGGCCAGGTGCTCCCCAGCGCCACTCAGTAGGGGCCAATCCTCCAACCTCCCAATTCTTCAGGCCTCATTCATGTGTCTTCTCTCCACCACGCAGAAGGGCTAGGGGAAATGGAGGTTGTGAGAACAACAACCTGACAAGAAGGCCAGAATAGACCAATTAGAACACAGGGATCCCACCTCCCAGCCCATGTAGTGACCTGCCACACCTCCAGCTTTAAGACTCCAACTTCCCTGGGAGCCTCTCCTTCCAGAGAGGCTGAAGACTGGCCCTGGGGCGGGCAGTAGATGGAGATTAGATTCCAGTCTTGAGGGAAGTGAAAGGGCTAGTTTTCCCCACGTCCATCGGGCCAGTCTAACTATCTCACCCCAGAGTGCTGTGAGCCCAGGCTTATCTCTGGTGTTCTCTCAATTTCAATTCCCCTCTTACTCCTCCTTCCACCTCCTTCTGGGAGGCACTGGAAGGAGAAGCTAGGGACCCTTGGCATCAGCTATGCCTGGGGTGTCATTTGATGCTGCCATAATCGCCATCCCCTGGTTTATTATTAGCTCTCCTCCCTCATGGCTACTCTTGTCATCCCTGGATCAACTGATCTCTCTGTGTGTGAACAACGCTCAGTGGTTGAGCGTCAACCTATGAACCAGGAGATCAACACAGTCCAATTCCCAGTCATAAGGGCATATGCCCTAGTTATAGGTTCTGTCTCTAGTGTGGGTCATGCAGGAAGCAGCTGATCAATGATTCTCTCTCATCATTGATGTTTCTATCTCTATCTCTCCCTTCCTCTCTGAAATTAATAAAAAATATATTTTAAAAAGCAACACAAAAACAAGGTAGTGATAATAGACACACACACACACACACACACACACACACACACACACACACACACATATACAATGTGAATGGGAAGAGAAAAGGACTTCTCTCCACTGCAATTCCTGCCCTAAAACCCTCCGACCCACTGAGAGGCAGGAAGTAGCATGCAGGGGCTAGCTAGAGGCCCAAAGAACTCTTCTGAACCAACAGAGCAATCACATAACAGCAAGTTCAGAAAAGGAGAGTATCCAAAGGACATCTATAATAGTGTCAGCAATGAAAATAAAGCTTAAAAAATAGTAAAAAGAAAAAATGAATAGCATAAATAAACGTAGCAAAAATTGATAGTTGTTGAATCTAGGTATATGGGACTCATTATACTATTATTTAAATGTTTTGTATATTTAATTTTTGTATCACAACCTTACATTATGTATGTTGCTTAAATAAAGCTGTTTAACACTTTAAAAAAAAGAAAAAGACAAAGAGTGATAATGATTTCTCTCCTAAACAAAATAGAGTCCTCAGAGTGAGGACGAGAACACTCCAGATCATTTAGGTGTTTAACTTGCCAGACAGGAGAGCAGAGTGGAGAAAGATCTAGTGATCTGAGATTATGCTTGTGAACGTGCTTTGTAAACATCAGAATGCAAGAGGTCCTATCAGTCCCTGGAGAGTCAGGCTGCAGCAGGAAGACCCAGGATGGGGGAGGGGGAGTGGGCCGAGTGGGAGCACCCAGACCTGCCCCTGCCCCCATTACAGGGCCTTCGGCTTCATGTCTGTGAGGGTATAATGATCACCCCTCCACGGCCTCCACGGCCACTTCTGATTCCCGGTATCCACCCTTCTGTCAGACAAGGCATCATGATCTACGGATGTGAAAATGTGGTCCTTCCATGGCACGTCCAGCCAGTGCCCTTCCGCGAGCAGGTCCGTTTGAGCAGCTGCTGTAGGTGTGAAAGCCGGAGGGTGCCTGTGTGCCATGAGCATAAAAGGTACCCCCAGGGGCTGCTCCTGTCCCCCACCCCAGCCCCAGGTGATGGGAGAGATGTTGGGCCAGGGACCTGGCCCCAGGCGCGGTCCTTGGAGCAAAGGCGCAAAGTCCAGCCTTCCACAGATGGCCAGGGCAGTGAGAGATAAGGGTCACACTTTGGACTCCACGCCGGAGAGCCCCACGAGGGCCCCAGGATCCCTGAGCCCCCACGTCCCTTCTGCTGGCTGTGCCGCTCCCCTACCTGGATTAAAAAAAAAAAAAAAAGACGAGGCGTGGGGGGAAGGGGGATAGCCGCGGGTCACTCACTGCACCCAGAAAGCGAGGTGGCACCTGCCACGGATCACTCGCCGCCTCCTCCGAGCGCTCAGCCCCGCACTCAATAAGCCTCATCACTTGCGAGCCTCCGGGACTCCGGGGGTCCGGGAGTCCGGGGACCCGGGGATCCGGGGCTCCGGGGGCCCGGGGGTCCGGGGGACTGGAGGTCCGGGGGACCGGGGGCTCGGGGGGTCCGGCCGAGAGGAGAGCGAGCGCCAGAAGGTGGCGCGCGGCTCCAGCCCTTCCGCCCCAGCCGGGTGGGTGGTGCGCTCAGGTGCAAAGGAAAGAGGGAAATGGGGACCCTGCGAGGCGAGCTCTTCTCCCCCGGAGGGTGGCGGCTGCGTCCCGGGCGGGGGCTCCTCGGTCCCCAAAGGCCCCCTGGGCGTCCTCGCCGCGCCTTCGGTCCGGCGCCCACGGGGGGGGGGGGGGGGAGGGCGGTGCCTGCCCGCGTCCCCGCCCCTGTCTCGCACCTTCCCTCCTCCAGGCCCTGCGCTGCGCCGCCCGGGTCCGGCGGGCCGCTCGGTCCCAGACCCAGGCCCGGCTGCGGGGCTGGCATCGCCGCCGGGGGCGCCGTCCGCTAGCGGGAGCCCCGCGGGCGGGGACACCTGCGAGCACAGGTGAGCGAACGGGGGCGGCGCGGGCCGGGGGCTCGGGGCGAGGGACGCAGGGAAGCCGAGTGAGGAGGAAGGCAGCCAGAGGGAGACAGAGCCCTCGGAGGGAGAACTGCAGGGAGGGGCCTGGGAGACGGTGACCGCTTTTCTTCCCGACTCTTAAATCTGGGGGGAAAGGTAAGGAGAGGGGGCCCAGGCCCACCCGGAGAGGGGCCAGCAGCGGCTAAAGACGCCTCTTCTATGCGAGCCCTGCCTCCTCGGGGAGGGTCCTTTACCCAGGTGGAGGGGGGAGGGATGGAGCCCCAGCCGGGCCCCCTGCTCCATAGACGTGTCCATAGAAACTGGGGAGGACCCAGTGTATCCGGAGACCAGAGAGACCTTGCTTCTGCTCTGCTCATCTCTGAGGCCGGGGGCTCCGTAGCCACAGCTCCCTCACACCGCGTCTGTAGCCAGGAGCGTCCGGGTAAGGGGTGGGCAAACTCGTCAGCAAAAGGGCCGGGTGGTAAATATTTTAGATTCCCAAGTCTACTCGTATTCGATCTCTATCGAAACTAGCTGGAAAGCAGTCAGGGATCATCCGTCAACGAGTAAATGTGGCTGGGTCCTAATAAAACTGAAATGTGAGTCTTGTATAGACGTTTTCTCTGTAAGGAAATCGTATTTTTAATCCCCCTCCTTCCCCCCCAACTATTTAAATATGTGAAAAGCGTTCTTAGCTGGCTGACAGGTTGTACAAAAACAGGTGACAGGTCCGGGCAGTCTCCTGTCCTCTCTCACATGACCTCCCAGCAGGCTGCGTGTGGGGAGAGGGAAGCTGCCACTGGGTGCAAGAGGGAATCCCCCCACCTGGGGGGGAATCCAGGAAACTGGGGACTTGTCCGTCGCCCTGGCTCCCAACTCCTCGCAGAAATACAGCCCCATCCGAGGCCAGTGCGGGAGCTTAGACGCCAAACGCGCCCACATGTGGAGGAAGTATGGTTCCAAGGGGCTTTCTAACCAGCAAGGGGGGCATTCCCCGCCCCCAGCAAGTCAGAGATGACGCAGCCACGCTCTCCCAACAAGTGACCAAGCCCATGACCCTCCATCCTCCTCCCCCCCCACCTCCATGACCCTGGCCTCAGGTCTAGTGCCCCCCACTCATCAAGGCTGGCCCTTCCATTCATTTTCTCTTTGCAGGCTCAGGGGACCCCTTTCTCCTGGACCTTGGGACTATGAGCCTTTGGAGGTGACCCAGGAGAGAAGGGATGCAATCTTTTGGTCCTCCGGATGAGCGTCCCCTCCGAGGACTCGTGGAGTCCCGCATTGAGACTTATGGGGGCCAGCATCGGGCTTCTGCCCAGAGTACCGGCGGCGGCAACCTCTATGCCCGAAGAGGCCTCAGGCTGGTGAGTCCAGGTCGTGCCCCAAAGGTGACCTGGGTGGGGCAGATGGGAGGATGCCCAGGCCTTTCAGGCCTCTGCCTTTCACCGGTTCGTGGGCTGCTGCTCTCTTCCGATCCCTCGCCCTACCTTCTCCCCTGGGTTGGGAAAGACGGAGGGAGGCAGTGCTGGGCCAGGTTCCCAGGGCTCTACGCCCATCCCAGACAGATGGGGCACTGGAGGCAGAGAGCCAGGGGTGCCGGGCCCTCAGAAGGAGGTGCTGTTCGACAGGTCCGAGTCCGGGAGCCGCGGAACTTCGCCAAGCCCTGGGGATGCCACCTCCCAGACTCCCACTGCTCCTGGGAGGAGCCTGTGGGCTCTGAGTCAGGGCTGGAGAAAGAGCCAAGGTCCAGGGTGCCCCTACTCTGAAAGTGGGGAGGGGCGTGGGGGCTCCCTGGCTCCACCCTGGCCCCACCCTCCTGGCCCGCCTCCAGTGCTGACCAAGGAAAGGGGTGTGGAAGCCAGCGGTCTTTCCCTCCGCCTCCACCACGGTTCCCTCCTCCTTGAGAGCAGTTCTGCTTCCCGTTGGGGGTATCCCCAGCCTTTCTGGGGGAAGATGTGTCCCTGGGAGGCAGGGAGGACAGCTCGGGGTCCTCCCAGGCCGAGGGCGGAAAGGCAGAGTAGGAAGTCGGTGGAGTGAATCCAACCACAGGCCCATCAAGGAATGCGACCAGGCCTGTCCAGGGAGGGGACTTGTGGCCACAGCCTCAGGCTCTCGCACGGAAGGGCAGCTGCCCCCGCTGGATGGGACCCAGGCCGAACACCCCTGGGGAGGAGCCACACGTGTGTGTGCCCTCATCCCCACGTGTCAGGGAGGCTGTTCCCGAACCAGAGAAGCTCTGAGGGGCCCAGACGTGGTCTGCACCACGCATTGTGCATGCAAGCCTAAGGTGCGGGGAGCGCACACGTGAGTGGGCAGACATGTGGGGGGGGACACACACACCAGAGCCCAGGCGTGTGCGCACCTGTGTGCCGCTCTGCAGGAGGCCCTGCTTCTGCCCTGGGCTCGCTCAGGGAGCCAGCTTGACATGTCCCTGCCCAACCCACTTGGCCTCCCTGGCAGCAGCCACTGTGACTCAGGGCAGGAGCGGCTCACACCAAACTGGTTTGAGGGGAGAAGTGAGTCAGTTCAGCTTGCACAGGTGAGGGCCTGGCCCCCACTCCCTCCCTAGGCCTTCTGGGGAAGGGAGACACCCCTGACCTTTCCTTGCTCTTCCCCCAGGATCCCAGTCACCTACACTTCCACGACTATGTTTCCTCTGCCAAGGGCTCCGGCCAGACCCGAATCCTGTCTCCCAGGAGGTTTCGAGAAGCAGAGTATGAGAAAAGGCTTGGGAGCCCCTTTGGGGCTGGCCCACCTCACTCCCCCAAACTCAAGGTAAAGGGTCCCCCTCTCTTCCCCTTGCCACGCTCACACCCCGAGCGGTGATGTCCTCCCGAGATATTAGAGCCGAGAGCTCGGGCAGCCCCTCCAATAAGCCACTGGCCCTGAATGGAGTCCTTCCCAGGGACTCATCGCTAAGCTATGCTGCCATAAAAAAATGTCCACATTACGGGCAAATGTCAAAATGCTGCCTGAGACCTCTGGTTTCCTAAGTCCTGTTCCGGTCTCCTCCTGAAGGTCCCGCTAAAGGGTTCTGTCTCTCAGAGACCCCTGGAAGGCACCTTTCTGGTCCGGGAGCCCAGGTCAGACCCCTCCGTCCAGGGACCTTTCTGCAATGCCAAGTGCCTCTCCATCCATGTGCCAGTGCACCCTTGCCCCTGTAAGCCTAGCAGGGGTTGATCCCTGTCCCCTAGGCTTCCATACAGACACACACACACACACACACACACACACACACACACACACACACAACCCTCCCTGGGCTGTTGGGCTGTGGCCACAACTAATCCCTTTCTCAATTCCACCAGGAAGTCAACAAAGCCCAGGAGCTGGAGAGGAGGCTGTACACATTCAGCATGTTTGGGATGCCCCGCCTGCCCCCTGAGGACCGGCAGCACTGGGAGATAGGAAAGGGCAACGACAGCGACCTGACCATCGAGAAGTCCTGGAGGGAGCTGGTGCCTGGGCACAAGGTGGGCCTGTGACATAACGTCTGTCCCCACGGGGTTACAGACACAAGTACACACACCTCACCTCTGTCTCTTCCCCAGGGAAAGGCCTCGGGTCATGTGGGGAAAGTGTTTGGAGAGATCTTACTCTAGGTCAGCGGTTCCCAATGTGGGACACACGCCCCACGGGGGGACAATTTGATTTTTAAGGGGGGGGGGGCAATTTGAGAATGAGTTATTAACAGTGAATTTTTTTTCATTTCTTGTGGTTCTACGGGCTTCGTCTAACCGTATATAAATATATAGTGAGCCCAACTGGCATGGCTCAGTGGTTGAGCATCAACCTATAAACCAAGAGGTCATGGTTCGATTCCCAGTAAGGGCACATACCCAGGTTGTGGGCTCGATCCCTAGTGTGGGACAGCCGATCAATGATTCTCTCTCATCATTGATGTTTCTATCTCTCTCTCCCTCTCCCTTCCTCTGAAATCAATAAAAATATTTTTAAAAAATAACTATATAGTGACATATTTATGCATTTCCGTTCTCTATTATATGTTTTAAAACTTTATGTTATTTTTTCATATCACTACATTTTTAAAAACTATTTCTTAGTGATTTCTTCCTCCGTACTTCAACGGTCCTTTTATTCTTTTATTTTTCTCTTTCATGGATGCCATGTTCTTTGGAAGCTTGTTTAGACAAAGGTAATGGGCTTTTAGGCTTCCTCCACGCAAATAGAAATTCACTTTTTGAATAATAAGAATTACATGTCATGGGGGGTGGGAATCAGGATTTTAGAGATGGTTAAGTGGGGCATGGCCAACAAAAGGTTGGGAACCACTGCTCTAGGTTCAAATCCAACTCTGTCTCTTACTAGTGAAACCTTGGTCATGACAGCAAACCTCACTGAGCCTTAGTCACCCCATCTGTAAAATGGGGATGACACCTATACACTGGAGGTTTGGTTTTAATATTAAAAGGTCATCTATAAAAAAAAAAAAAAGGTCATCTATAAGCCCTGACTGGTGGGATCAGCGGTTAGAGAATAGACCCATGCACTGAAGGATCTTGGGTTCAATTCCCAGTCAAGGGCATGTACCTGGGTTGCAGCTTCAATTCCTGGCTCCAGTCAGGCTGTGTGTAGGAGGCAACCAGTATCTCTCACATTGATGTTTCTCTCTCTCTCTCTCTCTCTCTCTCTCTCTCTCTCTCTCTCTCTCTCCCTTTCCTCCTTCCTTCCCTTCCACTCTCTCTAAAATTAAGTGGGGGAAAACAGGTGAGGATTAACAACAAAAAAGTCAACTATGAAGTAGACCCAGTAGCATAACAAAAGGTAGCTGCTGTTCTGTTCTTTTCACTGTTCCCCCACTGAACCAGCCCCACTCCCATCCCAGGAGATGAGCCGAGAGCGTTGCCACCAACAGGAAGCACTCTGGGAGCTACTGACCACAGAACTGATCTACATACGAAAGCTCAAGATCATGACCGATGTGAGCCTCCCACATCCTCAGCCATATACCCATCCTCAGCCCTATACCCATCTCCCTTACATTTTCTCTGATCCTCCCAGACCAGAGGAGCAGGGTCGGTGGGGGAAGGAGGGGCAGCATACCAAGAGATCCCCTGATTTGAGACCTTCCCAGCATCCTGGGAGAGAGGTTGGCAGTACTAAAATTGAGGGATGGGGATGCATTAAAGAGCGAGGCTGGGGTCCTGAGAGGAAGAGGCCAGGTGCTGAGACCCTCATCTCTCCCTTCATCTAGCTCCTAGCCGCTGGTTTGCTGAACTTGCAGCGAGTAGGACTGCTGACAGAAGTACGTGGGAGCTCAGGAGGGGAGTCTGGTACATCCCAAGCTCTGAGCCCAAGGAGTGGGGGGTAGGGTTGGAGGGGTCACCGAGAGCCCTCTAGGCTGCCCAGTCGGAATCTCCACTGTCCCATTTTCTAGGACACCACCCGCCCTCCCTACTCCCCTTCTTGGTCTAGACACCAAGCAAGCCATAGGTCTCATCCCACTCCCCATGTCCAAGCTTAGCAGTTCTTGCTTGTCCATGGCCAATGTTGCCTGTCGGTGACCTGCCAAGGCATGCTGCTAAATCCTGCTCCCTCTTCCAGGTGTCAGCTGAGGCCCTGTTCGGAAATGTCCCCAGCCTGATTCGAGTCCACCAGTGCTTTTGGGAAGAGGTGCTGGGGCCTACCCTGGAGAAGACTCGAGCCTCTGGCCAGCCTCTGGACCCTGTCAGCCTGCAGGACGGCTTCCTGGCGGTGAGGCATGGTGAAGGGTTGGATGAAGGGGGACCGGGGGAGCCCAAGGGTCCTGTCTGCAGAGCATGTCTCCACAACTGGAGTCCTCCCATGACTTGAGGGCGTCCTAGGGCACAACCCCTCCCCCAAAATATCACTTCACCCACTCCCCACCCCCACCCCCCGGCCTTTCACTTGACTAGTATGACCTCTGTCCAAGAGGTTCTTTGGGCTTCTGGAGACCCTTATGTATGACATGGAAATGCAGCTGTCTCAGGAAAGAGTTACACCTAAGCTCTTATCAACTATAACATCTTACTTCTTAGACAAAGATCCACTGACAAACAGCTGGGGGCAAGAATGGGGCCTGGGTGAGGGGTGTAAAAGGCCACCAGGGTACCTGGAGCATGAAGAAGTATGACAAGAGAAAGAAAAAGGCCCGGGATTAGACTTTCCCAGTTTTCTCCAACCAGGAAGATGTGGGCCTTGAAGAGTTGGAAGGAACGGGGTAGTGAGTTGGGGAGACAATCTCCTGGGAGTCATAGGTGGCCCCCTTCCACAGGACAGGGCTTCTGGGCCAGCCTCCGATCACCACCACCCCTGCCGGGTGAAATGGGATCTGCATGTCCTGAAAACCGTTCCGGATGAATTATTGATGGCAGGAGTGAGTTCAGAGCAGCAGGGCAGGCAGGGGCTGTCGACAGGAGCTCAGAGAGCAGCAGTAGGTCGGCCTCTCAGGTCCTCAACTCCCCCCGGGAATTCAGAGAGAAGGGGTGGCAGTCATGGGAGGTAGGGATTGGCAGGAGCTGGACTACGGGTCCATGAGAGGCTTTCTCTACCCCTACCCTAACCCGTACGCCCTGATCCCCATGCTCTGCAGTCAAAGCCTGTATCTCATGACCTTCTTCCCCTGCCTGCTCACTCCCCTCCCCCCGTCCCTCTAGATCAGCCAGAGGTTCCAGCCCTATGTCCAGTACTGCCTGAGAGTGAAGCAGACCATGGCTTATGCCCGGGAGCAGCAAGACAATAACCCTCTCTTCCGTACCTTCGTGCAGGTGGGAGAGGGGGTGGCAGGAAGGGAGGTGGGCGGACCCTAGACAACTGGATTCCCCTCTACCCACCACCACCCCCCCCCCCGATCTCCAGCTGGGCCCAAGGCTGAGTCCATCAACTAGGATGGGGCAGACTGCTGACCCCCTGCCCACCTTCCCCGGCAGTGGTGTGAGAAGCACAAGCGCTCGGGGAGGCAGATGCTGGGTGACTTACTCATCAAGCCCCACCAGCGCATCACCAAGTACCCACTGCTACTACAGGCCGTGCTCAAGAGGACCCCTGAGCCACAAGCCCGCCAGGTTCTGAACGACATGGTAGGTGGCCTGGCAGGGCCAGTACCCCGAGAGTTGAAGGCTGGTGTGGGGGAGCTGCCCTTCAGGAATTCTTAAGGATCTCTTTTCTTTTTCATATATTTTTATTGATTTCAGAGAGGAAGGGAGGTGGAGAGAGAGATAGAAACATCAATGATGAGAAAGAACCATTGATTGCCTGCCTTTTGCACACCCCATACTGGGTATGGAGCCCACAGCCCAGGCATGTGCCCTTGATTGGAATCGAACCTGGGACCCTTCAGTCCACAGGCTGACGCTCTATCCACTGAGCCAAACCAGATAGGGCCAGGGTCTCTTTTCTTGGATGTACGTGACAGTGTGGCACTGACCAGCCAGCCTGCAAGGAGGTTGCGGTTGCCATTGGTTGGGTGGGATGCACAGGATCTGGAGCTGAGCTGCTCCTCCTGCCACACCCCACCCTCGCCTAGATAACAGCTGTGGAGTCGTTCCTGCGACACATCAATAAGCAGGTCCGCCAGGGCGAAGATCAGGAGAGCTTGGTGGCGGCAGCCCAGCGCATTGGGCCCTACGAGGTGCTGGAGCCATCCAGTGAGGAGATGGAGAAGGTGAGAGAGGGAAGGAGGCTCAGAGAAAGCAGGGTCCCCAGTACAGTGGATGCAGTGGAGGCCTGGGAGGGGAAGGAATGGAGGTGCCACAGATGGGCACACCCCCTATTCTTTCCTGGTGGTGAGGGTCCCAGTGGCAGAGTTCAAAAGAGTAGAAAAAAAGGCCCTGAAATGCTTCCTCTCCCTCCAAACGGAGGATGGAGGACAGCTGGAAAGAGCCAGTGCTGGTGACAGAACAAAGACCTGTCTTGGCCAGGAGGTACACAGGAGTCCTATCCAGTCCCCTGACCCTCTCCTCTCTGTGTCCCTCAGAACCTGCGTCCTTTCTCCAACCTGGACCTGATGTCCCCCATGCTGGGGGTTGCTCCCGAGCACACCAGGCAGCTGCTGCTGGAGGGGCCTGCGAGAGTGAAGGAGGGGCGAGAAGGGAAGGTGAGGGAGCATCGGTGGGAGCAGAGAAGATGAGAGATGGGTTGAAGAGAAGGGAGAGATGATGGGAGGTAGGATAAGAGCCATGTAAGATGGAAATGGGAGAGGGGTGTGTGTGTGTGTGTGTGTGTGTGTGTGTGTGTGTGTGTGTCTATGTGTGTGTGACTGGGTCACTTCTGTGTGTGTATGGGGAAGAGGAGATGGTTCTGGCTACAGCTCTGATTGTTTGTACGACCCTGAATCAGCCACTTTCCCTGTCTGTAAAGTGAGAGAAGGGCCAAGCTGACACCCCCTCCAGCCCTAGAATTCCACAATGTACACTCATCCTTGTGTATGTGCGCACCCACATGTGCACACTCATGCATGAGTCCTGTCCCTGTCCCGCCCTTCCCCCTGCTCAGCTGACCTGGCCTCTTTCTCCTACACACGCCCCCAGCTGGATGTGTACCTGTTCCTCTTCTCTGATGTGCTCCTGGTGACCAAGCCTCAACGCAGGGCGGACAAAGCCAAGGTTATCCGCCCCCCCTTCATGCTGGAGAAGCTTGTGTGCCAACGACTCCGGGACCCTAGTATGTCTCCCCTTCGAGGACTTTGTCCCTCCCCTTCACTCTTGGCAGGGGGAAAGAGGAGTCAGGATGGGGTTCCAAAAACAGTCCAGCCCTTGAAGCAGGCCTTCTCCCCGACCCAGACAGCTTCCTGGTGATCCACCTCACTGACTTCCAGTGCGTCTCCAATGCCCTCATCGTGCACTGTCCCAGCGCTGCAGACTGTACCCAGTGGCTGGAGAAGACCCAGCAGGCCCAGGTATGTGAGAGCCAGGTGTGGGAGGGAGGGATGGGGCCCCTGGAGCTCAGATATAGGAGCACAGAGGAGAGGAGAAAGAGAGAGAGGCTGGAGCTGATGGAGACTCAGACTGTCTTCAGGAGGGAGACACAACCTTAACTATCCTTGACCATCATAAGAGGAGGGAAGAGGCCAAAACCGGTTTGGCTCAGTGGTAGAGCGTCGGTCTGTGGATAGAAGGGTCCCGGGTTCGATTCCAGTCAAGGGCATGTACATTGGTTGGGGGCACGTCCCCGGTGTGGGGTGTGCAAGAGGCAGCTGGTCGACGTTTCTAGCTCTCTATCTCTCTCCCTTCCTCTCTGTAAAATATCAATAAAATATATTTTTTTTAAAAAAAAAAAAGAGGAGGGAAGAGCCCCTTGAGCCACTTGCAGTGTGTGCCAGTCCCCCGGAGAGCCCAAGATGGCATCCCCTAGAAGTTTCTACACCTTGAAACAATTTACTTCTGACCTTCAGCCTCCAATCAACAGACATTACTGGGGCCCTTGCTGGCCTCAGGCACCAGCTCGGTGCTGGGCAATCGGAGAGCCATAAAACACTGTTCCTGCCCTCAAGGAATGTGCACGGCAGCCTAGCTAGACAAGTTAGTGTACGACTATAGAAACATGCATACGTAATGGAACTCAGCCCAGAAGGGAATAATTCGTTCTGCCTGGTGGGTTAGTTAGGAAGGGGACAAAGGAGGGGGAGGGTGCGGTGAGCTCTGTTTGGGGGAATATCTAGGAAAATCTAGGAGTGTTCAGGGAAACAAGGTGGGAAGGAAAGGTATTTCAAATGAAGACACGGAATGTGCAAAGGTCGGAGATATGAAACAGCGGTGTGTGTTGATAGACGCACCAGCCTGGAATTTTGTATCAGTAGGGCATTAAGCACAGGCAGGCACAGCGACAGAGAGGCTGGGAGGCAGGCCCCGCCAGCTTGTCCATCTCTCATGCCACGTAAGGAACTTGAACTTTGTCCTTCAGGTGACAGGGAACCAGTGAAGGTGCTGAAAGTGACGTGGACAGATGTAGGTGATTAAAGCTAGAGGAGTTCAGAAGGCAGAGCCAAATGGAGCTGTACTGGCACCACAAACGGGGCTACTTAAGGGAGCAGAAATGTGTTCTTTCCCAGTTCTGGAGGCCAGAAGTTGGAAACCAAGGGGCCACACTTCCTCTCCAAGGTTCTAGGGGACAACCCTTCCCTGCTCCGCCCAGCTTCCAGCTGCTCCTTGGCTTCTCTATTCTCTGCCTCTGTCCAAATTTCCCTCTCCTGTCTCTCATAAAGACACCAGCCATTACATTTAGAGCCCACCCTAAATCCAGAATGGTCCTTAACTTAGGATCTTTCCACCCTCGTTCCCAGGACTTAGACAGATCTTCCTGGGCTACTGTCCAGCCCACTGCAGGAGCAGAATGACCAAAGTAGTGTGAGGAGTGGAGCCGGGCTTAAAGGACAGGAAAGATCGTGAGCAGAAGAATCAAGGGAGCTCTTGGGTGGGATTCGTTTGGGGGCAGTGACTTGAGTGTCTGAGTCTGGAGCAAAGGGTTTATGTGAGCTGGTGATTGGGAGGCCACACTCTACAGGACCCCCAAGAGCTACAGAAGAGGGTGGACTGGACGAGACTGAACTGAATTGGGTTGATAAGAGAGAACCACCATAGATTCTTGAGCCAGGAATGCCATGGTGAAATCAGTGTGTTTTGTCTTTGTCTTGAATTGTAAGGTGACAGCGACAGGTGGGCTGGGGGAGGGGAAGATTGGTGGCAGGAGATTTACTCTGCTAGTTTGGGTGTGAAATATTGAGGTTTATTTAATGCCATGGTCTTTGGGACACGTTGAGAAAGAAAGAAAGAAAGAAAGAAAGAAAGAAAGAAAGAAAGAAAGAAAGAAAGAAAGAAAGAAAGAAAGAAAGAAAGAAAGAAAGAAAGAAAGGAAGGAGGGAGGGAGGGAGGAAGGAAGGAAAAAAGAGGAAGGAAGGAAGAAAGAGAGGAAAGAAGAAAAGGGGGGAGGGAAGAGAGGAAGAAAGGGGCAAAAGAAGAAGAAACAGGTGAGCCTTAGGGAGACTGGTTCAGCCTACACTGAACGCAAGAACATCTAGGCTCAAACACCAGTTCTACCTCTCGCCAGCTGGGTCATCTTGGGTGAGCTTCCATTTCTTTGACCGCAAATGGATGTTCTGCTATTACTGATAGCAGTCCTGGCTTCACAGAGAAGATTCAGAGGTCATTCCAATTAAGCAAATGCATGGTCACAGCCCTGTAACCAACCCTTCCACAGAGACCAAGGATGGTTGCTCCCCGCGGTTCCCGTAGGGAAGACTGCTTTGGCTATGGTGCCCCTGACAGAAATGAATCCTTTGAAAGGGAAACCTGTTTGTTTAGTTGTTGTTTCCTGGGAGTTGTTTCCTAGGGTAGCAATATTCAGTTTTAAACAGAAGCACTTTGGAAATGCGACAGTGGGAGACAGCCAAGGAGAGGCATCTTGGAGGCTTGTGGAAACATGGCAACACAGACCTGAGTTCAGATGAGAAATGAGGGTAAACTATGAAAGTTGCTAAGAGAGTAAATCTTAAAAGTTCTTACCACAAGGAGAAATTTTTTCTAACAATGTATGGCGATGGATGTTAACTAGATTTAGTGTGGTGGTCATTTTATTATATACTAGTGGCCGGTGCATGAAATTCAGCCCAGCCTACACCCTCTCCAATCTGGGACCCCCTCAAGGGATGTCTGATTGCCGGATTGGGCCTAAACTGGCAGTCAGACATCCCTCTCGCAATCCGGGACTGCTGGATCCTAACCGCTCGCCTGCCTGCCTGATTGCCCCTAACCACTCTGCCTACTGGCCTGCTCACCCCCAAATGCCCCCCACTGGCCTGCTTGCCCCCAACTTCCCCCCTCCAGCCTGATCACCCCCAACTTCCCCCCTGCAGGCCTGCTTGCCCTCACCTGCCCTCCCCATTGGACTGCTCATTCCAAACTGCCCCCCTGACAGCCTGATCACCCCCAACTGACCCCTATTGACAGATGCATGCCCCCAACTGCCTTCCCCTGCTGGCCTGCTCACCCCCAATTACCCCACCACCACCAGTCTGATCACCTACAATTGCCCTCCCCTCTTGGCCCCTAACCACCTCTACCTCAGCCCTGCCACCATGGCTTTGTCCATAAGAATATCTGGAAGGTCTCCCAGTCTAATTAGCATATTATCCTTTTATTAGTATAGATAGAGGCCTGGTACATGGATGGGGGTCAGCTGGTTTACCCTGAAGGGTGTCCCGGATCAGGGTAAGGGGGTAAGGGTTCCCTTGCGGGGCAGGGTGGCCTGGGCAAGGGGCCTGTGGTGGTTTGCAGGCCAGCCATGCCTCTATTGGGATGGGGGACCACACTGGGGATGGTGCTGGCCTGGGTGAGGGGCTGGGGCAGTTTGCAGGCCAGCCATGCCCCCTTCAGAGTGGGGGTCCCCACTGGGTGCCTGGCCAGTGTGGGTGAGGGGCTGATGGTTATTTGCAGGCTGGCCATGCCCCCCAGCGGGGACCCTTACCCCATGGGGGAGTAGCCAGCCTGGGTAAGGGACTGAAGGCCATTTGCAGGCCCCTCACTCAGCAGTCAGCCCAGATGACAGTGACCCAAGACTCCCACATGCCTGGGCCAACTCCATGTCCTCCGCCCACAGGCTGCTCCTTCAGCAGCCAACCTGGGCAGGCGGAAAGTTTGGTTTCCTTCATTGCCAAGAGCAACCCAAGCCTCCCGCTCGATCTGGCTGGTCTGTGGCCACCATCATCTTTGTCCCGCTAATTTGCATACTCATTCCTGAATGGCTGATGGGTGTCTTGAAGTGATGGTCAATTTGCATGTTTCTCTTTCATTAGTGTAGATCCTATATAAAAGCCTAATATGCTAAGTGTCTGGTAGTCCAGTCAGCCATTGAACCAATCAAAGCATAATATGCTAAGGCTTCTCAACCACTCCTTATGACATGCACTGACCACTGGTGGGGGCAGATGCTCTGATGGGTAGCTTAGATTGCTGCTGGGGTCCAGCTGATTGAGACTGAGCGAGATGGGCCAGACATGCACTGGAGCCTTCTCACAGTCCCTCCCTTGCTGGCCACCCTCTTGTGTCCCACCCTGGCCCTAATCCTGCTCCAGTGGGGTCCCTTGGCTGGGCCTGTTCCCTCTTGCAATACGGGCTGAGTGAACCCCCCAACTGCAGTGCACAAATTTTGTGCACCAGGCCTCTAGTTTATATATATATATATATATATATATATATATATATATATATATATATCAAGTCATTACCTTGTACACTTGAAATTAATATCATGTTATATGTCAATTATACCTCAATTTTAAAAACAGAAGAGGCATTTTAAACAAGGAAAGAAATCTTATTGTAGATTATTTCTAAAGAATGCAATTTCATTATTTTTAAGGCGTTTAAGTCAAATTAGTGTTCCTCATAGAGCTTACTGTAATGAATAGATAGCAATGGTTTGTCATTAGCACATTAGGCAGTTAGGGCTTCTGAAACTTCTGAGAATATGTGAAGAGTCTGTTCTTTAAATAATTTTAAGCATCCTTTCTGCAATCATATCTATGATATCGTATCATAATATGGAGAGATTATTTGAGGAAAGAAAAACCAGAGCTTTAGTCTCTGTTTAAATACCACATTAAAAATTCTGAATTGGGAGAGTAAAAAAATAAATGTGGGTGTTTTTTTTTTTGCCATTTAAAAAAAGAAGAAGAAGAAGAATGAATTAAGGGTGAAAGGAGGAACCTTAAGACATTGTGTCCTCCGGCCCTGTGGGCTGCCACTTCCTTAAATACCAAACAAGATGGTGACAGTCCCCAGGAAGGCAGAGGTAGGGGCAGGGTTGGGGGTGGGGTGGGGGTGGTTTCAGTGGTGACTGGTCTCCGGCTGCCCTGCTTCAGGCCCCCTCACACTTCCCTCTCTGTGTGTGACGGGGTCCTTCTCTCTATCCCACCCTCCCAGCACAAACACAGTGCTCACATGGCTGGCCCGGCCGACAACCGGCACCACTCCAGTGGCCAGGCCCGGTGTACTGAGACCGGATAGGCGTGGCACTGAGGACAAAACCTGAGACGAGCCCCGCCTGTCGGGACCGCGGGTGGGGCCTGTACCTGCAGGCAGCCTCCCTTCTTCACCAGCCCCACCAGCAGGACCTTCTCCCCTTCCTTTGGTTCCTAGTCCCAGGACAATGCTACCACCCCTTCTCCTTTTAGAATAAGGAGACCCGATTTTTAACAATTTGTCCCGTGTCCCGCAGCATTTTAAAAAAGTCCCAATTTTTGGAAAGAAAGCACAGCAAGCTAGGGAACGGCGGGAGAACTGGAAGAGAATATACGGTTTTTGCCGCCATGTGGCTATTTAGCCAGGATAGGAGTTTTTAAAAAATATATATATATTATTGATTTTTTACAGCAGGAAGGGAGAGAGATAGAGAATTAGAAACATCGACGACGAGAGAGAGAATCATCAATCAGCTGTCTCTTGCACACCCCCCACTGGGGACGTGCCCGCAACCAAGGTGCATGCCCCTGACTGGAATCGAACCTGGGACCTTTCAGTTCGCAGGCTGACGCTCTATCCACTGAGCCAAACCGGTTTTGGTAAGATAGGAGTTTTATATTATTTTGTTAATTTTATAATGTTAAACAAATAATTGTTGAGAACTGATTATCGAGACCTGCTTATCAAAGTTCGAATTATTGATCAGTTGTTAGAATTCGACCACCATTGTTTGGACTTAATGAACAATGGCATTTTGGGGGATTGGCAAGGACAAAAACATTCTGTAACTGTCTCTCAGACAATACGCACCGAACTGCGTGCTAGTAAGCTAGTTAAACAAGTGATGTCATTACAAATCAGCTATTCAGATAATTTAGGTAAGTAATTTATTTATTTATTTCATACAAAAATTTTTTGCTCCATATAGACCAAATTTTTAATTAAGAAACACTCCCCCCTCCCTCCACCCCGGTCAATGGTGTCCCACTTTACCAATGTTAAAATCTGGTCACCTTATTTTAGAACCCCCAAGGCACCACCAAAAAGTGCTGACATTTTATTATCAAAATAGTTTAGCGCCCTGGTAGTCTCACTACTGACTAATAGAGGAAAGGAGGTCACTTCTGATGCCTGAAACTCCGGCCTCCCTTTGCAAAACAAAGACCGGAAGCTTTGAAATTAATTTGTCCTGCTGTTATCTCACAGCAGATTCTCAGAGAACCCCCCTCTTCCCACCCGCCCCCCCTCCCCACTCGCTCTCTATCCCCATCAGTCACTGTAAACTGCAGAGGGCAGTTGAGTATCTACAGCAACCCCCAGGGGTCAGATTTTTTTCTCCCCCTCACGGAAATGCAGATGGAGGTTTATTCCTGGCGAGTCTACCCACAGTGGCTTTAGAGAAAAAAAGAGCTTCTCAAGGGAAGACAGACTGAATCTTGGGAAATGCCCATATTTAGGGGATGAGAAGAGGAAAAGACACCAGTGACAGGAACAGAAAGAGGCGAAGGCCAAGAAATGAGAGGAGGGGCGGAGCCCAGCTCGGGTTATCTGTGTTCTCTCGCTGGAGTCATTTCGTTTCCCTGGGGAACTGCCGTGACAATAGGAACTGCCATGCAGGGTAGACAGAGAATTATGTTTGTAAACTGATTGGCCCGAAGCCCAGCCCGAAATGGGCGCTCCATTAATGCTTGTTGTTGTCATCATGAGACGAGTGGTCAGGGGTGCCTGGGGAGCTGCCTCAATATCTGGGGGCCTTTGGAGGGAGAGTGGGTGGATCTTGGAGCCACCCCAGGACAGCCAGTGGGACTGGAGGCATTTCCTCTCAAGGCGTCAGGTCCCCGCCCAGGCGAGGGAGGAAAAGTGTGCTGAGGGAGCCCCCCCTCCTGTTCCCGGCTGCTGGGGTGTCGCAGTCTGGCTCAAGCATCAATTTCCTCTTCCTTTCCCACCCTGCCCCCAGCATGTCTTTCCTGTTATCCCTGAAGAGAAAACCTCTGGGTTACTGGAGAGGCTTTGGGGTGGCTGGGGGGCCCTCCAAACAGCCCCAGCCCCTGGGGTCTGAGGTCCCTGCCTCCCAACTTCTTCCTGGGTCAGGGCCAGGGGAAAGGTTAGTGGAGATGCTGGTATTGGACTTTCCTTACAGACACCCCACCCTCATGTCCACACACTATTTCTATCCTGAACGTCCCAAGCACAACATTGAACTTGGGTCTCGTAGGGTAAAAGGGCTTGGCATCTAAGCAGGACGAGCCGGCTGTCCCAGCCGGCTCCCAGGCCCCAGAATGGCCCCTCCACCCTCAACACAGCTAGGGACCGGGAGAGGTCCGAGGCCCTGGCCTGGTGTGCTGGGTTCCTGCCCCCAGGCACCATCATCTCTTGCTCTGGCCAACAGACCAAGTCTTCTGAGACCACTTAGAATCCTCGCAATCCTTTCTCCCTCTAGAGACTGTGACTGGAGAGTCAGGGCAAGGAGAATTGGAAATAGAAGCTCATGTCATTGATGTCATTTTCCTATTCCTGTTGACCATTCTCCAATATGCCTCTTGTACTGCTCTCCCTAACCACTGCTCCTGAGAAGCTTTAGGGAGGTCCAGGCACCCAATAGTTGTTAGCTCACATACCTGATATACCTGAAGTGGGGAGATAGTCAAATATTTATCAACATCAACCAGAATGGCATGGGCACCAACCAATCAGAGTGGAGCATTGGGAAGGGGACGGGTCTTAGAGGTCCTCTGTGGTGCGGGATGCTAACTGTCCCCTGCAGTTGCTGGATTTTGGGGGGCAGGGTAGTCCTAGGGAAGGGAGACAGAAGGCTCAGACAGCACCCCTGGGCTTACCAGGATGGAAGTACTTGGGTGTTTTAACAACGATGGGCCATCCAGTGAGTACTGGCATCAGCGCTGCCCCAGGCAGCCTCCAGTCCCCTTCACCAAGCCTCCTCCTGCAGCCTTTCCTCGGTTCTGCGGCCTTCCCTCCTCCTCCCCAGCAGATGTTAACCTCTCACAACTCTGAACCCTTTCTGCTGCCCTTGCTTACTGACTGCCCTAGGACTCAGGGAAAGGTCCAGCCCCAGTGCTGTTTCTCTCTACTGTGAGACCTCGAGCAAGTCCCTTCATCTCTGGAAGTCCTGGTTTCTCATCTGTAACATGGGCTAATATCCGTGCTTTTCCACCCTGAAAGGTGACGGTGTGTCGCAAAGGGCTGTGTGCATGTGCTGGTGCTCTGTAGACCACTTCTCAGACGTCACTATTTTATTCTGATGATGACTCTATGAAAACATTGAGGCAGGAAGACAGAAAACATATTGTATCCTCTTTCCGAACCTCTGAGACAGTCTTGTTTTCATCTCTGAAGAACAGTAGAGTCCTCAGCCCAGGACAAAGCCTGCCTCTATCCATCCTGGTGGCAGGAGGAAGAGTACCTGAGGACCCAGGACTTATTCCACCATCACCACCAATCAGGGAGGGCTCCCTGAAGGAGGAGGCAGACCAGAGAGGGAGAGAGCTTGCCCAGGGGCATGAGAAACAGGAAGAACTGTATATGGAAGAAAGGGGGTCTTCTGCTCCAGAGTTTAAATCCTGGTTCTATCCCACTTCCTGACTTCCTGATCTTGGCAGTCACTAGCCTCAGTCTCTATTTCTCAGTAGCAAAGCAGGAGTAAAAAAATGTTATCTGCCTCATCTGGTTGTTGTGGAGACTAAAGGAGATAATGTATGTAAAGCACTTAGCCCAGTGCCTGGCATACAGCAAATGCTCAATAACCGAGGATTTTTTTTAAATTTTAAATATTTGTTAAAATGTATTAGAGAAAGAGAGACATTGATTTGTTGTTCCACTAATTTATAGACTCATTGGTTGATTCTTGTGTGTGCCCTGAGGCGGGGATCGAACCTGCAACCTTGGCACATGGGGACAACACCCTAACCAACAATAATCAGGGGTCTTAATGGAAGTATTCCCATCCCAGGTCACCCTGCAGAAGCTGAAGGCAGAGGAATACGTCCAGCAGAAGAGGGAACTCCTGGCCCTCTACAGGGACCGGGACCAGGAGTCTCTGAGCACCAGGCCCTCCACGCCTTCCCCCGAGGGCTCTCAGAGCAGCGTGGAGGGGGGGAGGTAAGACCACAGGGACCATGAGCTCTCCCACAGGGAGGAGGCTGCTGGTAACGAGGGAGAGACGAGGAAAGGCTGGACAATGATATGACAGCGCTCGGGGGGATTAGGAATAGACTGGGGAACCCAGGCTGCAGGTTGGCGAACAGGTGGGCATCAGCCATGCGAAGGGCCTCCTGGGGCAGCCGGGGAGGGTAGCCAGCCTAGGGTGGGCGCAGGCTGAAAGAAATAAACACGAGAAGCGCGAACCGCCTGGGGGTGGAGTGAAGGCCGGTAGGGATTGGCGGAAAGTCCGAGCTGTAGGGACCGGCTTAGTCCAAGTTCCCAGAGTGTGAAAGGTTCATCCTTAAACACAGCTGTTCCGCAGCATGGCTGGGGGGAAAAGAGCCCTCACGGGGTAAGCTGGGATCTCAGGAACCCCCAGAAAATACCTGAGCACCTACCTGACACAAGGACCTGGACCTAGTGTTGTGAGCTTACAGTCCCACCAGAGATGATAAAACCGTGCAAAGGCGACACCAAATTAAATTTGGAGGCGGGGCCATTTCTGAATGGCGTGGTCCAGGGACACTTCCTGCATTTGCGCTTGACCCCTTTTAGCATCCGACTCCGACCATTCATTCATTCCTTTGTAGGAATTCCGAGTTCTGCATGGTCATCCCCCACCTGGTGGTGACGGACGACACGGATGAAGACATTCCCTCGGTCCCGGATGACACCTCGGACTCTGGCTACGGCACTCTGATCCCAGTCTCCCCCACGGAGCCCCACTCCCCGCTGAGCCGGCTGCGCCCCTGGGCCCTTCGGCGGCGGCACCCTGGCCTCACCCTCTCCGCCCTGGACCTCCGGGACGTTACCTTGCGCCCTCAGCCTCCTGACCCCCAAGCCCCCCAGCGCCGAAGCACCCCTGAACTGCTGGGGCAAGTCGTCCGGAGAGGAAGCAGCCTTCCCAGGGGAGAAACGCCCACCTGGTCGGAGGAGGAAGACGGGGGGACCTCGGCGGGCGGGAACGTGGTAGTGGAGACCTTGCATAGGGCCCAGCTCCGGGGGCAGCTCCCGCACTCCCCGACCCACGCGGACTCTGCTGGGGAAAGCCCCTGGGCGTCCTCAGAGGACGAGGAAGAAGAGGGGCCCCTCTTCCGGAGACCTCGCTGTACCCCCTCCCCGGGCCCCCTCAGCGCCGAGGACATGCTCAGAGAGATCCGGGAGGAGCTGGCCAGTCAGAGGATCGAGGGCGTCCAGGACCCGGGGGACAGGGGGCCCCGGAAGCTGACTCGGGTCCAATTGCAGAGAATGCGGGGGCCCCACATCATCCGGCTGGACACCCCCCTGTCTGCATCGTAAGTGCTGAAGGGAAGGTGGCCTGGGAGGGAGCAGAGGGGAAGGCAGGCCAGGGTGGAGTGGGCAGGGCGGGGGCTGGGGGGGGTGTCAGGGTAGGAGGTCGGTGGGGAGGGGTCAGTATAGAAGGGCAAACCCAGAGCAGGGGCCATGGCAGGGCCTGAGCCTCACTCTTCACCCCCTGTCTTTGCAGAGAGGTGTGAGGAACGCGCGGGACCTTTGGTTTGGCATCGCTCCCCGAGGAAATCTCTCCCCAAGAGTGCTGGTCACCACCCCCTGCCCCCCAGGACTGCACCCCAAGGTCCACACTCCCCATGGAGAAGCCTGGCCCGGGACACCGGGGCTCCCTGCTCTAGGAACGCTGGGGATGGCGCTTTACATTGTGTACCATAGTCACCCACATAAAGTTGTGCATCAAACCGCGTGCCCGGTCAGCGCCGAGGGGGGAAGGACCCGAGGGGGCAGCAGTGCACCCAGGCTGCTCCCCGGCAGCAGGCTGGGCTTGCGGACGGCGGGGCACCCGGCCCGGGTGGACCTGTCACCACCCCACCCAGCAGGACCCAGGCCCCGCCCCGGGCTCCCACCACCACTCAGAAAGCGCACCCTCTCCGGGGGCAGAGCTTTAATTCTCCAGTTTTAGTGTATTTACAGAAGTCCGCAGCTCCAGCGGGAGGCTCCACAGCCTGTGCTTGTCCCTGCCGGCGACGGCTCGGCTGACTGTGCTTGTCCGGGCAGGGAGCCGAGGGGTGCCAGGTTTCCGTTAGCATGACATAATTGATACAGGTTGCTTATGTGTGTGGAAAAGGTCCGGGAGCAACCAGGGCTGCTCACGCAGCCTCGATGGGTCCTCAAGGCTGGGAACAGGGACAAGGCATGGCGCCTGCTGTCCCCACAACCACCCGCTTGGGCTCAGGGCACACAGACTCACAACGGCACACACCACATCTACCCATCTACATGCTCTCCCTCTCTCTCTCTCTTACACACACACTTACACACACACACACTCACATGCACACGCACAGCTGACCCTCCGGCGGCGCTCAGACGAGAGCTCTGAGCGCTGAGGGAGTAGCACCAACTAAGTGTCTGCCAGCTCGAGCCTGCCCCTCCAAGACCCTTCCTCTGCAGGAATTTAAAAAAGGAGGTCCAGAGGCGAGGGCCTCGTGCAAAGTCCTCCCTAGGTCCCGGGGCAGGCCCCTCCTCCCGGGGGCGTGGCCTCACCGGGGCAGGTGGGGCTGCGGGGAGAGGGCCGCCTCGATGTCCTCCAGGCAGCCCCGCAGGTCCATGTCGCGGAGCACGCGGCCCAGCAGCTCCAGCGTGGCCTCGCGCCGGGGCGTGCGCCGCCGCCAGGCCGCCAGCATGCTGTAGTGCGCCTCGCGCAGGCAGCGCCCGTTCTGCAGCTCCTGCAGCTCGATCTCGTGCTCGCTCAGCCCCAGGCGCCGCATGAACTCCTTCCAGCGCGTCGGGGGCACGACGTCCACCACGGCGTACAGCGTCGCAGGGTCCGTTGTAGGGTCCGCTGCGGGGGTAAGGGGATGGGGGTGGGGGTGAGTCCTGGAGCTGCAGCTCCCAGGCCCGCCCGGGCCGTCTCCCGCCCACCCCCCTCCCCCCGGATTCCTGGCGGGGTGCTCACTCACCCTCTGGGCGCTGCGCGTATGTGCTGCCTTCCCACTTCGAAAGAAGGGTGGCGCTGGGGGTGGAGGCCGGAGCCGCGGTGAGGAGGGGGCCGGCGCCCTGGTGGGACGGGACCATCTCCCTGGGCAGCAGCGGCGGTGCAGCTCTGCAGTCGGACGGGTCACCAGGGGTGAAGGTGGGGCTTGGCATGGAGGTGGGGATGGGACTGAAGCCTGGGGTGGGGCTGATGCCTGGGGCGGAGGCCGGGAGCTCCGGCACCCCCTGAGGCACCCCCTGAAAGAGACGAAGTACAGCATTCGTGGGGGAGGGTAAAAACAGTCTGGTCCTCTATTCTATTTTGGATGGGATTGGACTAGAGGGAGTTAGGGATCCTGAGGGTCAGGGGAGACAATACCCGATTTGGTTCTTACAAGATTACAATGGACAGTCAGGGAATTGGGGGGTGGTGGGGGGGTGATGAAGGGGAATCCTCTGGTTTCCTCTTACCTCCTTTACAGGTGTCGATTTCCCACAAACTGAGAAAAAGAGAAACACTATGTCACCAATTTCACTTCCTCTCTCAGCCCTGGCGCCCGTCCTGGGGCTGGCCCCGGGGGACTTGTGGTGGCAAGCTTCAGGGCCTATGTGGTCCCAGGGATGAGAGAGGTACTGATGCAGGGTGACCTCTGACCGCCACCCAGGGCCGCCTCCCATCAAGGGAGCCTTCCGAAGCCAACTGGGGGGACGCTCACTCCCCTCCGCGCTGGTGCGTCTTGCCACCCGGCCTCCTCTCAGCCCCCACTGGCACCCCTTCCCCTCCCAGCGGCCCCACTCACCGATGGACTGGAGCTTGGGCTTCCACCGTTGGAAGTGGCATGTTAAGCCCATGAAGAGGAGGCATAAAAGGCAGAAACCAAGGAAGATCACCAGGGACAACAGCACTGGAGACAAAGCAGATTGAGATCAGGGAGGGTGCGGGGCTCGGTTAGGACGGGGCAGGTGAGCCTGGGCCCCGGGTCATTTCTCCTCACCTGAGTCCGGAGGTCTCCCAACAACTTCAACTGTGAATGGGCACAACTTCGTGCACTCTGTGTTTTTATCACAACTAAAAGAGAATGATATCGCACAGGTGAGTAAGGACCCTACCATAGGAATACAGGTTAAAAAAAAAAAATGTTGTTGGAAATTCTCTGCTTTACTTAACTATCTCTTGAAAAAAGAGTGAAAATTAAAACTAGCTTGGGAACTGATGCACAGGAATGAAACAAATGAACACAAAATCATCTAATTTAGCCCTAGCTGGTTTGGCTCAGTGGATAGAGCGTCAGCCTGCAGACTGAAGGGTCCCAGGTTTGATTACAGTCAAGGGCACATGTCTGGGTTGTGGGCTCAGTTTCCAGTAGGGGGTGTGCAGGAGGTAGCCAATCAGTGATTCTCTCTCATCATTGATGTTCTACTCTCTCCCCCTCTCTGAAATCAATCAAAAATATTTTTTTAAATAACTTAATTTAAAACTGGAATTGATCTTGAAGAGGCTGTGTAGGAAAACAGTTAAAAGCAGTCAGGGTTGGGCCGGGACCAGTTTGGCACAGTGGATAGAGCATCGGCCTGCGGTCTGAAAGGTCCCAGATTCGATTCTGGTCAAGGGCATGTACCTTGGTTGCGGGCACATTCCCGGTAGGGGGTGTGCAAGAGGCAGCTGATCGATGATTCTCTCTCATCGATGTTTCTAACTCTCTATCCCTCTCTCTTCCTCTCTGTGAAAAAGTCAATAAAATATATTTTTTTTAAAAAAAAAGCAGTGAGGGTTGGGGTTTAAATTCCAGCCCAGTCATTGGCTAGTGTGACTCCAAGCAAGTCACGTAGCCTGTAAGTCTCTGTTTCCTCGTCAGGAAAAGAGGGATCCTACCCACTTATCAGGACTGAGGACTGAGTGAGAAAATCCTGCCTGCCATATAGTATGTGCTCAACAAGTGGTAGCTGTCATTGGATTGTTACTTTATCATTGTTCTGCTGAAGAGAATCCTGTGGCAAAGAGAGGTTAAAGAGCCCTTTCTCATGATGGCATCACTCTAGAAGACAATACCTGACTTTGAGGGAGGGGGTCAAACATGCATGTGAAAAATTTAAAAATGCACATTGCTGGCCAGCACCGGAGAGCACTCTAGAACAAGCACATCTTCCCATGTTGGGAGTAGTCACTGGGCAGCGTGGAGTGGTGAGAACTACATGGGAGACCTAGAAGGATCTTGAGAAGGTGAGTTCTCACCAGGAATCTGAAAGCAGGAAGATTCAGATTCACAAGCTCATGATGAGAACCCTATGGGATGGGTGTAAAGCTCTTTCGAGCAGAGACAAAACTTAGCTGGAGGAAAAAGAAAAGAGTTTCTTATCAGACATTTTGTAGCCATAGATCTTACAATTTCACCAAGTGGATATCATTATTACCCTTACTTTATTTTTTGTAACATATTTTATTGATTTTTAGAGAGGGGAGGGAGGAGAGAGAGAGAGAGAGAGAGAGAGAGAGAGAGAGAGAGATGATGAGAGAAAATCATTGATCATCTGCCTTCTGCACACCCTCTACTGGGGATGGAGCCTGCAAGCGGGGCATGTGCCCTGACCAGGAATGGAATCATGACCTCCTGGTTCATGGGCAATGCTCAGTCACTGAGCCACACCTGCTGGGCATTACCCATACCTTAAAGGTAAAAAAAAAAAAAAAAAAAAAAAAAAAAAAAAAAAAAAACAACTAAGACTCAGAGATGTTACATCACTTGCCCAAAGTTGCACAGCCAATAAATGGCTAGGTTGAGAGTTAAGCCCAGGTCAGTTCAACTTTAGAGCCCTCAGAGTTTCTTCTTTGCAAGCAAGTATTCAAGAACAGCCTCTGTAGAGCCAGAACTGGTCAAAGGGACTGGGGAGGAAATACCACATGGCATGAAACCTACAATACCATCAACACTAGGAGGCACCGTTATCTGCATAAAACACTCACACAGAGCTACCAGTTAAACCACGCTACATCATCCACTGTTGTAAGATGCAGTCTGATTTCAGAGATGCGAATTAGAGACACTGTCACCCAAGAATTTCAATGTCAGATAAAGAAGAATCTGAATGGCCTGAGTTAGAAGAACTACAAGTTCCTGGTGTCTGAGCCTCTGTCCCCCAAAGACTTCTTACGATGTGACCAATAAGTTGGGGGAAAGGAGGAGGTCTACCTGCTGTCTTGACATGAAGTGTCTCCCACTCAACCAACCAATGGGAGCCAGAGCACCTGCGGTGTCTCCCTTGTCCTGCTGGTGGCTTTCACCACAGCCACCCCGTGCCCCCTGACCCAGTGCCCAGCAGCTGGGAGATACTCACTTATCGCAGGGGATGCACTTGTTGTCTTTTAGGAAGAACCCTGTGTGGCAGGTGCACACGGTGTTCTGCTTCTCACTGCCTGTGGGGAAAGGGCAGCACAGTTAAGAGGAGCAGAGGGGGAGCTGGGAGGGGCCAGGAGAGATGGCCCGAGTGGAGGTGTCCCCACAGACTACAGGAGTGGGAAGGATGGGTAAGTGCTGCTTCTTGGGGGAAGGGGTGCTCAAAGGGGGAGACCCTCCCCCTAAGACAGGGCCCCACCCCTGCAATGGGGTCAGGAGAGCCATGCTTACAGGAGATGTGCACCGTGCCATTGAGGCAGGGGCTGCAGTTCCGGCACCGGAAAATACCGTTACCCAAAGGCTCCTGGTACTGGTTCTTCCTGCAGCCACACACGGTGTTCTGGTCTACCATGCAAGGAGAAAGCTCCACCTGGTCCATTTCTGGTGAGGGGAAGAGTTGTGGTAGGAGCCTCTCTCTGTGGCACGCATCCCGCCCACCCACACACACACTCTATCACACAGGCACACGCCCAGCAGCACAGCCGTGCACACCCCTCTCAATGCCCACCTGGTCCATCCCACTTAGAGCCCTTGCCCTCTCCTGAGACTCACCATTCCGGCATTTGGAGCAGCTGAGGCAGTGTCTGAGGAAGTTCTCAATGGCAGTATAGGTGCCGTTTTCACACTCCTTGCAGTCTGTGTCCCTCCCTGGGGCTGGGCAGTCATTGTACAGGTAGGTCCCTGTGATTGGGAGGGTCTGGGTTAGGCTGCAGCCTAGAGCTCAGGGAAGGAACCCCGAGCTGGGGAGAGCAGCCGGGGCCACTCTCCAGAGAGGAAAGGAGGGAGGAAAATCTCAGCCAAAGAGACGCAGCTAAGTCAGGAGACTTGGGGACAGAAGGAAAGAAAAAGCAGCGGGGCCCACAACGAGGAGATCCACTGTTATCCTACCTTTATGGCACTTCGTACAGCAAATGGAGCTATTTTCAGGGTGTCTGTATTTTCCCTGGGGACACGGGCTGTCTCTCTTCTCCCGGTTCCTGGAGTGCGGGACCAGTCCACTGACCCCAGAGGGGAATATTTCTACCAACAGTGCCAGGAGCACCTGGGGAAGAATCAGCAGAGGAGAGCCCATCAGGATCTGAGCTGGAACAGTTGGCACCATGCGATCCAGTGCGTAATTGTCCTCTAGTTGTCCTGTGTAGTAACGTCCTGTGTCCCTTCAACTCAAGTCTGGGAGACCCCTGGCCCAGCTGTATCTTATCCTTATTTCCCCATCACCGCTAACCATGTTGGACACAGGGCAGATGTTCAAGGATGTGTTGTTTTTAATTGGGAACTGACAGGTCACCTCTGTGCTGCCTCTTCCTTCCCAATCAGCAGTCTCAGGGACTGAGGTTGTTTCTCGGAGTGCTGTGTGACCACAAAGTGAGCGTTCGCAGAGGTGGCCAGTGGGATCCTATATTATGTTATACCAGCAACGAGGCTCTTAGTCAGATCCCAGTGGAATGGAGGTGGGTGCTGTCCCTGTGGGCACCGTTCCTGGGCAGAAACATGAGTTTCTTTTCTTTCTTTCTTTTTTTAAAAAAATATATTTTATTGTTTTTTTTACAGAGAGGAAGAAAGAGGGAGAGTTAGAAACAGCGATGAGAGAGAAACATCTTCCTCTTGCACACCTCCTACTGGGGATGTGCCCGAAACCAAGGTACATGACTGGAATTTAAGTCTGCAGGCCGATGCTCTGTCCACGGAGCCAAACCGGTTAGGGCAGCATGAGTTTCTTCATAAATTTGTATCAAAAACTCACTCAGAATCCCACCCCCAGATTCCATGCCACACCCCTTCCATCACCTAATCTGCACACATACTCCAGGTCGGCCAGGGCCAGTGAGAGGAGGGTTAAAGGGAAAGTTCACGGTCAAGGATGGGTCAGGGGGTGACAAAATTCCCATGGAGACAGGAGTAGGCAAAGGCATGTAGTGGCCAGAGGCTGGGTGGGGATCCAAGCTCAAGTTTCAGTCAAGTCAGGGGCGAAGGGGGATTGGGGGGGGTGAAGGGACGACGGCGCCCGCCAGGGAGTCCCCTCAGCTCTTTGCACACCCAGGTGTTCTGGAAGGTTCTGGAAGCCGTGGGCCAAGCCCATGGCAGCTGACTCACTGGCCCATTTCTGGCTTAGGTGCCTGGACGGCAAAGCCAAGGGTCAGCGCTCCATCCAACCCAGACTTTGCTCCTTGCTCAGCCTCTTGCTGGCTTTTCCTAGTTCTCAGTTTTTGTTTCTCTGCTGTCAGAGCTGTTTATGTAAAGAAAAGAGGATGTCCTCAAATACATTAAATAATGGGGAGCCACAGACTCATCAGATCACGGAAACCTCGGCCCGGACAGGAGGGCCTAGCAGCCCGCAGCCCCCGTGGCCCCGCATATCAACAGGCAGCTCAACGCACCTCCGTCACCCCCTGGGAGACGCTGCAGCAACCCCAAGCCCCGGCCTGGGGCACCCACAGGGGAAGCCACACTCAGAAACACAGCAGCAAACCCAAGCAGCTCCCAAAGACGCATGCCCCCCTCCTCAGAGGGCAGTAGCCCTTCCTGGCTCATCCGGGGTTGGGGGGGATTGGGGGGTTGGGGGGCGCCTGCACCATTTCCCCTGAGCAGGCCTGGGGCTTCCAGGGCAACAGGAAGAGTGTGAGAAGTTAATGGCAAGAATTTCCCGATCCCGAAAGAAGAGCTTTTCCCGAAGGAGAGCTCACAGCACCTAAGGTCGCGGGCACTTGGCATTCCATCCAGGGAGGCTGGGAGCTAAGCCAACCAACAGAGGCAGAGCCAGGATGAACTGGGGGGGGGGGGGGGGGGGAGGGGGGGTTTGGGGGAGGGGTGGGAAGCTTTTAGTTCCTGGACAGGCTGGGGGCGGGGCAGCTTGTCAAGGACCTCTAGCCTGTGAGGAATTAACTTCCCAGGAAGGCGGGAGGGAGGGACGCTTTCTCGGCCACGTGTCCCCTCCGTCGGCCGCACTTTGGGGGTTAAGTCAAATCCGGGAAAGGGAAATCTCTTCCCAGAAGCACCGCCCAGTGACTCAGGCCAGAGGGAGGGAGAGGGCCTGGGGGAGGGGAGAGGGAACCAGCAGTTCCCCAGCTCCTCCGGGTTCATGAGTCAGCAGAAAGACCAAGGGGCCAGCCAGCAGATGGTAGCACCGGATCTCTTCCTCCTGGGCGCCCCCTTTCCTCCCTCCCCTCCTTCTCAAAAGAGCCAGGCAACGGACCCTGTCCCACCGGGCCCCCCCTCCCCCATATTTCGGGAAGTGGCCCCCTCTCCCATTCCATCCCAAAGGGAAGTCTCCCTCGACCCCTGGCTTCCTTCCATCAAGTCACTACCCACCCCTCCCCGAGAGCCATCCAGTCCCTTCCCCAATTCCTTCCCACCCCTCCGCATCCTTCCTTTAGCCTAGGCCCCATCCTGGCTCCTCCTCCCAGCTCACCCAGTCCCTACAGATAAGCCTCATCCCTGCGTTCTCTCCCAGGCCCGCAGTTCCAGAAGGAAGCCAACTAAGGCTGCCCCCTCCCACCCCCAACACACACACACACACACACACACACACACACACCGGATTTGCTGCAATCCCACAGCCTAGCTGGTTCTTCTTTTTTTTTTTTTTAAATATATTTTATTGATATTTCACAGAGAGGAAGGGAGAGAGATAGAGAGCTAGAAACGTCGATGAGAGAGAAACATCGACCAGCCGCCTCTTGCACACCCCCTACCGGGGATGTGCCCGCAACCAAGGTACATGCCCTTGACCGGAATCGAACCCGGGACCTTTCAGTCCGCAGACCGACGCTCTACCACTGAGCCAAACCGGTTTCGGCAGCCTAGCTGGTTCTGGCCAGTTAGGTTGAGTCCGGGGACTTCTCCGGGGTCCCAGACAATCCTTAGGAAATGAGGCCAGTTCTGCCTCCTCAGCCCCTCCCCAAACACACCGGCAGCACGGGAAAAGCTCCGGATACCCACTTCCAGGAGAGAGCACGCAAGAAGGGACGCTAGACAGTCCGTGCCACCGCCCAGGTCTCCCTCGGCTCCCAGCAGCACTCTGTTAGCTAGCACTGGCTGGCTCCACCGAGCACGGTCCTGAGCAGCTGCATCTTGCAGCAAAGCAGCAGAGGCGGGTGCGCTCAGAGCACCCAGACCCCAGCTTGGGTAACTGTGACTTGGAGCAGGGGAAGGGCAGGAAGCCGGGGGTGCCTGTGGAGAGACGGCCGAGGGGGTGGCCCAGCACCCCTCCAACTCCCCCGCACAACTTCCGTGTGGGCAGGCTTTAGCGTGTGGCTTCCTGTGCTGGGGCTGCAGCGGGGGGTGGAAAGCGACCCTGTGGTCTACTCTGACCTAGCTACCTCACCAGGCTGCTCAGGTGTTCCCTTCCCCCTGTAACAATGTTTAAAAGACTTTCACTGGTTTTTAGGAAAAGAAAAAAAGAAATGTTAGAGGGAAACATGGATCAGCTGCCTCCTGCACATCCCCTCCCAGGGACCGAGCCCACAGCCCAGGCGTGCGTCCGGACCAGGAACGGAACAGCAACCCGTCCGGTGCCCAACCAGCTGAGCCAGAATCTGTCCATCACATACCTCGTGTTTGTTCACTTAACGCCAGAACCTCTGAGGAGCTCATGCAGCTCCTCTAAAGCCCCGTTGCAATCCCGCCTCCCTGCCCCGAAGCCCTCTGTTAATGAGGCTCCCCTTACCCACGCTAATTAGATGCCCAGGCCCCTGTGAACTTCAATAACACGAATTAACTTTATGTATTCTTGGCGCTTATCGTCGTAGAATTATCTTGGGCGAGCAGATACGATCTTCCCACGAGACCATAAACTCTCTAAGAGACCAGAGAGGGCATCTTGGTCAGAGATAGTGGCCTATCTTCTTGGGTATCTTCTCGGCACCCAGAACTGAGAGGAGCAAGTAAAACACAAGGCTGACCCAATGGCTGGCCTGCCCTCCACTCCAGGGGAAGCCAATGCTTTCCGAAGAGGGGAGTAGGGAGTCAGTGTCCCCCCCCCTCCCCTTAGGAATATATTTATCTCCAGGGGAGAGTTCTTAAAGTACCCGCCTCCACCCCACATGGGCACACACTCACTGGAGGCTGTGATAAGTGTTCCCTCCCTCTCCCTTTGAGAGTCACTGGTGAGTAAAAGCAGCACCTACGAATGATACAAAAGCCGATAAGAGTTTGAGAACCTCCGCTCTGGCTTGTTAAGACACGTACTTCATTCACTTGGCTATTCCCGGGACCCTTAGCATGCCCCAAATTAAACCCATCCTCTCCTGCCCTAGAGAAATGTCGCACCACCAACTTCTCAGCACCAATGCCGAGGCCTCTGCCACCTGTCTCTCCTCAGGGCCCTCCCCACCCCTGCTGCCATCCAGTCTGTCATTCCTCTTGCCGTCCCTCCCTCCTCTGCGATCTCGGGACCTTCTCCATGTCCATGGTTGCCTCACACCTGGATTCCTACAACTGTCATCCAGCAGACTGCCCAGCCCCTTTCCTGCTCCAACCCATCCCACAGACTTCCTTATCTGCACTCATGCTTTAACGTGCACCCACATGTGTGGGGATCTTCCTCTCCAGAGCCTGACCTCGACGTCGTTTCCACAGGTCACTGCTATCCTGAGAATAGCTGAGGTGTCTCACTATTATTCTGAACACGTTCCTGGACAGTGGGCCCTCAGAGCACCCTTTCTGAATGAATGAATGAATGAATGAATGAATTCCTGTACCTGGGACCACGGTTCAAGATTCTCTTTTCATCCCCTCCCATATTCCCTCCAATTTTCTTCTTTCTTTCTTTCTTTCTTTCTTTCTTTCTTTCTTTATTTCTTCCTTCCTTCCTTCCTTCCTTCCTTCCTTTCTTTCTTTTTTTTTAATCCTCATCTGAGGATATTTTTCCATTGATTTTTAGAGAGAGTGGAAGAGAGAGGGAAAGACAGAAGAAATATCAATGTGAGAGAAATAGATTGATTGGTTGACTCCTGCTTGAGCCCTGACAAGGGACCCTGCCTGGGGAGGAGCCTGCAACCAAGGTACTTGCCCTTGACTAGAATCAAACTTGGGATCCTTCACTCTGTAGGCCAGTGCTCAATCCACTGAGCCAAATCCACTAGGGCTCATTTCTTTCTTTTTTTAAAATTTTTAATGTTTTATTATTATTATTATTATTATTGATTTTAGAGAGGAAGGGAGGGAGAAAGAGAGAGAAAAAAAAACAACATTGAGAAAACCATTGATTGGGAGATTGAGCCTGCAACCCAAGCTGGGAATCGAACTGGTGACTTCTCGGTGCATGGGACAACACTCAACCAACTGAGCCATATCAGCCAAGGTTCATTCTCATTTATTGTTCCTCATCATCAATGGTTCTCAACCTTTCTAATGCCTCCACCCTTTAATACAGTTCCTGTGGTGACCCCAACCATAAAATTATTTTCGTTGCTACTGTTAATGAATCGTAATGTAAATATCTGTGTTTTCCGATGGTCTTATTCGACCCTGCTAGTTGCGACCCACAGGTTGAGAACTGCTGCTATAGAGCCTAAGACCATCAGAAAACACAGATATTTACATTACAATTCATAACAGTAGAAAAATTACAGTTATGAAGTAGCAACGAAAATAATTTTATGTTTGGGGTCACCACAACATGAGGAACTGCATTAAAGGGTCGCGGCATTAGGAAGGTTGAGAACCACTGCTCAGCATGGTCTTCCACTCCAGCCAAGGTGTTCAGCTTCCTGCCACCACTATCCAACACAAAAACCCCTCTCTCCCTTTCTCAAATTTTCCTCATCCAGCCTCCCTTCTTTCTAGCCACTCTACCAGTCAGTGACTTCGAATCTCAGCTCTAAATCCACTTTTCCTTTCTCTCTTTTCTCATCACCCCAGGATATATTTTCATTGATTTTTAGAGAGAGAGGAAGGATGAGAAAGAAAGAAACATGGATCTCCCATATGCACCCCACACCCTGACGGCACCCCATGCCCTGACCAGGATGGAACTGCAACCTTAGTTATGTGCCCTGACCGAGAATCAAACCTGAAACCTTTTGGGGTATGGGATGACACTCCAACCAACTCAGCCATCCAGCCAGGGCAAATCCACTTTTCTGTAAGGTTTTCCCTACCTCATCCCATCTAACCAATCTTTTGTTCCTTTATTCACTCAACAAATAGTTAAGGAGCAATCATTCTATGCATCAGGGCCCTGGCCGGTGTGGCTCAGATGGTTGAGCATTCACCTGTCCCACGCACCAAAAGGTCCCCAGTTTGATTCCTGGTCAGGGCACATACCCAGGGTGTGGGCTCCATCCCTAGTCAGAATCAACTGATCAGTGTTTCTCTCTCTCTCCCTCTCCCTTCCTCTCTCCCTAAAAAAATCAATACAATACATGTATTTTTTCAAAATCTATGCTCCAGAAGACAGAGATGAAACAACACCGCTCATGCTCTCGTGCGTTCTCCATGGGTTGCAGACAGCCACTGGCAGCTCAGCGGTCTGTGCAAGGTGTGCCACAGGAGCTGAGATCTGCTACCCAAGAAAAGGCACCTGGACAACACTCGACTGGTGTCCCAGGACACCACGTCACCATGCTTTTGTGAAGATGGCCCTCCAGACTGTTCCAAAATCGTATTTTTGCTGAAAGCTGTCTTGGCTCCTAGACTGTAAGCTGTTTGAGAGTAGCAAAGCCCTGTTTGCTTGTCACATTCTCTCCTGTATTCTTTCTCCCTCCCTCCCTCCCCAACACGCGTGTGTGAGCACACACACACACACACACACACACACACACACTGTGTGTGCTCTGAATTGCCCATTGAATGGTGAGCAGCTGGAAAGTTCATGGACAGCCTTATCCAGACCTTGCATACCCCCCCCCCTCAGGTTTCTCCTCCAACTCCAGGCTGAACTGGTGTCAGACTCTCCTCTGGGCTGGATCTGATCAGCCCCTGCACCCAGACACTTTCCTTCATCTGTTTGGGCTACTGTCACCTGTTTTCCAAAAGCAGTAGCCATCAAGAAATAACTACTGTACTTTCCTATGTACTCCTAACACTAACAATGTAAAAGCTAGCATTTACTGTGAGCACTTTCTATTTGCTCCCTCTTCTAGAATGTAGACTCTATGAGGGCAGTGATTTTGTGTATTCCGTAGTCCCAACACCTAAAACAGTGTCTCTAGCACAGAGCAGGCACTTAATAAATTGAATATTTAAAATACATCAATCTATTTAATCTTCCAAACAACATTATGAGGGAGTGACTATTAGGTTCACGTTAGAGATAAGGAAACCATGGCATGGAGGGGTTGCATAACCTGCACAAGTTTAGGCAACTGGCATGTGAGGGAGCCCGAACTGGATCTACTGCCAAAAAGAGGAGAGAAGACAGCAGAGACGCCGGATGGGGTGACCTGGGAGGCCAGCCGGGAAAGAAGGGAAGAGACGGGGCTGGGAGACAGGAGGCGGGAGAACGCGAAGATTAAGGTAGAGAGAGGTTGTGTGGGACACTAAGGTCTAGAAATATGGAAAAGAGAGCGAGAGGGAGGGAACTCAAGAGAAAGAGTTTCCAAAAGGAGACTCTGAGAAGTCTGAGGACACATTTCTGGAAGAGAACGTTAACACCCTGAGGAAGGAGAGGAAGGGGCCACGGGTGGGCAGGGACTTAGAAGAAACTGGGCATCACGGGTGGGAAATGCACGCAGCCAGGTGGGGGGTGGAGGATGGCGGCGGGGGACTCGGGCATCTGCACAGGGCGACTCCTCCAGACACGGAGAGTGATAAGGGATACCTCCACATAAGACCACGGCAAGAGAAAGGGACATTTTCCAGTGACGAAAACAACTTTCTTCCAACTTCCTCAAACTGACTAGAGAAGGAACCGAGGGATTGTTGTCCAGGGCCGTGGGGAGGGGCTGGCGGGCGGGCAGAGGGACAGTGGCCAGGTGGAGCTGGTGCTACTACCTGAGAGGGGCAGTGCAGCGGAGACCACCCGCCTGGAAACTGAGGCGGAGGCAGAGGCTGGAGAATGCCCCCATTGGTAACAGATTTACCATGGTACTTGTGGCATCTCAAAACAAGCAAGAAAGTCCCCAGTGGGAGGCCTGGGCCTGGGGGGAGCACAGGACATGCTCTCCACGGGAGGCCACGCCAGTTCCCACTCCATTCCCACAGAGTTCCCCCCATATGGCACCCCAAACTCACCACACCCTCCGACACCCCCCCCCCCAGACTCTGTTTCCCCACTTCCCTATCGCCCAACTCCTGCCCTCCAGCAGGGCTTGCTCTCCCACTGGCAGCCGCACCTCCACACCCCAACACGCTCCTGGGCGGGCCAGCTGACCAGAGGGCCCGGCCAGAGCTCTGAATCATCTGGAATCTGAGGGACTGACTTCTTCCCCCACTCTTTTCCTTTCCCAACCCAATCTGCCCCACCCTCAGCCCATCACCCGTCCCCACGTTTTCAAACACCCCTTCACTCCAGTGTGTTTCCTTGGCTGTCAGGGACCCGAGTGCCCTTTCATCCCCCACTTTTCAAACTTCTCCCCTGCCCCTGATCCAGGGAAACCTGGGCTTCTGGCTGAGGTCAGGCGACGGGCCCTCTCCAGCCCGCCGGCCGCCACCCGGCGCCCACCAGCCCACCCCGCCCTGGTCCCTGGTCTCACCAGTGGCAGCAGCGGGCCAGGCACGGTGGGGAGGCCCATGTCCGGCCAGCTGTGGCATCTCACTCCCCCATCAGGGCTCAGGCAGCGGAGGCGGCAGTGGTGGGGGCAGGCAAAGTGGCAGCGAAGAGTCCCGGAGTCCCGGGGATGGGCGGGTCAGGAGGTCCCAAGCGGAGCCGTGGCCTTAGGTGAAGGGGTGAAGGGTTGAGCTTGGGATGAAGATCAGGCTCCAGTCCCGGGGGCCTCAAACCCCGAAGGCCAGAACCCAGGCCCGAGTCTGAACTATGAGAACATTAAAGCAGAGAGGAGGTGGGAGGGGAAGAGAGAGAGGCTGATGGGTGTTGCAACGGCAAGACAGGAAGGACTTGGGGGAGGAGGCTGGAGGAGGCGGGAAGAGGCGGGAGGAGGGGGCAAAGGTATTTTTTTTTTTTAACTCTTTGTAGCACAGTGAGAGGCTCCACAGTCCTGGATCCACCAATCTGATCCTCCCAACCAAACACCCACGGGCACTAAGCCCCCTCCCTCCTCAACCCCGACCCCCTGGCTTCTCCCAATTGAACAGCAATAGAAAGACCCAGGGCTTTGGATTCAAATTCCCTGGGCTGCAGTTCAGAGTCCTCTGCTTTTTAGCTGGGTGGCCTTGGACAAACTACCTAAACTTTCTGAGCCTGCTTTCCAACGTGCCAAATGGTGAGACCCCATTTCATGTGGTTGCTGTAAGGATTGATTGAAACGGCAGGTGTGTGTCTGATACAGGACAAGGGGTTCCTCAGTAACTCTTCCCTTTCTCCCAGAGCTCTCCACTGGCACCCTCACCTCCTGCTTTCTTAGGAATTTACCCCTCCGATCTAAACCTCCAAGTAGCCCTGACTGGTTTGGCTCAGTAGATAGAGTGTTGGCCTTCGGACTGAAAAATCCCAGGTTCGATTCTGGTCAAGGGCATGTACCTTGGTTGCAGGCACATCCCCAGTGGGGGGTGTGCAGGAGGCAGCTGATCGATGTTTCTCTCTCATCGATGTTTCTGACTCTCTATCTCTCTCCCTTCCTCTCTGTAAAAAAATAAATAAATAAATAAATAAAATTTTAAAATCAATAAAAAGTATATATTTAAAATAAAAAAATAAACCTTTGAGTAAATGCTAACCCCAGTTTTCTGCCCTGGCTTGGGGCCTTCACACCGTCCCCCCCAATCTGGTTCTAATCAAGCCTGTGCTTGGCTGGGTCTCAAAGCTGCTGAGCCTGGTGGGACATTGGTGGGACCTCCACTGGGTCTTGACTCCTCGTTACTACGTGAGAGGAACAATGCCTATTCCACCAACACAGGAAAACGGGGTCATGAACATTAATGAGATCATATCTGTGAAAACACTTTGGGAATTCCAGATATCTCAATCAGATAGTACTAGTACGTTCCCAGCTCCCTTTTCCCAAATATTATTCTGTATTTCAGTCCGCAGCGACCTCAGCGATAACCTACTGCACCTTCTTGTTTTATAGATGAGGAAACTGAGAGCCGGAGACACACAGAGCATGTTCCCTAAGACCCCGAAACCCAAGGGCCCATTTTGCCACATTAGACACATGGCCACTTTTCTGTCTGTCCCTGTGATTCAGACCCCACTCCCTGACTCTGGGTATTTTTTATTGTCACCCCACTTCAGGCAGGACATCTCCAAAAGGAATCACACAAGGGTACAATGTTCACTCAAATGACCTTCCCTCTACCCAGCCCAGGCCTGTGGTCCTCTGGCAGCTGAGGTTGCTAGAGATGCAGGAAGACCAGAGGAGTGAGGTCCAAGGGCTTTGTGACTTGGAATCAGAGCTCCTGGTTCCTTCTCCCCTTGATCCAGCAGCTCAGCCCCCGACCCCAGAGCCCACCCTGCCTGGCTTTTCCTGGCCTCCCCTCTCTGATCCTAAGGGCAGAGCATCCATAGGTGAGAGAAGAGCTTGGATGTCCCCACCTTGGGCTGACTTCACTCCTCCCCACCCCCCAGCCTCTGAAGAACTGGAGAGTTGAAGCTGGACTCAAAGGAGCTCACCTTTACCAACACACAGGGAGCCTCCAAGAAAGTACAGTGGACAGGAAGCAGGGCTCTCAAAGCAGGGTCATCGGAATCAAGTGCAAGAGTCAGAAGGCCAGTTTCCACTGTGAAGAAGCAAGAAGGGCCACAGGTTCCTCACCTACAAAAATGGGAAACACCCCAGTACCCTCAAGTCACAGGCACTGATAAGTAAATGCATGTAAAATGTTTGCTGGAGACCAAGGATTCAATAAGAAGTAGCAATATGCCGAAACAGGTTTGGCTCAGTGGATAGAGCGTCGGTCTGTGGACTGAAAGGTCCCAGGTTCGATTCCGGTCAAGGGCATGTACATTGGCTGTGGGCACATCCCCAGTAGGGGGTGTGCAAGAGGCAGCTGGTCGATGTTTCTCTCTCACGGATGTTTAGCTCTCTATCCCTCTCCCTTCCTCTCTGTAAAAAATCAATAAAATATATATTTTTAAAAAGAGGTAGCAATATTAACCATTTGTGTTAATAATTAATAATGACTTCAATGTCCTAGTTTTAATGTTACAAGGAATTTTAATAGTTTGTGCCAACTGTTTAAACCATTACACATAGCTTGGTAGAAAAGGAGAATATCATTGTTCAGGATAAATACTAATTTGCTCAATAAGTTTAAAGTTTTGAGAAATGTGGTATTAAATTATTTGATTAAATTTTTTATTTTATAATTTTTTATTTTTTTAATCCCAGGGAGTGGGAGGGAAGGAGGGAGAGAAACATCAATATGAGAGACAGACATTGATTGGTTTCCTCCTGTACCTGCCCCAACCAGGGCTGGGGATCAACCTGCCACCCAGGTATGTGCCCTTGACCCAGATTTTAACCCATGACCCTTTGGTCCGAGGGCCGATGCTCTTACTACTGAGCAAACCGGCCAGGGCTCAATAAAATTGTTTTTAAAAAGATGGTGAGAGGTAGATAGACCTAGGAATATGAAAAGCTAACTAGTTTCTTGGAGACATTTTTTCCAGGGAAAGAAGAAGGAATAATGGTGAGAGAGAGAGTGGAATAAATGGAAAAATAGAAGAGGAGCAAATTAGGGGATGACAGAATTGGTTGTTAGAGACTATGGAGCAAAGGATAGAGAAGAGCTACAGATGGCAGAGTCCCTCCGCTCCCATCACCTCCGCCCCCCTCACACACACACACACACACACACACACACACACACACACACACGCACACACTCCACAGCAGTACAGAGAGATCCAAAGGGCACTGGACTCCAGGTGTGGATGACGTGGGTTGCAATCACAGCCCTGCCATTCTGACTCTGTGGGTCATAGAAGGAGCTTCAGGTTCCAGGCTCGTTTTGTAAGAATCATGAACTTGAGCAAGTCATGTCAACTAATGACCCCAATAAGGAAAAGAAGGCAACTTAACTGGATCTTCCCTAACACTCAGATTCTAACCCCTAACCCTGAGGTCCAGGGGCAGCACATAGATAGGAGATGGAGAGAAGGAAACACCACAGAGTAGAAACTCCGCAAGCCAAGACAACAACAGGTGGGGAGGAGCTGATTACCATTATCTGTAACAGGTCAGCTGTCCAACAGACCTGCCCACCCCAGCCAGAAGTCAGGCCGCTGGGGACAGGACGGGCAAGGCTGGGCTGTGGCAGAGAGCACACAAGGGAGGACTGAACCTGAGGGCTCTGACGGAAGAGACTGTTGTAACACCACCATTTCCCTCTCATCAGCCTGAGTCTAGGAAGGGGAAGTCGGAAAGCACCGCATCAGTTCCTGGTTACAACCTTATCCATCTCTCCGCTCCCATCACCATCTCTTCCTCTTTCCCCAAGATTCACTTGGCTCCTCAGGACAGGGAGACTGGAACTGAGGGCAGTAAGACCAGGGCAGTAAGGAAAATGTCCACAAAGTGACAAAGAAGGGTAACTTCTAGGTTCCAAGTGTCATGCTACAGTGGGTGGAGGAACCAGGGGCTTGAAAACCAGGGCTCTACTCTGACATCCCTGTCTCCCCTCTATTAAAACCTGGGAGGGCCTGGCTGGTGTGACTCAGTGGTTGAGCATTGACCCATGAACCGAGAGGTCCTGGTTTGATTCCCAGTCAGGGCACATGCCTGGGTTGTGGGCTGGATCCCTAGTGTGGGACATGCATGAGGCAGCCGATCAATGATTCTCTCTCATCATTGATATTTCTATCTCTCTCTCACTCTCCCTTCCTCTCTCTGAAACAACAACAACAACAAAAAACACATAGTTTAGAGAAATAACCTGGGAGGATTCCCACTGCTCTCACTATAGGACCTAGAGTCTAGGGTGATGCAAGAATGAGAATACACAGACTCTGAGGTTCCAGAAGAATGTGGCCTGAGTCTCATTCTCCTCCACCACAGCTGTGCAGTTGATGGGGAGGGAGCAGATGAGGATGTTATGTTGGCTCGTGAGTGGTGGGTGCTCAGCAAATGGAGTGAAAGATTACTGATGATGATAACTAAAGTTGGGAGGAAAAGGAAGTTCAGACAATGGACAGGTGAGGGAGTATGGGAGTGGGGGAGGTGGGGGAGTAAGGGAGGTGGGGAAGGTGAGGGAGTATGGGGGTAGGAGAGGTGGGGGAGTATCGGGGTGTGGGAGGTAGGATTTATGGGAGAGGGGCTGTGGGGGTGGTTATCCCAAGCACTGTCTAGGTTTGAGGGGAATGCCCACATCTTCGCCCTCCCACCCTAACATGGTGATGGGTACATAACAGATGCACATGTCCAGGAGGAACTAGCAGGACAGTTTATCACTCCTGAGGCCCTTGAAGAATAGTCATTTCCATAGTGAAGCTGAGGGGTAGGAGTCTGTCTCCCTCATCCCCACCCCAGGACCTCCTAGGAACTTGAGCAGAGACCTAGGGACTCAGATCCACTCCCTACCCACTCAGCGCACCCCGGTTAACTCTCCAGACATTTTTTTTTCAACAAATATTTATTGAGTGCCTGCCTACTTGCTCCAATTCGGACACAGGGCTAGACCCTGAGGTTACATAAATGAACAACAGTCCCTGACCACAAGGAGCTCACAGTCTAGTTGGGGAAGCAGACACAAATGAACAGGAAAAATGCAAAAGTCAGTATTCCAACCAACATTATGGTGCACTATGGGAGTCCAGGGAAGAGGGGAGTGATCAATTCTGGGGAAGACAAGATGGGGCAGAAGCCTTCATAGAAGTAGTTGTGTCTGCGTAGGGTTCTAAGGAATGTATAGGAGTTCTCCAGCCAATGGTGAGGAAAGCTTCCAGGTTTAGGAAATAGTTTGAGACGACTTGCAGAGGTGTGAAGGATACAGGCAGAGTGCTAGGATGGGCTAGGGGGTAGGGACGGGGCTAAGGGGTAGATGCGGCTGGAAGAGTCCTAGGTCCAACTGGAAACACCAAGCCTTTACTACACTGGTCTGCTCCAGCCCCTACTCTGGGGAGTCATGGAAGGGGGCTTGCCCAAGAACTAACTAAGGGGGCTTTTGGATGCGGTTCCCCACACAACTTCAAGAAGAGGAGCAAATGTCCGTGTCACTGGAAAGCAGTGTGGCCGGGCCGGTCCGGAGCTGGCTTCAGTCATCCTTGGGTAGGAAACCTGGGCATGCCTTTGTGTGCCCTTGTTTGTTTTGCTCTTGTCATCATTTGTTTCCTAGGAACGTTCCTTGTCAAAGCTCCAAGTCTGACTGGGTTGATCCAAGGGAAAAGGAGATTTTTCTTTGCTTGCATGAGGAAGCCAGAGTGTTCTAGAGGCAGGACCAGGGGGTACTGGGCAGGAGCCAGGGGCAATTCTGGGCAGCTTCTGTAGCCCCTGTTTTCCACGCAATTTCTGTAGCCCCTCATTCATGCTGCTTTCCTCCTCCACACCAAAGGCAGTTGGGGCAGCTGAGAACAAGCCCAAAACATTCTTTAATCCTGCCAAGGTTTGTCCCCACCCACCAAGGGAAGCTGCTTGCCTTGGGGGCTGACACTCTCCTTTCTTCTCAGGTTTCCTCTCAGGGCTCCTCCAGAGTGAAGACAGAGGAGCTGGCTCCTGCCAAGCTGGATGGAGCTGGGCAGGGGGCCAGGGTGGCATAAGCCGGTGGAGGGGCAGTCAAGGTTGGGGAAGTGTCAGGGCTTGCCAGGGCTGAGGCCGAGGAAGGGAGCTGGGGGCAAACACTGGAAGGGAGGGAGGAAGCTGGAGTGGAGGCCACCTCCCGGGCACCTCTGCCCCCTCGGCCTGGAGACCAGTACCGGCTTCTGAACCTCCGCAGCAGCATGAGGAAGGTAATGACCATGAGGTCAAAGACGAGCTCCGCCATCTCCACCACAGACAGCACCGAGGAGCCGAACCACAGGCTCCACTGGCTGCCCAGGTTGGACAGGAGGGTGACCATCTGTGAGGGCGAAAGGCACACTGACCACTGGGGCAGAGGACCCAGGGTGGGCTCCATCCCTCCTTACCTGAGGTCCTCAGCCACCCCTCTCAGCCTCTCGGTGGTCCCCTGACCCCCTTCTGTCCCAGTCATACCCACCTGGCACACCCTCCCCCCTCACTACCCCAAGAGGCTTCATCCCCCAGCCAAGTTCCCCTTCTTCCAACCCTCTCAACCTCACCCTCACCACTCACAATCTGGCCCAACAAGCAATCCCTTGTTTTCCCTGACGGCCCCCAGAAAATCACAGGCTCGGTGAAGCAGGACGTACCGTGACGGAGGGAGACTCAGAATTGGTTTTGTAGTTCAGTTCCTTGAAGAAGACATTGAGTTTGGCAACTCCGTTTCTTTGGAGTAGGGGAGAGGATGGGAAGAAATGGCAGAGGATTAACTTCTCAGAACCTCACAAACACCCTCCTCCAATCAACTGCATCAATCCTTCTTTCCAGATTTGATTTCCCTCCCAAGGATTCCTTTCTTGGGGCTGGGACCAGGGTAGGACTGACCTTTTGTTTTTGATGGTGTAATTATTCTGTAGGGATAACATCCGAAAGACCCAGTCCTGGGAAAGAATTGGAGTGTCAAGGGGGCCACCCGTACTCTTCGGGCTTACAGAGTTGGGTGGGGCCAAACACACCGCTATACATATACCCAGAGAAGACCACAGTGTCATACACACGTCCCCTGTCCTTCCCCTTCCCCACCTTACCTGGGATGTCACGGAGGGCCATCGCGAGTAACCTGCAGAGAGCTTGTAACTGGTCACACTGGGAATGGAGAGAGGCACTCATGAATGGGAGTGGGGCCCTCCCACTCAAAGGCTTAGCTGGGTACCTGTATTCCACCCAGCCAAGCAGCCCGCTGCCCAACCTGTGCCCAGGCGAAGGGGACACTCACCTGCACGGCTTCAGGCACTTGGTGAAACAGCCCAGGCGATCTGAGGCGAAGGCACCCTGGAGCTTATAGTAGCAGTAGCCTGTGGGTGCAGAGTGGACACCTCAACCTTCTCTTCCCCACACCCAAGAGGCCTCTCAAGATCCCGGAGCACCCCCTTCACAAGAGTATCAGATTACAGTGATGTCTCCTGAGTGGCTGCACCAAAAACAGTTTAAGAGATTAAGCTAACGTGTGTGTGTGTGTGTGTGTGTGTGTGTGTGTGTGTATGTGTGTGTGTGCGCGCGCGCGGGCGCGTTGAGGGTAGGGGGGCGCACTATACCTATGTAAAGATGTGTAGGATTTGAACAAAAATTAGAAAGTCAGAAAGAAGAATGGGAACAATTGTGTCAAATAATGAGATTAAACCACAATGAGGTATCACTTCATACCCACTAGAATGGCTATAATCGAACAAAAGACCAATGTCACCCCAATAAATTCCATTTAAAAAAGACAATAGCGAGTGTTACTGTAGAGGAACTGGAACCTCCTACATTGCTGTTGAGCATGTAAAATGGTGTGGCCACTTTGGAAAACAGTCTGGCAGAATTTTAAATGTACAGTTAGGATCTGACTCAGAAATTCCACTCCTAGGTATATACCCAAGAGACTTCAAAACATGTGTTCACACAAAAACCTGTACAAGATGTTCATAGTCACAATGGTAAAAAATAAAAAGTAAAAAGCATAAAAAAACCAAATGTCCATAAACTGATGAATGAATAAAACAAATGTGGTTTGTCCATACAATGGAACATTATTCAGCTGTAAAGAGGAAAGAAGTTCTTGCACATGCTACAAGGTGGATGAATCTTGTAAAACTGAAAATACCCCAGTCACAAAGGACCACATGTTATATGATCATACGTCTATGAAATGTACGGAAGAGGCCCATCTCGAGACAGAAAGCAGACTAGTGCTTGCCAAGGGTGTAGGGGGCGGGGAGGGAGAAGGGCACTATGGGCACAGGGAATGGGGAACTGCAAGAGTACTAATGGGTCCAACGTTTCTTTCTGGTGTGATAAAAATGGCTGTGGCCATTGTTGCACAACTCTATAACTATACGAAAAACCTAAAACTATCTTAAAATGTAATTGTACACTTTAAATTGGTTGAATTATGTCAAAAAACTGTTACAAGAAAGAAAGAAAGAAAGAAAGAAAGAAAGAAAGAAAGAAAGAAAAGAAAGGAAATAGTAGGCCTGTAGATTCCCTTTCTCCCCCATTTGCCAAAGCCTAAGTAAGGTTATTTTGTCCTTCTTTCTTTTTAAAAAAATATTTTTATTGATATTTTACAGAGAGGAAGGGAGAGAGATACAGCTAGAAACATTGATGAGAGAGAAACATCGACCAGCTGCCTCTTGCACACCCCCTACCAGGGATGTGCCCTCAGCCAAGGTACATGCCCTTGACCGGAATCGAACCTGGGACCCTTCAGTTCACAGACCGATGCTCTACCACTGAGCCAAACCGGTTTCGGCTATTTTGTCCTTCTTTCTACTTTCAGTCATCCAGTCTGGAAGTCCTCCTTCATTTCTGACCCAAATTTCTCAGTTCACCAGGACTGGGGATCTTTAATTAGGAAGACTGGGGAACAGCGGGGCCCTTTTCTCTGGGGAGTGAGCAGTCCTTAGGAAACGCAACAACCTGAATTTTTAACCTAGCTTTCCCTCATCCTCACAGCTTCTCAGCAATTGGTATTGTTGTTTTTCTCCCACAGATCTTCTTCAAACTCACAAACACTTAGAAATCACTGTTTGGGGGCCGAGGGGAGCAGTGGGCAGGGAATCATGTCTCCCCTCAGGGTTTCAGCTTGCTTATCTGAGAAAGGAGAAGGTGAGGCCAGGAGGATACACCCCGGCTCGGCTGCACTATAATTTTCCTAAGGTCAGAGACACGGGAAGTGAGGCCACCATTACAAAGTCCAGCAGGGGAGAGAGCTGGGTGGAGCAGACCCAGGGAAGGAAGGAGGCCGAAAGATCACCCAGACAGAGCTGAGATAGGCAGACACAGAACTCCAGGGCCCCTGCCTCATCCTGAGAGGTGTGAAGGTGTGTGTCATCCATCAATGGCCAGCCACCCACCTACAGGGGGAGAGCTGATCCCAGTAGAACTGGGGAGAAGGAGACCCTGGAGGACCATCCAGCTGGGACAGATAAGAGCATGTGCACCAGGAAAGCCAACCCTCTGTTTCCATGGTTTTCTGTTTAGGGTTTTCTCCCTCTCGGCTTCCCAGTACACTGCTTCCCTGCTGAGTAGCCCAGCTGTGTGAAAAGAAAAGGGTATCTGTCTACTCCCAGACCAGGATGAGGAGGAGATGCCAGGGCTCTTGAAACTTCTTTGATTGTGTCCTCCCGTAGGTTAAAAAAAAAAAATTTAAATAAGCAACTCCAGTATATGCATTTGGTTTATAAAGCACACACCTGCTTCTAGTGAACTGATACATTATGTACATTAAAAAACATACATAAAATGGAATGTGTAATAAAATGATAGAGATACATTTAACTTCTGGTATTTACTCCCTGCACCCAGTGAGTCATCCCAGTGCCTGGCCTGGAGCCTTGAGTGAGACAAGGAAGCTATGGGCAGAGTGTGCACAGAAACCTCAGCAGGGGAGATTTTCTCACACATTCTTCCTATCTTACGCTGCAAGTTATTTTAAAATAGAGCCTATATAATAAAGAGCTAACATGCTAATTAGACCAGACAGCAGAACAACCTTCAGGAACGACCTCCCAGAATAACCAGTGGGAGGGGGGCGGGGCCTCGAGGCAGCCGGGGCTGCTGAGATGGCCAAACCCCTTGCACGAATTTCGTGCATTGGGCCTCTAGTTCCTTTATAAACACACAGAAGCCAAAACAGAAGGGGAGAAACTGTGAGGGAGGGACAGAGATCGTGCATAGAAAACTGAGAGAGGCCAGTCTAAGGACTGGAAAACAAGAGACAGAGAGAATTCATCAGGGACAGTGAGAGGCAGAAGCAGCCCCACAGACAAAGGGGGTGCTGAGAGGAGAGGGCCCCAGGAAAGGCCTGGTCAATGGGCAGCCCAGGGGCTCCCTCCTGGACTCTCACCCCAGGAATCATGCTTCCTGTAGTCACAGTACTCCACATGCTCGGGCCGTGGATAGAAGATGTAGGCACAGCCACACTCCTTGACCATGCTCTCCTGGAAGCAAGAGTGAATGCACACCTACAGGGAGGAGAGTGAGGGGGGGAGTCAGGCCTGCTCTCACCCACAAACAGCCCATAAGAGACAGAGAAGGGAAGGACAAACAATTCTCTGTGCTGTACATCTATCCCTCATCCACTGTTTACACACACACACACACACACACACACACACACACACACACACACACACCCCTTTCTATTTTGACTGACCAATAGTGCAGGCCTGGGAGATAGTTGCCATAGAAACAAGACTGGGCTTACCTGCTGCGTGTACTTGGAATGGTAAAGGTTCTTGACAGGGACGTCACTGCCATTATAGGTACAGTCTCCATAGTTGCCCCCAAGTCTGTCCAGGGCTTCCTGTGAGTACACATACACACCAAGATGTCAGAGGTCACAGAGCAGAGCAAGTGGCCCAGGCCTCCTCCTGAACCCTCTGTCTTCCCTCAGTGTCAGGTTGCATCTCCTATCCTGCCAGCCTTTCCTGTCTGCCTCCCCATTTCAAAATATTCTCAAAGTGGCCCAACGTCCATCTCAGGGCCACTTTCAAGGACACCAGGCACACAGCATCCCCGGAAATCCTAAGCATGTTCTGAATCCCTTCTCAGCACTCTCATCCAAGGCCCACTCCTCTGGTTCCTTCTTCCTGGTGTCTACTCTCCCAGCCCCTCGGCCCTGGTTTCTGCTCCTGTAGACCTCCACATGTTCAAGGCCCAGCCTGCATGACCCCTCTCCTCAACCTCTGGCTGTCAAGTCCACCTCCCACGCCCTCTCCCTTGCCCCTCGCCCGTCCAGGGCTCTCCTCCCTCCCAGGCTTCCCAGGCAGCATCCTTGCCTTCCTCATGCTGATGGAGGTCTCCACGCCAGGCCGCAAGTTGAAGCCACCATCATCCATGAAGGCAGGCTCATCCTGCCCGTGCACCGTTACCCTGGCCCCGGTCACTGTGGACAGCAGCGGGATGAAGTCATTCTGCTCTGTGCGCAATGTCAGGGATAGGCCTGGGGAGTGTAGAGGGAGCAGAGTTGGGGGAAGGTCTTGGAAAAGCATTAGGGGATGGGAAACACCCTCCCACCCTGCCCAGTTCCTAATGATCCAAGGAGAGCAAAGCAGGGAGACCTACAAATGGATGTGGCAACCCCTGAGCTGGATTCCGGGGGTGGGCTGGAAGGTCTGGGACAGGGTTCCTATCACACCTGGAATGGACAACATGGTACCCATAGTGGAGAAAGAAGAGGGAGAACTGAGATAGGCACATTATGGTGATGCCCAGAGGCTCATGGCATCTCTAGGATGGAGCTCAAGGTGGGTAAACGTGGGTGAGCAGGGAAGCAGCAAGGGCTAAAGCAGAGGTCAGGGATTGAGAGTTGCTCACCATTGTTGACCCCAGGCATAGAAGACATCCAGAGGTTGGAGCTGTTCTCGCCATTGAAAGTGTAGCAGTTTCCATATATCGGGTGGTGGAAGTGAGAGTAATTCCTATTCAGGAGGGAGAGAGAGTAGGGTCACAGGGAAAAGGGACCAGGGAGGGAGGGACTTTCAGTGCCTTTTGTTTCCTGATCATCTTACTATGTGACAACGACCTGCGAGGGCATCATCTCCACAGCACAAAAGAGGAAGATAGGGCACAAACAGTGATGACAAACTTGGGACTCAAACCAGGTCATTTACCTTCTAGCCCGGGTTTCTCCTAGCAGGCCACCTGACCTGCCTGGCCTTGTGACCTCTCTTGTGGTCACTCTGTTGCATTTGGAGACTCTTGCAGAGTCCCTAGCTTCTCATATGTCTAAATCATAGTTCATCCTCTGGATTCTGATCTCCTTAAGGACTGGAGCCAGATCCCAATCATTTCTGTATCATCTCTAGGTTAACTGCATAGTTCTTGGCATATAGGAGATAGTAAATAATGAATGAATGAATGAATGAATGAAATGGAAGGGAACAGCAGAGAGTAAGGCCAGTAGTGAGCATGGAGCTGAGAAGAGGAAGATCAGATCCCAAGGCAAAAATGAGTAGGGTTCTGGTTGCATGGCTCTGAGCAGGTCATTTTTTCTAAACTTATCCTTCTCATCTATAATAATAAATGTACAATATGCTAATTAGACCAGACAGCAGAACGACCTTTTGGATGTCATTCCAGACATCCTTCCAGACGAACTCATGGTGGTAGGGGCCAAGGCAGAGAAGGTTAGGGGTGATCAGGCAGGCAGAAAGAATGGTTAGGAGTAATCAGGCAGGCAGGCAAGTGGTTAGGGGCAATCAGGCAGGCAGGCAGGTGGTTAGGAGCCAGTGGTCCCAGATTGTGAGAGGGATGTTCCCCAAGGGGTCCCAGATTACAAGAGGGTGGAGGCTGGGCTGAAGGACATCTTCCTCCCTCCACCCCTGTGCAAGAATTTCATGCACCGGGGCCTCTAGTCTGTAATAATAAAAGCATAATATGCTAATTAGACCAGACATCCTTCCAGATGAAGCTGGAGCTACAAGGAAAGCCCTGGTCCCAGATGCCGATACTGGCAGCCAGGGGAAGGACTATTCTTGCATGAATTTTGTGCATTGGGCCTCTGGTTGTAAAATAAGGAGTTTGAAAAAAGGTGATCTGGAATATCCCATTAGCCTTGAAGAATGAAATATTAGTGTACATTCTAGGAAGCACTAGAAAGTCAACATTTCCAGAGCAAAGAGTGGATTCAGGGAGGGATGGAAGAGGAAACTATGAAAGAGAGCAGAGGCCAGGGCTGAAGGGCCCGTGAGCCCTGCTCAGTGGTAGATGGAGACAGGTGTCATGTGGTGGATGCACACTAGGGACTCTGTGCAGCAGGTAACAAAGCAGATGGAGCAACATGGATGATATCGAAACATCATCTTAAAATGAGAGCTTAATAAAAAAAAGAAAAATAGTAAGAAGTGAAGTGAGATATACAACACAACATTTATATTACATACACATTATCATAAAGAGCTTCAATTGATTCTGAAGGCCATGAGAGATGTTTAAGGATATCAAACAGTACTAACTGGTACAGTTAAGTACAGTGAATTGAAATAAGAACAGTGGGGTAAAAAAGCTTCCGGTGACTGCAGAATGAAGAGAGGATATAGAGGCAGAAAGACAAATTGGGAGGGGGTGGTGATGGTGGTAATAATAACCTAGGTGAGAAATAATGAGGCTCTGAGCTAAGGAAGTGACCTAAGCATCAAGACTGAGATGAACTTTGGTCTTTCCATTGATAGGCAGGTAGGAGCATAGGACAGGCAGAGTGAAAGGATCAGTGGGAAGGTGACAGACAGAGAGACTAGGTGGCAGTTGTGAGCTGACCCAGGCTCAGGTGGTGCTACTGTCTCACTTCCCAGATGGTAGCTCCTGTCCTCAAACAAACACAAGACTAGAGACAGGAACAAAATCGTGTGCTGGGCAGAGTGTGTGTGCCAGGTGATGGGTGGAGGCAGAAGCAGGTGACACCTGGCCCTGCTGCCATTCAGCAGCGACATGGCAGAGAAGGGTTCCCTGTAGAATGGAGAGGCCGCCTCAATACCCTTCCTCAGGCAGGCAGAGGCAAGGAGATGGCACCTGAAAATTAAGATCCAAGTCAGGAAGTCAAGGAGGGAAAAGTGGGGGGTAGGAGGAGCCAGAGACTACAGAAGGAAACTTTCCTTTCTCCTAGCTTGCCATGACCTCTTTACAAGGTCATTATGACAGGAATCTTAACAGAAAGAATCCCTGGGGGAAAGAATCTCTGAACCTGGCCTGGTGGCCTGGGGCAGGTCCCTTCTCCTGCCTGAGTACAAAGTAATAAGACCCAACATTCATTGCAGTTTACTAAGTGCCCTAGAATTTGACATCTCATGCACTTGGAGATGTATGTTATCACCATCTTCATCACTGGAGTAAACATGCCAAAAGGGCAAGGATTATATATATTTTCTTCTTTGATGCATCCCAAATGCCTAGAATCTAGACCAGTGATTGACACATAGCCTACAGTCTAGGCCCTAGGCAGTCAAAACTATTTGTTGCATGAACATTGAATAAATCTAATTTTTAGCCCATTTTACAAAGAAACAAGTTCTGAAGAGTGATTTGAAATGCCCAGAGTCACCTGGTCAGGAAGTAACAGAGCCAAAGCTTAGGAACTCAGGTTTAACCCCTCACTCAATCCATGCTATGTCCACCACACTGCTGCCCATCTCATCTGAGAAAGTGGGGGATGGAGCCAGACAATCTTCTGGGAACTTTTGAGTTTGATACTAGTGAGAAAAAGGCCTTAGATAGACAGGGAACCAAGCCTCCAGCCCTTGGTTTCTCAAAGCTGGATCTCAACCCCCAACCTTCCCAGGGCAGCTATCTGCGGTTACCTCACTCAGCCCCAGCCCCGCAGGGAGCAACAGAAGTCCTGCAGAATGATCCGGGGACAGAGGTTTAGACCTGAGACCAATGTATCCCCTCCTCTGTACAGGCATTTATTTAGTCAACAAGCATTTCCTGGTGCCACTCATGCTGGGCCTCAGGCTGGCTCTGGGAGGGAAACACTGTGGGTGGAGGGCACAGAGGCAGGCAAGAGAGACTCACGCCTGGCTGCAGGAGGCCTGGTTGAAGCGACAGCTGAAGATGAAGTTGCCCAGCTTGTCCTCCTCCAGGGATGTAAAGGAGTCTGGCAGTCTCGACAGAATGTTGATGTAGTGGAAGCGGTACCACTCCCTCACCGCATCCACCCCTGATGAGTATGTCTGGTAGAAGCAGTCGGATTTGTTCTGGTTACACTGGAAACAGAGACCAGAGCGTCAGAGGGCCAGCAGGAGGGGTCAGGCAGCAGGGCAGGGCCAAGGTCAAGGACTAAATGGTCTGGGGTCCTGAGGACTGACAGGCAGGAGCGGGGAACCAGGAGTAGACCAGAACAGAAGGCAGAGAGGAGCAGAAGCCCGGAGGAGAGTGGACCAGAGGGCATAGGATTAAGGGAGTGGGAGGCCGAGGAGACCAGGAGCTATCATTTATACAGTCTCTGCAAGGATTCTTCTCCCCATTTCACTGATGGGAAGGCTGAGGGATCCACAGGTTTGTCCCATCAATAGAGCTAGGCCTAGCTAGCTATGATTAAAGGAAGCTTCTTTCTTCTTCCCCCTGCTGCTCTCCCACTTCCTTTTTTTTCTCTCTCTCTTCTTTTTCTTCTTTTTAGAGAAGAGATCAGTGCGCATTCAGGGTGATGAATTTTTAAAATTTTTTATATATTTTTTTTATTAAGGTATTATCTGTGTACATAGCTTATCATTGCCCCCCCCCCCTAAAATTTTTTTTTATTAAAACACGCCGAAACCGGCTTGGCTCAGTGGTAGAGCGTCGGTCTGCGGACTGAAAGGTCCTGGGTTCGATTCTGGGCAAGGGCATGTACATTGGTTGCGGGCACATTCCCGGTAGGGGGTGTGCAAGAGGCAGCTGGTTGATGTTTCTCTCTCATTGATGTTTCTAGCTCTCTTATCTTTCTCCCTTCCTCTCTGTAAAATATCAATAAACTATATTTTTTAAAAATTTTTTATTAAAACAAATCTTAAGTCTGCGTTTTCACAATCTCCTTATTCTCTGCCTGAGACCTGCAAAACCCCGGTTCCCTGTCACACTGGAGGTCCCCAAATGTGGGACCTGTATTTCAGAAAGGGGCATTTTCCATAGCAGATTTGACTTCCGCCCACCTAAACGCTCCCACAGAAGCCCCCGGAGAGGAGAAACCCCCCACAAGCTGGCGCTCAGAGAGATGTCATTACGTTTTATTTTTCAAAATGTGTTCCTTTTGACATCAAGCTGACGAACCGCCACCTCGTCACAAGCCCACAGAGGCGGGGTGGGAAAGGGCGCGAGGTCCGGGGCGTGGGCGGAACCGGAAGGGCGTGGGCTGCGCACGGCGGGCCGGGGGGCGGGGCCTGAGGGGGCGGGGCCTCCGGTCGGTGTGGGCGGGGCCTTACCAGCTTGAAGCCGATCTTCCAGTCCTTCCAGTTCACCTGGGGGTTGTTGTCCCGCATGCTGAAGCCCGCGCTGCGGGCTCTGCGGGCCACGGGGGGCGAGCCCGGGTCCCCCAGCAGCTGCAGGGGGTGCGGCAGGGCCTCCCGGAGGCCACGGCGGCCGCGGGGACGGCCCCCGGGGGTGTTAAAGGAGTTGTATTTGTACAGGTCGAAGAGCGTCTTCGCTGTGATGCGGTCCAGCTCCTCCAGCTCCCCTTTAATTTGCGTGTACCTGGAGGGGCGACGGGGAAAGGGTCGGACTCGGGGGCAGCCTCGCGCGAATGGCTGGCCCTGGGCCTCAGTTTCCTCGTCTGAAACTGCAGGGAGGCGGGGGAGGGGGGGTGGACAGGTGTGGTGTGTCCGCCAGGGTTAGCGGAGGCGACGGTGAGCCCCAGCGGTGACGGCATTTATTGTGGCCCGTGTCCTGTTTATTGAAAGGGAGAGGCGGGCGGCGCCTGTCGATGAGGCGCTGAGGCGCTGCCCTCCCACTCGCCGCGGCCTGGAAGGGAACCCGGAACCGCGTACCCTTTCCCAAGACTGAAGAAGGGGTGGCCTTGACCTGGGCCCAGCACTCATCCCACCCGGATCCCCTCAGGGGAGAGTGGCACCTTCTAAACCAGGGGCTCTCAATTGCATTTCTACCGAGGAACTTCAAAAAAATACCAGCGCTGCACACGAGCTGCCCCTCCCCACCAGGGTTAGATTTTAATGAGTTTTGGGTGGGGCCCAAACTCCATAAGTTAAACACTGTGCAGTATAAATAATCACATTCCTTCCTAATGCTGGTCCTCTTACCATCTCTAGCATGAAAGTACAGAGTAGCAGGGCCTTAGGGATAGAAACTTCCCAAACAAAACACATGCACATGCACACACACCTAGAACCAATAGATTAAACAAGGTTGCAGGACCAACATCGACACACAAAAATTGATCATATTTCTACATACTGGCAACAAAAAACTGGGAAACGAAATCATAAAAGCACCATATTAAATAGCTTAAACAACATCAAATACTAGAAATAAATTTAATGAAAGATATGCAAGACCAACCTCTACACTAAAAATCCTGCTGAGTGCAAAGACCAAAATAAATAAATAAATAAATGGAGCTATATATGTTTATGGATCAGAAACTCAATGGAGTCAAGATGTCTCCCAAATATATCTTTAGATTCAACACAATCCCTATAAAAAACTTCAGCAAATATTTTTTAAAGAAATTGACAGGCTGGTCCTAAGACTTACATGAAAATGGAAAGAATTCAGAAAGGCAAAACAAATTTTAGAAAAGAAGAGCAGAATTGAAGTACTTACTCTTCCTGACTCTAAGACTTACTATAAAATCACTATAATAATCAAAATAGTGTAGTACTTATGTAAGGACAGACAGTAGATCAATGGAACAGAATAAAGTCCACAAATTAATTCACACATATATGGTCAACTGAATTTTCCCTAAAGCACCAGTCCAATTCAATGGGGAAAATGAGTGTGTGTGTGTGTGTTTGTGTGTGTTTATTGATTTTAGAGAGAGAGGAAGGGAGAGGGAGAGTGAGAAACATCAATGCAATAGATCGGTTGCCTCCTGCATGCACACCGGCCCGGGATGCAACCCAAAACCTAGGTATGTGCCCTGCCCAGGAATTGAACCAGTGACCTTTTGGTGAATGGGATGACACTCCACCAACTAAGCCACACCAGATGAGGCAGTAAAATAAATTTTTTTAAAAATATTTGGTGCTGGAACAATTTGTGTGCTGTACTGGGGGGCAAAATGAACTTCAAGTTCTACCTCAGCCCATACATAAAAGTTAAGGCATATATATACTGTTTTCATGACCTTGGGGTAGGCAGACAGACGTTTGGGGAATAAATATCTAAGGAAGAACTCTTCCTGAAATATAAAGACCTCTGGCAGCTACAGCTGCAGCCTCATCCCTTAATAGGAAAAAATGTAGCTCAGGTTAAAGGTGTGTGTTTGATATTCTGAGAGATTTTTTGTTACTGGTAATTAAAAGAACGGCTGTAATAGCTAGTACTTATTAAGATAGGCACTGGGGTATTAGAATGTACATTATTTAATGTAATCTCCGTAGTAATGCAGCATACTATTAGCCACTGTTGGCTAATACTATTGCCATTCCCTTTTACAGATGAAAAACCGGAGGCAGGTGACTTGTTCAAGGTCACACAATGAGGACGTGGGTCAGAAAGCTCTCTAAACACCACACTGCCCTTCACTGTGTCCCTACTAGCTCTGGCTATGTTAGGAAGGTGTAAAGATGCCCCAGAAAGAAGCCAGAGTTAGTTGGCTGGATGTGGGTCCTGGTGTCTCAATTGCACTTCCTATTTCCTCACCTGTAAAATGGGCCCGACACTAAATCTGCCTACATAGGAAGCTTTCAGAGGTTAAATGAGAAAATAATCAGTGACACAAAGTGAAGAGGCCATCAAATATCAGCAATACCCAGACCGGACCCAGAAGCCCACATGTCTTCCTTGTAGTCACATTGCCAGAACCCAGGTGCCCCAACTTAGCTGGAGTTATTTCCACAATAGGAGCCATCCCATCCCTGCCTGGGCCCCCATCCCAACCTGTCTCAAGTCCCTCTGTGCCCCTCTTCTGCGTCTTGCACCTCCCCCATTCTCATCACCACCAAGCTGTCTCTCACTTTTCCAGCCACTTCTCTCTTCTCCATTGAGCCCATGCTCTGCCTATGCCAGGCTCACTGTCTGTGATCCTCCTTATATTCACCTCCCTCCTGCCTTTGTTGACCAGCCCCTCGACTCCCACCTGTGACAAGGCTCCCAGACTCAGTACAGAATGCCATCACTCCCCAGCGTCTACTTCTCTCTCCTTATTTAGCTTGAGGCAGCAAGAAGTGTTCCCGTATCACCCCTTCAATAAAGAAACTCTCCCTCCCTTTCAGTTAACACCTAGCGCTAAAAAACTGCCCACTAAGCAAAAACCACTGATTGCATCAGATCATGTCCTGCAAGAAGAAGGACCCAGGTGAGAAGTAACCAGGGCTGAGGGGGTAGAATGCAGACAAGAGGGCTTCAGCAAGACAGTCCAGCCCTTCTAACCTTGACCTCCTACCGAGGTCATGATCACCACCCTCATTCTCATCTGCTCTGGCAGCCCTACACTGGGGAAGGAGTTGTAAACCATTGCACAATTTGATCAGGCAGGCATTACTATCTCCATTTTACACTTGAGGGGCCTGGGGCCCATCAACCAGGCAACTTCCCCCAAGGTCACTCAGCAAGGACGTACAGGGAGTAATATATGAGCCCAGCCTTTTTGGACTCCATGGTCCCAGCTGTTTTTACTACTCTGCCTTGGAGCTTAGAAACACTTAAGACTGGGCAGCAAAATCTTTCCTGGCAGCTGGCCATCTCCCCTCCAGCCTTTCTTCTCCACCCAGGACAGACTGGCAGGGTCAAGGACACTAGGAGACTTGGGGCTGATACCCTGTTTTCTTCCTATCTGTGTCTCCTCCTCCCTCCCTCTTTCCCCTGGGTGATCTCCTCTCACATGATCCTCATGCTCCACAGGCAACCTTGGGGTGAGCCCAAACCCTCATCCCACACACCCACCCACCAGGCAGCCCCTAGTTGAGCACTCTCAGTCAGCATTGTGGAAGTATGAGACAGGACTGGGCACCGGAAACTCACCAGCTCCCTCCCCTGCCATGTACGTCTGGGGACCTAGTGCCCATTCCCTCTTTCCTCCAGGGATCACCTAGAAGTCTTCACTTCCCTTTCTTTGGCCCCTTCCCCAGCTCCATTCTCCTCCACATCTCAGCACCTCCAACCTGTCTCCCAGGCTGGGAGACATGCTTCCTCCACCATGGCCCCTATATGAACCCGGCCTGCACCACTGCACTCACAGTATCTCCTCCCCTGTGAGATACTGGGGGCAGTCCGCCCCTCTAGAGTTGGTTCTGCGCTCTCAGATCACATGTGGAAGCAGGCCTGGCTGTGACATTTTAAGAGTAATAGATGCTCACAAACCAATGATTATTCAGAGGATAGAAGACTAAGGTAGTGAGAGCTCTAAAAACCATTCCAGCCGAAACCGGTTTGGCTCAGTGGTAGAGCGTTGGTCTGCGGACTGAAAGGTCCCGGGTTCGATTCCGGTCAAGGGCATGTACATTGGTTGTGGGCACATCCCCGGTAGGGGGTGTGCAAGAGGCAGCTGGTTGATGTTTCTCTCTCATTGACGTTTCTAGCTCTCTATCAGTCTCCCTTCCTCTCTGTAAAATATCAATAAAAAAATTTTTTTTAAAAAATTATTAAATAAATAAATAAAATAAAAACCATTCCATCCAGGGAAAAGACACGGGAACCACAGTGGCTGACCCTTTGCGTTCTAACCAAGCCCATAGTCTTGCCACGTTAGACAGTTAGCTTTGGAGAAGTTACTTATTCTCTGTGCCTCTGTTTCACCGTCTATACACATGGGAGTATTGATAGGGCCTGCTGCATGGAGTTGCCATGAGGATGAAATGAGCTAACTCATGAAGAGTACAGCTCAAAACACCTGGCCGAGTAGGTATGGTACAACTGCCGCTGTTGTTTTTATTATCATTACTGTTGCCATTGCTACGATTAAGAAGAAAACGCTAAGGAGGCACAGGAGCACTGCCTGCCAGGCATCCATCACGTGACTCTGGTCTTAACAAAAGTGGGGCCTAAGACCAGAGTCCAGTTCTGACCCCTCCACTTTGCAGCTAGGTGATCTCAGAGCCTCCATTTCCTCATCTGACTCGAGGGTGATATTCCCCTTCCTCACCTAACAAGCTGGTTACGAGGACCAGAAAGCAACAGTGGACTTTGCAAGCTGCAACACAGTTTCTGCTCTCCTAGGGGCACCGGAGCTGATGACCGCTGGGTAAAGAAGGAGGCGATGTCTCTAGGGTTGCTTCAAAGAGACAGGACCGAGACCAGAGGGTAGTTACTACCATGAGGTCAGCTGCGGCTTCAACTGAGGAAGAACTTTCTTACAGCAGCTTCCCAGAGGTAGTGAGGTTCCCGAGCCCATCACTGAGGGGACAGTGGGAGGAGTCGGCTTTAAGGGTCTGGGTTTCTGTCCCTGCTAGGCCTGCCACCCCAGACCCTGGTTTCTGGGTCCTGCAGAAAGTGCAGGTCTCCCCACCAGGTAGGGACAGGAAGATCTAGCTCAGATCCCCGCCCACCCTCCCTGCAGCTTCTCCCTTTGGGGAACTGTTCCCCCACCTCACCCCGTTCCTGCTGCCCTGCTTCCTGCTCTGCCATCTCCAGAGATTCCAGGACCTCCTTCGTTGTTAAGAACCCCAAGCCCTTCCATAGCTCGAGCCTAAATCCTTCTAAGAATTGGATGAAAAATTATGTTCTCTGTTTCCCATTGGTGGGAAGACTGGCCCTGTCTCTTGGGTGAACAAAACCCTCTCCTGTGTTGGCCGGAAAGAACGGAGCCACGGTGGCTGACCCTTTACCTTGGACTCTTAGGACATCCTTGCTTAGCGTGGTAGGTCTTTAGCCTTTATCCCCTTTCCTGGAAGTTACGAAGCAGCACAGAATCCTGCACCTCCTCCTCCTTCCTCCCTCTCTGCGGGCCCCGCCCAGCTGCCAAGTGGGCATCCCTGGTCTGATTTTGCCTCCTTCGGTTACCTTGTCTACTGATTCCCACCTCCTCCCTTCGTCCCCTGTAGGAGCCATTCATCTCACCTCTGCCTCCTGCACCTGCCACCGGCATGATTCACACTTGGGTCACTACCTACCAGCCTGCATTAACTTATCCACCCACCCCTGCCTCTCTCCTCGGACAGAAGCCAACAGCCCTAGACCCCTCCCTCCCATACTCCTGAGTAGTACCCCCTCCTCTTACGGCTGCTGTTCCCCAGGGACTCTCACCAGCTGCCCATCCTCCTCTGCAACACTCCCCCCTCCCACTGGATGCTTCTACCTGGCCCCTCCTTAAAGTGCAATGGAAGAAAGAGCTTTGAAATCAAACTGGTTTGTTACTCAGCAGCTAACCTGGGAGGCACTGGCTTCTGGGGATGGGGACGGAGAGAGGGGTTGTTTTTTAATCCCAGGTTTACTACCTGCTTCCTGTGTTAACTTGGGCGAGTTATTTAACCTCCGTTTCCTCTTCCATAAAATGAGAGTAATTCTGGTACCTACTTCAGAGGTCTATGGTGAGGATGCAATAATGAATGTAGAATTTACTTTGTCCGGCACATATTAAGTCTATATAAGTTTTAGCTCTTGTTGTTGCTTTATTTGCTGAGTGGCCTTGCTCAATGGTTTCGCCTCCATTTCCTCATCTGCAAAACGGAAATAATAATAATGCCTGCCTCCGTGGGCTTGTCGGGATTAACTGAGATAGTGCTTGTAAAGTATCCAGTATCAGGTTGAGCACATAAAAGGTATTCAATAACCTTCCCCTGCACTGACGAGCTTCCCCTGACTCTCCTCCCTGCCTGGGTGCTCTCTCCACTATGCCCTGCAGCAGCCCAGACCATCATGCACAAGGGATTCTTTCTTTCTTTCTATCTTTCTTTCTTTTTTTCTTTTTTAAATTGATTTCAGAGAGGAAGGGTGAGGAAGAGAGATATAGAAACCTCAATGATGAAACAGAATCGCTGATGGGCTGCCTTTAGTATAACCCCTACTGGGGAGTAAGCCTGCATCCTGGGCATGTGCCCTAACCGGGAACTGAACCGTGACCTCTTGGTTTATAGGTCAGTGCTCAACCACTGAGCCACACAGGCGGGGCACAAAGGATTCATTCTGTATGGGTGCTTGTCTCCCAGCCTTCAGGCACATGGCGGCAGAGGCTCTGGTTTTCATTCGCTGAGGCTTCTTCTTGGACTGTCCAGGGCCTGCACCCAACAGAACCTTAGAAAACACACAGGCTCAACAGATTCACCCCTGCCCTCTCCATTCCTCACCTACATCTTTCAATGACGACATCTGTGGAGCACCTACTACTTTGTCTGTTGTCCCTCCTGCTTGCTATCCCTTTCCTCCCTGCTGGCTCAGAGCAGCCCAGCGTCCCTCCTCTCCACCGAGGCCAGAGGCGATGAGAGGTGGGGAAAAGGGGGGAAGGGTTAGGTCAGGAGAGCGACAGAGGGCCAAGAAGAAGAGGAGCAAAGCCAGGGGCTACCCAGGGAAGAGAAACGAGGCTGGGGAGAAATAATAAAGAACTGGGAAATGGCGTGGAAACATCTCAGGAAAGTTCATTTATTCTCCCTCCTGGGTCTTGGGTATGGAGAAGAGGTAGGGGTTGGTGATCAGGCAAACAGAGGGTAAGTCACAGCTCAGTCACTATTCTCTGTGGCCCTGTGAGTTGTCTCTTTCTGCCTCCGTTTCCTCACGTGTACGGTGGGGTATTAGGCGTACCTGCCTTGGAGGGTCGTTGGGAGAATTAACGGAAGGGCCTGCGGAGGACTCAGTGGTAAAAGCAGCTTCGCAGGAAATGGCCCCTTAGCCTGGACGCTCTACAAACAGCCGGGCAGTTTTTTTTTCCCCGGGACAGGACGTCCCAACCCTTATTAGCCCAGGACACACCTTTGGAGACAACAGAATAGATGGGGACCTTCACCGTCAGCATGTGACCAAACCCAGTCCTCCATTGCATGCCTACTCAACGTGTTTGCTCACCCACACACACGCACTCACACAACTGCTAACACACGCACCCATACATCGTCCACTCCTTGAAGGTAGAGACTAGACTTCACGCAGTTTTTACTGTAACTAGCACAGTGCGCTGCAGGCATCTGTCCACATGCCCAGCGCTGCCGTTTTCTCTTTCCCAGGACCCAGCTAATTACCTGGCCTTCCACGAAAATGGTACGAGTTATTAAGAAGCCGGGTGCCTGGCGCTGTGAATGGCTGGTGGCAGGGGTTCCCACCGTGCTGCATGACTGAGTGACCACAAATACAAGGTATATACAAACACCCAGCCGCACCCTCCTTTCTCCTCCGCGCTCTACCACCCCCTGTGGCCTCCAGACCAAACGCTGGCAAAAAGCACTGGTGAAACCAAAAACTTGAGGACACACCCAGGTTCCTGGGCAAGGGGTCACCTCCCCGTTTTTGCCTGGGTCTTTGGGCCACCAGCTGGACAAAGGAACAGGGGAACAGCTATCCTGTCCCATTCTCCTACTGGCTTCCTAACTCTCCACCCTCAATCTCAAGGCTCACCATTGCTTTGCCGCCATCCCTCATTTTGCTTTCTCCAACACCAACTGACCCAAGATAGACGTAGCAGAGTCTAGCCCAGCCGTGGGCAAACTACGGCCCGTGTGGCTGTTCTGTCCGGCCTGCGGAGCCGAAAGAGCGGAGGGTTCTCTTGCTCTCCCCTCCGCTCCTTCACCAGCAGCCCAAGATGAGAGTGCCAGCATGGTCAGGTTGCTTTTGTTCCGGCCCTCTGGTCCTGTTTAAGAACCCATTGTGGCCCTCGAGTCAAAAAGTTTGCCCACCCCTGAGCTAGCCCCTGCCTGCTCCCACCACCCATGCCATAGCACCTGAGACAGTTCTTCTCTGGAGGAGGCAGCCCTGGTCTTTGCTCTCCTCTCCCTCCAGGGAAAGAATGGGGATGACCCCCACCCTGCCCTTTGGGAAGTTACCAGCATCTTGACCTCACCCGCGCCCCCTACTGCTTGAGGGAGGAAGGGAGGAGGAAGGCACTGGTGGTCCAACAACCACTCTTTGAATAAGCGGTGGGCACTAGGAAAGCCCCACTGGAATGAATCACCAGCCCAGCAAGAGGAGCTCCCAATCTTGCCCCAAGGGAGGCCTGCCTGGGGACAGTTTTGGCTTCTACCCCTGGGCCTGAGGGTCTGCCTGCCCAGTGGGCACCTCGGTACCCTCTGCGCTACCCTGGCAGGCACCAGGAAGTGGGGGGGATGGGGGAGAAAGGCCCAACTGACCTGTAGGGATTGAGGGTGCAGACGGTCACAGCGGGGAAGACCAGCTTGTCGGAGTTGAGGTTGATGTTGAGGCTGACAGGGTAGCTGAAGTACTCTTCGAACAGCAGGGCGAACTGCCAGTACATCATGCCGAAGGTGCAGAGCCAGAGCACGGCCCAGAAGGCCGTCTTCATGCGGTTGTGCTGGGAGCACACCAGGCGGATGGCGCCGTGGATGGTGGTGTTGTTGCAGAAGAACTGGAACAGCTCTCGGTAGGAGCGGTGGAACTCGATCAGGGCCTCCTCCTCCTCTGTGGGCTGCAGGGGGGCCTCGGACTTGGGGTCCGGCCCCGGCTCCTCACACTTGTCTCCCTTCATGAGCCCTTGGGTGAGTTGTGGAGGGTCGGGGTCAGGGTCAGGGCAGAGTTCTGGGCTCCAAGTGCCCTTCCCATCATCAGCCTGACCCCAGGGAGTCACCTCCCACCGCCCACTCCTCCCTCCCCCCCACCTGCCCAGGAGCCAGCTGACCTGCTGGAGCCAGGGCCAGCGCTGGAGCGGGGCTCTGCTGGAGTGGCCTCTCTTCTGCTTCCCTGATAAGGTCACCTTTTGGTTTCAGTCCCAGGACCTCCCTTTTCGTCTCCTCAGCCATCAGCCTCTGCTTAGTAGTCCGTCCTGTTCTTGGTCTCTCTCTCTCTCTCTCTCCCCTTTTCTCTCCCCCCCCCTCTGTCTCTTGTGTTTCTTTCCCTACTCCTTCCTCGCCCGGCTCCTCTGTGTGCCAGGCTCTCTGATCCTGCCTCTCTTCCTCGTCCTCCCCCTCTCCTCCTCTCTCAGTCCAGGCTCTCTCCTCCAGTCTCCTCTCCAGCTCCTGGGCTGTGTCCGGACTCGCTGTGTCCTGACTCCCTCTGTCCCAGGTCCCAAGGATGGCGGGACTCCGGGAGTCCTGGCTGCCACCTGCTCTCCACTCCCAAGTGTGACTGGACCGGGACTGGTTCCTTTCTAGTTGAATCTGGCAGCCGAGAGCCTCTCCTCCCCCTCACCTGACAGGTGCAGAGACCGGCCTGGGAGCCCGCCTGCCGCCGGGGTGGAAGCCACAGAAGCCTCATTAGCATCTCAATTAAAGGTGAGCAGGGCAGGGTGGGGGGGTGGTGGCGGTCAGAGGAGGAGTCTGAGCTGCGAGAACCAGAAGGAGGAGGACTCCCGAGGGCTGACCTGGGAGTAGGGACAGAGAAGCAGAGTCAGCCTGGGGAGTGACAGGAGGCTGACAGGCAAGAAACAGAACGGCAAGGGAGAGTCAGAAATCTGGACCGGGGAGAAGGATCCCGAACACAAACCTAGGAGGGCAGAAATGAGGAAAAAGGACAAGCCAGGACAGGGAGACTAAGGGAGAGGGACCAGGAGAGCAGGGAAGGCAGAAAAAGGGAGACAGACCCGGGACAGAATGAAGGACTGGGAGGGGGCCTGGAGGAGAGGCAGAGAGAGGAAGGCGAAGAGGAGGGAGCCAGCCTCAAAGGGACTCTCCCCTCCCCTGCAGGAGAGCCATGGAGGGAGCCCCAAGTGGGGTTTCAGGAGCTAGGTCCCCTCCCCGGGGAGTCCCTCCAAGGGCACCCGCAGGTCAGCCTCCCCCCCCCCCCCAGGTGGTGGAGAGGATTCTAGTGGGAGCACCTCCTGGCACTCAGCACGAGCTCCCCTCTGCCTCTCCCTCCTGGCTTATCCTCTTCCCTCCTGACCCCTCGCCATCACCCCCCACCCTGTCCAGGCCAGGGCGGGGCCCAGGTGAAGCTGGGGGCTGGGCGGGGCCCTGGGACATTCTGTTCTTTTTTACACCATTGGCTGCCGGACCAGGAATGTGCAATGTCCCCTGTTGTGGTCACGGGGTTGCAGGAATGTGGGCACCGAGAGGCAGGTAGGGGACAGACCCGGAGCCCCGGGACAGCAGGCACTGAGGGGGTAGGGAGGGGTGTGGGTAGCATTGGGCGTCTGGGAGGAAGAGGGCAGGCATGGCCCAAGTCTACACCAGCCCTGGGAAGAAGGAAGGAAGTGCTCATTGCAGGGGCTTTTCCTCCAAAGTCTCTGCCCAAACTTAATCCAGCAAGAGCATAAACAGTGAAAATACCAAGCAGAGAAGGAAGGGTCAGAGAATGAGGCCCGATAAGAAGGTCCCGACGGGCACAGGACACCCATCCGCACAGCCCAGGCCCCTTGTGACGGCGAGAGGTTGACCCCTTGTGGACCCTCAGCAGGCAGCCCCGCGTGTGCTCCCTGGCTTCTCCTTCCTCCGTGCTCCCTGGGAGGAGCAGGCATCGGCATCCCTCCGATGTGCTCAGCACAGGCACTGCTACAGGTGGGAGAAGACAGGCCTGCAATATTGCAAGACGAGGATTCTAGTGGCAGAGATAAAAGCCCTGGGCTTAGTGAGCCTGGGGAGGGAGGGAGAGATTCTAGACTGGAGCGAGTCAGGAAGACCTCCTGGAGAAGGTGGCGTCTCAGCTGGACTTCATCGTAAGGAACAGCAGGGGCTTTAGCAGGCAAAGGAGGGGGAAGCGGGGAACTCTGGCTCAGGGTACGACCGGGCTGCTTTCTGTCTGGGCAGTCTCTGTGGCCTCTTAAAGCGAGAGCTTCTGTCAGCCAGGGTTCCAAACCCAGTCCCGTTTTCCCCCTCCGACGCCTGCTCCGGACACCCCGCTGAGAAGGAAAAGCTGGCTTTTTCTTCACTTTTCCAGATGGGTAAACTGACCCTCCTCAGAGAGAAGCCAGTTGTGTGAGGACACAAAACAAAACAGCACCCGAGGGAAAACAGAATCAGAATTCTCCTCCTCCGGGGTTGTCTACTTAGGGCTTTTGCCATTTACTCCCCTCGACTCCGGGCTACCCTGGTTCTGGCTTGAAAGCCAGGAAGGTTCCCACGCTCACACGCAGTCCATGGATTCATCAGCAGTCTGGTCCCGGATCACCTGCCTGGCCCTGTAAAAAGCTCTCTACCTCGTTCCCACCTTCCCATGACACCCCCAAAAGCTCAATTCCCCCTTGATCCAGGTCCTTAACGTAGGGACAATCCCCTCTACCATTGGGATGGCTGTGCCCTGCCTGCTTGATCTCAAAGGTTCTGAGAGACACCCCCTGCCTTTGCCATGTGCTGCCTGAAACCCCAGCCTCTGGCTTGGGAAGCACAAGCAAATAGTTTTCCTCTCAAGGGCTCTGGGAGGGGAACTGCAAGGGCCGGGTCTGGGCTGAGCGGGAGCGCGGTGTCCCTGCCGCCGCCTGCCAGGGACAGGGTGGCAGCGTAGAGACCGCAGCAGCCTGGATCCGGAACTGGCCAGAGCAAGCTTGTTGTTGGGAGAAAAACAGAAATCTGAAACCTGCGCTTTTGTCATAGCTCCATTTTAAATATTATCTTTCAAAGTGCAGAAATAACCCAAGTACATTTTTTTTTGTGGCAATACGATTTTCCAATAATGAAAACTTCTCTTTGGCCCATTCCTTTCCCACCCCTCAGCCAAGGGGACCCAGTGTAATTGATGTATCCATCTCTATCTTTTTTGTGTCTGTATAGACTTGCATGTATTTTTTTTAAACTTACCTCTATTGTTGAAAGTATTACAGATGCCCCCGTTTTTCTCCCATTGGCTCCCCCTCTACCATGCACGCATTTACTCTGAGTCCCATGTTTGCCTTTAAACTCTGTGTGTGGTCCTAGCTGGTTTGGCTCAGCAGATAGAGCATTGGTCATGTGGATGGACTGAAGGGTCCCGGGTTCGATTCCCAGTCAGGGCACATGCCCGGGTTGTGGGCTCAATCCCCAGTAGGGGCCGTGCAGGAGGCAGCCGATCCATGATTCTCTTATCATTGATGTTTCCCTCTCCCTCTGCTTTCCTCTCTGAAATCAATAGTGTGTGTGTGTGTGTGTGTGTGTGTGTGTGTGTGTGTGTGTGTACGTGTACTTTGTATGTGATTTTAAAAATGACACTTGACCTCTCTGAAAAACAAAATGGCAGGAGCGAGTGGATAAGGCAGCCCAGACGGTTGCAAAGGCCCTTCCCAGCTGACTCTGCAACTAGCTGCTTGCTTCACACACAAGGGAACTGAAAAGCCCAGAGAAGCAAAGCAACTTGCCCACAGTCACCCAGGGGTTTCAGTGGGGCCAGATTGAGAGCCGAGCCTCCCCTCTCCAAGCTCAGTGCCGCTTCCTAACTTCCAGATAAGCCGAGTCTTGCTCTGAGGGGACCTGGGGGCTTGCAGACTTTGTCTTGGAAGCTACCCCAGCCTCTCTCAGAGCTCCAGCCCTTCCCTTCCTGCAGGGCTGCCTCCCCCAACCCAACACCAGCCATACCATAACCCTGTGGTGTGGCCATAAAATGTGCACAGGCTACAGGGAGAGAAGTGAAACAAGAGGGTCTATAGTGGGATGAGGGTTATGAGTTCAAAGGGTCTTCCTGCCTCTTGCTCTCTGGGGAACAGGAGACTATAGAAGTAACCACTTTCTCCACCACACTTCCAGTAGAGCCTTCTTTAAAACACGATTGCAGCACTTACATCTGCCTGCTGTTATTAGCCTGGTGTGTGCATTTGTGCCTCCACACATGCATGGGTCATATTCTGAGTTCTCTGAAGTCAGGCACCAGGTGTATTCATCTTGGTGGCCCTACTTGCTGACCCACTGTGCAAAAGACACCAGAATTAGCATCTGGAGTAAGGTCCAAGGTTCATTTTTGACTGAGAGTGACATATATGACAAAGCATCCCCACTACATCTTAATTTCCTCTGGTAACCCATTTGTTTGTGGTCTATTAATTTATCTAAATTTTATTCACTTTTTCCATTTCAGCCTGTTTCCTTTCCAGGGTAAAAAATGTGTCATTCATTTAAATGCAGCTCTTTAGTTTTAAAACTTAGAGATAAGTAGCGTCTCCACAGTGGCCACCCCAGTGTGGGGGAAAGTGATCCTTTTACCTGCACTTAAATAGAGTGAGTTTCTCTTTAATCTGAAATGATGCCCCAGAAAATCCCTTCTGGCCACTACTAGTCCAATCACCTGGAAGGATGCGTACAAGTTCACCGTTACAAGTTAATTCGTTTGGGTGAAGGTGGGAATTTTCAACCTTGGCTCTATTGACATTTAGACAATTCATTACCGTGGGAAGTACTGTCCTGTGCACTATAGGACGCTTAGCAGTATCCCTGGCCTCCACCTACTAGATGCCATAGTGCCCCCTGAATTGTGACAATCAACCCCTCCAGATGTTGCCAGATGTCTTCTGGTGGGGCAAAGTCACTCTAGCTTAGATGACTGGGCTGAAGGATTGTTCCCAGTGTAAACGGAAATGCTCTAGAGAAGGACAACGCTCACCAATTACACGTTTCTCAGTGTTTATCTCAGATAAACACTGAGAAACCCTTCCAAGGGTCTGAATTAATTCTCACCAATTCCCTTTTGGATTCTTCATGGGCCTGTAAGGAAGAAGATTCACTCAGCAATCTCCTCCAAAGAAGGGTCCGGAGAAGTGCCCCACCCACCCACCCACATTCTGAGGGTCTACGGGGCCCTTAGTCTGAGGCTGGTGTTGCCCAATGGAAACCAGTAACACTTCAAGGAAACTGGTGAAGAGCATGAAAGAGAAGAAGCAGAGACAATGCCCTGGTTACAAAGAATTCATGGATTCCTCGCTCCTGTGAGTCTCTCCCTTCATCCTCTTGAAGAAGGTTGGGTAGGCATAAAAGCCGTGTATTGATAAGATTCGTCAATCATGGTCTAGCTGGGAAACAGGAAACACTCTAATCTTTCAAACAAAAGAAATTTAACACAGGGAACTGGTACATGGCTGATGGAGGAGCCAACAGGAGACAGGGAGGCAACCAGAAAACAGCAGCGCAGGAAGCAGCTATCATCTCTAGGGCTGGAAAGACAACAGGGTAATGTCACATTATAGACCCAGAAGCCTCCAGAGCTATTTGCCAGGAACTACACAGTAGGGGCTGCCTGGTAGGACATGGGATTATGGAAGAAACACAGCCAAAGTGCAGGCGATGTCAGAAAGCAAATGTGGGATGAGGGTGGTGGAGAAACAACCTGGTGTCTTCTCTCTTCCCACCCACCTGTCCTCCACCTACCTGTTTTCCTATTGGCTGACCCTATCCAGCAGCCAGAGGGAAAAGGAGTCTGGGAAATGTAGTTCCCAGTAGTGATACAGCTCAGAACAGGGCAAGGATGGAGAACAGATCTGCAAGGAAACCAGCCATTGACTAGCACAAATAAAAGAACCTCAGAGAGGGGAAGTGAAGAGGCCAGGATTAAAGTTCATCTCTTAGGGCTCTTTCCTTAGGATGCAGAGAGTCATTGCAGGCTGAAGTGAGAGCATGAGGTTGGCAGCAGAAAGTAGGATGGAGTTCAGCCAGCGGGGCTTGAAAAGCATCTGAGATAGTGCCTCCTGTGAAGCGGGGAGCATTGGCTAGAAAGGGCATGCAGAAAACATTCTGGGGAGACACTTGGGATATAGAAAAGTGTAGGTCTTTGATCTGCATACGTAAGAAAAGGAATTGCCGTCTTTTAGAGTAAAGTCCTGAAGTAATTTCAAACAAAACGACACATATGTCTGGGATTTGCTTCAAAATAATTAAGGGGAGATTAGGTGAGTGGGGGAGAATTCTATGGAAGAATAAGACTGGCCCTGACTTGAAGCTGGGAGTTCACAATGCCATTTTTCTCTCCTTTTGCATATGCATATTTATGCGTGAATTTCCACAATAAAAAGTAAAATGAAAAAAGAATCTAAGGCCACTACACACATACGCTTTTACACACTTAAGAGCTCAGTGGATAAGCCTGGCTCAGGCCCCCAGTTCCCTTCACCTGGAAATAGCTGCACCCTGGGCAGTGCGTGCTGTTCTGGCATTTCTTCCCTCTCCAGGAGGCCTTGCACTATTGTATAAACGCAGCAGAATTCGGGCCCTAGGCCTGCACCAGGAGAGGAGGGTGAAGTGTCTAAGTTCAGGCAAACCCTTCATCCTGTGAGTCCTCTACAACCCCCCCCCCCCCGCCACCTTCTCACCCTGTGTGAACCCTCCTCCCCAGGAGCACTCCTCACCAGGACTTCTAAGGTCCATCCCCTAGAGCCTGTCCAGCCAGTCAGACCAACCAGGGTACGGATGAACCCTGAACTGGGCTCTCCAGGCTGGAGGGCGGGGACAGTGCCCAGGTGACCTATCTCAAGAGAGGAAGTCAGCCCCTCCTCACAGGAAGGGCGACCGTCTGCGTCACAAGGAGGCAGCGCGGTGGCTAGAATGAGCTGGGACCCAGAAATCGGTAGTCCTGGACTCTAAGGGCTGGCTATGTGACATGGGCAAGGCTTCATGCCTTTACCCATAAATATGTACCGGACACGTGGGATGTCAGACTAAACACTGGGAACCCAGACGCAAAGATCCCATCCAGGCCACCGCCGCAGGGCTCGCAATGAGCCCGTTAAGCGGGAAGCCAGGTCCCAGCGAGCAGCCTGCGTGGAGCTGTGCAGCCTGCAGTGGGCGTGCTGCCCAGAGCCTGGGGAACCTCGAGGACAGGTGGGACTTAGCCAGGAGCACGGGAGCTCGGAGACCAGAGAGCCTGACCTGGGGCCGGGGCACAGGCTACTGCAAGTCACTCCAGGGGCCCTGTTTGTGGTGAGAAAGAAAAGGGACCGCACTGCACTAAGCCCTGCCGGAGTCCTGGTCTCCTCCACCTGAGCCTCGGTCTCTTCGTCCTTTAGGTGAGGGGGCTGGACTGGGTAGGGCCTCAGCTCGTTCCTGCTCAAGGGATTCATTCAAAGGCTCCTGCGCTGCCCTGCTCCTGAGGGTCTGTCTCCTGTCCTCTCCCTCCTCCGAGGACAGGGGAGCTGGAGCTGCCCCCTCGGCAGCGTCTCGTAGGCGACCTGTGCCCATCAGTGTGCGGACTGGCTGGACCAGGGGAGGGGGGGTCTGGTTAGTTTGTTATTCCTTTGTAATTCGTCTTAAAAAGCCACCCGACGGGGCGGGAACCCAGGAGTCCGGACAGTCTGCACCCAGGACTGCTGGTCCCCAGATGCCGGGTGTCTGGCTGGCTGTGCAGCGGGCAGTCCGGGGGGCGCTCCGCACCCTCCGTGTCTGGCAGTCCCAGACACCCCATTTTTCACATCTGGCACCCGGAGCCCCGTCTCTCCTGGTCAGCTCTGCCCCGGCCGGCCTCTCGAGGGCCATCTGAGGACTGTCCACCGGCGCTGCGGCCCCTCGCCCTCCGGCCGGGCCTGCCCCTGCGGCCCTCTCCCCAGCCGGGCTTCCGAAGGAGGGAGGAGGTCGGTTCCGGCCCCGGCCGCCCTCACGTGCTTTCCCGGCTGCCCCCTCCCGCCCGGCGGGCGGCGGGGCGGCCAAGCCTGTTCCTCTTCCCGATTGCGACAGAGGCCTCGGCTCCCAGCGCTCCCTGTCCCCGCCCCGCGGCCGGCTAGCTCCACTCCCACTTCCTGAGCCTGACGCCGGAGCCCTGGAGGCCAGGCCAGCCCCGCCGCTCCGGCCCCCCGGGGCAGTTCGGCCCGAGTCCCGTCCCAGCCCCGGGCTGCTCCGGAGGCCGCCGCCGTCCCCGCCGCCGCCCCACGGGCCAGGCCTCTCCCCTTCCCCCCAGGCCTCCCCCCGGCCGGACTGGCGGCCATGCGCTCGCTGCGGGCCTCCCCCTGCGGCCTGGCCTGGGGGCCCCTCGTCCTAGGCCTCTGCGGGCTCCTGACCGCGTCCCAGCCCCGACGGGTGAGGGAGGGGCCGTGCAGGTGGGTGGGCGCTGGGCTTGGGTGCGGGCAGCTTCTTCTCTGGTCTCTCCGCCCTCCCCAGCCGACCCCTGGAATAATCCTTCCCCCCCCGTATCTATCCATCTCCCCTCGTAGTTGCCCCCATACCGCTCGGAGAACCAGACCTGCGGGGACCAGGAAAAGGAATACTACGAGCCCAAGCATCAGGCCTGCTGCTCCCGCTGCCCCCCAGGTGAGAGGCGCCGGCCAGAGGAAGCCCGGGGCCGGGAGGCGGGTTCCGGGGGACGCCCGTCCACCTCGCGGCCTCTGAAGGCGGGGAGACACCACCTCCCAGGACAACGAGCTGGCAGAGACAGTGAGAGAGAGGCACCGGCCATCCCTCATCTGCAGGCACCGAGTGGGACAGGCCCGGGGCCGCACCGCAGGCGGCAGAGGTGAGGGTGGAACCCTGGCCCCCTGACACGCCTGCGGCCCCACTCGCATTCCAGGCACTCTCGTCTCCACCGAATGTAGCCGCGATCAGGACACCGTCTGCGCCACGTGCCCCGAAAACTCCTACAACGAGCACTGGAACTACCTGACCATGTGCCAGATGTGCCGCCCCTGTGACCACAGTGAGTGAGGCGTGCCCGGGGAGGGCCGGGATCCCCTGGAGAGCAGCCCCTCCCACCCCCCTCACCGAGCTGTCTTGTCTCCCCACCAGTCCTGGGCTTCCAGGAGACTGCACCTTGCACCAGCACACAGAAAACCCAGTGCCACTGCCAGCCAGGAATGTTCTGCGTCCTCAATAAGGACCGAGAGTGCATGCACTGCGAGCCACTCGCCGACTGCCCGCCGGGCACTGAAGCTGAGCTCAAAGGTCAGAGGTCACTAAGGGCAGAAGGCAGGGTGGAGGCCGGGCGCCGGTGATCTGGAACGGGGGGCGGGAAGCATGGTTCTGTGGACCTGGTGAGCCTCTAGGTAGTTCTCTTTGGCATCAAAAGCCTCTGCCTGCAGAGAAATGGAGCTGGGACAGGCGCAGGGATGGTCGGGGGGGAGGAGGGGGTGTCCCCTCAGCCCTGGGGAAACTCGGCAAGGGTGAGATCAGGGAAGGCACCAGCTACAGAATGGGGTGGTGGTGGGCAGGGAGGGGCCGTCCAGTGGGCGTAAAGGACGTTTGCAGCTCTTGCCCACTCGTCCTAGCTGACCGTGCCTCTCTCTTGCCAGGTGAGGTAGAGGAGGCCAATCACCACTGTGTGCCCTGTAAGGCAGGGTTCTTCCAGAACACCTCCTCCCCAGATGCCCGCTGCCTGCCCCACACCAGGTGAGTGCGCCCACGCTCCTCCCACCCGCCCAGAAGCCCCAGCTGCTGACAACCCCACCACCGCCGTGCTCAGCTCCGCAGGACCCTCCTTGCCCCTTGCCACTTCCAGCCGCACGCCCTCTTGAATGTGGCCTTCCTCTCCTCCACAGGTGTGAGGACCAGGGCCTGGTAGAAGCAGCGCCAGGCACTGCCCAGGCTGACACCAGCTGCAGAAACCCACCAGAAACCCCCGAAATGCCAGGTGAGGGGCCAGGGGTAGGGGTATCTGGGAAAATACTTTAATTCCTCCCGTCTGAAAAAAAAAAGGGAAAGGTGAATCCTTCTCTTTCAGGATGGGGTCAAGAAGAAAAGTTCCTTAAAGAGAAATTGGAGTGTCCCCGAGCCAGCTTACACACACACACACACACACACACACACACACACACACCCTTTTTAAGTTACATATTATACATATAATATGAGGCTAAGGAGCTGTCACTGTAACTGACATAGCTGTCACCATTTTGTACTTGCCACCATCATATAATTCATTTATGAGACGGAGTGCCTCTTTTTTTCTTTAAATATACATTTTATTGATATTTTACAGAGAGGGAGGGAGAGAAATAGAGAGCCAGAAACATCAATGAGAGAAACATCGACCAGCTGCCTCCTGCACACCCCCCACCGGGGATGTGCCCGCAACCAATGTACATACCCTCCACCAGAATCGAACCCGGGACCCTTCAGTCCGCAGACCGGTTTCGGCCGGAGTGCCTCTATTAGATTGCACACTTTATTAGATTGTTCACTGTTATAGAGGTAATTCCATATTTGACTCTTTTGGGGGTTTTTTGGTGGCATTATTGGTTTCCTAGCCTCATAGACAATGACAGGATATTTCTAATGGGAAAGAGTTTATTTTATTAGCATTTTAAAATTAGCAAATATTTATAATCTTAGCTTCCGTTTGCTCAGAGCAAGGGTGTCAGGCACTCTTCAAATACTTAACTTTCACGAATCATTTTAATCCTCTCATTGATCCTATCAAGTAGCTCTATCACCCGCCTCACAGGAGGCTCAGATGTGAGTGACTTGCCAAGATCACCCATGTGGTAGCTGGTGTTATGAAGGCCTGTACTGGGGTCATTTACTTTTTTGATGCATGCACACTATAAAAAATTATAAAATTCAGGCACATAGAAATTAATCTTCACCTACAGAACCATCACCTATAATAGCCACTGTTTAACATTTCTTATATATCTTCTCAAACATTTTTCTATGTATGTCTATACTTATAATTTTTTCCCTAAAAGTGCAGTCATTTGAATATTTTGTAACCTGGCTTTTCATTCAACTATATCATAAATATTTTCCATGTCCTCTTGTTAATTTTGAACTGTGTCTCAAATATGATTGGCATTTTAGAGAGTCTAATTCCCTTATTTTATACTAGAGGCCTGGTGCATGAAAATTCATGCACCGGAAGGCAGGAGAGTGGGAAGGGTTCCTCATCCCAGCCTGCCCTCTCTCACAGTCCAGGAGCCCTCAGGGGCGGGAGGTTACCAGGCGATCAGGGGAAGGCGATGCCCCATCACACCTCTGCTGCTGCCACTGCTGGCAGCACAAGCCTCGGCCGGCCCTGGTTACCTGAGCCTCGGGTGGCCCTGGGTGGCTGTGGGGCTGAGGAGACTGGGGGACTCTGGAGGCAGATACAAGGCAGGGCTGAGGGGACTGGGTGCCACCATCTTGTGCTGTGGACACCACCATCTTTGAGGATGTGGCAGCTAATTAGCATATTCCCTCCTTATTGGCTATGGGCATCACCATCTTTGTGATGGCATGATATTTAATTAGCATATTCCCTCTTTATTAGATAGTATATGGAAAAAAAATGATTCTCAGAGAGGTGGACTGACTTAAAAAGTCACACAGCTTGGAAGCCCAGATGTCCAAGACTCCAGGTTCAGTTTTTTCCCATGCTTCCCTTCTGTACTCCCTTCAGCCACAGATCCAGGTGGACTGGAGAGAGCCACCACCCAGGTGCAAATGTCCAAGTCTTCCTGACCCTCCTCAGGCGTGGTTGATGGGCACCATAGACTCCAGGCTGTGGATGGCAGCACTGAGGCCCATAGAAAGACAGAAGCTATCCACTGCCCACATTGGGTCCTGGGGAACCAAACACCCAGCCCCCTGTTCCCATTCCCTCCTGGAGCCTGCAAGCTGGTGGAGACCTTGCAACTCCTAGTCTCCCAGGCAACCACAGGCAGAATTCAGAAGCGAACCTCCCCGACTCCCCCACCTCTGTGAACGCCCCACAGGTACAGAGGGGGCACTCTCAGTTCCTGCGGTGGCCGCTCTGTAAGACGGCCACGTCCACAGAAACGTGTCTCAGCCCTGTGGCCTGAGTCTGCTTATAGCCCTAAGCCCCGCCCTCTCCCACCACCACTTCCAGCCCTTGAAAATCAGCTGCCTCAGGCCGCTGGGACTGCACCAGCCCAGACATCTCCGTCTCCAACACGTCCTCCTGGCTGTCAGGAGGTCCCCCCAAGTCCAACTGAGTTCCCTTTCTCTGCCGCCCAGGGAAGTGTCTGACTCTAATTCTGCCTTTAGGAACTTACTTTTGGTCTGGGTTGCCCAGAGAGTTGAAAAGCTATTCATGAACTTCCTTCCCCTCTGCCCTTCTCCCCCCATCACGCTGCCTGCTGCCGGCTGCCATGGCAGGAACTATGCTGATGCTGGCCATCCTGCTGCCCCTGGTCTCCCTGCTGTTTATCTCCACCATCCTCGCCTGCACCTGGAAGAGCCACCCGTCTCTCTGCAGAAAGCTGGGTAGGAAGGGCTGGGTACAGGCTGCGATGTGGCTGTCAGTCCCCACCGGGATGAGGGAGGCGGTGGGAGGGAATTTTCATCTTCCCCAGGACAACCCTTCCACATGCTTAAGACTCCCAATGCCCGCTCCCAACATAAGGAGACATCATCTCCCTCTAGCCTCTCCCCCGCCCCGTTCTGAGCCTAGAGAGAAGGGTCGGGACCCCAAGGTGGGCAGCAACACATCGTGGTGGGGTGTGGACGGTGAAAGCCCGGGAGTCTGAGGTCTGCCGGAAGCCCTACATCCATTTCCTTTTCATTGCAGGATCCCTGCTCAAGAGCCGTCCAGAGGTAATGGGGGAAGCTGAGAAGGCAGCAAGGAGGGGCAGGAAGTGAGAGGGAACAATGTGGGGGGTAGGCAGGAAAAGAGTGTGCAGGCCTCAACATTCATCCATTCAACAAATAACTCTTTTAAAAAATAATAATAACTTTTGAGCATGCCATATGCCCCACACTGTTCTAGGCACATGGACATAGCAGTGAGTGAACAAAGTAACTCCCCTCCTGGAGTCACATCCCAGTGGAGCACGAATAAACAAGTGTCAGGTCCTGGTAACTGACAAGTGAAGCTGGAAGGGGGGACAGTGGATGACGGTGGTAGAGGACGGGGGTGTATCACCTTAGACAGTGGACAGAGGGCCTCTCCGGCGAGCCGACCTTTGAGCAGAGATCTGGAGAAACGAAGGCATCGGGATGCCTGGGGAAAGGCGCCAAGAAGCAAGAACGTCAAGTGCGAAGGCCTGTGGCAGGGAGCTTGAGGAGGAGCAGAGGGGGGCCCTGGGCTGCTTAAGCCGGGGAGGGATGTGGGAAATGAAGAAAGGTGGGGTCTGAGAGGCCCGCGTGATTGGTTGATTCTCTGCTTCTCTTCTGCAGGGAGAGGAATCCAATATTGCTGATGGAAACTGGCAGCCCCCAAACATCAACCCACATATCCCTGACCTGGTAAAGCCCCTTCTGCCCATCCCTGGAGACTTGTCTGTGGCCCCAGCCTGGCCCCCACCCCCTCCAGTTGTGGAGCAAGAGGTGCTACAACAGCAGAGCCCTCTGAGCCAGGCCCGGGAGCCGGAAGCTGAGCCCCCAGAGCAAGGCCAGGTGGCCCACGGTGAGCAGGCCGAGGGGAGGGGAGCGTGGGGGTGAGGGACGTGCCGTGGGAAGGATGGCGGGCAGGGAGAGAAAGTGCGAGGCAAGACAGAGACGGGGCCAGTCGGAATGTCCCAACCAGAGAGAAAGGAAGAGACTGGAAAAACCCAGAAACAGAAATGAATGCAGAACCCAAGGCACCAAGAGCAAATGGGAGTGGGACCAGAGAGGAAATGGAGAAGGCAGAAGAGCGAGGGCATTCAGGATGCAGGGGGTACCCTGGCCTTCCTTCCCCCACAGCGCCCCTCAGCCCCGCTCACTCTGCTTCCCTTCCCACAGGCACCAACGGCATTCACGTCAACGGCGGGTCTGTGACCGTCACTGGCAACATCTACATCTACAATGGACCCGTGCTGGGCGGAGCACGAGGCCCTGGAGACCCCCCGGCACCCCCAGATCCCCCATACCCCGTTCCTGAAGAGGGTGCCCCTGGTCCTCCCAGGCTCTCTACACCGTACCAGGAGGATGGCAAAGCTTGGCACCTGGCCGAGACAGAGACACTGGGATGCCAAGACCTCTGACAGGACCAAGGACCCAATCTGTCACCCACGCCTCACGCTGTCTGGAAGAAGCCAGGAGAAGGGAGAGTTCCACAAGAGCACCTTCTCCCCGAGGCTGCCCTACCCACACAGGATTGACGGGGGGCCTGGGTAGGGCCCCTGAGAGAGGCAAGCCCTTAAGAGGCCAGGCCTCAGACACCTCCGACCGAGAGCAGGGACGGGCACTGGCTGGGTATGGTGCCCGCCACAGGACTCTCAACCACTGCCTGAACAGGCCTGAGACTTCATGGCAGATCCCCTGGCCGCTGGAGCTGCACCAGCTCAGCTTCAGGCAGACGGAGCCCAGGACGCCTGCTGCTGCCCACCGTGGCGCTCCGCACCCAGAGCATGGCACAGAAGGAAGCCAGCTCCCGACCCTGGCAAGGACGTCGCTGGGGCCTCTGGCAGCTCCATGGCGCTCATCCCAAGCTCCAGAGGCCCCTGGAGGACCTGCACCTCACATGGACAGAGGTAGACCCTATGTGAAGATGGGGCTACATGGAGCACCACCCCTCTCTTTCTTCTGGAGAAGAAAGGGAGTCCTTAAAAACTGGGCGGGTTGGGTAGGGTTGCTAAGTAAAAGGAGAGTTTCGGAGAGGAAGTAAAATGGCAAGTGTATTTATAAATTGTAACCACATGCAAATAAAGTGGAGATTGAGACCTAGATCGTTTATTTTTCTGGGGAGTCATTTAGAAACGCTGTTCCACTGGGCAACGTCAAAGGCAAAGGGCATTAAAGTATAATCCCACAGAGGTAGGCCTGTAAGGGACTGGAATATGTAATTCTGTTGATAACAGCATTAGCCAGTGACCACTGACAACGGGCCAGGCAGTGCTGAAATGCTTTGCAATAATAATTTATGCAATCCTCACAACCTCCCCATGAGCCGATACTACTACTATTCCCACTTAATCCGTGAGGACACCGAGGCACAGAGGAGTTAAGTCACTTGCCCAATTCAACTGCAAACGGCAAAGCTGGGATTTGCACCCCGTTAGCCTGGAGTGAAAACTCCACCCCCTTCCAGAATTTCTCTGGGGGTAAAATGGGCTGGTTTTCTCAGGGAACCAGACCTCCTGCATGTTCCAGAGGCATGAAGCCTCATCGCCACAGTGCAGAGTGAACCCGTGCTCTGCAGGGTTGGCTGAAAGGGAAAATACGACCTGAGGCATAAAATGTGAGAGGCCAAGTTCACATTCCGTCGGTGTCGAGATCTAGGCTGACCTCCTGCCACTCAGAAGGAGCACCCGTGATTTTTATTTTGTTTTTTTCTTTTCGTCTTATTTTATTTTATTTTATTTTATTTTATTTTATTGCCTGAAAGAAGTTGAAATCTTCTCAAGCTCTCTTAGTAAGTGTTGGGGCCCCCGGAATTTATTTCCCGTGCTGCCCGGCAGAGACGATCTTAGCTCGAAGGATTGTGAAGGGAACGGCTGCCAGCTGACTGCTCCTTCCATAAAAGGCCACCATCTGGGACTCATGTTAAGAACTCTGTGGCTGGGGTTCATCAAGATTGGGTGGCTCTAAAAACACGTACTCCAGGAGCCGCCTGATCCCAGTGAGGGGATGGGTTATTTAAGGTTGACCTCGTGAAAGTGTCCCATCCATCTTCCTCTGGTTGAGAAGTCAACAACGCTGAGCCGTGTGGTTAGACAGTTAAATCCTCCTCCTGCTTTGCAGTCTGTGCCCAACAACATGAAATCCTTGATCATTGGTCCCATGTGTTCAGATAAAAAACAAATCTTACACATTGTCAACAGTATAAAAGGGGAAAAAAACGTTTTTAGAAAGTGGTGCGAAGATATAGAGTCCTATGTGACACCATTCAAATGTAAGATTATACCTTCCTATATTAATCTGCTAGGATTGCTATGACAAAGTACCACAGAGTGGGAGGCTTTAAAAAAATGATTTTCTCACAGTTCTGGAGGCTAGAAGTCCAAGATCAAGGTGTCGGCAGAGCTGGTTTCTCCTGAGGCTTCTCTCCTTGGCTTGCTGAAGGCTGTCTTCTCCGTGCATCCTCACAAGGTCTTCCCTCTGTGTGTGCCTGTGTCCGAACCTCCTCCTCTTATAAGGAAACCGGTCATACTGGATTAGGGCCCACACTAATGACCTCACTTACATTTAATTTTCTCTTGAAAAACCCTATCTCCAAATACAGTCACTGTCTGAGGCACTGCAGGTTAGGACTTTAACGTGTGAATTGTGGGAGACATGACTCAGCCCATTATGCTGCCCATGCTAGTCTTGCCAGTGTGGGGTCCACACAGACTCCAGGAGCACGCTTTAGACTGAGGAGCTCCTGTCTAGAATGAAAGCTGATACAAAACCAGTGAAGCCGAAACCGGTTTGGCTCAGTGGATAGAGCATCGGCTGCGGACTGAAAGGCCCCAGGTTCAATTCCGGTCAGGGGCACATACCTTGGTTGCAGGCACATCCCCAGTAGGGGGTGTACAGGAGGCAGCTGATCGATGTTTCTCTCTCATCGATGTTTCTAACTCTCTATCTCTCTCTCTTCCTCTCTGTAAAAAAATCAATAAAATATATTAAAACAAAACAAAACAGTGAAGACCACCTCTTGACAGATGCCTTAGAAAGATGGGACCTGATACAATAGCAGTTAACGATGGGATCATTAAGCCTAGGCAGCCCCTCCTATATTAATTGTGAAAACCCCACTCCATTATCACAGGAGGAAGAAGCCAATACTGAATCCAAGCAGTGTGAGCATGGGTACGGGGAGGCCAGCGAGGAGGCCAAGCCAGCAGTCCAGGAGAGAGACGGGTGTAATTGTGTAAGTGGCAGCAGTGGGACACGGTGGGATAGACAGGCCTGGGGTAACCAAGAATTTCTTTTTCAGAAGATGGAGTGGTTCACACTGGCAGCTGTAATGGGGTCTTTCTGCAACCTACCCAGCACACTTCCACACCTTCCCTAGCAACAGAGCCCCTTTTCTGTACCAATACAGACATCCCATGACGTCAGGAGGGGAGGCCCTTCCCCTAGTCCCAGGAGCCGGTAAAACAAACATTCCCCTTTGCCAGGAATTGGTTAAGGATGAGGTCTAGGATCCATTTCGTGCCAAAGACAGTTCAGAAAAGTCTCATTCTTAGGACAAAAAGCATCACTAGGGAAAAGCTTTTGGTTTTCCTTGTCCTTTCTTTCTTGTTGGGGGGATGTTTGTTTGACTACATGAAGCCTGAGCTGCCGCAGCCATCTCACTGGCACGAGGAGACAGCCATGGAGACAAAAAGCCAATCCTGAGGGCGGTGGTCCTGGAAGAAAAGAAAGAACGAGGCATCTTTGAGCAGCTGAACAAGTCAGGCTGGGCTTCCTTTTATGAGAGAAAAGCAAACCCTCATTGGTGTAAATCACAGTCATCTTTCCCTCACCCCTTTTAGGTTTAATTTTATATGTTGCCTTTTTTTCTAAATATATTTTTTGTTGATTTCAGAGAAGAAAGGAGAGGAAGAGAAAGACAGAAACATCAATGATGAGAGAATCATTGATCAGCTGCCTCCTGCACAACCCCTAATGGGGATCAAGCCCATAACCTGGGCATGTGCCCTTGACCAAAATCAAACCCAGGATCCTTCAGCCTGCAGGCCACCACCGCTCTATCCACTGAGCCAAACCAGCTAGGGCTGTTTCCTTTTTTTTTTTTGGCCAAGTAATTTATTGAAATGGTTCAAAATACAAAAAGTATGCAAGAGTAAACAGTGGAATGTCTCTTCAATCTTGTCCCTCAACTACCATAGTCCTCTCCTTTGAAACAACCAATGTGACTTTCTGATGCTTTTCTGGAGGTAACGTATGTACATTCCAAAATATATTTACATATATATTTCGTTCCTCTCCCCCCGGATCCCCCCTCCCTAACAAATGGTAGCACATTCTCTGTATTTTCTTCCCCTTGCCTTTTTAAAATGTGTATATATATATTTTTTTTAATTGATTTTTTACAGAGAGGAATAGAAAGTTAGAAACATCGATGAGAGAGAAACATGGATCGGCTGCCTCTTGCACACCCCCTAGTGGGGATGTGCCGGCAACCAAGGTACATGCCCTTGACCTGAATCGAACCCGGGACCCTTCAGTCCGCAGGCTGACACTCTTTTCACTGAGACAAACCGGTTTCGGCCTCTTGCCTTTTTCATTTATCAAAATAGCTTGGCCAGCCCTAGCTGGTTTGGCTCAGTGGATAGAGCCTCAGCCTGTGGACTAAAGGGTCCCAGGTTTGATTCTGGTCAAGGACACATGCTGGGGTTGTGGGCTCGATCCCCAGCAGTGGGTGTGCAGAAGGCAGCCAATCAATGAATCATTGATGTTTCTATCTCTTCCTCTCCCTTCCTCTCTGAAATCAATAAAAATGTATTTTTTTAAAAAATAGCTTGGTCATAATTCCATATCACTATCACAAAACTTCTAAATTTTTATGTCAGCATAGTATCTCATTTATATGGCTCCACCATTTAATTAGATCCCTTTGGAGGATTTTAAATTCATTTCCAATCTATTACATTCTATACTAATAAACTATGTAGTTTTGCACGTATAAGAGTATTGCTATCAAAATTTTGCTAGAAATGAAGTTGTGAGTCAAGGGGACATATATTTTATTTTGATAAATATTACCAAATTGTCCTCCATATAAACACCAACATTTCTTTGCTATCTAACATTTTGATCTTTGTCAATCTGAAAGGTGAAAAATGTTATCTCAGTGTAATCTTTATTTGCATTTCTTATTGTGAGGGAAGTATTTTATTTCACTGCGAGTGAACATTTTCATGTTAAAGAGTCATTTGTAATTTATTTTTCACTAACTATTCATATCTCTTACTATTTTTTACTGGAAAATTTCCTAATGTAATCTTATCCCAAATCATGTATTGGACAATAATTATTCTTCACTCATTTGAAATGCTACCATTATAAATCAAACTTGTGTATGAATTTGAATTTACTTCTGGATTTTTCCATTCTCTTCCCTCTGTCTTTTTAATTTGTTAGCGCCACAGTTTGGCTTTATGTTTTAATATCTATTTGAGCTCCTTTTAATATTCTTTTTCAAAATTTTCCTAACTATATTTTCTTATTTCTTATTCCACATGAACTTTAAGATCAGCTTAACTAGTACCCCACCACCACCACCAAAAGAACTCCTATTGGTATTTGTATTGAGATTGCACTACAGTTTTACATTACTTAGAGAGAATTGATATCTTTCTAGCGTTCTTCCTTTCAAGAACATAGTTTTCCTTTCTATTTGTTGATTCCTTTTGTGTCCCTCAATAGTATTTTAAATTTTTAAAATATAGATCTTGAGTATTTCTTGCTAAGTTCATTCATTCACAAGTGCTCAGGAGGTCACAGTTGGATTCCTGGTCAGGGCACATGCCCAGGTTAAGGGCTCGATCTCCAGTGGGGGGCATGCAGGAGACATCCCATCAATGATTCTTTCTCATCATTGATGTTTCTCTTTCCCTCTCTGAAATCAATAAAAATGTTTGTTTGTTGTTTAAAGATGGCAAAAATGATGTGGGAAAAGGAGCTGAAGAGGGATTTTCAGGGAACAGCTCTTACAGATAAACCCTGTTAATGTGGGAATAAAGAAAGTCAGAGTGGGGGTGGGGTGGAGGAGAGATACTGGCATATTACTGGAGTTCCACTTAATCATTTCAGGTGATGTAATTCACCATCGTGTCTTATGAGCAGGATGTCTCCTAGAGCAACGTCCACTCGGGCTGCTATAGGAGCCTTTTCAGGTCACAAAACCAGGGGTTGTCTCAGCAAACATAGCTTTACCCTTTCTAGCATTATTCTCTTGCTCTGAGTATTTCTAATACTATGTTGGATTTCCCTCATTGCATAACCCACTTATTCCTTTACCCTCAGCTATTATTTCTCTTTTTCACCATTTATTCCACCCCCCACCCCAACATTTCCACCTTTGGAAAGTGCATTAGTTCGGCCACTGTGCTGGTCCAGATTGCTGGCAGCAGTACGAGTTTAGCAAGTCCCTCCCTGACCGTCAACTCCCCGTCATAAAGGGATGGAACTAGTGGGCTGACCCAACCACCAGGCAACACAGCAGAATCCACTGTTCACTCTGACTTTGACAGATCACAGTCCACCCAATCAGGTCCTCAGGAATTCTGGCATGAAGAGGTTTAAGGGTATGATTACCGTTGCTTGCTTAGGAAGCCTCCCTGCTTCCAGCGCCCACAGTTGCACCCTTGATCCTGGGACCGCTGCATCAGGTAGGAAAACCGAAAGTTGAGATGATGTGGGGAAGACCTGTATAGTTACACCAGCATTCTGAATCCCTAACCCCCTCTTTCCCATATCCTCCAGAAAACCGGAGGAATCTATCCAGGAGGAGCCCACTTAGCGCCCCCTCGTGTTGGGTGGGAGCATCACTCGGAAAGGCATGCAAGCTAGTCTCTCTTGCTTTTACCTTCCCCATTTTAATTTTTTATTGATGAGAGAGAGAGAGAGAGAGAGAGAGAGAGAGAGAGAGAGAGATTTGTAGTTCCACTTATTTATGCATTCATTGGTTGATTCTTATATATACCCTGACCAGAGATCAAATCCATAACCTCGGTGTATTGGAACAACACTCTAACCAACTGAAATACCAGGCCAGGACTATCTCTCCCCATTTTTTTTTTAATATATTTTATTGATATTTCACAGAGAGGAAGGGAGAGAGATAGAGAGCTAGAAACATCAATGAGAGCGAAACATCGACCAGCCGCCTCTTGCACACCCCCCACTGGGGATGTGCCCGCAGCCAATGTATATGCCCTTGACCGGAATCGAACCCGGGACCTTTCAGTCCGCAGACCGACGCTCTACCACTGAGCCAAACCGGTTTCGGCATCTCTCCCCATTTTAGACAGCAATTGTTTCAAGTGCCCATTCCAATTCTCTGTTAGGCCATTGCTCTGAGGATGATATGCAACATGATTTGTCCATTTGATATGATATCTCTTTGCCTGCTGTTAGACACTATGAGCTACAAATAGTATACATTCCTTGGTCTAAAGAAACATTAACTCAGAGGCCCAATTTGGTACAGTGTCTTCTACTAACATACCAATCCTTTTGTAGTATTTTGAGCATCTTTGTTGTTAAAGAACAAAAATTCGATCTAGTAAATTTAAGATCTAATTGGCTTTATCTAATGATTCATGAAGCAGGCAGCATCCTATCTAGTAAACTGAAAGGTATTCTCAGGAGCTGCATAGAGTGGAAAGTATCTATAGGCTGAAACAGAGTAGGACAAGGAAATTAAAAGAATGGATGGTTTCAAGCAAAGTCATCTTCCCTTAGGAGAAGGAAAGGGGTCTTATCAGACAGGTTACCTCACTAGTGCTGACTAGAAAATTCTAGACTGACTGGTTTAAAATTCCACTCCTGGGAGAGGCTGAAACTGCAATTAAGTTAGGCTTACCACGGTGACTCCATTTTGGGTATGTTGTTTATTTTTAACTGTGTCTACTACCACGTATGGAAAGTCCAGAATGTCTATCCCTGTCAGGAGCCTGGGGCTACCAGCATTGGTCCAATGTAATCCACTTGCCAGCTAGCAAGCGTCCTTCACCCTCACACCCAGTGGAATCTTCCCAAGAGCCAGTCTCTGTCTCTCTTATTGAAAAAACAGTTCTTGTTGCACTTTTGAGCTTCACAGGGTGCAAGAGGAGCATATCTATATTCAGCCATTTCCGCATTACTGCAGCACCCACATATCCACTCACTTCATGGGTCCAAGGGGCCATCTCAAGGGAGTGGACCTTATGGTGCACTTGACCATTTCAATCACCTTCTGAATCTGGAAGAAGGTTCCTCTGATGGGCATAAACATGTCCTACTTTAACAGACCCCTTAAATTCTCAGAGTGAATTCTACAGGGCCATGCCCCAATACAGGCTTCCCCATAATAGTCCAGTTTTTCATCACCCATCTACCTTAACCATATGGCTAGCCATTGGCTATTTCCCACGAGTCTGTAAAAGCCTAAACATAGGATTCTGAGGTGGTTTGTTATTATTGTTGTTTTACCATTGTTCAATTCTTTCATCACTGTTAAAAAAAAACAGCATGCAATTCAGCCCATTGAGAGATGGCCTGTTTCAATCAGTCCTCCATCTAACAAACAGTCTTACCGCAGCAGCTTTCCATACAGATGCTGTCCATTCATCTTGGAACTACCATCAATTTTCATCCAAACTTTCACCTTAATTCCATCAATCACTGCACCCGCATATTCTCCTAATCTAATGTAACCCCACCCCCATTAAGAGTTCCCCAGTAGGTTTTGGAATCACCATGCATTGGGCTCTTGTGTTAAGGAGTCCCAGAAAAGTCTCTTCCCACCCACACCCCCAGCCATTTTATCCACACATGTGCATATGGTTGTGGATCCCCAGCTGGAGTTCAGGCCAAGAGGATCCTGACCTCTCAAATCTGTGTTTGGTCAAAGCACTCTCTTTGATTCCTATATTGGATATGTAAGTAAATAAAAAATGAAAGGAAGCAGGCTAGACATACAGATCCTTGGTTGTTGTTATCGGTAATATGAAAGTAAAAGAGAGTCCCAAAATGAAAATAAAAGAGAGTTATGGGGGGAGGGAGGAACATCTGTAATAATCTTAACAATACATATTTATTTTATAATTAATTAATTAATAAGAGATGGGGGTGGAGAAAACAATGGAGAGAACTTATAGGTTCCAGTAATAACAGACAAGGTTTTTTTCAGTCCAAACCTCTGGCTGAAAGCAACTTAAAATAATGGATACTTTTTAAAAATCATGCAAAAAGCACCAGAGATGACAAGACACTAAGGAATTACCCAAGGGGGAAAAAAATCTGAGAGACAGTGAGTATCCAGACATACAGGTGGCAAAAGCTAAACTCTCACTTTGCCAAAAAGGAAATCCAAATGGCCAATAAACACATAAAAAGTGCTCACCCTCAACAGACATCAGAGAAATACAAATAAAATCACATCCACCAGATTGGCAACAGATCAAAACAGTAGTGCCCAGAGAGCTACTCAATGCTGAGACCCCGGTGAGAAAACGGAGCTCTTGGGTAGAGTGACTTAAGAGCACTGCCCCCAGGTCCAGCAGCCTGTCCCCAAGCACTGGTGCCACTGCTTACTAACAATGTGACGTTGGCCAAGGTACTCACACTTTGCACATTTTAGGGTCCAAATCTATAAAAAATATAATAATAATATCAGTGCAACAGTACTGTGTGAGGAGTAAAGACAACAATTTGCATAAAGTGTTTAGCACATAGTAAGCATTCAATGCATGTAAACTATTATTTTCAGTATTACTTAGACAACCCAAGAAGGAAGCTTGGCACCATGACAGGAGGAGAGGAATGAAAATAGCTAGAAAGGGGACATGGAATTGAGGAAACGTGATCTTGTTTTGTTTAGCTTTAATTAATAGACTTTATTTCTCAGAGCTTAGGTTTACAGAAAATTACAAAGAAAGTACAGAAAGTCTCCATATACTTTTTATCCCACTCCACACACACAGTTTTCCTTACAATCAATGAACCAATGTTGATACATGATTACTAAATGAAAGCCCATAGTTTATATTATTCATTCTCTGTGTTGTCCAGTTCTATAGGTTTTGGCTAACGTATAATGCCATATATCCATCATTATAGTATCATACGGAGTCATTTCAACTGCCCTAAAAATCCCCTGTGTTTTACTTATTCATCCCTCCCTCTCCCTAAGCTCATGTGATCTTTTTACTGTCACTATGGTTTTGCTTTTCCCAGAACGTCATATAGTTCAAATCATATGATATGTAGCCTTTTCATACTAGCTTTTTAAAAAATATATATTTTATCGATTTTTTTTTACAGACAGGAAGAGAGAGGGACAGAGAGTTAGAAACATCGATGAGAGAGAATCATCGATCAGCTTCCTCCTGCACACCTCCTACTGGGGATGTGCCCGCAACCAAGGTATATGCCCTTGACCGGAATCGAACCTGGGACCTCCCAGTCCGCAGGCCGACGCTCTATCCACTGAGCCAAACCGGTCTCGGCTCATACTAGCTTTTTTAACTTAACAATAAGCATTTAAGGTTCCTTCACGTTATTTCATGGCTTGATAGCTTACTTGTTTGTATTGCAGAAAATAATGTTTCACTGTATGGATATACCACAGTTTATTCATTCAACTATAGAAGGATAGCTTGGTTAGTTCCAATTTTGGGCAACTGTGAATAAAGTTGCTAAACCTTAAGTATGCAGGGTTTTGTGGGGACATCCATTTGCAACTCATTTGAAAGGTATGCAATTTCTGGATCATATGGTAAGACTATGTTTAGCCTTGTAAAAAGTTACCAGGCTATCTTCCAAAGTGGTTATAGCATTTTGCTTTTTCACTAGCAATGAATGACAGTTCTTGTTGCAACGAACCTTTGAGGGTAAAAACTAGAACAATGGTTGTATTTGGTGATGTGGGGCAGATAGATTGCAAAGGGGCATAAGGGGACTTCATGGGGTGATAGAAATATTCCATAACTTGATTGGAATAGTGGTTATATGGGTAAATACAACTGTCAAAATTAATCCAACTGTACATGTAAGACCTATGTGTTTTACATGTAAAGTACACTTCAAAACACATATCAGTTTCTTTTTAAAAAATAAAACAAAGCTCTTTGCAGGTGCTTCTGCATCCTGCCACATTGCAATTGCTGGAAAATGTTATCAGAAATGAAGAAAGCACAATCATTTCTGTTTGGGGTATTGAGATTTAGGGACCCTGCTTTAATATATCAATTAAACAGCCCAAAGTGGCTTAATTTAGCTGGTTTGGGCTAAGATGTTGTGGAGCCACTCAATAGCTCTTAGGGGAGATAATTTTGGAAGAGCAAGATAACAGAGATCAGAGAGCATCACTGCTGATTACAGACTTGAGAAGTGATGGTAAGACTGAAGAAGGTCTGGCTTTGGAAGGAGAAACCCCAGCTGGGTAAGATCTTGGAGCAGCCGAAACTGGTTTGGCTCAGTGGTAGAGCGTCGGTCTGCGGACTGAAAGGTCCCGGGTTCGATTCTGGTCAAGGGCATGTACATTGGTTGCGGGCACATCCCCGGTGGGGAGTGTGCAGGAGGCGGCTAGTCGATGTTTCTCTCTCATCGACATTTCTAGCTCTCTATCTCTCTCCCTTCCTCTCTGTAAAAAATCAATAAAATATTTAAAAAAAAAAAAAAGATCTTGGAGCAGTACAAGGGTCAGAGTGATCTTTTTTGGTGGGCAAGACTGTCATTGGAATAGACTCAAGAGAGGAGCAGAATTCTCCGTTGGTACGTGCTCAGATTTGAAATATGGACGAAGGGAAGAGTGACTGAGCCTTCCTGGGAATAGTAGATTAGTGAGGCTCTCTTAGGGGTCCCGGCCTCTGCAGCCCTTTTCCCACTCCCAGGCCCTCAGACCAAGGCTGCCCTGACCTAAAGCAGAGCCACCTAAAGCAGAACTCCAACCCAGCACCAAGGCCAGGTCCTGGACTGATAACTGACTCTCTACTTCACTTCCTGATCTCTAACGCTGCCTCCCATTCAAATGTTGCTGCTGAAGCAAAGCCTTTTCCATTGGAAACCAGAATTATAGCCCCCGCCTGTCCCTTTCCTGGTTTCAAGCTTTGGCCCTGAACCACAGCCAGTAAGAGTAACGTGGGGAAAGTCATGGTGTGGGAGGAGTGCTGTTGTTGCAATAGGACTAGTAATTACAGTAGTGGCAGTTGTTATTATAGTAGCATCAGTAGCTTATATTTAATGACACTTAACTTTTTTTAGGCTCTGAGCTGAATGTTTAAATGCTTTATTATTTTTTTATATTGATTTCAGAGAGCAAGGGAGGAAAGAGAGAAACATCAATGATGAGAGAGAATCGATGATCCTGCATGCCCCCTACTGGGGATCAAGCATACAACCTGGGCATGTGCCCTGACCAGGAATCTAATCAGTGTTTCCCAAAATGTTGTATGCATACCCCCAGGGGTACGGGAAGAGTTTGGTGGGGGTACGCATTGCACCGGAGTTTGGTGAGGATATGCACTGCACCGTGCTTAGCTGCACCTAATTCTACATTCTCATGAGTCAAGTCAAGACAGTCTTGTGAGGCGTGAGATGGTGTGCAAATAAATGTTATTTATAATATAACTTTTATTTATATTTTATTATGAATAATTTTATTTTTCATTTATTATTATTTTGTGTATGTGCCAAAAAAAATAATAAATAAATATATTTTGATTGTTATTAAATACATTTCTTTGACAAGGGGTACTCAGCGTTATGAAAATTATAGAAGGGGTACACATAAGTCAAAAGTTTGGGAAACACTGATAGCTGATTCACAGGTTGATGCTCAACCACTCAGCCACTCAGGGCAGGCTACCTTATATTATTTAAGTTTCCCCATTTTACAAAGGAGGAAATAGAAACTCTTTGTAAATACTCTGTTATGACTTTGTTGTTGCAAAAGTAAGACCTATTCATTATAGGAAAAAAATTGGAAGATTCAGGTTAGCAAAAAATATAAAAGCCATCCATCATCACATCTCTTTATCTACTACTATGCCCTACCAGGTATAAATTCTTCAATCTATAATAATAAAAGGGTAATATGCTAATTAGACCAGACGTCCTTTGGATGTCATTCCAGACATCCTCCCAGACGAAGCCGGGGCCAGAGCAAAGTCCAGGTCCCAGGTGCCAGAGGGAAGCTGGTGCCGGCAGCCAGTAGAAGAAGGCCTACTCTTGTACAAAGTTTCGTGCATCTGGCCTCTAGTACATTTATAAAAACAGAACTATGCAGTATGTGATTTAATTTGCTTATTTCATCCAATAAGATAGCTAACTTTTTGCCACTAATAAATATACTTAAAAATCATTTTAATAGCTACTACTTTATATTCCATCTTTTATAATACAATGCACCTATCCAATCTGTTTTGTAGGAAATTTAGATTGTTTCCTTTTTTAAAAAAAAAAAAGTGCTGTTATAAAAAAATTTTCACAGACCAGCTAAGTATTTGCATATATCTTCATTTATTTCTCTAGGCTAGATTCCTAGAGGTATACTTGTTGAATTAGAGAGTGTAGGTATTTTTAGGGCCTTGAAGTCAGACCCCCTGACCTTGAATCCTGGCTTAGAGCATGTGGCCTGAGGCAAATCACATCTGCAATGTCCAAAACCACCTTCCAAAGTGGCTATACCACTTTGGGTGCTCAGTTCGTGCTCTGTGCTCCTTCTTCTCCCTCTATTTGCTACTTATCGCATTTTCCTATTATTACTCTTTGTCCGCAGGTGGCGCACTCTTCCTTGATTGTAAACCCAGGGCCGCGCCTGTGCGTATTCTTCACTGTGTCCCCACCAGGACCCAGCACACAGCTCAGTATCTAGTTAGAAGCAATGTGGTGCCGCAGAACGAGTAACAGTCTGGAAAGAAGACCCCAAGGTTCCATTCCCAACATCACCACTACCAACATTATGGTCATAGACAAAGCCCTTCAGGAGCTGGCCTCACCTTCCCCACTCATCACCTCACTTTGTGCTTTTACACTGGGAATTCTGAGATAATGGTTGTCAGAATGAATAGTTTTCAGAACACACCTTGCTCTTGTACATTTCTACGCCTTTGCCCACTTTCAGGATGGTAGCCTATACTGTGTCTTCAGACAAATTATATAAAGAAGGCCCTAGCCAGATAGCTCAGTTGGTGAGAGCGTTTGACCCAAGGTTGCTGGTTTGATCTCCATGAGGGTACATACAAGTATCAACCAATGAATGCATAAATAAGTGGAACAACAAGTCAATCTTTCTCTCTTTCTCTCTTCCTTCTTCTCTCTCTTTTATGAGTAAATTAAAAAATTAATAATCAAAAAAGATAACTCTTCCACCCTGTGGAGTGTAGCTAAATTTCTGGCCCCACTCATCCCTTGGCCTACCACCATATTGCATTGACCAGCCTTCATACCATTTCCAAAACCTGGAACAAATTCAGCTAGCCCACCTAGCAAACCCCTTGTCATGCATCATGTCACAGCTCAAATGCTATCTCGTCTGTGAAGTCGTCTTGCTCTAGCGGATGTATTTGACTTCCCTGCTAAGCTTCCCCTATTTTCTGAATAGCCTCCATTAAAGCAATTATCTTTATTGAATTACGGTTGTTTGCCAACATACCTCTCTACCCTATTAGGTTGTTTTCATCAGTGTTTTTCTTCTTTTACTTCTCATACAAAGCCCAGTTCCTGACACATGGGAAGTGATTGATAAGCTTGAATGAGTGGATGAATGAATGAGTGACATTTTACCTCTCGGGTCCTCGTGTTGCTTGTCTGAAAATAAAGGAATCAAATTAAGAGATGCCTGAAATTCCTGCCGACTCTAACATCCTCTTTCCCAATATGCATTAAGTAAACACTTAGTGGACAAACAAAGCGCACCCAACCGAAAGAAAGGTCCCTTGAAAGGTGTGTCTTAAAGGGACATGAGCCCATTTGTTTAAGTTTTCTCCTAGAAGCAAGGCAGTATGCGCTTTTTTCATTCTCGTATATTTTGCCTTGCCTCTGGAAACTTCTTGCAGACATGTCCGACCACCTGACACAGAGTTTAAGAAGAGTTGCTTTAGGAAAGCCTTCCAGAGAATGGCTCACCTTTCACCTCATTATGTGGATGACCAGGTTCTGTCATTTGTCTTTCTTAGATGTTTTCCCAAAAGAGGCGACTGTCTTCAACACAAGGAAGCTTTTTAGGTTCGAAAAGGCTAAAGTTACCTCTCTCGTGAGAAGAAATTTTACCCTGTGTTCTCCCTCCCTCTCCAGAGATCTTGTCCCAGGGAGGACATTGTCGGTCTCCTCTGAAGGGCAGCCAATCTTTTCAAGGGCAGCAAGTTTCTGAGGCCGATGGAAGTAGTGACCTAGCGCGGGGGCTTTTACAAACTATATGGGTCCTTGGATCTCCCAAGGAGTCTGTTATTTCCCTGGAATTCCATACACACTATTATTGCTAATAAGATCAGATAATGCTCTGCTGTATTACTTGGGTTATACTAAAGAAGGGCTCCTCAACAGCCACAGAAGGGAGTCATTGGGACTGAGTTCCTCTGCCCATACAATGGTCTTCCCTAAGGACTTCCCCAAATTCCTTGGACTTGCTGAAATCCAGCCTGCTCTGCAGATACAAGAAAGTTTTTGTGTGTGTGTGTGTTTGTGGGGAGTTTTGGGGGGTTTTTTGGGGGGGTGTCAGAGGTGTGACATCTCTATCCTTATGTTTCAATAGTAATAATGGCCTTGGACAAACAGAAGATTGGGTTCCTGAGAGGACACAGACCCTCTGAAAACAAGAATCACATCTGCCACAAGGGGGCACTCAAAGCCCAGACAGATGGGACATCAAGTATCTTGCCTCCACTCAAATCAAGCCTGTGACTGGAGACTAGACAGGGACCCAACGCTTGAAGCTCCTGGTATTCCAGTCTGCCCCAAAGCCCTCTAGCCACACCCTGTGTCCTCTAAGGATCCTCGATGCTCTTTTTAGTGCAAAGTTTGTGTATGGTTCTTGCTGGCTTCAGTTCTCTCCCTAGGAGTGACTCGAACCCCACATTTTTCCCTAGAGTCTGCCCTGGGTATGTAATTTGAAGGGCCAAGATCCTGACTCTGGGTGAATGTAGCACCCACACTTCTGGTCTCCACTCCTGGAGTGACTCCTGGGCCCTCTGTGTCCACACCCAGTGTTCAGAGCCATTAGCACGGTTTCAGGGTTGTGAGCAGAGCCCTGCAGAGGTACGCAGGGGATATCATAAAGTATCTCGAGAGTTGTGATCCACTCAGACAAGAAGAATTAGGAAAGGATCCAATATTCACGTAGACTGAGTTACTAAGAGTGGAGAAAGTCAAGAATACAATGTGTGAACAAAATGGGTATATCAATAAAGAAATAGAAAACCTAAAAAAGAAACAACAACAAAATTCTAGAGCTGAAAATCACAATAGCTGAAGTGAACATTTCACTGGAGAAATTCAGAGGCACTTCTGAGCATCCAGAAGAGAGACTCAGCAAACTTGAAATAAGACAACAAAATGAATATTTAATACCACTGAACTGAACATAATGGTTAAGATGGTCAGGTTTATGTGTACTTCACCATAATAAAAAATGTCACTCAAAAAGTAAAGATTATTTTATTTGTTTTTCTGTAAGTAGTCAAACAAAATCTATAGGTTGAAATTAAAGAAAAACAAGTAAATTTTCAAACTTTTATTAGATTCAAAATAGAATGACAACTTGTAATTTGAACTTAAAAACATAAGGAAAACTAGATGTTGACATCGATTATTTTAATAATTTAGTATCTAAAATTTAAATACCATAAGTATGCAGAGACTTTTTTTCTGTGCCCTCAAATATCAAAACACATAAACTTGCAATAGCCTGCTAGCAATAGCTGTTCCATTCCTTTGGCCTGAAAATGCTATGGGTTCCCCTCATCCCCAGAGCCTCTACACTGCCCATCTGAATTGCTAACTCTGAGCTCTAATAAAAGTGAGATCTGGCCGAAACTGGTTTGGCTCAGTGGATAGAGCGTCAGCCTGCAGACTGAAAGGTCCCGGGTTCGATTCCGGTCAAGGGCATGTACCTTGGTTGCAGGCACATCCCCAGTTCGGAGTGTGCAAGAGGCAGCTGATCGATGATTCTCTCTCATCGATGTTTCTGACTGTCTACCCCTCTCACTTCTCTGTAAAAAAAATCAATAAAAATATATATATATATATATAAAATGGATTTTTTTAAAGTGAGATCTGTCCCATATACCTCCTCCTGGTGGATTTTCCCACTCTTTCCATTCCATTATGAACTCTATGCCACTTGAGCAATCCTGAACTCTCACACTGCCCAAACCCCAAGCAGGAAAAGAGCTTAATGATCAACTCATACTCCCAGGAACATTAACTGGCACCTTCTGGGCCAAGCCCTGTACAGGGTGTCCCCTATACATGCTAAGTTCCCTCATCCCCATGTTACGGTGGAAAATCACAGCTTGAGCAACTGGCCCTGCTAACAGGGGATCAAGCAGAGAGATGGCCTCGGACATGGTCCAGACAGCACGTATTTACCTTGAATGGTGCTCCACGTCTCTGATTTTTACCACATGGTTGATCCTTATACTCCATCTCGACTCCTCTAACTCACCCTGCCTGAACCTGTCACTCTCAATATTCCTCTATGGCAGGGATTTTCAACCTTTTTCATCTCATGGCACATAAACTAATTAGTAAAATTCTGTGGCATACCAAGAAATATATATTTTTTGCCTACCTGACAAAAATAATTAGGTATATCCCTGAACGGGTAGTTCAGTTGGTTAGAGCATTATCCTGATACAGCAAGGTTTCAGATTCAATCTCCAGTCATGGCACACACTAGAATCAACCAATGAATGCATAAATAAGAACAACAAATACATGTTTCTTTCTCTCTATCTCTCTCTCTCCCCCACCACCCACCCCCAACCTTCCTCTCTCTCTAAAATCAATAAAATAAAAATGTTAAAAATATATATATAGGTATAGAGTAAACGGACCTGTCCTGAGCCTTGTCCCAGAGCGGGTGAGGGAGCAGCTGAAACGAGTGGAATTCAGCCCAAATTTGGCGAGGAGACACAGCTGGTGAGATAGTTCACACCCAGGAAGGGCAGAAGTCCCAGAAGTAAGAAAACAACTCCAAGACCATCTGAAATCCTATAACAGAGAGGAATAGACAGAAGTGCTCCAGCCATGAAGACAAAAGAGATACAATTCAGAGATAGAAGATGCTGACGATGCCTCACCATACCAGCAGACAGCAGCTGCGTGTTGCTGAAGGATGCCCAGGACCAAACCAGAGACGGTCAGACCTGCATCACCACCATTTGTCCACCAACCAGATCTGAAATAGCATGGCTGATATGTACACATAAGGAACTATTTGACATTGAAATTGGGACTCAAAAGAACTGTTGGCCCAGAAAGGAACTCACTACAGGCTGATTCATTGGCCTCTCAGCAGAACCATTATGGCTTGTCGCAGTTTAGGTTCTTACAAGGGTATTTCTTGGACCACATGATCTCACACATCTAGAGGAAATAATGAACAACATAAACTGATTTAAAAAAACAGACTGAGAGAAAAAGAAGCAGCAATCAGACTCTCAAACCTCAGAGAGAAAGTAGGGGAGGGTGGGGGTAAGGGGGAGAGATCAACCAAAGGACTTGTGTGCATGCATATGGGCCTAGCTGGTGGCCATGGACAACAGGAGGGTGGGGACATATGTAAGGAGGGGTTTAGGATGGGAATGGGGGGATGAGGACAATTATGTGATAGTATAATCAATAAATATATTTTTTTTATTCATTCACATTGGACTGCTATTGTTATGTTGTCTGTTGTTAATTATTTCATTTTTATTTTATTTTTTAAATTTTATTTTTATTGATTATGGTATCACATAATTGTCCTTATCCCCCCATTCCCATCCCAAACCCCTCCCTACATATTCCCCTACCCCCCTGTTGTCCATGGCCACCGGCTAGGCCCATGTGCATGCACACAAGTCCTTTGGTTGATCTCTTCCCCTTACCCCACCTTCCCCTACTTTCCCTCTTGTTGTCAATTTTTTATTTGACAATCTAAGGGAAAATAGGTCAATTCTCCTAACCAAATAGTCAGGTATTGCATGTTTAGAAGTTCTTGTGGCACACCAGTGTGCCATTGCACACCGATTGAAAATTGCTGCTCTGCGGGCATGACGTCCGTCAAAAAAGGGAGGATTCTGGCCCAACTTGCAAGTAAGAGAATATTGCCATAGCCCTGCCGTCAGGAATGCCTTCAGAGGTGCCCCCAAAACCCTGCAGAATGGAGGGACCGAGGGATGCAGCTGTGAGAGAAGGAGGCCCCTACCACAACCCACTGTCTTCCTCTCCCAGCGAGGGAGCCATCAGAAGTAAAGTGAGCGTGGGAAAGATGAGTCAGACATGTTTCCCTTTGTGCCACGGCACCAAACGCTACATCTGTGACTTCAGATAAGTCACAGGTACGCCTAAGCAATGGCCCACCGGATGTAACAGCAACATACTTACACCCCACAGCATCACCTCCCAACTCTGTGGCGTAAACAACTGCCTCCCTCAAAAGCCAACGTACATGAACACTTTGAAAATGAAACTGAGAAAACAACTCCATTTACAACACCATCAAAAAGAATAAAATGCAGCCCGGCCCATGTGGCTCAGTGGTTGAGCGTCGACCTATGAATCAGGAGGTCAGGCTTCAATTCCTGGTCAGGGCGCACTCCCAGGTTGCAGGCTCAATCCCCGTTGTGGGGCATGAGGAGGCAGCTGATCAATGATTCTCTCTCATCATTGATGGTCCTATCTCTCTCCCCCTCCCCCTTCCTCTTTCTAAAATCAATAAAAACAGCCGAAACCGGTTTGGTTCAGTGGTAGAGCGTCGGTCTGCGGACTGAAAGGTCCCGGGTTCGATTCCGGGTCAAGGGCATGTACACTGGTTGCGGGCACATCCCCGGTAGGGGGTGTGCAGGAGGCAGCTGGACGATGTTTCTCTCTCATCGACATTTCTAGCTCTCTCTCTCCCTTCCTCTCTGTAAAATATCAATAAAATATATTTTAAAAAAATAATAAATAAATAAATAAATAAAATCAATAAAAACATTTTTTTTTTAAATAGTGTAGTACTGTCCTGGCCAGTGTGGCTCAGTTGGTTGAGCACAGTCTCATGCACCAAAGGGTCACAGATTTTGATTCCCCAGTCCGGGTTCTGGTCAGGGAGTATGCAAGAGGCAAACAATTGATATTTCTCTCTCATATCGATGTTTCTCTCTCTCTCCCTCTCCCTTCATCTATCTCTAAAAATCAATAAAATTTATATTTTAAAAAAATACTGTGGTACTGATATAATGCTATTAGACCCCGACTCAAATTATATACAAAAAAGTAACTCAAAAGAAATCTAAGAGCTCACATTATAAAATTGTTAGAAAAGAACAGGTGTAAATCTGTGTAACCTTGGATTAAGCAACAATTTCTTATTATGACATCAAAATCACAAGCAGCAAAAAAAATATTTTAAAATTAGATTTTATTAAAATTTAAAACTTTTGTATATCGAAGGACACTATCAAGAAAATGAAAAAAGTTGTCCTAACCCGTTTGGCTCAGTGGATAGTGTTGACGTGTGGACTGAAGGATCCCTGGTTTGATTCCCATCAAGGTCACATGCCTAGGTTGCGGATCGATCCCTAGTAGGAGGCATGCAGGAGGCAGAAAATCAATGATTCTCTTGAATCATTGATGTTTCTCTCTCACTTCCCTCTCCTTTCCTCTCTGAATATCAATTAAAAAATTAAAAAAAAAAAAAAAAAAAAAAAAACAGCCCTAGCTGGTTTAGCTCAGTGAGTAGAATGTCAGCTTGGGGACTGAAGGGGCCTGGGTTTGATTCCGGTCAAGGACACAAATCTCAGTTGCAGGTTTCTGGCCCTGGCTGGGGTGTGTGCAGGAGGCAACCAATCTATGTGTCTCTCTCACATGAATGTTTCTCTCTGTCTGTCCCTTCCCCTTCCGCTCTCTAAAAATCAATGGAAAATATCCTTAGCTGAGGATGAACCAAAAGGTAAAAAAAGAAAATGAAAAAACAGCCCATAGAATAGGGAAATGTTTGCAAATCATGTTTCTGATAAAGATTTAGTATCCAGAATATATAAAGAACTCTTACAATTGGAAAAAAAAAGGGGGGGACACAAATAATCCCATTTAAATATGGGCAAGTGATTTGAACAGACATTTCTCAAACAAGATAGATAAATGGCCACTACATACTTGGAAAGATAGATGCTCAGGTCCTGGGCAGGTGGTAGCTCAGTTGGTTGGAGCATCATCCCAATACGTAGGGATGTGAGTTCGATCCCCAGTCAGGGCACATACAAGAATCTGCCAATAAATGCATAAATAAGTGGAACAAATTGATGTTTCTTTCTCTCTCTCAAATATCAATTTTAAATAAACATAGCTGCTCAGCACCCTTTGTCTTTGGGAAATGCAAATCAAAACCACAAGGAAACACCACTTCATACCACTTGGCTGGTTATAATTTTTTATAAAAATTAATGTGTGTTGGTTAATCACACAGACAATCTAGAACCTTCATGTACCTTTGATGGCAAAATGATTCAGTTGTGGAAAACAGTTTCTCAGTTCCTCAATAAGTTAAACACACAATTTTCATATGACCCAGCAATTCCACTGTTTGGCACATACTGGAGAGAATTCTAAACATAGGTTCACACAAAACTTGAACACGAGTGTTAATAGCAGCATTATTCATAACAGACAAAAAGTGGAAACAACCCAAACATCTATCAGTTGATAAACAGATAACCAAATGTGGTATATCCATCAGCCACAAAAAGGATTGAAATACTGATAACACATGCTACAATATTGATAAACCTTAAAGATACTATGCTGAATTGAAAGAAGCCAAACGAAAATAGTCACATATTATATGACTCTATTTATATGAAATGCCAAGAATAGGCCAATTTATAGAGACAGAAAATAGATTAGCGTGGGTGGGGGAGGGGTGTAATAACTTTTAGGTATGAGGTTTCTTTTAGGGAAGATCATAATGTCCTGGTATTAGATGGTGGCTGATACTGGCACAATTTTGTGAAAATACTAAAAGCCACTGAATTGTACATTATAAAGTGGCTAAAATGTTGAATCTTATCTCAATTTTAAAAGTCCACAGGCACCACGGAGCCCTTCGGTGTGGGCTGGAGGCCAGTGTGGTCTTGAGCATTCAGTGCTGAAGCAGAGGAGTCTAAGGGTCACTCAAGTCCCAAATGCCATCTCACAGTGAGGTGAGGGACAGGTCTGAGGTCTTCTGAGTCTGCAAAAAGGCGACAGGGCCGAAACCAGTTTGGCTCAGTGGATAGAGCATCGGCCTTCCGGTCAAGGGCATGTACTTTGGTTGTGGGCACATCCCCAGTAGGGGGTGTGCAGGAGGCAATTGATCGATGATTCTCTCTCATTGATGTTTCTAACTCTCTATCCCTCTCTCTTCCTTTCTGTAAAATATCAAATATATATATATATATATATATATATATATATATATATATATATTTTTTTTTTTTTTTAAAGGCAACGGGAGTACCTCCCCTGCCACAGGAGGCTTTCCCCAGTCCCTGGAGCCGATGGCCACAGGCTGGGACCCACAGGCTGGGCAGAGGCCCTGCAGGCTGAGTCACAAGACAGAGGATTTTCAGAGAGAAGAGCCAAGAGTGGACTTTAGATCACTGGCAGTGGCACAAGGGTAAAAAGACATTTGTCACAAAGGAGAAAATACAGACCACCAGTGATCATGGAAAGATGCTCAGTCCTACAGGTCGTCAGAGGAACGTACCCTGAAACAAAGAGGCAGCATTTTTCTTCATTTAGCTTGTCAAAAATGGTTAGCTAATGTGAGCGGTTGGCAGGATGTGAGAGAATATGTGCTCTTGTTCCACTGCTCTGTCAAGTGTAGAGCCACTTTGGAGGGCAACTTGCCAGCATCTAATAAAACAAAAAATGTGCTTACCCTATGACTCAGCGATCCCAATGCTGACAATATTTACTCTAAAGCGACACTCCCACATGCACAGGGAAATCTAAGTTATGTATGTGGCACTGTTTGTGATAATGAAACGTTAGGGAAAACCTAATTACTCATGAATTCATGAATAGGAGAATGGCTAAAAAGCCTATGTTCATCCATTTCTCTATTTAACAAAATGAGCAGTTCTATGAGTATAACATAAAATAATCTCCAAAGATATATTATTGGATTTAAAAAGCAAATTCTAGAAGGATATACTAGTATACTATATATATGTATATAATTTATGAGGGGGGGGGAAGCCAAAATACAAATGTGCTGGGCCCTTGGAGAATTTTGCCTGCCAGATTGAGATGCTAGGTCAATAGAAAAGATGGATTTTAAAAAGCAATGTAAGAAAATCATGCAGCAGAGCCTGGCCAGGTAGCTTGGTTGGTTAGAACATTGTCCGGGTATACTAAGATTGCTTGATCACATACAAGAATCAACCAATGAATGCATAAATAAGTGGAATAACAAATCTATCTTGGTCAAATCAATTTAAAAAATTAAAATTAAAGGGGAAGGGGGAGACATGGAATTGCCATTCCCAAAAGATCATTTTTTTTTCATCCTCACCCAAGGATATTTTTTCCATTAATTTTTAAAGAGAATGGAAAAGAGAGGGAAAGACAGAGAGAAATATCGGTATGAGAGAAACACATAGATTGGTTGCCTTCTGCAGGTGCCCCAATCAGGGCCCCGTCAGGGAGGAGCCTGCAACTGAGGTTCGTGCCCTTGACCTGAATCGACCCAGGACCCTTCAGTCCATTCGCCGACACTCCATGCACTGCGTCAAACCTGCTAGGGCCAAAGGCTAATTTTTTAACAAGCAGAGAGAGCCAATGCATGATTTGTTCCCTTGGCTTTACTTCTTGCTTTGTCTTAGATCACTGCAGACCTGTGTAATATTTCCTTTGGAGAACATAAGCAACCTAACGTGTCCCAAATAAGAAAGGGAAAGTTGCTGAAACCAGTTTGGCTCAGTGGATAGAGTGTCAGCCTGCAGACTGAAGGGTCCCAGATTGGATACCTTGGTTGCACGCACATCCCCAGTAGGGGGTGTACAAGAGGCAGCTGATCGATGATTCTCTCTCATTGATGTTTCTAACTCTCTATCCCTCTTCTTTTCTGTAAAAAATAAATAAAATATATTTTTAAAAGGAAAAGTTAAGTTAAATATCCTTGCTGTCAATCATTTTAGGTATAAAAGAGGTGGGTAAGCCCAACTAGTGTGGCTCAGTGGTTGAGTGTCCACTTATGAACCAGGAGGTCATGGTTCCATTCTGGGTCAGGGCACATGCCCAGGTTGCAGGCTCCATCTCCAGTGTGGGGTGTGCAGGAGGCAGCCAATCAATGATTCTCTCTCATCACTGATGTTTCTATCTCTCCCTTCCTCTCTGAAATCAATTTTAAAAAATTAAAAAAAGAAAAAAAAGTAAGAGTTAGAGTTCAAATGACACCCTTCGAGGCCAGAAGGGGAAACAAAGGCAAGTTACTCACAGGAGTCACAGTGCTTTAGACTCAGGGTAAGTTTAGAGAAATTACAGAGTTGCCTCCCCCTGCAGAAAATGTCCTTGTATACAGTCTTTACTAACTTGAATGGGCAAAAGGAATCACTCAGGAAAAGAGCAAGTAGGAGATGCTAGGGCCCAGGAGTCCACTGTAAGAGAAAACACCCTGTACCCCTTGCAAAAATCACTTTTCTGCATTTTGAAGAATGCTCTGACTATGAATAGCACATGAAGCAGACATAGTGCCCATGCACAGCTTGCTCAGTTTAGCAAGTTATTCTGTCTCTTTCATGCTCTTTGGCTTATTTTCCAGGTGAACAGACCCCATTTCTTGGAACTTGCAGCCTCAAACACCAAGAAAGGGAAGGCAGAAATGAACATTTATTGAGTATACAAATGAGGTAAGCCATTTTATTTACATTGTTACCCATAATTCTCCCGACATGCTGCATAGACATGTTGCATAGTATGTGACTACTATCCCCAAGTAGACATAGACTCAGTTCAGAGAGCTTTTAGGACTTGTCCGAGAAGGTCTGGGTAATAACTGGAGGAGAGGCCTGTGGACCACCAATCTGCATGATTCTGAAAGCCATGCTCTGCCCACCTACCCCGGGATCTTCGTGTCCTGGTGGGTTTGGGACCCAGGACCCTCATGGTTTCTCCCCTTGCCCTGGTGTCTTTGAAAATTTCTCTTTCCTGATTTTGTCCTTCACTGGCTACATGACTAACAGAAAACCTCAGCAGTCAAACCATCCATGGGTCTATTTATATAATATCTGATTTCAGAAATTAGCTTGCCCTTAAACCAGAATTACTTCTTTAAACAACCTACCACATAAAATCAGGATTCTTGACAAGCTCTAAGTAAGAAAGAGTGCTTAGGAAGAAGGTCACAGAGCACCCTGTGAAATGGGACTTCTAACCTCTGCAGCAAAGGTCTTGAAATGCTACATAACATTCTTTTACATGAAGAGTTAAACTCTCTGGAAGGACCTGGAAAGTATTATGCTAAGTGAAATAAGCCAATGAGAGAAAGACAAGTATCTTAGAATCCACAGATGATCTGACTCATACGTGGATTCTAATGAACAAAATAAACTGATGAACAAAATAGATCCAGAGACATGGAAGCATAGAACAGAATGCGGATTCTCAGAGGGAGGTGGGGGAGGGTGCCTGAGTGGGAAGTGATCATCCAAAGAACTTGTACGCATGTATGGATAACCCATGGACGCAGACAACAGGGTGATGAAGGCCTAAAAGGGGTCAATGGGGGACAAAAGAGGATATATGTAATACTTTAAACAATAAAGATCTTTTTTAAAAAGGAGAGAGAAAGAGAGAGGAGAAGAAGGATCTAAAGCAGTGGGGAGAGGCTGGGGGTCATCAAAGTAGGAATGGAGAAATAAGAAATGGAGTGAGAGACAAAGAAGGCTAGAAAAACTAAAGGGTTTGTTTGATAAGGATCAGAAACAGTGATTTCTGACATCTATGTAATATAACAGAATTTCCTTCTAAGGAAAAAATCTTGAAGAGAATTTAGTTCCATGGAATATTTTGATTCTGGTTATAGATTTATAAAGAGTCAAGATTGATTTTGGGATTAGAAGCTGAAGAGAGATGAGATGCCTGACAGATTTCTGAAAGTTAGTCTGGGACAAAAAAAAGGAGGAAGAAGAGGAGAGAGGTGTCAGCAAGATGGTCAGTGCCTTTACTGCTTTGTAGGGTAAAATGCTGTATAATGACCATTACTAATAACTTTACATTTGTCTTTGAGGATCAATCTCAGGGGTGAAAAGGACCATTAAAAGCAAGAATATTCAAGCAGAGAATCTGCATCAATTGATATAACTATGTGGTTTTTATTTCTCAATTTGTTTATGTGTTATATCACATTTATTGACTTGCAAATTTTGTGCCATCCTTGCATCCCTGGGATGAATCCTACTTGGTCATGGTATATGATCTTTCTGATGTACTGCTGGATCCAATTTGCTAGAATTTTGTTGAGGATTTTGGCATCTATGTTCATAAGGGATATTGCCTGTAATTCTCTTTCATTGTGTTGTCTTTGTCTGGTTTTGATATTAGGGTAATACAAAGATGGCACAATATCTGCAAATCAATAAATGTGATACAACACATATACAAATTGAGAGATAAAAATCACATAGTCATATCAATTGATGCAGGAAAAGCATTTGACAAAATCCAACACCCTTTCTTAATAAAAACTCTCAACAAGATGGGAATAGAAGGGTCATACCTCAACATAATAAAAGCTATATATGATAAATCTATAGCTAACATCATACTCAATGGGCAAAAACTAAAACCATTTCCCCTAGGAACAGGAACAAGACAGGAATGCCCACTCTCACCACTCCTGTTCAACATAGTACTGGAAGTATTAGCCATTGCAATTAGACAAGAAAAAGAAATAAAGACATCCAAATTGAAAAAGAATTGAAGCTGTACTTATTTGCAAATGACATGATATTGTACATAAAAAACCCAAAAGATTCCATCAAAAAACTAATAGACTTAATAAATGAATTTGGCAGTGTAGCAGGATACAAAATTAACGCCAAGAAATCTATGCCATTTCTATAAGCCAATAGTGAATTTACAGAAATAGAAACTAAAAAAGCAATCCTATTTACCATCACACCAAAAAAAAAAAAAAAAAAAAGATATAAATCTTTTTTTCCTGCTTCCATTGTTTTTATTTTTATTTTTAATTTATTAAGGTATTATATGTGTATATAGCTTACCATTGTCCCCCCTCCCATACATGCCTTCCCTCCCCAGAGTTTTGTGTCCATTGGTTGTACTTATATGCATGCATACCAGTCCTTCAGTTGATCTCTTATCTCCCCCAGATCTCCCTACGCCCCCCCTGCTGTCATTTGACAGTCTGCTTGTTGTTTTACTGTCACTATATCTATCTTTCTGTTCATTAGTTTATGTTCTTTAATAACCATAAATGAGTGAGGTTATGTGGTGTTTCTCTTTCATTGACTGGCTTAAGGATATAAATCTTAATAAACTTATCTAAGGAGGTAAAAGACTTACTTATACGCAGAAAACTACAGGACACTGAAAAAAGAGATAGAGAAAGACATAAACAGATGGAAGAACATACCATGTTCATGGATTGATAGAATCAACATCATTAAAATGTTCATTCTACCCAAAGCAATTTATAGATTCAATAGACTCCCCATTAAAATACCAACAACATATTTCACAGACCTAAAAATAACTCTCCAAAAATTCATCTGAAATGAAAAAAGACCCTGAATAGCCACAGCAATCCTGAGAAAGAAGAATAAAGTAGGAGGGATCTCAATACCAGATTCAAAGCTATCATTTGGAAATTGAAGGGCAGATAAAGAGCTAAAGGAATTCATCACCATGAAATGTTAAAGAATGAGGAGAAGTAGGAGAGAAATATGAGCAAAATGGCAATAAACACATATCTATTAACAACTGAATCTAAAAAACAAAATGAACTAGCAGAACAGAAATGGATTCATAGATACAGAAAATATTTTGTGGTTGCCAGATGGGAAAGGGTTGGGGGGATTGGATAAAAAAGGTGAAGTGATTAAGAAGTACAAATTGATTGTTACAGAAGAGTCATGGGGATGTAAAGTACAGCATAGTCAATAATTTAATAACTATGTATGGCGCCAGATGGGTGCAAGATTTATTGGGATGATCATTTAGTAAGTTATGTAATGTCTAATCACTGGGGTATACACTTGAAACTAATATAATAATGCATGTCAACTGCAATTTTTAAAAAAATCTAAAAAAAAAAAGAATAGGAATATGCAAAATACTTTTAAGTGGTATTCTTATGATATATAAAACTTCTGTAAAAATGTTGCCCCACCTAACAACCTTCTGTTTTCAGCTGGTTTGTAGGAAAAGTCAAGAAAGGGCTGTGTCCCAAATTTGGGGCCTGTGGTAGGGCAATGGTTAAGAAAACAGTCGAACTGATGGTTTGGTCAGGATCGCTCAAAAGTAATGAAAGTCATCAAAAGAGAGGCTTCGGTGGGTCTGTCTCCGAAGATGTAAGAAAAGGAGGAGTTGTTGAAAAACACCACATATCTTTGCCAGACCACTGTGGGGAGTTGAACCCCAAAGAAAAAGAGGTGATGGAAGATCCTGAGGGAGAGGTCAGCAGGTTGCACTTTCAGAGCCTGTCGACAAGAGGAAGGGACTGTCCAGGAAGCCAGCCTAGGACAGGCCAATGCTCACCAAAAGTTGATGCAACTTTTGCATCACGGAAGGCAAGAGAATAGTAAGGTCTAAAAACATGGCTCTCCTTCTCCTGACCAGGGGTCCTCCAGGAGAGCCAGGCAGACCCTTCTCTTGCCCTCTCCCCCATGGAGAAGTGATGAGTACAAGAGGGGACAGGGGTCTTCACACAGAGAACACAGGCCTCACGTGAGCAGCTAGGAGTCTAGTCAAGGCTGTGAGTCTTCTATGTCCTCCAATTCCCTCTTCAGCAAGTTTCTCCTTACAAGTCCCCAACTCATCATTTCTCTAGGGTCCCGTCCATCCCCACAGGATTCCACCTTCCATGGCCTCCTTGAGGTTTAAGATTAGCCCCCCCTAGGGTAATGTGGAGATATTGACCATTGTCTGAGAATGGGGCAGGACTGCTGGTGACAGCAAAATCCTCAGATCCCAAAGCTAACCCTCTGAGATCGGAATTCAGGCACCCCTGCCCAACAGTGAAAACGAAGGTTTTGCATAAGTAGCTGTTCAAATCACACCCATATATGGCTTCCTAGTAGACAGGGCCCACCTGAAGACTAAAGGGGGTCGGGGAAGAGGAAGGGGGTGGAAAAAATGAAGAGAAAGGAAATGAAAGAGTAAGACAGAGAAACGACATGGCAAGTGAGATCACAGGGGTGTTACATTTTATGAGCCCTGTGGAAACAACTGCAAAGCCCCTAAATGGATGAAAAATAGCCTAGAAAAACAAGCCACCCACACCTCATTCCTCAGGGAAAAAGGAGGGACAGCCGTCTAACCCCTATGTTCCTAGTACTCAGAGGGGAAAGTCCAGCTATTTCCAATATTCCCAAACCACAGAAGTAGGGAAGAGATGGTGCACAGGCAACAACCTCTAACCCCAGTGCCCAAGGCTTATGGGGGAGAGGTCCCGGGGGCTCCGGGACACCAGTGACTGGCACAGCCAGAGGCGGGAAGGGGAAAATGAAGGTGCTAGTGGGGTGAGGAGGGAAGGACAGATGGGCAGGGGGTGAGACCTGGTATCACAGACTGGCAGGAAGACTAAATGGGGTCTCATGTGGTATCCTGGCACAGACAGTGTCAGAGGTTTGAGTCCCTTGGATGCCATTTTAACGCTTCCATCACCAACTCTTTTAGCCATAAAACCGAGGCTGGTTATAGTCATTATTCACCCCTCGTCGCATAAACATTCAACCCTTTTGCTGCAGAAATGCTGCACTTGACTGCGATTGCTCCCCCAGCCCCGTGAAGGCATCTCGTGGCACCCGTTCCTTCCCAAAATCTGAAAACTTGTGAATGCTAACATTCACCTGACCCCGTTTCAGATCCTCAGTTCCTGCTCCCCTTCCTCCTCTCATTTGCTTATCTCTGTGGGGGGAAAAAATTAACTTATCCTCTACGGAGAGGGGAGAAGGGACGTGCCCGTTAGCTCGCACGCTGTGGCCAGGGCCGTGATGCGGGCACCTTTGAGGAAAGCGTGTGGACGAGAAGCAGGTGGCTGCACGCTCGGCGCTTCATAAGAGAGGCAGGCGACCGTGGCTTACATTCTCCTTGAGCACCAACCAGAGACGGAAGCGGAGAAGCTGCACGTTGGTGGTGGGGGTTGGGGGGGACGAGGGGGGGGGATGACTAAAGAGCAGCAGGTCTTCTGGCAGAGTTTGCCCTTTAACCACTCTCCCCGGCACCCAGCAAAAAGGGTGGAGGGGTAAGAGGTGGCTGCTGTAAAAACAACAAAAAAAAAAACACAGTCACAGAGAGCTTCAACTGCCATCAGAGGTTAGCGTGCCACCTGAAGCAGGGCGACGCGGGGACCCGCAGCGGCTGCCCAGGAGGTGCAAAGAGGAAGCGGAGGCGCAGCCAGGGCAGAGGCCAGCGGGAGCCATGGCCTGGCCACCTGCCTGCTGGCTGTGGGTTCTGGGGGCTCTGGCAGGGCTCTCGGCCACCCCAGCCCCCAAGAGCTGCCCAGAGAAGCACTACTGGGCCCAGGAGAAGCTGTGTTGCCAGATGTGTGAGCCCGGTAAGAGAGGACGCCTGGCCAGGGGCAGGCTGAGTGCGGGGAGAGGACTAGGATTGGGGGGGGGGGGGGGACGGACAGAATGTGAGTCTGCGCTCCAGCAAGGAGAAAGGAGAGGAATCCTTGCAGAGGGCAGAGAAGCAGCCTTGACCCTGGCCCTCCGCCCACAGGAACGTTCCTCAAGAAGCACTGCGACGGGCAGAGAAAGGCGGCTCAGTGTGAGCCGTGTGTGCCCGGGATCTCCTTCTCCCCAGACCACAGCGCCCGGCCCCACTGCGAGAACTGCCGGCGCTGCCACTCCGGTGAGATGGGCGAGCACCGGGGAGCAAGGGGGCAGAGCCGTGTGCGGAGGGGCGCCGAAGGGGTAGTAGAGTCGGAGCTTCCCTTCCGTGGCTTCAAGGCTGAGGCCAGGGAGCCAACGCTGCGAAATGGGGCACCGGGTCGTGGGGAGCGGGAATGCTGAGGTGATGGGAACGCGAGGATGGGGAAAGAGTAAGCGGAGTCGGAGGGACTGCTGAGGTCGGGCCCATGGTTGGCATCAAGACTCTGAGAAGGAGGAAGTGGCTCCAGGACCCCCGGTTGCAGCTGCACACACACACACGAGTGAAAATTTGTCATTTCTTTTTTTTTTTTAATTAAGAAGAGTAGTATCCGTGGCTGTTAGAAATCCCTGTGCTATTCCTCCATCGTAGCTAGGACTTCGGGAATGAGGTGCCAGGGCACACGGAGCGGCAGGTTTTAATGGGGACCCTTGGAACAAATGCCCTGCGGCGCGACACTTGTGAGGACCGACTTCTTCGCTGAGCTGTCCCGCCACCCGCCTGTGAAACGTGTTTGGTCTCACTCGGCTTTTAACACCGTGTTCTCTAAAAAATTAACTACATAAAAAAAGGTGTCTGCCACTGCAAATCCAACAGCAACATATTGCATGCACAAGAAGCATTCCTCAGTCCACTGGACTTACACATGTGGCTGCTAACAGGCGCTTTTCTCTTCTTGGCAGCAACCCCCCCCGGGGGGGGGGTACTTTTATTTATTTATTTATTTGATTTTTATTGATTTTTTTTTACAGAGAGGAAGGGAGAGGGATAGAGAGTTAGAAACACCGGACGAGAGAACCATCGATCAGCTGCCTCCTGCACACCCCCCACTGGGGATGTGCCCGCAACCAAGGCACATGCCCTTGACCGGAATCGAACCCGGGACCCTTCAGTCCGCAGGCTGACGCTCTATCCACTGAGCCAAACTGGTCTCAGCGGGCCGGACTTTTAAAATTCAAAAACCTGCCCCACCGGAAAGCCTTCCTTCTCCCAGCCCCGAGCCAGCCTGTGCTCCCCTCGCTATGTCCCAGCCCAGCCCAATCCATGATCCTTCTCTCCCTGAGACTCAGCCCAGAGGTTCCTCAAAGCACTCAGGCAGCACCCGGCTGCTGGACAGAGGCTCGGAGGGCATGGGGGGGGGGGCGGGGAAGGGGGGCCTGAATGAGTTTGGTCCTCTTCGACCTCATCTGTAAGAGAGAGAAGTACCAGATAGTCTAGAATTTTGTGGACATTACATCTGGCAAAAAAAAAAACAACTCCAGATGTATGGATACTCGTCACTCGGAATAATGGCATTTCATCCATTTTTACCCAATTCCAGCCCCTTCTTTCTTTCTTTTTCTTTCTTTCTTTCTTTTTCTTTCTTTCTTTCTTTCTTTCTTTCTTTCTTTCTTTCTTTCTTTCTTTCTTTCTTTCTTTCTTTTTTAATATATTTTATTGATTTTTACAGAGAGGAAGAGAGAGGGATAGAGAGCTAGAAACATCGATGATGATGAGAGAGAATCATCGATCAGCTGCCTCTTGCACACCCCCTACTGGGGATGTGCCCGCAACCAATGTACATGCCCTTGACCGGAATCAAACCTGCGACCTTTCAGTCCGCAGGCTGACGCTCTGTCCACTGAGCCAAACCGGTTTCGGCTTTTTCTTTCTTTTTTTTTTTAAATATATGTCCTCACATTTTTATTGATTTCAGAGAGGAAAGGAGAGAGAAACATCAATGATGAGAATCATTGACTGGCCGCCTCCTGCACATCCCCTACTGGGGATCTGGCCCACAACCCGGGTATGTGCCTCTCAGGGAAATGAACTGTGATCTCCTGGTTCATAGGTGGATGTTCAACCAGCAGGCCCAGTCCCTTCTTTAGCCCTTCCCTTCTTTTTGGCAAACGCCTTCACGATCACCCCCTACTGGCCATCTTCTACTTCACCTGCTGCTGGTTACACCTGTGAGCCCAACTGGTGGTACCAAACGTCTCAAGCTTTACCCTTGCAATGTGTATACTTCCCTATATTACGATTCAATTGTAAAAACCTCAGACTGTTCCTGCTTTTCATAGTGTCTCCTTGTGAACCATGGATTTTCTAAAAGGTCCAAGTTTTTTCCTCAATAACAGTAATACTAACGGCAAAGGGGCTGGGTGGGGGTGAGGCCTCTGTGTGGGTGGGGAGGGGCTGGGGAGGGAAGAGGAATAAGCAAGTGGGGCTTGCGGGTCTCTGGGGCCCGAGCATCTTGTATTCCTCCCGCCTCCTCTGCCCCCAGGTCATCTCATTCGAAACTGCACCCCCACCGCCAACGCCGTGTGCGCCTGCCCCGGGGGCTGGGAGTGCGCGGACACCGAGTGTACCGAGTGCTATCCTGCTGGGGGCCCCACGCTCACCCCTCCTCTATCGCCGGCCCCGGGCCCACAGCCCACCCACTCACCTTACACCCAGAGTAAGTTCCAGGGAACTCTTTGTCCAGTGTGGGGTAAGGGGCCCTCTCAAGCAGCACCCCTCTGAGCCCAGCCACCCCCCCAACATGAGTTGCCTGGTTGGCTCGTCTCTTCTCTGCCTTCCCATCTCACCCAACTCTCCCCGGGCCTCTGGCCTTCTGCCTGGGCTTTTCCTCTTGGCTCCCTGCAGTTGCTCACCCCACGTCTGGTTTCCCAGAGCTGCCGGAGGCCAGGACAGCAGCCCGGCACAGGCAGACTCTGGCTGACCTCCGGCTGCCGCCCTCAGCTCTCTCCACGGAACGGCCGGGTGAGTTTCTCCACATTCTCCACCCCGAGAGAGAGAGGATGTGTATGGGGGAGTCCAAGAGGCTAGCCAGCTCCTACGAGTGGGGAGGAGAAGAGGAGGAAGAGCAGAGTCTGGGGATGAGGAAAGGACCTGGTCCGATGACGGGGGCGGAGAGGAAGGCTGGAAGGAGAGGGGCGGAGATGCGGGGAGGGCGGGGGCGAGGGGAGTCTAGGGCTGGGCTCTCGCCCCAAACCCTCGTGTGGCCCCTGCCCGTCACAGCCCCGAGGTTCCCGTGCAGCTCGGATTGCATCAGAGTCCTCGTGGTCCTGTCCGGAATGTTTCTTGTTCTCACCATGGTCGGAGCCCTGTTCCTCCACCAACGGAGAAAAAATGGACTACGTAAGAGACAAAAATACGGGTCTCCAGTCCTGTTTCTGGCTCCACCCCCACCCCCACCCCCGCCTTCTCAGCCCTGCCACCGTGCCTGGGGCGTGGTGGAAGCCCCCCTCACTCCACCTGTATCAACCCTGGCTCCTGGTCCTCTTTGCTGAGGTCCTCCCAACAGCCCCCCCTCAAGCTTGCCTCCTTCGCCCATCTCCTCTTCCTTTGCCTCCTCCCCTGAGCCCTGGCCAAGGTTCGTCTGTTTCTGCTTCTGCAGACAAAGGAGAAAGTCCCGGGGCGCCTGCGGAGCCGCGTCCCTACAGCTGCCCCCGGGAGGAGGAAGGCGAAGCCATCCCCGTCCAGGAGGATTACCGAAAGCCTGAGCCTGCCTCCTGCCCCTGAGCCGGCACCCCCCAGTGTGTGTGTGTGTGTGTGTGTGTGTGTGTGTGTGTGTGTGTGTGTGGAGGGGGGTCATCCCTGCAGAAAAGGCCTGCCCCCCCCCCCCGCCTGAGCCCACTGCCCAGCCAGGGGCAAGGACACCCAGCAACCGCAAATGAGTGCCATGCCCTCGGCAGCCCCCTTCCGGTGGGCAGACCTGAGAAAGTCCCTTTGGAGACTGGCGTGGTGACGGGGACACGTGGGAGGTGGAGGGTGGGAGTGGGACGTGTGCTGGCCCAGCCAGCCCCACCTCTGTGCCGGGGTTCCAACTGTCAAACACACCTAGGAAAGCCCCACGTGCTGTATTTAGAAACAACAGAATAAAAGTGACAGATTGGTCGAGGTCGGTTTGGCTCAGCGGTAGAGCGTCGGTCTGCGGACTGAAAGGTCCCGGGTTCGATTCCGGTCAAGGGCATGTACATTGGTAGCGGGCACATCCCCGGTAGGGGGTGTGCAAGAGGCAGCTGATCGATGTTTCTCTCTCATCGACATTTCTGGCTCTCTGTCTCTCTCCCTCCCTCTCTGTAAAATATCAATAAAATATATATATTTTTTAAAGTGACAGATCGCCACCAGCCGCCGCTCTGAAATTCCACCCCCATCGCAGGCCACTCCCAGCCTGGCCTCTGTGGGGACCGGAGGGAGGAGCTTCTCCCTGGGGTTGGAGCCTGCCCAGCGGGGGAGGGCGGAGGTGTGGTACCAACAGAAAACGAGAAGAGGTTCCCAGACTCCAGGGGGTTCCTGCTTCCAGCTCCCGCCTCTCCCTCCCTCCTCCCTCCTCCCGTGCCCCACGCCGCCACTCGCTTGGGGCTGGTGGGGAGAAGGGTGCACGCAGCAAAGTCAGGTCTTGAAGTCGCCAGGGGGGCGTGGGGATGGGCGGTGGGGCTGGGAAGGAGAACCGTGAATGGGGCTCTGGCACCAGCGAGAAACGGCTTCACCCAGAGGCGAAGGCACCTCCTCAAAGTGAAAGTGAAAGAGAAGCAGACGGAGGACAGGAGAGAAACTCTCAAGCCTCGGCCAGCCAGGAGCATTGAAAGGAGAATTTAGGGAGACGCCTCTGTTCCGTGGACCCCGTGCAGGCGGGGAGCCGGTGGGGCAGGCGGCGGCGGCCCCAGAGCAGCCCCCATGGGCACAGAGGGGTGGTGCCTGCTGCTCTGCCTGGCCCTGTGCGGAGCTTCGGACATGGGTGAGTGGGAGCGGGCTGGAGGGGAGAGAGGCTAGGGAAGCTCCGGATACAGACACACACACACACACACACACACACACACACACACACACACCCGTTACACGAGGGGAAAGGAGCCAATCGCTTCTCAGCCCAAGGGGAGACCGGCTCAGAGGTGACAATGGGACCAGTTGTGTTGGGGACAGAGAGGCTGAGTGAGATCCAGAGGGTAAAGGCCAAATGAGAGGAGAGGCCTTCACGGTGAATGTGGTGGGAGCGCTGTCCTTAGGAGGGGGGACACCTTCGGAAGAAACAGGCTCCCCAGCTAGGAAATCACCGGGAAGGTGGGTGATCGGGAGGAGGGAGAGGGGAGGCCACGTGTGGTGGCAGGAAAAAAGCAGAGCAGACCTGTTGCCGGCTGGGAAGTGGGGAAGATGGCTGCCAACACCCGGGACTGCACCCTGGCCTGTCGTCTCGTCTCTCGCAGTGGCAGAGCTTTTGTTTGCCTTTGCTGAGAACTCCTTTGCCTTGGAAACAGCTTTCATTCGATGGTTGGGAATAAAAGCAAAAGCATAAACCCGCCGTCGGAGCCAGGCAAGCGCAGGACTTTGAATCACTCGCATCAGGAAGTTCCAGGAAAGGCAGGTGCTTCCCAGAAAGCTGGCCTGGGGGTGCCGATAGGGACAGAGAGAGCGAGGCCCCTGGAGCACAACTTTCAGCCCGAAGGACTGCACAGCGGGGGCAGGGAGTGGGCACGGAAATAACTGTCTGGGCGGGAGGGTGCGGCTGCAGCCCAGTCTTTTGTTTTTAATTTCTTTATTAAGATTATCACATATTGGGCCGAAGCCGGTTTGGCTCAGTGGTAGAGCGTCGGTCTGTGGACTGAAAGGTCCCGGGTTCCATTCCGGTCAAGGGCATGTACATTGGTTGCGGGCACATCCCCGTTAGGGGGTGTGCAAGAGGCAGCTGGTCGATGTTTCTCTCTCATCGACGTTTCTAGCTCTCTCTCTCTCTCTCTCCCTTCCTCTCTGTAAAATATCAATAAAATATATATATTTTTAAAAAGATTATCACATATTGGTCCTCAATCCCCCATTCCAATCCCCCAGCCCCCACACTCATGTCCCCACCCCCCCTATTGTCCGCGACCACTGGTTAGGCTCCTATGTGTGCACTTAAGTCCTTTGGTTGATCTCTCCCTTGTATCCCCCCCCTCCCTCGGCGGTCCAGCCGTCCCCACGGCAGAGAGGCGGTGGCGGGCAGTGGACGTGGTCTTGGACTGCTTCTTGGTGGAGGAAGGCATGCACCGCGGCGGCTTTGCCAGCCAGAAGGACATGGTGAAGGCCCTGCTGGTGCTGAAGCAGGTGCCGGTGCCGGACGACGGCTCCCTGGAAGGCTTTGGCGACTTCCAAGTGAGCACAGTGGCCAAAGACAACCCGCCCGTTACCTTTGAGGCCTCGGGTAAGAGCCCCGTCCCCGTGTCCCGGTCCTGCGGGGCTCCCTCCACGGGGACAGCCCCGTTCCCAGGGCGCCCGCCTGCATCTGCTCCCCATCCTCAACCCAATCCACCCTTCTCCCCCAGTGGATCCGGTGCAGATTCCCCACGCGGAGGCCTTGCTCCACGCGGACTGCAGCGAGAAGGAGGTGACCTGTGAGATCTCCCGCTATTTTCTCCAGGCCGGACAAGAGGCCGCTGTTGAGACAGCGGCTTGGTTCATGGCCAACTTGCAGGTCTCCGGCGGGGGACCCAGCGTCTCCATACTGATGAAGACTCTCGCGGATGCTGAGAACAGGGCTCTCCTGTACCCCGCGATGAGCCTGCCCCTGGGCCCCCAGGGGACTGTGCTGACTGCAGGTAAGAAAAGGAAAAGTAGCACAGAGAACGTGTCCTTTTAATATATTTTTATTGCGTTCAGAGAGGGAGAGAGAGAAACATCAATGATGAGGATCACTGATCAGCTGCCTCCTGCAGGCCCCACACTGGGGATCAAGCCCGCAACCCAGGCATGTGCCCCGACCGGGAATCAAACTCTGACCTCCCAGTTCATAGGTCAACGCTCAACCACTGAGCCACACCGGCTGGGCAAGGAATAGAAGAAGGAAGGGAACAAGTCCACCTCCATCCACATCTCAAGGTGTCCCCTCGACCTTGGCCCTTCTTTCGAAAGGCCCAGATGGGGATAATTTTCTCCGCACTGTTTTGCCTGAGGAAATGACATGCTGTTCGTAGCAGGCTTCCTGGGCCAAGCAGGTTTTCTCCCAGTGAAAAGCCATCCTGGTCTGGTGTTTGATGAGAGCAAAGCACAGGGGGTCAGAATTTGTAGCAAGTGGGACTGCCCTGGCAAATATGTTCTTAAATTCTTGAAAAAAAAATTCTTAAATTTGCTCGTTACCCCTTATTAATATTATTAGTGAAACCCAGTTCTTGCCTTCTCCAGCACATCCCAGAGGGCGCAGGGAAGTGAGAACATGAGGATAAATTTCTCCAGAGGTCATTAAACCTACTGTTTTACCTCCAAAAAGAGACAACCACGTCCAAAGATTAGGGAGCTACCCACCTATCCTTAGAAAGCCCCAGGACATTCAACCTTCCTGTGGCCCAAACTAGGTGTATCCTGCTTCAGCAGAAAGGAGGAGTTCTCAGAGTCCTGGTACAGCTAGATATTCCCTTTTTATTTGGGGATATTTTAAGCCTACAAAAGGTGAAAGAATAATGTAACGAACACCTGTATGTTATACACCTGGGTCCCATCAATTGTTAGCATTCTCTTAAGAGATATTCCTGAACAAATTGAAAGCTTCAGTAATCCCAATACTTCACTCCAAATACGGCCACGTATAGCGTGTGGTTTATAGCATTTGGTTTATAACCAAAGACAGGGATTTCTCCAGCGTCACAGAACCATCACCTCAGCAAACCAAGGTGGGGTGGTCCACCGTGGTGCAGACAATAAGGGGGTACAGTGTGTCAAGAATTTAAGAACCTATTTGTCAGGGCAGTCCCACTTGCTACACCACTGAGCATCATGCTTAAGGTCAATATTTAAAAATTGATACAATAATGCTGTCAAGTATGAAGTCAAATTCAAACTTCTCCAATTACCCCACTCTGGTTCTTGTAGAGCCCAGGATTCAATCAAGGACCCACACGCCTTTAGCCATCTTGGGTCTTTAGGCTTCTTTACTCCAGAACGGTCTTTCATGGCCCGACATCTTTGAAGAGCTTAGGCCTTTCCTCATTGGATTTAGGTTTAGCATGTCTGTTTGCTTTTTATTTTATTTTTTAATCCTCATTCTTTGAGAGGAAGGGAACGAGAGAGAAACAGCGATGTGAGAGAGGAACATCGATAGGTTACCTTCCGTACATGCCCCACATTGATTGAACCCACAACCCAGATATGTGCCCCCACCAGGAATCGAACCGGCAACCATGTGCAGGACGATTCCCAACCAACTGAGCCACAGTGGCTGGGCATACAGTGTGCTTTTAAAACTCTTACTCCTACTTAGACTTCACAGCAGCCTTGCCTTCGGCAGGTGAGCTTGGCAACGCTAAGTGACTTGTCCAAGGTCACAGAGCGACCACATGGAAGAACCGGGGTTCCACAATGTTTTATGCTACTCCAGTGGTTCTTACCCAAGAGTCAACAGTAACCCACAGTTTTGCATGCGTATCTTCCTGGTGAGAGGTCAACAGCTTTCACCAGATTATCCAGGGGTGACTCCAAAACAGTTAAGATCGCCTTGTGTATCACACTGCCTTTCCAGAGCCCCAGTTCTTTGGTTTTTGTTTTGTTTTTTTAATATATTTTATTGATTTTTTTACAGAGAGGAAGAGAGAGGGATAGAGAGTTAGAAACATCGATGAGAGAGAATCATCGATCAGCTGCCTCTTGTACACCCCTTACTGGGGATGTGCCCGCAACCAAGGTACATGCCCCTGACCGGAATCGAATCTGGGACCTTGCAGTCCGCAAGCTGACGCTCTATCCACTGAGCCAAACCGGTTTCGGCTTGTTTTGCTTTTTAATTAACTTTTACTGGAGTGACATTAGACAACTTGGACATACAGGTCTCATGTGTGGGTTATTAAACTACAGAATGTGTATCTAGCACCATGTACCCACCATCCCAGGTCAAATCTTCTCCTCTCACCTCATATTAGGACCCCTTTTTCTCCGCCACCCCTTCCCTCTGGCAACCACCACACTGCTGTTTGTGTTCATAAGTTTCCGTTTCATACTCCACAAGTGAGTGAAATCAGATGGTTCTAGAGCCCCCACATCTTTGTGGTTCCACCTGTTTGGGAAATGAGCCCAACCGCCCTCACGGTCCAAGAAAGGAGGCAGGGGCAGATGTGTACCCACGTGCCCACAGCTCAGGTCAGGTGGTCTCAAGAGGAAGCTGAACATGCCACCCTCTCTCTCTCACCACAGTGGAGTTCCAGGTGACAACGCATACCCCGTCCCTGAGTCTCCAACGGGGGTCCTCAGCCTCCCTGCACTGCGGCTTCTCCATGGCTCCAGGCCGGGACCTCGCCAGAGTGGAGTGGCGGCTGCAGCACAAGGGCAGCGGCCAGCTGGTGTACAGCTGGACCGCAGGGCAGGGCCAAGCCAGGCGAGAGGGCGCTACCCTGGAGCCTGAGCAGCTCCTCATGGCCGGGGATGCTTCCCTCAAGCTACCCAGCCTCACTCTGAAGGACGAGGGGGCCTACATCTGCCAGATCACCACCCCGCTGTACCAAGCTCAACAGATCATCCAGCTCCATGTCCAAGGTGAGGCTAGAACTCGCTTCTCTGGGGGAGAGGGGGGGGATATGCTTATTGGGAGTGTTTTCCATAGTGGAGTCCAAACACAAGGGCATTTCCTGAGAGGCAGATGGCATTCCCACAACCTAAATGCCATCTCCACCCTGGAGGTGCAGATGGCATCGGACTGTCTTCTGTCACACTTCGGGTGAGTTCATCGAGAAACTTCCCAGACCAGGATCTGGTTGCCATTCCCTGGCTGGCTGCCTCCAATCACATGCCCTAAACGAGCAGCAGCAAACCAAGGAGGCGCAGGGATCCTGATCGAGAAGAGGGTTTCCTCACTGATACCCTTCAGAGTCACTGCTCATAGTGATGAGAAGAAGCAAGCCCACCGTCTCTAGTTGGTTTTACTACTGTCTTTCAACTACCTGCGGAAGATGTACCCTTTCTGGCCTGCATCAAGGTGGACTCCTCACCGCCCCTTGGCACTCCACATCCTAGCTCACTCTCAGCAGGAAGAGAAGGCTTTAGGCTTCTCTGTTGTCCCACTGACCCCTCTGGAATCTTATTCTTTCTTCCAGCTTCTCCCAAAGTACGACTGGGCTTGGCAAGTGAAGCTCTGCCACCCACCCTCATCTGCAACATCGCTGGCTATTATCCTCCGGACGTGACCGTGACGTGGACCCGAGAGGAACTGGGTGGAGCCCCGGTCCCAGTCTCTGATTCCTCCTTCTCCAGCCTCCGGCAAAGCCCAGAGGGCACCTACAGCATCTCCTCCTCCCTGACCGCAGAACCTGGCTCTGCCGGTGCCACTTACACCTGTCAGGTCGTCCACATCTCCTTGGATGAGCCCATTGTGATCAGCGCCTGGGCTGCCCCACCAGGTACTGGGGTGCCTGCCTCTCCCACCTCTACCCTGGGGTGCCCCACCAGGTACTGGGGTGCCCTCCTCTCCCACCTCTACCCTGGGCTTGTGGCTCTCCTGCCTCCAGCTCGTCTTTGGTCTTGTTCTGATTCCAACCACGCTATGTTCATTCACAGTCTCAGCTTTTCTCCAGGGCAGCAGCCTCCATAGCTGCCACCACGCATCCTGAGACTTCAGTACGCCAGGTGCCAGGACACCAGGCGGGGTGCTGGAGGTGGAGGCTGGGTAGCTCCTGATCCTGCCCTCGAGGAGCTGAGTCCACTTGGAGGGACCGACTAGGCAGGCGGGGAAGATGACCACGTTAGCTAGCTCGAGGGTCATGTATGAAGGCCAAGTGTGAGGCAGCCTAAAGAGGACCAGGAACTGCACAGCTAGAGCCAAGAGTGTGTGGGGAAACCGCGAAGTGGCCTAAAGCTTGAGAAGTAATTGTATTTACTGAGCATTGACATGAACTGAGCACTATGCTAAGCACTGAGATGCATGATCACGGGTCTGAGCGTGACTCCCATTAATGAGAGAACTGGCACGCACAGATGTTAAGTAATTTGCCCGAGGTCACCTAACTGGTAAATGGTAAGGGGTGAAATGCGGAAAAGCAGGCAGCCTGACTACACCAGAACCTCAAACCCTCCACTACTATCAGTGGGCTGACACTTTTCTGTTTTCCGCACCTGAGGAGTGAAGATACTTTTTCCATTGACTTGTAGAGAGAGTGGAAAGGAGGGATGAGAGCAAGGAGGAGAAAAGAGAGATTGGGGTTGCCTCCCACACCCCCAACTGGAGCTAGGCAACAAACTTGCAACCCAGGTATGTGCCCTTGACAGGGAATCGAATCCCTGACGCTCCGATGTGCAGGCCAATGCTCTGACCACTGAGCACGCTGACCAGGGCTAGTGGGCTGATACTGATGGGCCTTCAAGCTGGAACTCCATCCTGAAGCCCCAGAATATTATTTAAAAATTTTAAACAGGAAAGAATCAGCACCTAGAATGCAAACACCCAGGAACACTGGGCATTACTATTTGAGACTGGGGTTTTGTCTCAGCTCACGTCACTCTCCAGCTATTTATATAATCCTAGTTTAACTGCCGGCAGCTATCTAACTTAAATTTCTCTTGCAAAGCAAGAAAAAGAAAAAGATGCCCTGAGGTGGGAAACGGTGGGAATTGTGTGTGGAGAAACACACAGACATCCAACAACCTTGAGCAAGTACAAAGGCTGCTGCGTGCCCAGGTCCTGGGGGAGAGCAGGACTCTTGGTGTGAACTCCCCACACAGGGAGTCACACTGCTTTGTCCTCCTGCTGGCGCGGGCTGAGCTGGTTCCTGCCCACTGACTCCTGCCTGCACTCTTCTCCCCTACAGAGCAGAGAACTGTGGCCTTCGGGGTCCTTTTTGCCAGCAGCCTCTTCCTCCTTGCACTGCTGTGCCTGGCACTTCAGAGATGACAAGGTAAGTGTCCGCTGCCCTCAGCTCTGCCCGACCCACCTCACTTGCAACCAGCAGCCTCCGCTAACCACCTCCTCACACCATCTCCCCACCCGGACCACAGATGAAGCCCCAGCATCCCAGGTTCCAGCCAGCACCCTTCCCCCCCCCTCCACAGCCCACAGCTTTGGGGGACCACAGCTGAAACCAACCTCACTCCCTCTTTTTCTCTCCTAGCTACCTCATCCACGGTCTGCCAAGACTCCGAGGCCCTCTGGGTAGACGCTCTCCTGCCTCCAAGTAAAAAGAAAGAGTAGTCACGTTCTCCCAGAAGGACTGTCCGCCAAGCCCCAGAGATCAAAAATACCCCGAGAAAAACATGAGGAAAGCACAGATCACGGGGCCACTGGCTCTGAACATGTGCAGGGCTCTGCCTGCCTGCTGCGCCGGGGAGGGGACGCTGTAGGTGCCCTCTGGGCTTTGCCTGGGGTAAACAGAACTGAGGCCATCAGGAAGGTCTGGGTGGAAGTTAAAACAAGAACCAGACTTGAGGTACAGTGGTAGGAACAGAAAGTGGGGAGAAATTAAGAAAGGAGCAAGTGAGGGCAGTGGGACAAAAGGGTAGAGGTTGGGCCACCACACACAAATATCGAACTCTGTCCAAATAAATCTCTGTCTTGGTCCCTGGAGGCAAAGCTTGCCCCCTTTCCTATCTCTCCCTATGTTGGGCCCAAGTGAGCTGTGTCCCAGGCCTAGCTGCAAAGTGTTCAGGGTGGGAAATAAAGGCCCTCGGAGGCAGCCCTGAGGACCGTCTCGGGTGCTCTGTGTAACCTGGAGCTGTACTTAGGAGACCTGCAACTCGTCATCCCTCCTCCTCCTCCTCTCGCGACTCAGCTGCCAGGGAGAGATTTCTTTTATTTTCTTCCCTAAAATCTGCCCGTCAGGACAGCGGAACTCCGCATAGAGGAAGGAGGTAGACAGGAGATGTCTGAGAAAACCTGCAGTTGTTTGTCAGCGTGAGATCCTCACTCAACTTCCTGCCGGCACTTCCTCTCGCAGGCACCAGAAGAGCTGGGCTGCTTCGGGCATGAATGCCGAGAGCAGAGACCACTTCCTTTGCCGACGCGGAGCTTTAACCTCCGAAGGCCATCTGGCACACGTTAGCCAGCCCTTCCGGCCCAGAGCAACATCGGACTACTAGAAAGAGGCAACGCTCCCCGCCCCCACCTCTCTCCTTAGGTACTCCAACCCAAACAACAACCAAGTCAGTGTGGTTAGGAATTTATATATATATTTTTTGCGCCTTTGTTTAGAATACAATGAAATTGGTAAACAAGCCACATGCCTTCGGTGAGGTACAATTATTATTCTATCCAGGTATGAGATTGAGATTAGGGAAAAAGACAAAGGGGTGAGGACAGACACACAGTGGAAACCCCACATCGTCTCACGGCAAACTGAAGGGGATGTGGGAAGCTCGCTTCATTTGACTGCAGAGTCCCAGGGTGTGGTTGCATACTTGCTCATGCGCATGGGTGGCAGGAGGGAAAGGGGACAGCAAAGACACAAAAAGAGGGCACACACGGTGGGATGAGAAAGAAAGAAAGTAGGAGGGCTGAAATCTCCAAAAGGACAAAGCCAACGCTATCTGGTGAGCCTCGGAGGGGCGGAAACCCAGGGAGTAATCCCGGTGACACGGGTCGGTGGGCTAAGAGGGCGGATTCGCTCCAGGCCTGGGGACACATTGAGGACACAGAGGTGCTTCTTCTCCAGCGGTGACCCCCTGCATTAGGCGAGGAGGAGCCCCGAGGAGAGTGGAGACCTTCGGGGGGGGACCGCTGGGAGGGCAAACTGACTGCTTTCTTCCAGCTCTTCAGTCGCACCCTGGGGCAGGACGCAGGGAACGTGGGGACGGGGCGCAGGGAGAGGACGGATGGTTCTGGGCAATGAAATGCTGCCGCCTGGGAAGTGAGCCTCCAGCCCCCGCCCAGCCGCTCCCTGCTTGTGGACCAGAGGGCAGAGGAACACAGAGCACGGGTGTTTCCCCTTCTGCTCCCAGCCCGCCTGCCCGCCCCCCTCACACCTGGGCCTACCCCACCCAGGACCCCCCCTGAAGCCCAGCAGTGGCCCCCGCACAGGGTGAGTAGCTCCCACCCTTCGATTCCACTGTCTGTACCCACAAGCCATGCAGAGAGAAAAGGAAAGCAGGCAAAATGGAATTCAGATGGGTACCTGTGGTCTAGAAGGGGAGTACAGTGCGGGAAGAAGAGACGGGTGGCTCTAGGTAAAAGGGTCCATGATAGCACAAACTGCCTACATTGTCGGCCTCCTACCCCAAGACTGAGTTTCTCTAAATATCCAGGGCTTCTCTAAATATTCAGAATCGGCCAGGCCTCAGCAAGGCCATCTTGCCTCATCCCGGTCTTTGGCAAGTACACAGGAGTGGGGCAGAGGAAGTCCCCAAAAGTCCAAGGACCCCTCACACTCCTTAGTCAACAGGAGGGGCGGAACGGGACCCTCCTTAACGAGAGGGCAAGAAGTGGCTTCCTCTGAGCTTGTTATCGTCAAATTAGGCCCTTCATTCACTGTTTCTCTCTAACTCTAACTCGCACTCTCTCTTCATGCCAACAACGAAAACTAATCAAGAGCCCCACACGTTGGCTGCATGACATTACGCGGCATTCTCATGAACAGTGCGGAACGCTGCAGAAAATGCGGACAAGGGTCAGCCCCTGCCCGTTACGAGCTTGTGGGACTGCTTCTAGGATGGCAATGAGGATTCTGGTATCGTCACAATTAACATGCGTTCTCCGGGTCGCCGGAGAACAAAGTAAAAAGGCTGTAGGATCCCTGAAGACATAGAAAAATCTTGGACGAACAGGTTAGAAATAACTGCAAAAAACAGGTTTCGCTATCTAAGAGGGTATATTGCACCAGGGCCGAGTGGGACTTTGGGCCCACCCAGGATCCTCTGCGGGCCGGGCACAGGAGAGCTCCACGTGACCAGGGCCGCCTGAGCGAGCCACCATTTCCGCAGGTGTCCCCGGCCTGGCTTTCCTGGAGGCACCATGGGCACGGGTACCCTTCTCCTCCCCAAATCCTGACGCTTTGGTGGGCATGTCGCTACAGCTCCGCCCGCCCCCTTCCCTGGGCCTCCACCTCTCTTTGGCTTTGGAGGAATTTGCGACTCTAGAAGGAGCAGGTAGGGAGGAGGTGCCGGCTGGTGCTCTTCAGACAGTCGCTTCAGATGGCAGCCAGGAGCAGCATTGCGAGTGCTGAGGGACGTAGTGCAAATGAACGCAACAGAAAGGGAGGAATGGACGATGGAGAAGCCTGGGCTGGGGTGGAGGAAGGTGGATGGGGGAGCTGGCTGAGAGAGCAAACAAGGAGAGGAGCATGAGGTTGGATGGCAATGGAGAACAGGGGAGGGGTGGCACATTTTCATGTAAAAAAGTAGACTGGACACAGGAATCAGGAAGTCCAAGATGGAAAAGAGAGAGAGAAAGAGAGAGAGAAGAAAACAAGAGGACAAATTACACCAGGTCACTAGGCATTCGTGTCTTTCAGTTGTAGGTGTCCCATCCCCACGTCTCCCTCTGACCCAACACAGTGACAAACAGCAGAGAGAAGCCTTGTCCATCAAGGGAGTCCTTTGTCTCGGCCCTCCCTCCCTCCCTCCCTCCCGAGCCAGGTGACGATTCCACAACAGTGATCTCCATACCTGTCGGAGCAGCCCCGCTCCTCAGGCAGGGAGGCAGGCAGGCAGGGCCGGGAGAAGACTCCAGGACCTTCCCACCTCTTCACCCCACCAGCAACCTCAGGATTACTTACTTGCAATAACGACCACGATGATGGCACAGATGGCCCCCAGCATGATCATCATCTGAGGAGAAATTAACAACAACAAAAATCGGTCCTCAGACTTGGGAAAGGAAGAAAGGATCCAGGAAGAGAACTTTCTCTGTCTTTGGGAGAAAGACGCACACAGCACCCAGGGAAATCTGCAGGCCTCCTGTCGAGGGCCCAACGCCCACACTCTCCATCAGACAATAATAACCCCTGCACCACAGGTGAAGCTCCTCAGAAACAGCAGCGCTTCTGTAAGCTTGCTTCTTTTTCCTGTTGTGTTGAAAAGCACTGCAGTGGATCTGTAGTCAAGTGGTTCCTTTTTCATGGTGAAGTATTCAGCTCATTCCTAAAAGCTGCACGTATTTAAATACATTAATCGCCGAAACCGGTTTGGCTCAGTGGATAGAGCGACGGTCTGCGGACTGAAGGGTCCCAGGTTCGATTCCGGTCAAGGGCATGTACATTGGTTGCGGGCACATCCCCAGTAGGGGGTGTGCAGGAGGCGGCTGGTCGATGTTTCTCTCTCTCTGTCCCTCTCCCTTCCTCTCTGTGGAAAATCAATAAAATATTTTTTTTAATTAAAAAAAATACATTTATCTACTCCAGTCATTGCATCGATGTTGGGTATTTGAGGAAGGGCCAGGTGAAACATTTTCGAGGGGTCCTTTTGGCAAAAGCAGCTGGACGAACCATTTCCAAACACCCGTTAGTGGGTCTGAATACTCTAGCGTACCCTGGCGGCCAATTCTGGGTAATGCAGCTCCAGGGAGCTTTTAAGACTTCCTCCCTCCAAGAAGAGTTCTCTGCAGGGCAAAGATCCTGTACCACTGAAGGGAAGGAATGTGGAACCTGCGGGCTTTCTGGCCTTCGGTGAGCGGTGGCCCAGGAGAAAGAAGGGGGGAAAGGACAAGAAAACTCACCTTGCAGTTTTTCCACCAATACTTCCTCTTTAGCTTGGCAGCACTGCTCTCAAACTGTGAGGCTCCCATCTGCAAGGCGTCAGCTCGGTCGTCTAGCTCCGACAGTATCTCGTCCCTCTTCAGGACCTTGTCCACATTTACGCGCATGATGTCCACCACCTGAGGGGGCCCAGAAACAAAGCAGCTAAGCTCTCCGCCAGGGGCACGGGGGAAAACAACCACCGTGGGATCGCAGGGCTGCCCTGCGTAACTCTAACGGATGGATGCCGTGCCTCCCAAAGCCTTTAGCTATCTCTATAAGAAAGAAAAGTTCTAAACTCCTATGACTTGGAAACCCTCGGGGGGAAACGCTCCACCTACCTCCTCCACTTGTGCCTGGGTTTGCTGTAGTCGCCGGTTGCTGGTCGTATTAGGAGGAGGGCCAGGGGGGGCCCCGCCTGGGGCAGCTCCTTCTGCCCCTTCTGCCCCTTCAGCGGGCAGCTGGGCTGGATCGGACCTGCAGAGAAAAGTGGACGGCTTATAGGCACATATGCATAACCCATGGGTGGACACAGACCAGGTGGGGGGGGGGGGTTAGGGGGCTCCTTAGTGGGGAGAAGGGGAGAATGGGAGCAAGCTGGAAGAGGTTAATGGGGGGGGGGGGAAGGAGGGCCTGAATAATACTTTTAACAATAAAGATTTTTTTAAAGAAAAAATAATAAAAAGAGCCCCGGGCGAGCCGAGTGTCCCAGGGGGCCGAGTGCCCCAGGCGAGCCGTGTGTCCCAGGGGAAGCAGTGGGACCCAGGGGAAGGGGCGGTGAAAACCAAAGAAGGAGCGGATTCTATTCATATAGTCCTGAGATAGTCACCATAAAACAAGCAGACTGCCAAATGAGGAGCGGATTCTATTCATGGGGTCCTGAGATGGTCACCATAAAACAAGCGGATTGTCAAATGACAGCGGGGAGGGGAAGGAGACCTGGGAGGAGATAGGAGAACAACCAAGGGACTGGTATGCATGAACATAAGTACAACCAACGAACACAGAACTCTGGGGAGGGAGGGCATAAATGGGAGGTGGGGGGGGGCAATGGTAAGCTATGTACACAGATAATACCTTAATAAAATAAAATTTAAAATAAATAAATAAATAAAATAAATAAAAAAGAAAAAATAATAAAAAGAAAAGTGGACAGAGTGCACAAAGCACCCAAAACAAGAAAGGAATCATGTGCATTCTCACCCCACACCATCAAATTCATGGCAATTAGGTTACTATATGTCATTAGAAGGGGTTCTAGCTCCTTGGCCATACCAAGGAGGGAGACACAGCACAGTGACAAGAAGCAAAATATAAAAGATCCTGTAACAATACTTAGTGGGGGTCGGGGACATCCAGGGTGGCATCAAGAGGTCTTATTCGGGCCATCTTCTGACCAAACTCACACACACCCTCTGACACAATGGTTACAGGGACTAATGTGCTACCTTTGGCCTGCATGGCACTGCCCTGGCTGTCCGAGCCTTTCACATAAAGTCAAACTGGAAACCTCCAATCCAGGTTAGAAGAGATTTGTACAACACCCTAAGCCCTCAGGATAAGCCTATGGACTAAACAGCTTTTTCCCAAAGCCTAAAAAGAGCAAGCTGACAGATTCTGCTTAACGGGATCCACTTACTGGTTATGTTTCATTCAACAATCAGTATACTGGCCGAAACCGGTTTGGCTCAGTGGATGGAGCGTCGGCCTGCGGACTGAAAGGTCCCGGGTTCAATTCCAGTCAAGGGCATGTACCTTGGTTGCGGGCACATCCCCAGTAGGGGGTGTGCAAGAGGCAGCTGATCGATGATTCTCTCTCATTGATGTTTCTAACTTCTCTATCTCTCTCCCTTCCTCTCTGTAAAAAATCAATAAAATATATTTTTTTAAAAACAAAACACAATTAGTATCCTGGGGCTGTCGTAAGGACAACTTGGAGAATCACCAAAGGCAGAGCCTCTGGTGGAGTGAGTCAGAACAGTTTGCTCGCTTTGTTTTTGGCAGAGAAGATGGAAATTTCATTTAGATAGAGCTGGGGCCTGAAATAATTACATTACGTATGAAATTGTTCCAAGCGCATAGACAGGAGGCAAAATTAAGGGAAATAGGCCTCAATGTACATGCATCTTTGACATTCTGTCCATTCTTTTTCCAGATTTGGCAACAAATCTCAGGAAACTACCCTATGTCCCAAAGAGACATATGTTCCTTATGCCCCAAAGAGAAACTGTGGTTCACACTACTACGCACAATGATTGTCCTCCATTCCCTTAGCCTTCGAAGGGATTGACCTAGTATGAAGTGTTCAAGATAAAACTCTCTTTCATGAAGTCTCACCTACGGCATGAGATTTTTCTCTCCCAAGGAAAAACCTACCAGCAGGAGGGAGGTCTCTCAGATTTGATGGGAGAATAGAAATCACAATAAGAACTCCTCAAACAGAAGCTAAATCTCCCAGAGCATACCTCCTAGGAGCAGTCTAAGAATAAGTGATACAGGGATTTAACCATCACAAAGTCACCACACAGGAAATGCCTTGACTACTCACAATAGAACTAATACCCAGAAGTCCCTCCTCCCTAAATGAATTTCTTTCAAGTCTAAGAAGACAGAGAATAACGCGTCAGAGAGGAGATGCTAGCAGATTACATCTGACTTATCCCCATTTACTTATCACTTTCTCACTTCTAAGGCGTAAAGGGGAGATCCAAAGCCACGGAAGCCACAAGGCTGGTGCTACCACTGACCTAAGCAGCAATCTACCGGTAGTTCTCTGAAGATGGAAAATCCAGTGAGTAGGTAGAAGCCACTGTTTGGTCTTGGAAGCAGTCCAGGATGGCGGCAGCAATGACAAGATTAAGGTCTGAGACCTTGTGATGCACTGCTAGTCACCACACTTTCTCTACCTCCTTCCACACATCCCACATGGATGCTACGGGGAACCAGTCAGCCGAGAAGGATCCTCCTTCCCCAAATGAAAACAGATGGGATCCTAGGACTTGACCAAAATGCATAGAATGTCACAGAGTAAAAGCTGCAGAAATCAGACTGAAAAAAATGTGACATGATTATAAAACATGTGAAGGGACCACCCCACTGACTCTTTGTTGGGAGTTGGGAACACTCAGCAATAAAATACCCAGAACAGCTATAACCTTTATGGAGGATAAGTACATCTTTTCCCGTTTTTTGCCATTAAGAGAAGCAACACAAATATGTCTAGGACCAGGCCAGGACTCCATCCAGGCAATGACAAGAAAGAAAAATCTCGACCACGCAGACAGTGGTCTTGACAGGGGAGTGCTTCACTTCTCTGGCCATGGTTCTCCCTCGGGATCTTGAAGATGGTCAGAGACTAAATGTAATTAATGCGTTGGGGAAGACGGGGATCCTCAGCTCTGTTTCCCTTCCAAACACTTGGCTGAGACTCAAGGAAGGGAAACATCTCAGGGTGGCCTTGGGAGGAATGGCTGTTTGGAATCAAATGGCACTGCCCCCTGAGTTCTCCAGAGCTGCTCACTCGGCAGACAAGTTTCTGGAGCTTTGCTCACTTGCCAAAGCGGGGGGGAGGCAACACGTAACAGTTGGGGTGAGGGATATACACAAATTACTAACTAGCAGATGCACCTACGACTGTCTTTCCAGAGGAACCAAGTACAGATTCGTTCAGACCCCAACTCGATAACTCCATGCCGCCCACCTTCGCCCTCTCCCGGGCTCCGCTAGACCGAGGACGGGTGCAATGAATGTGGGACCCCTGCGCCCCTGCCCCGCCCGTGAGGTGCTGGCTGTGGCTGGTGCAAGAGTGGGGTACTGCCCCCCTCCCTGGGGGCCGTCAGGTCTGGGGGCTGCGCGCGGTGCTAGTTCCCCGCGTCGCTGCAGCTGCTGCAATGCGCCATTTTCCATCATCCCGCAGAGTCAGGCGCTGGCGAAGAGAGTTGGCAAGGAGGGTCGAGCCCCCCCACAGCAGAGTCAACTCACATTTCTCCGAGAAGTGAGGATCGGTCTCCTCTCCGGAGGCTGCGGCGAGGGGAACGCTGCGGCTGAAGTCCACGGGACTGCCGAGCTGCACGTCTAGCAGACCACCCGGAGCTCTAGCTGCGGTGGAACTTACTGCAGCTGCAGTTCGGGTCCCGGTCTTTATCAGTGCCGGCCACGCCTCCCCCAGTAAGATTGACAACCCCGCGGCCCAATCCACGCCCAATCCCACCCCAATAAGGTTCCTCAAGAAGATTGACAATCCCACGGCCCAATCCACGCCCAGGCCAGGTGTAGTCCACATGGGAAACCCGAGCAAACTGGCCAATCAAAGCTCTCCTCTCACGGAAAGGCGCGGTTTTCTCATTCACTGACAAATGTAACTATAGTTGGCTAATCTGTAACTAAGCGACAGGGGGTTGTGGGAACACGCCTCTGGAGGGGCAACTCCCACAGTTTGAGTTAAGCCTCTTTTGGTGCCTCCCAGCCAATCGCTGAACAGTTTCTAAAGCCTGGCCCCGCCCAAGACCGACAGCTCCGCCAATCGCCTCTTCCGCCGGCAGCGGCCCCAGAGTCCCTCCCGGCCCCAGTGTCCGGCTCACAGTGGCCGGGGCTCTGGAGTCCCGGGGAAGTCGGTGATTTGTCAGTCAACGCACAGCCCTGACGCCCGGATCTGGCCGGCGTCTCACCCACCTGCCCGCCTCTGACCAACAACTCCGAGGACAGACAGAACGGCAGGCTCTCGGGCCCAAGTAGCGGGCGCGGGGTCCCATCCCACCAAAGCAGATCCGGAGGCTTCGTTCATCCCCTGCCGACAAGCTCCTCACGCAGTGCATCCTACATTGAACTTCCCGCTCCTCCTGTGCCTTCCTGGTACCTTCGCCACTAGGCAGGCCCAAACAACGGAAACCATCCTGGAATTCCTCCCCGCTCTTCTTTATCCCTCCTCTAATAATTCAACAAGTTGCGTCGATTTTTCCTTGTTAGTATTTCAAGAATTCTCTCCCCTTGTCTCACTGTTCTTATCCGTTGTAAAATTCTATTATTTTAGCTCCCGCTAGGGAAAAAAAAAAAGGTAGCAAACTGACACGATGCTTTCTTATCAGTCAGAACTGATTTTATATTTATTGAAAGTATATAGATATTTTTATCACTTTTTACTCTGGTGCATATATGTATTAGTAAAACACGAAAATATAGAACATAACAGTATTCCTAAAACATCATATTCAGAGGCTCTTATGATTCATTTTTTGACTCAGTCTTAGATGTTCATAATTTTCCACGCAATGTAGTCAGTCATCAAGAACTTTGGTGAGACAACATTTCTTCAAAGTGTTCCTCTTCTGTCTCTCAATTTTCTTCCAAGCCGCAGACACTCATTTGGCTAACAGTTATATTGAAACAACCTAATTTAGATGTTAAAATGAAAAAAAAAAGTACACTTTAGAATAAATGAAATACAGTATCTTTCTGTTTCTGATCTTGCCCTCCCTCATATCCATCCTCAAAGGAACCACCAGAATGATCTATGCCAGCGGTCGGCAAACTCATTAGTCAACAGCCAAATATCAACAGTACAACGATTGAAATATCTTTTGAGATCCAATTTTTTTAAACTTAAACTTCTTTTAATGCCACTTCTTCAAAACAGACTCGCCCACGCCGTGGTATTTTGTGGAAGAGGCAAACCCAAGGGGCCAAAGAGCCGTAGTATGCCAACCACTGATCGATGCAAATGTCACAACCCTGCTTAAAACTATTAAAACAATTGCTCTTAGAAACATAATGTATTGTAGCTGTGTTTATCCCATCTACCTCCTATAACCACACTAAAATGACAACCTGCAGGAACTGAAAACAAATCATAAACCCTCAAAGACAAAATTAAGGGGACGAATTATTTTTGGCAACATGAACACGTAAGTATCCCCACCAACTTTCCCCTGGAAAAAAAAAAAACTAAGTCACTGAAATTTTTTTAATTGAAAAAGTTTTAAACTTAAGAAAACAATACAGGGTCGTTCCCCTATAGCCCTTCATCTATAATATTAAAACCGGGAAACTGACATTGGTATAATCCACAGAACTTTTTCAGATTTTGCCATTTTTATATGCATTCCTGTGTATATGTGTGCGCGCGCCTGATGTATATATACCGTATTTGCCGGCGTATAAGACGATTTTTTGGCCCTGAAAAATACGTATTTGCCGGCGTATAAGACGACTGGGCGTATAAGACGACCCCCTAACATTTCCACTAAAAATACAGAGTTTGTTATATACTCGCCGTATAAGACTACCCCCCACTTGGAGGCATATTTTTCAGGGCCAAAAAATCGTCTTATACGCCGGCAAATACGGTAGTTTTATGCAATTTGTGAGGACTCCTTTTATCACCACCACAATCAGAATACAGAACTGTTACACTAGCACAAGACTCCTGGGAGCTCTCTCTTTATAGCCACACCCACGCCATCCCTAACCCTTAGCAACCGCTAAATTTTTGTAACACTGACTAGGACCTTTATACTAAGTTATAATGCAGCAGTAATAGTGGGCATCCTTGTCTTGTTGCTGATTTTTAAAGAGAATGCATGTCCATAAATCTGTTGTTGATCTCCAGCATATAATTTTTTATCAAATTAATGAAATTTCCCATTACTAGTTTAACAGGTTTTATTTTAATCATAAAAAGGACTCCAGCCAGCGTGGCTCAATAATTGAGTATTGACCTATGAAACAGGCGGTCACGGTTTAATTCCTGGTCAGAGCATATATTAGGTTGCAGGTCTGATCCCCGGTTGGGGTGTCTATGGGAGGCAACCAATAGAAGTTTCTCTTCCACTAAAATCAGTATTTTTTTTAAATCCCATATACAAAGATATCTAATTATGCCAGATATTCAACCTCTGCAGCAAGCAAATATGTACAAGATAGTCCCTACCTTCAGTGGGAATGAGGCTTAACTAATGGGAAAGACAGACACAGACACATTAAACCAAGCAAAATCAAAAAGCAAAAATATTATGAGTTCAAAGACTCAGCCAAATCAAAGTAAAGGAACCCTAAAAAGCATTCCCTTGCCTTCTTCCATTTTCCAAAGCAGTGGTACTCAACCCCAATTTAGAACCTCTTGGGAGCTTTTAAAAATATAATTGCTTGGAACCCAGTCTCAGATTGATTTCATTGGTTAGGATGGGTCCGAGTCTTCTTTTTTGTTGTTTGTTTTTTGTTAAAGCTGCTGAGAAGTTTCTAACATGTAACCAGGATTGAACAGCTCTGGTCTATAGGGTTTAAAAAAAAATCTAAGGTCATCATCCTGGCTAGACTCCTGGTCATTTGGCGCTATTTTTCCTATCTAAAACTTATTTTCTGTTATTAGAAAAATATTACTGATATGTCAATGATCATTAACTTAATCCTATGGACCTGTGTCAGTAGTTCCCACCTATGCTCACAAATCTATGTTCCCATGCCAAGGCTAGCCCCCCCCCCCACTCCTCTATCCACCTGAATTATTTTTTTTTTTAATATATTTTATTGATTTTTTACAGAGAGGAAGGAAGAGAGACAGAGAGCCAGAAACATCGATGAGAGAGAAACATTGACCAGCTGCCTCTTGCACACTCCCCACCGGGGATGTGCCCGAAACCAATGTACATGCCCTGGACCGGAATTGAACCTGGGACCCTTCAGTCCGCAGACCGATGCTCTATCCACTGAGCCAAACCGGTTTTGGCCTGAATTATTTCTTACTCATCAAAGCTCCTGCCCATAGATGTTACTGTTCATATTGAACATTGATTTCCCATGTCCTTCAGATGAAATTTTCCAAGACTTAGCTCTAATGTCATCTTTTCAACAAATACCTTTTCTGACTACCCTCCCTCCTGCCCCAGCCAAAGAAAAACTTAGAAGTCTCTAATTTTCCTATGCAATTTTCATATTTAAATTCATATTGTTTACATATATATCTCTTTAGTAGAATGAAAGCTACTGAGAGTTAGGAATCAATCCTGACAGTGATTTATGTCCCTACAAATAACCTTGCACATATGGTTCAGTATTTATTGAATGAAAATGTTACATACTGTTTCAGTTTCACACCTAAAACAAGATTGTTCTGTCCTTGAAAAGAACACCTTTTGTATTTTCACAGCAGGAAACAGCTTATAAATGCTCATTGAACTGAACTGTCAATTCCCTCTTCACTAATAATCACACGTTCTACTAAAATAATAAAAGGCTAATATGCAAATCGACCAAACGGCAGAATATCCAGTTGCTATGACGTGCACTGACCACCAGGGGGGCAGATGCTCAATGCAGGAGCTGCCTCAGGTGGTCAGTGCGCTTCCACAGGTACAGCTCAGCCAGAAGCCAGGCTCTCAGCTGGTGAGTGCAGCAGTGGTGGCTAGAGCCTCTCTGGCTTCCACAGCAGTGCTAAGGATGTCCAACTGCTGACTTAGGCCCACTCCCCACGTGAAAAGTTTAGGGTTTCAGAGAAATGGTATGGGTATATGTTAATATAAATTACGATCCTTGGTCTTATGGAAATGTATATATTATGTATCGGGGCTCATAATATGGGAGAGAGTTTTCAAAGTGATGGCTGGAGAAGAGCTAGATATAAGAATGGAGAGGTGGGTATGAAATATGAGTGGCTCTGGAATACGTTCCATGATTTGGTGGGACTTGGAGAGGAGACAATCGAATATTTAAGACTGCTAAGTGTAAGGTGTTCTGAATATATATACTGTATTTGCCGGCATATAAGACAATTTTTTGGCCCTGAAAAATATGCCTCCAAGTGGGGGGTAGTCTTATACGGCGAGTATATAACAAACTCTGTATTTTTTGTGGAAATGTTAGAGGGTCGTCTTATACGCCCAGTCTCTTATACGCTGGCAAATACGGTATTTTTCAGGGCCAAAAAAATCGTCTTATACGCCGGCAAATACGGTATTTTTCAGGGCCAAAAAATCGTCTTATACGCCGGCAAATACTGTACATGAGAGGCTGGTGCACGAAATTCGTGCACTTGGGTGGGGGTTCTCAGACCAGCCTGCACCCTCTCACAGTCCAAGAGCCCTTGAAGATGTCTGACCAAAGCTTAGGCCCACTCCCCTAAGCCACAGTCATAGATCCTTAGCTCCTGCATTGAGCATCTGCCCCCTGGTGGTCAGTGCATGTCATTCGGCCATTCAGCTGATTTGTATATTACCCTTTTATTATATAGGATAGGATGGAATAAACTATCCTTAACTAGAAAAGTATATACAGAGAGTGGGTCAAGGATATATTACACATTTCTGTTTCTCCTACAATTCTCTGCTCAAAAAAGTAACCAATAGTTTTTATAAGAATAGTACAGAAATATAATTCCACTTTTCCATTGCATTTCACTCCGGTGTGGATTTTTTTTAAAAATAAATTTTTATTGATTTCAGAGAGGAAGGGAGAGGGAGAGAGAAAAATCAATGATGATAATCATTGATCGACTGCCTCCTTCCCACCCCCAACTATGGATCAAGCCCGAAACCTGGGCTCCAGGTTTATAGGTTGATTGATGCTCAACCACTGAGTCACACCAGCCAGGTCCAATGTGGACTTTTAAAAATATATTTAACATTTAACATTAAGGGACAATTAAAAATTACCACTTTCAATACATGAAACCTAAATGTCAGAAAGTGGCCGAAACTGGCTTGGTTCAGTGGATAGAGCATCGGCCTGTGGACTGAAAGGTCCCGGGTTCGATTCCGATCAAGGGCATATATCTTGGTTGCGGGCATATCACCAGTAGAGGGTTTGCAAGAGGCAGCTGATTGATGATTCTCTCTCATCGCTGTTTCTAACTCTCTATCCCTCTCTCTTCCTCTCTGTAAAAAATCAATAAAATATTTTTAAATAAATAAATAATAAATGTCAAAAAGTGCCGACAATAATTTTTCTTTTTTAAAGGCAAATAGACATGGCTAAACTGCAAAAGGCAAGTGGTAAAGTCCAAATCTAAGATCCTAAGACTTAGGAATGAGTAGACTTCATAGTCTACGTGAGTAAAAGTAGCATCTAGAGGAAAATAAAGTGTGTGGATAACAGATTCTAAAGAAGCCTCATTTTATTATGGAGAGCATGCAAATTCCTTTCCTCATAGGGAAAAAAAGTACTATTTCCCTTCACCTGGATGTTAGATAGGCCTCTTCCACAGTCCCCAGCTTACTCTTCTACCGGTACTTTCCATGTCGGTTAAAATGTTTGTAGAGATAGCTGATGCGTTTGTTAAGTTTGTGTAGGTCATCACTGAACATCCGTTGTCCAACCATTCTCCTCTTTCTGATACAACGCTGCAATTCATTCCCCTTCCAGCCTCGAAGCCATTTTGGGCCCTTGATTAGTTCTTTGGGATGCTTTTCAAAATTTCCTGTGTAATGTGAGAAAACATGTTAGCCCTAAGACAACACAGCCTCGACCAGCTGCTAAGCCTTCAGCACAAGTTGCACTGCTCAGAGTAGCACCTACAGACAAGACACGTTATACTACAGTATCAAGAGCACAGACTTTGGAGCCAGATTGTTTGGGGTTCAAATACTGGCACTGCCATTTGGTAGTTTTGAAAAAATTAACTTAGCCTCTTTAAGCCTCAGCTTCCTCTCCTGCAAAGTGAAAACGTTCTTATGCGGATTAAATGAGTTAATACATGTAGGGCACTCAGAACAATGCCCAATATAACGTAAATAACCACATGAGTGTTTGCTCTTTGCTATTTTTCAAGGTACCATTCCTACACAGGTTGGGGGGAAACTTACAACATAATTGCCATTCTTTTTTAAAAAAATATATTTTATTGATATTTTACAGAAAGGAAGGGAGAGGGGTGGAGAGCTAGAAACGTCGATGAGAGAGAAACATCGATCAGCTGCCTCTTGCACACCCCTCACCCGGGGATGTGCCCGCAACCAATGTACATGCCCCTGACCGGAATCGAACCCGGGACCCTTCAGTCCGCAGACCGACGCTCTACCGCTGAGCCAAACCGGTTTCGGCCATAATTGCCATTCTTAAATCCTCTACAAGGGAGTAGTCGAATCTTACCCAGGATCCCGATGTTGTCATACACCCCAAACATGGCCCTCTTCTCGTTCCAACGATCAACCACTTTGGGGGGCGGGACGGTGGGCCTTACAAAATACAAGTCAGGAACACCTAGGGATGGAGAAGAAAGAGACTGAATCCTGGCCGCTTACTGAAAAGCAGTTCTCCGAGCGCCTCTCTACATCCGCCACTTACCCAGAGAGAAACTTCTGCAGGCCTGGGGCATCCAGCTCCACAGGCGCCTTCCTGCCTCCGCGGCGAGGCACCCTGCCATTGTTCCCGTCTCTTTCCCCTACAACGGCATACAGCTATAGCAGAGTGCTAGCCAGGCGCGGCCTTCAAGGATTTGACAGGAACCGCTCGCGCTGCCCTCACCCGGGTTTCAGGTGGAAGCAGCCATCTTGGGCCTTACCCAGGTAGCTCTGGGCGCAGGGAGCTCCTAAGCTCCTCCTACCCCAGCCACAAGCCCCGCCTCCCGAGTTCGGGCGCTCGGAGGCCCGGGGTGTCACTCAGACCCAGCCCCGCCCAGGTGCTTCCGTTCTGCGAGCCGGAAGTCTTTGAGCGGGCGGAAGAGGTGAGGGATTCTCCCAAAACCGGGTTTCAAGAAAATGCATTTTGTTTCCTTGGCCATCCCTCAACTGCGAGGAAGATGGTCCAGACCCTGGAACCCAGAGCTTCCTTCTTCTATGCCTCACAGCAGTTTTGCGCTGTCGCTTTTTTCTTTCCTTTTTTTTACTATCCCTATTGTACAGGGGAGGAAATCGGGCTCCAGAGTGAAGTGACTTTGCCGGACATCACGTAGCAGCGGAAATGGCGGAACCCGGACTAGATGCTAAAGCTTCTAAATCCCGGCCTGGACTTGCCTCCAGGCCTGGGTTTGACTGAGCGGGTCAGTACTCCAGGGGCTCTACCACTGCCCAGCTAGGCACGCGGCATCTCTGGCACACACTGCCGGGGCCTCCGACCCACCGACTGCGGGCAAAGGGCCAAGGAAGGAAGGCAGCAGCCGCAAGACTTAGGGGGCTGGAGTCCAGATTCTACAACTAGGCCCCGCCCCTCTCTAGGCGGTGCGGCCCGGCTTTCCGGATCCTGCGCTGTGATTGGTCGGTCTCTGCAGCGAGCGTCGCGATTGGTCCGCTGGCGGCCGTTGAGATTTGAACTCCATGTTTGTGGCCTTGCCCGCGCGTCGCCTGGCTCCGAGGCTGGTTTTTGCCTCCGCCTGCTGGGGATTGGCCGCTTTCTCTGCCCGCTTCAGTGCTGCCTCGCTGATTGGTGCGTGTTAGGCACGCCCGGTCTTCTCCATTTCAGCTCCATTGCCGGAGTCCCAGGAACGACCCGCGGAGTTCTCGGGTAAGATGTGGTGATCATGGAGGGCGGGGAATGAAGAGACTGGGAAAGCAGGGTACGGCGGGCACGGGTGTTAGAACGCGGTGTTAGGCGGCATACGAGAGGCAGGGAGGTCTAGTGGGCATATCCATGGGGTACGATGCGGTAGAAACAGTCTGATAGGTCTGCGGCAGAATTTTGCATCTCTTGCCTTAAGCTTTCTTAGCCTCATTTTCTTCATCTGTAAATTGGGCTGTGTTATGTATCCCATGGGAGTAGGGATCTGAAGAATTAAGTCAGGTATCCAAATAGCCTAATAGGACATGGCATACAGCACACATGTAATAAATATTAATGCTCTCCCGTTTTGGAGCCAGGAAACCATTGTTCTGACCTCAGGGGAGACCTTCTACTTAACAAGTTTAGTTCATAACAACAAATTATAATGCAAACACAAGGCATTGTGATATGCTGCTTTACAGTTCTTTACACGCTTTAATATCCCTTGACTCATTAGGTTCTCAGAGCTTCTATGTAAACTAGGAACCCCGTTTTGCAGATGAGGTTCATGACATGACCAAGTGGCAGAGTCATGAGTGAAATGAGATATTATTCCTGGCTTGATCTCATATCCTCTAAGATAATTATCTGCATGATGTAAGGCTAAAGCTCATTATATATTGGGAGGGAGAGGAGAACTAGAAGAAAAGACGGGCTTTAGGTATTTTCTGTTTGTTTTCCAGCCCTGAGAGCCAGTGGAAGAAGGATGTCTCCCCAACTGTGTGATTTCCATCTGCCTTTAACCCCAGAGGAATTGTTGAAAAGTGGAGGGGTGAATCAGTATGTTGTGCAAGAGGTACTGTCCATCAGAAATCTTCCATCACAGCTTAAAGGTAAGACTCCATAGCTGACACTGTGCCTAGCACTTCAAAACAGCAGACCCACGTGTAATCAAATGGTCTGTCTGTTCCACTACACCACCAAGCTCCATAAGTGCAAGGGAACTCTTTCATATTCCCTAATATTTTCTCCTCAGCATTGCTTGGGATGCATTACAGGAAGAATGCACTCATTGACCACCTTATCTCAGTTATTCAGTAAACATTCTTTGTATTTACACTGTTATTCAGTGTATTGGAGAGGAGGGAGTGGTTATTTCAGGTATTTTCCTCTTTCCATATGCCGAAATAAAGGCCTAGTGAATTTAAAGGTTACAGGAGAAGATAGCTTTCTCAGGGTGTCTGGGACTTTATCTGACCTGTTTCAAGTAAAACTTTTTTAGAGTCTAGAACTCCTGTTTCCAAGAGTGTGCAATAATGGGGGGTGGGGGAGCGCGTAATATGTGCCCTAACTGGTTTAGCTCAGTGGATAGAGCATCGACCTGCAGACTGAAGGGTCCTAGGTTCAATTCCGGTCAAGGGCATGTACCTTGGTTGTGGGCACATCCCCAGTAAGGGGTGTGCAAAAGGCAGCTGATTGATGATTCTCTCTCATCTATGTTTCTAACTTTCTATCCCTCTCTCTTCCTCTCTGTAAAAAATCAATAAAATATATATTTTTTAAAATAATATGTATATACAGCTGCAACACTGTACAATATATGTGCAATGCAATTACCCATAGAAACCTATAGATGACCGAGAACAATTTTATGTATTATCAAGCAAGACCCATCATGTCACTGTACTGGAAGTGGTCGTGTATAAGTTAGATTGCTTTGGAGATTAAGCAAGGTAGAGATTAAGGCTCTGGAGCCAAGTTGCCTGAATTTGAATCCTGGCTCTACCACTCTGACCTTGGACAAGTTACTTGGTTTCTCCATGCATCAGTTTTTCCCATGTGTAAAGATAAAAATAATAACCTACTTCACTTACTGTCTTCAACTGGAAGGTCAGTTAATGCAGCATCTTGATAATCTGATAAACTCCAGTTTTATCTCCTGTTAGCCATCCCATCATAGTTACCAAATGGCAGCTCCTTCTTCTGACCAGAAATAGAAAAGGGAATTTTCCTTTTTGTGCTTTTTCTTTCTCTTTAAAAATTTTTACCAGAACCTTCCCAACAGATCTAGCCATAATTGGATCATGTGCTATTTCCATAACTAGTTACTAGTAAGAGAAATGGAATTACTAAAATTGACTAACCTAATCAAGATCTATTACCTAGGAGTCTCCCTAAACCTGAACATATCACCATTTGCTAAACAAGGAATAAGGAGGAGTGTGGAGGTTGACTGATGGATGGCCAATCAACAGTGTCATTGTGTGGATATCTGTATCACAAGTTGCACACTATAGCAAACTGTTCTTCAGTTATTATAACGCATTATTTTTTTTAAGTGGATGGTCTCTCTGTTTAAGAGTCTTTAAATAACACTTGCATTGCTTATGATGTTTACAATCCTGAATATCCTATCTAATAATGAGGGAATATGCTAATTGACTGCTCCACCCTCAGAGATGGCAGAGCCCACAGCCACAAGATGGTAGTACCCAGTCCCCTCCACCCCCAGGGCAGCAGGCGTGTAGCACAGCCAGGCCCACTCCCAGTGGGTCCGGCCACTCCGTGCACCTGCCACCTCAGCTGCCCAGGGCCATCTCAAGGCCCAGGAAAGCCTAGGATGGCGGCTGCCCAGCCTCCCATGGCCGCCCAAGGCTCTGGTAACCAGGGCCAGCCAAGGCTTGTGCTGCTGGCAGTGGCAGCAGCAGAAGTGTGATGGGGGCATTGCCTTCCCCTGAGAGCTCCGAGACTATGAGAGCGGGGCAGGCCAAGCTGAGGGACCCCCCCTCTAATGCATGAATTTTCATGCACTGGGCCTCAATAAAGTTCTATAAATATCCAAAATCAGATCATTTGATTTGTTCAACAGGTATATATACTAAGGACATGCTATGTGCCAGGCACTGTTCGAGGCGACAAAATAGTAGACCAAACAGACAAGATGACAGTTTTTCAAGGCTTTCAACAAGTAATAAATAAACACCGAGTATGCCAGGTCGTTGTAAATGCCAACAAGAAAAATAAAGCGATAAAGATAAATTGTGCATCAGCAGGGACTGGCATTTTGTGTTGGATGATTGGAGAAAGCTTGCTGTTAAATGACAGTTGAGCAGAGAAGGAGTGATCTATGCAGATCTCAAGGCAGGGCATTCCAAACAGACAGAAAGCCAGTGGATAGCATGTCAGCCTGTGGACTGAAGAATCACGGATTCCATTTCCAGTCAAGGGCACTTAGCTCAGTTGCACCTGCTCTAGTTAGTGAGCTTGTAGGAGGCAACCAATTGTGTCTCTCTCCATTCTCTATAAAAATCAATGGAAAAATATCCTTGAGTGAGAATTAACAAAACAAAAATTTAAAGGATTACTCTGTTGAACAGACTGTAAAGGGTAAGGGAAAGTGGTAGGCTATATCAGGTAGCTTGCCTGGGGTGATAGCAGCGGAGGGGATCATAAAGGGTTAGATTCTGAGTATTTTTGTGTGTGTGTGTGTTAATTGATTTTAGAAATAGAGAGGAAGGAAGAGAAACACTGATTTGTTTTTCCGCTCATTTATGCATTCATTGGTTGGTTCTTACATGTGCCCTGATGGATGGAACCTAAAACTTTGGCATAAGAGGATGTACCTCTAACTAACTGAGCTACCTGATCAGGGCCTGAATATATTTTTAAAGTAGAGTCAATAGGATTATTGTTGGATCAAATTGGACTTATGGGGCTAGAAAAAAAGAATCAAGGGGTTGCAAGGCTTTTGACTTGAGCAACTAGAAGAATGGTGTTGTCATTTATTGAGTCCAGGACATGAGAGGAGCAGGTTTAGACTGTGGAATTCAGGGGAGAGGAACCAGGTAAAGATATTTGAGATTTGATTTTCAGCATGTAAAGAGCATTTGAAATCATGAAATTGGAGTGAAAGTAGATGGAGAAGAAAAACAATTTGAAGTCACAAGACCAAAAACAAGTCCAACATTTAAAGACTGCAGAACCTGGCCATCGTGGCTCAGTAATTGAGCATTGACCTATGAACCAGAAGATCACAGTTCAATTCCCTGTGAGGGCCCATACGTGGGTTGCAGACTTGATCCCCAATTGGGAGTGCGCAGGAAGCAGCTGATCAATGAATGATTCTGTATCATCATTGATGTTTTTATCTCCCTCTCCTTTCCTCTCTGAAATCAAAATATATTTAAAGGCTAGAGAGATGAGAAAGAACCTATAAAAGAAACTAACGACCAATTATTGAAGCAGAAAGTGAATGAAGGCACTAAATGGGAGCTACATTAAGAGAATATTTTAGCCAAAACCAGTTTGGCTCAGTGGATAGAGCATCAGCCTGTGGACTGAAGGGTCCCCGGTTTGATTCCGGTCAAGGGCATGTATCTTGGTTGCGGGCATATCCCCAGTAGGGGGCGTGCAAGAGGCAGCTGATCGATGACTCATCGATGTTTCTAACTCTCTATCTCTTTCCCTTCCTCTCTGTAAAAAATGAATAAAATATATTTTTTTAAGAAAAGAATATTTCAAAAAGGAAAAAAAGAGATCAACTGCAAATTGAGATTACTAGATTTAACGATTTGACAATTGCTGGCAACTGTGATAAACGCTGTTTCAGAGAAGTGGTACAGGCTTATGAGAAAATGGGACGAGAGATTAGAGATGGTGGTAAGTTTAGATAACTTGGTTTTGCTTTAAGGGGTATCAGAGAAATGGGGTGGTAGCTAGAAGAGGAGATAAGAGTCAATGGGGGATATTTTTGGTAAGATGGGTAGCGTTACATGTATCTATTGAATGGGAATGCTCAGAGGGAAAAGCTAATGATGCAAAAGGGATAGGAAACAATTATTGGAACAGTACCTTTTAGTAGGTAAGAGTATGTGATCTGGTACATGGGGTGGTGGGGAATGGTTTTATTAGAGCATGGACAATTTATGTGCAATAGCAAGAGAAGGCAATCTATGAGCACAGATGCAGGTAGTGCAGGTAACTACAGAGCTTGGGGCATATAAAAGTTATCTTCTGTCCCAATTCTGTTTTCTCCATGAGAAAGGCAGTGATACCTTTATTATTATTATTATTATTATTATTAATATATGTTTTTATTTGTTTCGGAGAGGAAGGAAGAGGGGGAGAGAATAGAAACATCCATGATGAGAGAGAATCATTGATCGTTTGCCTCCTACACACCCCACACTGGGGATCGAGCCCAACCTGGGCATGTACTCTTGACCAGAATTGAATCTGGGACTTTTCAGTTCGTAGGCCAATGCTCCATCTACTGAGCCAAACCGGCTAGGGCAGGAAGTGATACCTTTAACTGAGGGTGAGTTTAGAAAGGAGGTCTTGATGTCATAAGCAGAAGAAAGTGAAAAATTGCCTAGAAGAAAGTGAGTGACCTTAGGATTATTGTTGTAAAAGGCTTAAGAAATAATCCTATGTAATAAAAGGCTAGTGTGCAAATTGTCCCCTCAACCAAGGGGCAGAGCTGGCCCATCACCTGCCCTGGGCCCCTGCCCCTCCACCCCCACCAGCCAGTCAGCCAGATCCCTGCCTGCCAGCTGGACCCCACCTGTGCACAAACTCATGCACCAGGCCTCTAGTACATCATAAGTTTAAAGAGAATAGCCAGCATGGTGTGTTTGTTTGTTTGTGTTGTTTTGGTGGGGGTTTTTGTTTGCTTGTTTTTGTTCATCCTTACCTGAGGATATTTTTTCCATTCATTTTTAGAGGGAGGGAGGGACATCAATGTGAGGGAGAACATTGATTGGTTGCCTCCCGCACTTGTCCCAACCAGTGCCGAGGATCCAACCTGCAACCCAAGTGCATGCCCTTGACTGGGAATTGAACCTGCCACCCTTTGTTGTGTGGTCCAATGTCTAATCACTGAGAACACTAGCCAGGGCAGTAAATTTATTTTTTATAGGGTGTGTGTTAGTAATTTTGAAACTGCTTTATGTGTATACTAGATTAATTAAGCTAATACATAAATGAACTCACGTGTTTAATATAGATAGGTAAAATAGGTGAGTGTGTGTGTGTGTCCTGCTTTTTTTTACTAAGAGGGTCTAAAAACAATGATGTTTCAATAGCAGTAAGCCAACTAGTGTCTATAACTTGCTTTCTACATACCATTCTCACAAAAAAGGAACCAGAATTGTTGGTAATCAAAGTTAACAACCCCAATGTTAACTTTACTTGTAAAACAGGACAAAATGTAAGATCTACACTAATAAAATAGAAATGTGTAAATTGACCATACCTCCATGATGCCCAACAGCCAATCAGGAGGGGACTTGCAAATTAGCAGGACAAAGATGGAGGCAGCAGCTCTAGGTGCCAAGCAGCCAAGTGGGGCAGAACTCCTGCTATGAGGAAGAGGGTAGGGGCGGAGGGAGCTACAGGAGCAAAGGCCTGGGTCCCAGGTGCCTGAGGAAAACCGGTGCTGGCAGCCAGGGGAAGGAAGGCCTATTGCAAGAGTCTTCGTGCAACGGGCCTCTGGTATTATTATAATAGGTTACATTGAAATGAACTATTTTGTGATTTTGCCAATAAAAGCAATTTTCTGCCATGAATAGAATTTACCAAAAGCGCCTCTCCCCTCTGTACTGATCAGATTCTTTCATCTTTATAGCTTTTCAGGTTGCCTTCCGAGCTCAGGGACCCCTGGCCATGCTGGAGCACTTTGATACTGTGTACAGCATTCTACAGTAAGTAAAGTACTCACTGGTGTTTTTAAAAGAACTGGTGGCAGTTTGAACTAACTTTGCATGTTAGTCCTGAAATTCTAAATTATATTCATTGATAAATTGTTCTGGATGTGTCCTACCTGGTTTGGCTCAGCAGATAGAGCATCCATCCGCCTGTGGACTTGAAAGGTCTCAAGTTGAATTTGGGCAAGGGCACATGGCTGGGTTGCAGGCTCGATCCCCATTGTGGGGCGTGCAGGAGGCAGCCAATCGATGATTCTCTCTCTTTATTGATGTTTCTATCTCCCTTCCTCTCTGAAGTGAATAAAAATGTATATTTTTAAAAAATTGTTCTGGGTTGTCTGCTGAAACCGGTTTGGCTCAGTGGTAGAGCGTCGGTCTGCAGACTGAAAAGTCCTAGGTTTGATTCCGGTCAAGGGCATGTACATCGGTTGCGGGCACATCCCCAGTAGGAGGTGTACAAGAGGCAGCTGGTCGATGTTTCTCTCTCATTGACGTTTCTAGCTCTCTATCTCTCTCCCTTCCTCTCTGTAAAATATCAATAAAATATATATTTTTTAAAATTCTTCTGGGTGCTGATATCTCTACTGATGAGCATTTACACCAACTTGCTACCATATTTTTTCAGTTGAGCAATTTCACATGTATTTTTAACCATTAGGTTCTTCAAGTTAGATCTGATCTGTTAGAATGGGCTCTGCAGGTTTCTGTCTCAACCCTTGCACTTTTTTCCTTCCTAGTCACTTTCGAAGTATAGATCCTGGCCTCAAGGAAGATGCCCTGGAATTCCTGGTAAAAGGTGTGTATGGGGGCAAGGGGCAAGTATGGGATAGAAGGTGTTGGTTGGTTGTTTACTACATTTTACCAGCCACATGATGATATCAAGGCTATGGTGATTCAGTTGGTTTGGCTAAGCCCAGGGACCTTTGACCTTTTAGGTCTGTAATCTTGGTGGGCAATACAAAGTTATGTATGTTCACTGTAAGGGCAGACCAACAAGAAACTCTTCCTGCTTTTGAAGAATTATCTCTTTCATGGAGGTAATTTCTTCCCAGTTGCCAGGAAGAAATTGTGGTAACTGGAGTGAGTAGGAAGGGACAAGGCATGTTCGTCGTATCAGGGTCAAGGGTCCCAAAGGACTTAGCTTGTGTTGTGGCCACTGAGAAATGAAACACAGATCTTTGGTAATCTGATGGCTGCGAGTGCAGGTGTTTAGAAGTTGGGTACTATGGGAAAGGGAATGAAACTGACTCCGATTCTGACCCTCACAGTGGTATCCCGCCATGCTCAGGAACTTCCAACTATCCTCGATGATGCAACTTTGAGTGTATCAGATAGAAGCGCCCACCTAAATGCCCTCAAAATGAACTGCTATGCTTTGGTACGCCTCTTGGAATCCTTTGAGACTATGACCACCCAGACAAATCTCATGGACCTGGACCTTGGTGGGAAGGTAACTTGGAGTTCCTGGCTCATTTAATAGGAAGGATGGTGAATGGCTAGGAAAGAAGGGAATCCAATGATTCTGAAACTCCTTTCTGTTCTTACTTAGGGTTTATACTCAAAAGTATCACGACATACCTCTTCTGTATTATCTTCTATCTTGTCTCGATACTGGTTAGCTTAGGCACTCAGACTAGCAGATCTTGACTTTTTTTCTAAAGATATACATGATCTTTTTTTAGGGCAAGAAAGCCAGAGCCAAGTCAGCCCATGGCTTTGACTGGGAAGAGGAGAGGCAACCAATTCTTCAGCTTCTAACACAGCTCCTCCAGTTGGACATTCGTCACCTATGGAAGCACTCAATAATTGAAGAGGAATTTGTCAGGTAGGCAGTTAAAATGACTACAGATAATACTGAGCTATGTGAAATGAGAGCTCTTTTGCTGGACCTACTTCATGCCTCAATTGTATCTGTAATATAGAAATATACTCCGAACATTAAGCTATTATGAAGTAGATAATGAATGTTAGAAACTGCTGTGAATTTCTCATCTTTTTTTTTTCAATTTCTCGTCTTTAATACCCATGTATTCATTCATGAAACATTATTTACTGAGAAACTCCTAGGTGCATAGTTGGTATCATTATAGGCACCAGAAACAAAAGTTTCTGCCCTAGTTTGTTTTATAGAGCAGAAGCCAATTTTTAAAATAAGAAGAATATATATTATTTTTATGTTTTATTACTATGGAGAAAAATGGAGGGGGGGAACATTTAATGGAAGAAGGTTATGATTTTAATTCATTCATTCTGGCAAGATCTCTGACATTTGAGCAAAGACCCAGAGGAGGTCATCAGGCAATGAGACTATCTGGAGGAAGAGCAAGGGCAAAGACCCTGAGGAGGGAGGTGTCCAGATGTACAAGGACTAGCAATGAGGCCAGAGAGAGGGATAGGTTATAGATCGGGGGCGGGGGGCAGTTGGAGCCCAATTGTGCAGATGCTTGTAGGCCATCATGGTGCTTGGCATTTTCTCAGTGAGATGAGATTCCTCAAGGGTTCTGAACAGGACAACAGGTGTTCTTACTTGGTCTTTAACAAGGCTATCTTGGCTGTTGTGTTGAAATAGACTATGGAGGGAGAGAAGTGGATGACCAGTTAGAAGTCTATTGCAATAACTTGGGCAAGAAATAAAGATAATTTAGACCAGAGAGTGTTAGTGGAGATGAAGAGAAGTGGTTGTAGTTAATACTTTTTTTTCTTAAATGTAGAGCTTACAATATGAGTGACAGATGTGTGTGAGGTTTGAGGGAGGATGACGAAATCGGAACATTTGGAAGAATGGAATTGTCTGTAACTGAAATATGGGGAGTCTATGGGGGTGTGTTTTGGGGAAGAACATTAGAAGTTATGTTTTAGACATACAATGTTTTAGGTGCTTATTAGATACCAAAATGTCAGATTCAGATGTAGAATGTACAACTCTGGAGTACAGGAGAGAGGTGTGGCCTAGAGGTACACATTTGGGAATCTATGTTTTTAATAGCCATAAGACTGAATGAGATTACTAAATCAGTAAGTAGCCACAATAGAGCAGAAATCCAAAGACTCTACCCTGGGACACTTCAGCGTTAAGAAGGTGGGGTGATGAGAAGGGACCAGACAGATAAACTGAGAGACGAGTCTAGCATTCAGGAAGCCATATGAAGCATGTTTCTTTTGGAGAAAGAAGTGACCAACTATGTCAAATGGAGCTGAGAGGTCAATTAAGCTAAGAACTGAATTGACTTATATTTAACAATGAGAAGTCACTGGTGAGTTTGTCCTATCTTTTATCATATACAGGAGTGGGCAAAGTAGGTGTATAATTGTTTTTATGGTAAATAGTACAATAATCCTACATAATAAAGAGGTAATGTGCAAATTGACCATCACTCTAACACACAAGATGGCTGCCCCCATGTACACACAAGATGGCCTCCACAAGATGGCCAGCAGGGGAGGGCAGTTAGGAGGGACCAGGCCTGCAGGGGAGGGCAGTTGGGGGCGACCAGGCCAGCAGGGGAGCAATTAGACGTCAATCAGGCTGGCAGGGGAGTGGTTAGGGGGTGATCAAGCTAGCAGGCAGATGAGCGGTTGGGAGCCAGCAGTCCTCAATTGTGAGAGGGATGTCCGACTGCCCGTTTAGAGCCTTAAATGAGCAGTCGAACATCCCTCGAGAGGTTTCAGATTGGAGAGGGTGCAGGCTGGGCTGAGGGACACCCCCACCACCACCCCCGCACGAATTTTGTGCGCCAGGCCTCTAGTTAATAAGTAATACATGAATAAACTGTTTCGCATATTCACAACTGTAAACTGGACTTTTGCGCACCCCTATTCAGGTTCTGTACAGGCATCCTAACTGGTTTAAAATTGGTAATCTCAAAGGACCAAGTACCTATCTGAGGTCATCAATGCAACTTGCTATGGAAGGTGGTAGATAAATGAAGAAAACCAGAAGACCCTGACTTCAGTGGCAGTAGAAATAGAATGAATGGAGGCAGACCCCCAATATAATTGAGTCCAGACGACTGATTTCATCATCTCACTTTGTTCCTTTCTCAGTTTGGTTACTGGCTGCTGTTACCGCCTTCTGGAGAACCCCACCATTGGTCACCAGAAGAACCGCTCTACCCGGGAAGCCATAACACGCCTGCTTGGTGTAGCCTTGACACATTACAACCATATGCTCAGTAAGTTAGCCCTTCATCTTGCCCTACCTTTTTCACTTTGCCCTTAATTTCTCATGTTTAGTACTTCCACAGGTGCCACAGTGAAAATCATCCAGATGCTGCAGCACTTTGAACACCTGCCACCTGTACTGGTGGCGGCTGTGAGTCTATGGGCAACTGATTATGGAATGAAGAGCATAGTGGGAGAGATTGTAAGGTAACTATTGGCTTCTTAGTTTCTAATTCTCGTTTCTCTGTGGGAGAAGATAAAGAAAGATTAGAAATAGAGTATATTCTCTGTATAATACTAGATTCCTTCAGCTATTAGATACCAGTCTTACCTCCTCTTACTGGGAATTGAGTTATCTTACTGTGGCTGTGTTTTCTTCCTTGCGTATAGAGAGATTGGACAGAAGTGTCCCCAGGAGCTGAGTCGGGACCCTATAGGAACAAAGGGCTTTGCAGCCTTCTTGACGGAACTAGCAGAACGTATCCCAGCCATCCTGATGACCAGCATGTGCATTTTGCTAGATCATCTGGATGGAGAGGTAGGTGGTACCCTGGGGATCTCAGGTTTTCTGGGGCTTTATGTATGTTTTTGTACCAAGGAGGTAGCTATCACAAGAAGTCTGGTCTTATCACAGTTGTCTGGTCTTATCACTGTGACACTTAAGATAAGGTAGGGAAGCAGATAAGGTTTATTGAATAAAGAGCCTATTTTACTGTCACATTGGTGTTCTCCAGGTCTGGTAGGGGAGGTGACAGTTCCACAGCTTAAGTTCAGAGAAAGTGACAGCTGTGATTCTGAATCCCATCCGTTTTTCGGATGAAGCCTCTTCCTACCATCTGGCTTGCCTTTCTTCCTCAATACAATAAACTGTCTAAAATCAACCCATGTCTTCTCTTTTTTTAGAAATATATATATAATATGTTTGTTTGTTTTTAATTGATTTCAGAGAGGAAGGGGGGTTGGGAGAGAGAGATAAAAAAAAAAATCAATGGTAAGAAAGAATCGTTGATTGGTTGCCTCCTGTACTAGGGGGTCGAGTCCAAAACCAGGAGTCAAATCGTGACCTTCTGTTCATAGGTTGACATTCAACCACTGGGCCATACTTGCCTGGATCAATTCTCTTTTGTCCCTGAATGCCAACCTGGTCATTTCCTAAACTAATGCAGGACACTCTTATGTGAATATTAAGGACAGAGACGGTTTACTATTTAATTTCTTGTACATGACCCCCTTTTCTGGCTCTTGGCCTAGAAAATAATCCTAAACCATCTTCTCTACCAGATTCTGTAATAGACTTGCTGGCACTGTAGAACTGATTTCTATTTCTCTGTGTTTCCTTTTCTGTCAGTAAAATAGGGGAGTGGGAGGGAAGGGCATATTTATTGGTAAGGATCAAAGATGGTGAGACCTCAGGTGATAAGTAGTCATCAATACTTTTCAAATGTATCAGTATAATGGTAGATAGATTCAATTTCCTATTTGGCTACCACCATGATTACCTGGATGAACCTTAGGGGGAAAATGGTGTTTGGCTCTTGTTTATTTTGTCTCTACATTCCTCTCTGAGCAAATAAAGCCCCTCTGGGATTCAGCTTTCCCCAGGGAAAGTTATAGCTGAGACAAGCAAGGATAACCTTGACTACAGGCCTTGCCCCTTCTTAGTGCCTGGACAGGCATAAAAATTAGTAAAGGGAAAGTGAGTAGTGGAGTGCAGAGGCTTATACCAACTTCATTTCTCTCTCAGAATTACATGATGCGCAATGCTGTGCTCGCAGCCATGGCAGAGATGATACTGCAGGTTCTGAATGGTGAGCAGCTGGAGGAAGCAGCCCGAGACACCAGAGACCAGTTCTTGGACACCCTGCAAGCCCATGGCCATGATGTCAATTCCTTTGTACGAAGCCGTGTTCTGCAGCTCTTCACCCGAATCGTCCAGCAGAAGGTGAACAGCCTTCTACCTAATAAAGATATATGGTACCACTCTGTGTATAGGCCAGAGAAGAGAGGAATTGGTGTAAAAAAAAAAAAAAAAAAAATCTGTCCCAAACAAGAGTCTAGAATTCAGGTGGTTACTACCAGTAATAAAGGTCTTTGTCTACCGAAGGGCAAGAATGTCTGGCTCCATTATAGAACTGTACTGTGTCTTAACCACTAAAAGAGTGCTCCTTCATTATTTTATATCCCACAGAAGTTTCTTTGGAATGAATAGGTAGCTCATTGAGAGTTACTTCAAGGTCATCTAGAGCAGAAAGGATGTTGTGGGGTGTGAGCTGACCCTGTTTGTACCCCCGCAGGCTCTCCCCCTGACACGCTTCCAGGCAGTGGTGGCCTTGGCCGTGGGCCGTCTGGCAGACAAGTCGGTGCTAGTATGTAAAAACGCTATCCAGCTGCTGGCCAGTTTTCTCACCAACAATCCCTTTTCCTGCAAGGTAAGTAGACGTGGGCCATCCGGAAGAGAAGGGATTAAAGGGAACAAGGGATGAAAGTCTGTGACTTGGTGACCCTGATGCTCATTTTACCTTGATAGCTTAGTGATACTGACCTTGCTGGACCGCTGCAGAAGGAAATCCAGAAATTACAAGAAATGAGGGCCCAGAGGCAAACTGCAGTTGCTTGTGAGTATTTAATGCGTAGGAATCCCACCCCAGACAGTCCTCCCTGCAGCAGAAACACCAGTGAAAGAGTCTAAGCGAGACTTTCTCATTCAGCCCCAGCACTGGACCCAGAGGAGGAATGGGAAGCCATGCTGCCAGAGGTAAAGTCTACCTTACATCAGCTGCTCACACTTCCCCAGGAAGAAGACGAGGTTCCTGAAAAAATTACCACAGAGACCGCAGAAGAGGTGAAAGGACGCATCCATCAGTTACTTGCCAAAGCTAGTTACAAGTATGTGAAAGAATGAGATATTCTCTAATGGCCTGTTTAGGTTTAGTGTTTAAACTTCGAGAAACAACGTTTCTTTAAAATGAACTGTATGTAGAGGATGCTGTCACCAGGTGATGTTATGTGTTTTCACTGTAGTAGTGGTCTGAACATCAGATTTATGCCAAAGGCATAGTTACAATTACACATGCTTTTTTACTTTTTTTTACTTTTTTTTTTTTTAATCCTTACAGAGGATATTTTTCTACTGATTTTTAGGGAGAGTGGAAGAGAGAGGGAAAGATAGGCAGAAATAGCAATGTGAGAGAACGACATCCACTGGTTGCCCCCTGCACAGGCCCTCCAGGGCCTGGGCCAGGAAGGAGCCTGCAACCGAGCTATGTGTCCTTGACCGGAATCGAACCCAGGACCCTTGGGTCCACAGGCTGACACTCTATGCAGTGAGCCAAACTGACTAGGGATGCTTTTCAACTTTTGCAAATGCTTAAGAGAAACTATTAAAATAACTAAATATAAATAGCATTATATTAAAGATAGCAGAAGTCCCTCTTTGAAGAGAAAACCTGTAAATATAAATATGTGCCCTGACAAGAGGGAAACATCCATCTGCTACTTCCAGCAGAGGCCACAACCTGGGCATGTGCCCTGAGCATGGGACAATGCTCAAACCAGCTGAGCCACACTAGCCAAGGCAGTCCTACCTAAATCTTCAAGTCAACCTAGTGTGAATCCTGATCTTAAAAAAATGTTTCACCCAGAGTTTTTCTGTTTGAAGAACTTTGGAGCAGCTTGACAAAAACAGACCTCAGGTATTCTTAAACCTTGGCCACGGTTATTTATTTGTTTGTTTATTTATTTATTACCTAATTAGGCTGTTCAGGAAGGGCTAAATATTAATAGAATGTGGCTATATATAATCCCATTATATTGAAAGTTTATTTTTTTCATATTTTCTCTTGGCAAAATTTTTAAGCAGATGTTTGGTATAGAGTTGTAATTTTTAAAATTTAAAGGCCTTATTTGAGTGTTTTGAAGACTAGCTAAGCCTTATCACTTCAGAAATAAGAAGTGTTTGAGCTCCACCCCTTCTTAGGTGCTTACATGTGAGAAATGTTCCTTTTCCTTGGGACAGTAGGTCTAGGTGCTTGATGGGATTATCAGGTAGGCTTCCTTAAGTCTACAGTGACACTCTTGTATGTCAATTATACCTACCCCTTCTCCTCCCCCCCCAAAAAAAGGCTGCAGTGATACCTTTATGGGTGCCAAGTTGGTGACAGGTTGATGTTCTTTTAGGCAGGCCATCATTCTCACTCGAGAAGCCCTGGGCCACTTCCAGGAGTCTGAACCCTTCAATCATATGGACCCAGAGGAGTCGGAGGAGACCAGATATCTTAATGTCTTAGCAACTATTTTTAAAGGTAATTCCCTTTCTTCTGTCAACAAACAGAACATTTCAACTAGTATTCATGAACCATTTACTTTTTTTTTTTTTTAGTAAATCTTTATTGTTCAGATTATTATAGATTTTTCTCTTTTTTTCCCCCCATAGCTCCCTTCCACCTGATTTTCCCCATGCACCCCCCCAACACTTAGCACCCGCCACTGTCCTTGTCCATAGGTATAAGATTTTTGTCCAATCACTTCCCTCACCCCTCATGCCCCTTCCCCCTGAGAATTGTCGGTCCACTCCCTTTCTATGCCCCTGATTCTATTATATTCACCAGTTTATTCTGTTCATCAGGTTTTTTATTAACTTGATTTTTAGATTCACTTGTTGATATGTATTTGTTGTCACTTTGTTGTTCATAATTTTTATCTTTACCTTTTTCTTCCTCTTCTTCTTAGAGAACACCTTTCAGCATTTCATATAATCCTGGTTTGGTGGTGATGAACTCCTTTAGCTTTTTCTTGTCTGTGAAGCTCTTTATCTGACCTTCAATTCTAAATGATAGCTTTGCAGGGTAGAGTAATCTTGATTGTAGGTTCTTGCTGTTCATCACTTTGAATATTTCTTGCCACTCCCTTCTGGCCTGCATAGTTTTTGTTGGGAAATCAGCTGACAGTCATATTGGGTACTCCCTTGTAGGTAGCTAACTGTTTTTCTCTTGCTGCTTTCAAGATTCTCTCTTTGTCTTTTGCCCTTGGCATTTTAATTATGATGTGTCTTGGTGTGGTCCTCTTTGAATTCCTTTTGTTTGGGGTTCTCTGTACTTCCTGGACTTATAAGTCTATTTCTTTCACCAGCTAGGGAAATTTTCTGTCATTATTACTTCTAATAGGTTTTCAATATTTTGCTCTCTTCTTCTGGCACCCCCATAATTTGGTTGTTGGTACGCTTGAAGTTGTTTCAGAGGCTCCTTACACTATCTTCATATTTTTTTATTCTTTTTTTCTTTTTGTTTTTCTGGTTGGGTGTTTTGTTTCCTCATATTTCAAATCTTTGGTTTGATTCTTGGGGTCCACTATTCTACTGTTGGGTTTCTGTATATTATACTTTATTTCAGACAGTGTATGCTTAATTTCTCACTAGTCCTTTTCTATTTTTTTGACACTCATTAAGATCCTTGAAGGTCTCACTAAGTTCCTCGGAGGTTTCACTAAGTTTCTCGGCGGTTTCTAGAAGATTCTTGAGTAATCTTATAACTGTGGTTTTGACTATATTCTGTAGTTTGCTTTCCTCCATTTCTTTCATCCGTGACATGTTTCTTTATTTCCCCATTTTGGCTGTTTCCCTGTGTTAATGGAGTGGCTTTGTGTGGTAGGTGATCTGTAAGGCCCATTGGCTCAGCCTCCCCAATCACCTGAGGTGGACACTCTTGGTGCACCCCTTTGTGGGCTGGGTGCACAGTGTAGTTGTAGTTAAGCTTTGATTGCTGTTGGTATACTGGGAGGGATTGACCTCCAGGCCAATTGGCTGTGAGGATCAGCTGTGTCTATAATAAAAGAACTGCTGTGCTGGAGACACCCTTATGGGGCAGGATTTGCTTCAGTGGGGCTTTGGTGCTCACTGAGTCTGCCTCTTGAGTGTGTCACTTATGTATGTGAGGAGTTGAAATCTGGTGTCATCTCACACTGACCACTAGGTACATTGGCTCCTGGATCTCCAAGGAGATGCAAGTGAAGCCACTCAACAGGAGCTACAGTGAGGTGTGCAGATTTCTCCTCTGTGTTTGTGGTTTGGAAGTTTTGGAGCGCTGTCCTAGCAGCAATTTGTTAAATTAAGCTGCGGAAGGGCAGGCCATTCATATGCAAAAGCCGCTGTGCACAACTTGGGTAGGTTTATAAAGTGGGCAAGGTGGGGTCTCAGGGAATCATCTGGGCATACCAGTCAGCTGTCTCTGTGTCTCGAGTCCCTTGCCCCAATGCAGTGAACAATGATTCCTGCGAGCACCTCTGCAAGAAAGCCACCCTCACTTTCCGATCTGATGCTAGACAGTCCAGTTTCTCCCCGTAAAACTGGGTGCCCCGAGTCTCGCTGGAAACTGGAGTTTAGAGCAGTCAGAGGTTTGTATCTCCCTTCCAATTGGAAAAAAACAGCACACCCAGCCACCAGACACATTCTCGCACCTCCATATCTGCTTTTCTGCACCTCTGAACCTCCTACCCTGTCTCAATGCGCTTTTTTCTTTCCTTCTAGTTATAGAACTTCTACTCAGCCAGCTTTCCTGTGGTTCTGGGTGATAGTCATTTTATCTTTTAGTTGTAGTTTTGGTATGGTTGTGAGAGGCAGCACTTACAGGTGTTTACCTTATGCCGCCATCTTGGTTTCTCCCTCCATGGACCATTTACTTTATGCCAGACATGGGCCTACCTAACAGAACCTGATGCTAAGAGAGGCTCACGGGTTGTTGGCAATGCTTCTGCTCTAGAATGGAAGCAGCCCAAGGGCCACGATTGGTAGTCACAGGCTGTGAAAGGGTATTTCCAAACCACTGAGAACTCCAGAAATCTTTTTTTTTTTTTTTTAAGAAATGAACTGATATTTTAGAATAGATTCTAAACTTGTACTTTTTTGTGTGAAAAGAAATATTCAGGATATTATAGATGTTGGATTTTCTCATCTTGAACATTCTCTTAACTCCTAGGTGCATCAGCTTCCACACAGGAGAAGAATCCCCCGGCATCTGCAGAGAACGTGGGCCCAGGACAGACTGACAGTAAAGACAATCCCAGTGTGTCAGAGCCTGAGAAATCCAAGGGAAAGGATGAACTGATGAAGCAAGAGATGCTAGTGCAGTACCTGCAGGATGCCTATAACTTCTCTCTGAAGATTACAGCGGCCATTGGCCTCATCAGCAAGATGATGTATGAAAACACAACCACAGGTGTGGTATGCCAAGTTCCTTTCTGTAAAGACAGGTCTTGAGGTTGGAAAAATCAGTTTTGGCCATATATTATTATTACCTAGCTGTTCCTTTAAAAGAAAGGAATCCTTGCCTGGCCTGTGTGGCTCAGTGATTGAGCATTGACCCATGAACCAGGAAGTCACAGTTCATTTCAGTTGGGGCACATTGCCAGGGTTGTGGGCTCAGTCCCCTTTTGCAGGGTATGCAGGATGCAGATTGATAATTGTCTCTTATCATTTATGTTTTTATCCCTCCATTACCTTCCCCTCTCTCTGAAATCAATAAAAACATATTTAAAATAAACAAATAAAAGAAGGAATTCTTGCCCTGGCCAGTGTGGCTTAGTTGATTGGGCATCATCCTATATACCAAAAGGTTGCCGGTTGGATTCCAGGTGGGCAAATGCCCAGGTTTCAGGCTCAGTCCCAGGTAAGGGATGTGCAGGAGGCAGCCGATCAGTGCTTCACCCTTACATCGATGTTTCTTTATCTCCCTCTTTCTTCCTCTCTCAAAATCAATTTTTTAAAAATTTATTTTAATTTGTTTGCTATGTATAAGGAATTCTTTTTTTATTTGCTTTGTATAGCCCCATGGAGCTTGGTTTTTTAATGTATATAGTATTTCATGATAAGGCATTATAGGAGACAACGGTCTTGGAAAATGAGGAAGGCCTCCTTGCGTGTTGCTATATCAAGAAAGTTATGTCTTGATTTTGGAGGAGGACAGTTTTGCCAAGCACATGGGTGACATTTGTGTGTTCTCTCAGTGGTACAGGAGGCGATTGAATTCTTTGTGATGGCATTCCAATTTGAGGTACCTCAGGCCCTCTTCGGGGTACGCCACATGCTGCCTCTCATCTGGTCTAAGGAGCCTGGTATCCGGGAAGCTGTGCTTAATGCCTACCGCCAACTTTACCTCAACCCCAAAGGGGACTCTGCCAGGTATATGGGCTACTTTTGCCTTTGCTGACTTTTCTAAGGTCAGCTTCTCATTATTTCTAGTCTCCTAAGATTGGGGGGCATCCTTCTAGAGGAGTTCTGAATGTGTAAACAGTAGGTCTATATGGCGGCTCAGGGTGGGGCTGACCTTTCAGTGACACCCATCTTAAGCAGTATTGGCCCGGGGGAGGGGGAAATAACCCTAATCACCAGTTTAGGGGGTTCAGTGTGTCAGTGTTCTTTGTTCTTCCCACAGAGCCAAGGCCCATGTTTTGATTCAGAATCTCTCTTTGCTGCTAGTGGATGCCTCAGTTGGGACAATTCAGTGTCTTGAGGAAATTGTAAGTCTCCTCACTTCCTCTTTCTTTATTCATTCAACAAATATTAGTGATTACTGTGTGTTCAGCAATTTATTCAGCCCCACAAAGGATGAGACTATTTGCTTCCAAGTTTCCAACTAAAAAGGAACCAACAGTCTAGTTGGTAAAACCACTTGTCAAACAATGCAGCCGAGGCAATGGTTATAGTAGCAATTCTATATAATAAAAGGCCAGGACCATAAGCGGAATGATCAGAAGGACCGCTCGACCAGTTGCCATGAGGCTCATTGACCACCTCTCGGTCCCTCCCCACCACCCCCGTCCCACAGGCTCCGATCACAGCATGGCAGATGGGGAACCACAGCGAATGGAGTGGGGGGATGGCGATGGGGCGGGCCTGGGGACTTTTGAGCAGCAGTGACTGTTGAGGAGCATTATGGGGCAACTGTGGAGAGCTTCACTGGGCTACGGCTGCGAGTGTCATGGATCAGGGAGCGTCATGGAGGTGCAAGGAGTGTCGCAGGGCAGCGGAGGCGAGCGTTGTAGGGTGTGAACATGGCCCTGATCACAGCCTAGGCCTAGGGACCCTACTCGCACATGATTTCCTGTGTTGGACCACTAGAAGTAATATAATAAGATTGTATATTCTCAGCACTATTAGCACTTTACTCATATTAACATGTTTTATCCTCACAGCAATCCTGTGCTGTAATTCTATTAACTATATTTTACAATGAGAAATCTGAGGAACAAAGAAATTAAAGAACTTGGCTATATATAGCTAATTAGTGGCAAAGTTTGAAGTTTGAACTCGGGCAGAAGAGCTCCAGAAAACACATTCGTAACTTATATATTACACTGATGAACGCAGTGGGACAGAGCAGTGTGTGGTGGAATGGGCAAGGAAAGAAAGCTTCCTGAAGGTGGTAGGACTCAAGTTGGGTCTTGGTAAGTAGGATTTAGAGAATTAGAGAAAGGAGGGAAGCATTCCAGACGAAGCCAAGAAAGGGCACAGTCTGTTGTAAAATGAGGAAGATTATGTTCCGGCTCAAAATTGTTACCTGGGAAAGACAATAAAGCTGGGAATGTGAGTTGGAACAAAACTGTCCCTGGATCCATCCAACCTGAAGTCCCTGGATGCCTTTCCAGAGTCCAGGACTTCCATCTTGTTAGCCAGGGACCCCAGCATTTTAGACAAATCTGCCCTGAAGCATTTGGATTGTGGACCACCAGCTCCACGGGCAGGAGCAGTACTGCCAGCCACGTTCGTCTCCCTGCTGGGAGAGGAAAAGAGCCTGGTGGTGGCGACCGGCCCGAGAGCCCATGTTCTAGCTCTTGGTCCGAGCCCCTGAAGTAGGCCAAGGAGAGAGGTTTCTAATGGACAGCCACAGTGTGGCATTAGGGAGTGAGTGTCTGGGAGACTGGTCCAACAGTAGCATACAAGGTGGTTGGAGCAGAGACTAGGAACAGGAAGGTCCCTGGAGGCTGTTTTGGAGTACAGTGACAAGATAGGGCTAGGCCCCGGGAATGGGAGGGAAACTATAGAATTGAACTTTGGAAGACAAATCTTAAAGGAAGAATAGGTAGGACTGAGTGACTGATTAATAAAAAAAAAAATCAGGTAACTGCCCTGGCTAGTTTGACGCAGTGGATAGAGCGTCAGCCTGCGGACAAGTTCAGTTCTGGTCAGGGGTCCAGGCCCAGGTTGCAGGCTCTAATCCCAGTAGGGGACCTGCAGGAGGCAGCTGATCAATGATTCTCATCATTGATGTTTCTATTTCTCCCTCTCCCTTCCTCTTTGAAATCAATAAAAAAATAAATTTTAAAAAATGAGGTAACTGAAATTTTAAGCATATGGGACTAAGAGAGTTTTGGTACCAATCACTGGCAAAATGAAAAGGCAAGGAAGGCTTCCATGTTAGACATGTTAGGTTTGTAGTAACAGCTAGAAAGTAGTCAGAACTGTAGAGCCACATGGAGCTCAGCAGGGTCAGCTTCAGTATGTCATCGTAATGAGCGTAGTTTTAATGACAAGAGAGTAGAAAAGCAGCAGAACTTGAAGTACCTCCCCAGACTCCTGCTTTACATTTTGAGCCTCCTCCTTCCTTTTCCATTCCTGAGAATTGCTTTTACCCACCGCAGGTTCTCCATAGTCTCTGCAGAGAAGTAGACCAAGGACCAGGGCAATATTTATCTTTTAGCCTCAGCCCTTTTTTTTTTTTTTCTTTTTCTTCAGCTCTGTGAGTTTGTGCAGAAGGATGAATTGAAACCATCAGTGACCCAGCTGCTGTGGGAGTGGGCAACTGAGAAGGTCCCCTGCTCCCCTCTGGAGCGCTGTTCCTCGGTCATGCTTCTTGGAATGATGGCACGGTAAGGCTCAAATCCAGATGGGCCGTCGGTGAGAGAGGAAAGGGAGGTTCTGAGAAGGCACCCTATCCTTCAGTAATAGTAGTCAAGCCCGCTGAGCCCTGTTGGAGCTGGCTGCCTACATGGGCAATAAGACAGTGGAAGTACCAGCACCCCCGCCTGGAGAAATAGTGGCGTCAGTAGAGAAAGAGGGGTTCTGAGGGGCGGCCTGGGTCAGAGCCTCTAGTGTTGCAAGACTCTGGAAGCCCTGTGGGGGCATAGGTACCTCCCTATGCCCGGCTTTGTCCCACACAGAGTCCTGTCCATGGCTGGCTTTAACTCCATGGTTTCCTTCCCCTAGAGGAAAACCAGAAATTGTGGGTAGCAACTTAGACACACTGGTGAGCCTAGGGCTGGAGGAGAAGTTTCCGCAGGACTACCGGCTGGCCCAGCAGGTGTGCCTTGCCATCGCCAACATCTCTGACCGGAGAAAGGTATGTAGGCTGGCTAATCCAAACTAAGCAGGTGGGGGGTCCTCTTATCCACCTCCACACACCCACATGCTGTCTTTCTGTTCCCAACAGCCTTCCCTGGGCAAACGTCACCCTCCCTTCCGGCTGCCACAGGAACATAAGTTATTTGAGCGACTGCAGGAGTTGGTCACGAAAGGTGAGCTATCCTGAAGGGCCTTGGGCACAAGTGAGTCCTTTGTCTGTGGTGAGCAACGTCTCTCTTCTCCTGTGCAGGCTTTGTGCACCCAGACCCACTCTGGATCCCCTTCAAAGAGGTGGCCGTGACCCTCATTTACCAGCTGGCAGAGGGCCCCGAGGTGCTCTGTGCCCAGATATTGCAGAGATGTGCGAAGCAGGCCCTGGAGAAGCTCGTGGAGAAGAGCACCTGCCAGGATGACCCGAGTACGTGGGCAAGAGGTCGATGGGCCCGAGCCACTGCCGCCACCACTTCCTACACCTCCCGACCCCTCAGCCCACTCACATTGGACCAGTCATCACCACCATTCCCGCCTCTTCTCTTGCTTCACTGGTTTGTGTAGTACGTGAGCAAGGAGAAGATTGGTGAAAACAGAAGGCAGAGGCCTGTGAGACTGATTATGTCTGTTTCTCCTGCCTTTCCTCTCCCCCAGAGGAGACCCCCATGCTCCCCACTTTCCTGCTGATGAACCTGCTGTCCCTGGCTGGGGATGTGGCTCTGCAGCAGCTGGTACATTTGGAACAGGCCCTCAGTGGAGAGCTCTGTCGCCGCCGAGTTCTCCGGGAAGAATGGGAGAATAAAACCAAAGAGCCGAAGGAGAAGGTGAGGGAGCGCCTGGGCATTTGGGTTCCTGTCCCGAGCGTTTCCCAGACTTATTTCATGACCTCAGGTCATTCTCATTTCCTTCGGGGAACTCTGCCTCTTCCCTACTAATAAATGAAATGAAGACGACCTGCCTCCTCGCTGCCCCTCTGAGATTAGTGAGAACAGAGGGAACAGTCTGTCCGTGGTCACCCAAGAAAGCTTTGTGTAATACGGAGCACTTACTTAGATGCTCAGCATAAAGTAGAGGCTCTGCTTGAGGCAGTGTGTTTGTTAGAACACGCACACACCCATCAGCGATCGTGACCGGGCCTGCCACCTGACGGGGACCTTGTATTCTCTCCGCTAGAGGCAGTGATGTCTTGCAGACATACAGAACACAACCTTGCAGCAGTGGGCTAAGGTCTGACTTTCTCTGTGACCTTGAACCATGGTCTGGCGTGATCCATCTGTTTACCATTTACAGGAAATCAGTTACCTCTATGAGGATGAGTTAAGAGATGTAGGAGTATGCTTTGGCAGTTTAAAAACACATATAGGGGATCTAGTTCTCTTTGATTCGGCCATCCTTCCTCTACAGACAATTCTATGAATGGTTTTGCAGAATTCGCCTTTTCCCGGATTTATTTATGCAAAATGAAGGTTAGGCTGGAATAAAAACTGTTGTCTCTGATCACCCATGATCTCTGGCTTCTTTCCCGTTAGAATACAAGCACTGAGACCACCATGGAGGAGGAGATGGGGCTGGTTGGGGCCACTGCTGATGACACAGAGGCAGAACTGATCCGCAACATCTGTGAGGTGGAACTGTTAGACGGTAAGACGAATTGCTGAGTGGCCCTCTCCCCATCTGAGATAGCCTATCCCCAACCTAGAGTTCTCCTCTCAATAGGCGAACAGGTGTTGGCTGCCTTTGTTCCACTTCTGCTCAAAGTCTGCAACAACCCCGGCCTCTATAGCAATCCAGAGCTCTGTGCAGCTGCGTCGCTTGCCCTGGGCAAGTTCTGCATGATCAGGTAGACCCAGGTGCTGGTATCGCCTTCTCAAGGAGGAAGGAGATGGCGTGAGCTCCCTGATGATCTTCTCCTTGCCCCTAGTGCCACTTTCTGTGACTCCCAGCTCCGTCTTCTGTTCACCATGCTAGAAAAGTCCTCGCTCCCCATTCTCCGGGCCAACATCATGATTGCTACTGGGGATCTGGCCATCCGCTTCCCCAACCTGGTGGACCCCTGGACCCCTCATCTGTATGCTCGGTAAGAGATCCTTCACAATGTGTGAGCAGTCCTGCCAGCTCTGGGAGGGTCTAGTTAAGTCAGTGTGAGAATCCATAAAGCTGTATTTCCCTAGTCTTCAGGATTCCCTGGAACATCTGCTTAGTACTTGACCTGTACAGGCCCTGGCTCCGTGTGACCTCAAAGGGACTGACAAACTAACTGTCTAAAGCCTTGGCTAAAGCTTGACCTCTTTCCTAAATTCCACCTTTCAACTCTAGACAGCTTTCTAACTTCTAGAATCATTAAGAAAGGGCACTAGTTCCTGCTGAGGGCTTTCCTAGTGTCAGGGTGTAGCCCATGGTATTGGTCCCAGTGACGAAGTTTTATTCCCAGCCTCCGGGACCCAGCTCAGCAGGTGCGGAAAACAGCAGGGCTGGTGATGACCCACTTGATCCTCAAGGACATGGTGAAGGTGAAAGGACAGGTTAGCGAGATGGCCGTGCTGCTCATTGATCCTGTGCCTCAGATCAGTGCCCTGGCCAAGAACTTCTTCAATGAGCTTTCCCACAAGGTGAGAGGCGGGGAGGAGGGCGGGGTTTGCTGCCCGGGGAACGTGTAGGTCACCTTGTGTCTCTAACGTGATTCTCTGTTACAGGGCAATGCGATCTATAACCTGCTTCCAGATATCATCAGCCGCCTGTCAGACCCTGAGGGAGGGGTGAAGGAAGAGGCTTTTCACACCATCATGAAGTATGGTTCCCTGGGCCTCGGGGCATATTTTTTCATCTAGTACAGGCATAGGAATCAAACACACCTGCACGGTCATGTGTCACTAAACAGGAATTCTGGCTGAGAAATGCAGTTAGGCAATTTCGTCATTGTGTGAAGTGAACATCAGAGTGCACTTATAGAAAGCTAGATGGTACAGTCTACTGCACACCTGGGCTACTAGCATATGAGACAGCCCATTGCTCCTAGGCTATAAGCCTGTACAGCATGTTCCTGTGCAAAACCACTTGAGGGTAAATCCAGCACGAGAGAGAATGGTGCAACCAAGTACCTGGTAAACACAGAGGTATGAGGCTGCTGCCAGGTAATGGCATTCTGTTTTACAGCAAACTTTTTTTTTTTTTATAAATAGAGTATGCGTTAAAGTAATGATTAGCCTTAGCTGGTTTGGCTCAGTGGATACAGTGTCAGCCTGTGGACTGAAGGGTCCCAGGTTCGATTCCGGTCCAGGGCACATGCCCAGGTTGTTGGCTTGATCCCCAGTGGGGGGCGTGCAGGAGGCAACCAATCGATGATTCTCATCATTGATGTTTCTATCTCTCTCTCTCTGACATCAACTAAATATATTTAATAAATAATGATTAAACGTCTAATACACTAAATACATTAGCCAGTAACAGATTATTATCATTATCATGCATTATGCACAGTACATAATTGTATGTGTATGGTATACACCTGGCAGAGTAGTGAGTTTGTTCATACCAGCATCACCTTGGGCACACGAGTGATGTGTTGTACTTCAATGCTACGGCAGCTATGATAGGTGGTAGGGATTTTTTCAGCTCCGTTATAATCTTATGGAACCACCACCATACATGCGGTGGTTCTCGAGAAGATTCGGTAAGATAAGTTCCTGGCATGGTAGTAGGCCCGTATAGTATTAACCAGATGGCAGCTGTTTTTGTTACAAATTTACATTTCACAGTGAAAATTCCTCAGGAGAGTGGGATGGGCCCTCTGTGGGATGTGGGAGAAGGCAGAAGGAATAGTGAGGTGGGTGTAGGCCACAGCAGAGAAGATTCTACTAAGGCAAGAGATTGCCGGTCCAGTGCGAGGGGAGGGGAGGGGCTGGTGGTGGGTATTGAGCTGCCCATGCGATGGCACATCGGCATCCCTCCTCCCTGCAGGCAGCTGCTCTCCTACATCACCAAGGACAAGCAGACGGAGAGCCTGGTGGAGAAGCTGTGCCAGCGGTTCCGCACGGCCCGGTATGCTGCTACCTGAGGCTTTCGGTGCTGAGGGCCCTGCGGGAGAAGGAGCACCCCGGGGCTGAGGGCGGGGGAGGGTGCGCCTCTGCTTCCTCACACGGCCTTTCCCGTCTGCAGGACCGAGCGGCAGTACCGGGACCTGGCCTACTGTGTGGCACAGCTGCCCCTCACAGAGCGAGGCCTCCGCAAGATGCTGGACAGTTTTGAATGCTTTGGAGACAAACTGTCAGATGAGTCCGTCTTCAGTGCTTTTTTGTCCGTTGTGGGCAAGCTGCGGCGAGGAGCCAAGCCCGAGGGCAAGGTGAGCCGCTCCGCTGCGTTCCGAGGCTCTTCCCCCACGACGCCGCCCTCCTCACCCCCCAGTAACCAGGGAGACCTGAGACCGGGTCTTTCTGGTTGTTTCTTTTTTTTTCTTAATAGGCTTTTTCTTTAGAGAAGTTTTAAGTTCATAGAATACCTTAGTGGAAAGCAGAGTTCTCCCATATGCCCTCTGCCCCCACACATGCACACAGCCTCCCCCATTATAGCATCCCCAGCAGAGTGACATATTTGTTACAATTGATGAACTTCCACGGACACATCACTGTCCTCCAAAGTCCATAGTTTACATTAGGTTCACTATTGCTGCCTGTACATCTATAGTTTTGGACAAATGTATAATGGCCTGTGTCCACCATTATAGTATCATCCAGAATAGTTTCACTGCCCTAAAAACTCTCTGCACGCCATGCCCCCTTTCTCCCCGCCCCCAACCCCCAGCAGCAACCACTGATCTTTTTACGTTTCCAGTTTTAAGCTTTCACCATGTCTTCGTGGCCTTGTTTCTTTTCAATCATAGGAATAGCTATTGCCAAGCCTGATCGCAATCTCTCTTCCCCTCCAGGCTCTAATAGATGAGTTTGAGCAGAAGCTCCGGGCCTGTCACACACGAGGGCTGGATGCCATAGAGGAACTTGAGATTGGCCAAGGCGATAGCCAGAAAACCCCAGCAGCCAAGAAACAGCCCTCCGGTATGTGAGGCGGCCCCGGGGATGGAGAAACCAGCCCAGCCCTCCTCTCAGAGGTTCTTTTTTTTTTCTTTTCTTTTTTTCTTTTACACGTGCTTCTGCCTTTTCTAGTCTCCAGGCACCAGCATCCGGCTTCTGCAGCCTCCGACAATGACTTTGTCACACCTGAGCCCCGCCGCACTGCCCGCCGGCAGCCCAACACCCAGCAGCGAACCAGGAGGAAGAAACCCAAAATCGTCTTCTCCAGTGATGAGTCCAGCGAGGAAGGTATGGCGGCCTAGGAGGGACACAGGCAGCCCTGGGGGGTGGGGACTGGTTTCCATGGGGTCCTGCTGTGTAGATTCCCCACCCACTACCCCCACCCCCCGCCGTCTTAAATCCCTGCACAGTTTGGGCTTTATTCTGTAGTGAGTGTGGGTGGGCCTGTCCCATTTGTTCTCTGAGGTCTATTGTGACTCAGCTTTTTCTCGTTCCTCCCATTATTGGAGCAGAGCTTTCAGCAGAGATGACGGAAGATGAGACACCGAAGAAAACCACCCCCATCCGCCGAGCATCTACTCGCAAGCACAGGCCCTAGAGATTGGCTTGCCTGTTCCCATCCCTGCTGTGTAGGGTGACCTTGTGGGGTGACCTTGAATTCCGTCCCTCTTGTAAAATACTTGTCTGTCTGTCTCTTTGGACTTTTAATACATACGTCGTTTTTATAATGGAAGGCATTTCTCTTAAGCCAGCCTAACTGCAGTGAGTCAAGCTGCTTTCACTAGAATATGTTTGTCAGTCTCCTTGTTTGTAATGAATAAATGTTTTTATACTTTTAGACATTTTTCCTAAGCGTGTCTTTGTTTCATCTTTCACATCAGCCCAGATGCAGGCAGCAGGTGGTGTTACTGACCCAGAAAGAGAGATGAGCCCAGGGGTGCTGGGTCCATCTCCAGGGCTGATAACTCATGCTCCGCAGCGCCTCATCTTCCCACCCTGCACAAGTGACAGCATGGCTCCACCGTGGAGAACGCGCAGGGTCCAGTCTCCTGCCTGAGGGAGATTTTTTGCCCTCTAGCAGGCATCTGGCAATGTGTGGAGACCTTTTTTGTTATCTCCACCTAGAGGGGAGGGGTGCTATCAGCATCTAGTGGGCAGAGGCCAGGGGTGATGCTAAATGCCCTACAATGTACAGGACAGACGTCACAACAGGGAATTGTTTGCTCCCAAATGTCAATCAATAGTGCTGAGCTTGAAAATCCCTACTCAGAGGCCAAAGGTGGCTTCCTGTGTCCTGGCCCCACCCCCACTGTGCTCACTAGTCCCATCCAGACAGGGGCCTGGCCTGGCTGCTGGACGGTCAGGTCACCATCCCCTCCAGCTCCAGACAATCTCGAAACCGTGTCTGCGGACCTGGGACTCCTCCCCATGTTACGGGGCCTGCAGGAAGTCAGCCCCTAAGGGGCAGGTGCTGCTAGGGGAGCCACCCAAAGCCTGTCATCATCCCTTCCACCTCCCCAGTTCTCCGCTGAGTCACCTGGAAGTGGAGGCTGAGCCGGCTGTCATGAGGACACGGTGTCTCTGCTGTCATGACAACGGACTGCGCCAGTGGGCACTGAGCTCCCTTTGTGTGTGTTTGAACGGGACAGTAATGAAAAATGGAGGCAGAGGAAGCCAGTGCCTCGGACATATGCTTTGGGTAGAGCAGGAGCATGGAGGGCCTCCTCAAGTCCCTGTCGGGACGGGTTGATGGTCCCAGCAGATCAGTAGCAGCAGCATCTCCACAGCCACAGCACACTCTGCAGTGTGGGGCTTCCCACCTCCTCTCAACTTTAGGTGCCCTCTGGCCCTGATCTGCCGTTCATGAGAAGCCCGGGCACCGCCCATGCTGGTGGCGGCCTGGACACAGCCTTGGCTTGCCCGGAGGGCAGGCAGTCCCAGAAAGGGAAGGGCCTGGGGCCTGGAGCCGGGGTGCAGGACCATGTGCTCTCTGCCTTTTAAGCAAAGGTTATCACCAGCTAAACTTAGCTTCGGGCTTTTAGTTAGAAAAGGGGGCTGGTGTCAGGTTATGCTGGGCCAGCAGAGAGGCTCCAGATCCGTCCCCCCCACACCTGTCGATGGGCAATGTCCATCTTACCCCACCCCCTTCTAAACCCTCCTTCCTTCCTCTCAAGTGCTCAGAACCAGCCCTCCCACGTCAGCCCAAACCTGGCACAGCTGGGCTACTGACCCACTGGGCTCCCTTCCCCTACCTATTCCCTCCAGGTGCCCAGGGCCTCTCAGTCTTCCCCCTCTTCCAGGCTCCTCGCCCTGCCCCCAACCTCTCCCGGGCACCGCCAGCGAAGGAGAGCGCCCCTGGCTGCGGGCTGGTCAGCACGTCCCAGGACGGGGAGGGACTTCCGCCCTCACGTCCCGCTCTCTGCCCAGGGCCGGAGTGGGTGAAAGGGGCATTGTCTCCTGGGCGGCCCAGCCCTTGAGTTTCCCCAGGAGCGAGACTTTGTGGGTGGCCCCTAGCTGTGACCCATCCGCCCTCGGCCCGGGCCAGGCCGGGGGGAGAGCCGCTGGGGCATCCAGGGCCCGAGCGGTGTGTCTGCCCCAGTTCTCAGGTCTCCCTGCTGCCCGGGCTGCAGGACAGCGTGACCTTCAGCGCAGAGGCCTCCCCCTCAGCCTCCTTCCCTTCCGGCCCCGCAGCTCGGCGCCAGCCAGGCCCCCGGCCCGGAGGGGCCCGGAGCCAGCGCACGGGGAGGGGGAAGGGGGCTGGTGGGAGGGGGCCCCTCCCGGCCTTTCCCTCGGCCGTTCCCGTGTCACTACCGAAGAGCCTCGAGAAGTTCCTCAGCCTTCCCGCTCCCGCCCGTGAAAGAGAGGGGACGGGGTGGCCGCGTGCAGCCAGCGGCCGCCCGGGGCTCCAACTCCAAGTCCCCCTCCCGCTGTTCCATCCGCCCCGCCGTTCCATCCGCCCCGCCACAGGAGCGCCCTGGCTCCTGGGTGCACCCGTCCCCGAGGCCACCGCCTCGGCGTGCCCACAGGCCCGTCCTCGGTACCAGCACCAGCACCAGCGCCTCCGCCCTGGGGCCACTCTCGGTCCCCTCCCCCGCCGTCCGCAGCCCACACGCTCGGGGCATGCGCACTTGCGAAGAGCCGGGCGGGTGGGTCCAGAAGAAAAAAAGAGGGGCCCGGCTACTCGAGACTTTACGGGCGCACGTAGCTCAGGCCTCCCGGCGCCCTTGGGCTGGGACGGGGCGAGCGTTGGGAGGGGGAGGCGGCTCGCGACGCCCCGCCCCCGCCCCGCCCGGTTCCTATAAACTGCGGTTGCAGCCTCCCCCCGGGCGCTCTCTGCTCCTCCGGTTCGTCGGACGTCTCTCCTCCCGCGCTGTGCCAGGTACCGCGAAGGCGGGCGGGCAGGCGGGCGCCCCGGGAGCCGGGGACGCTCCCAGGGGGCCGGGCCGGGGGTGCAGCGGCGGGGAGAGGGCGGCTCGGGGGCCGGGGGGCGCCCCCCAGCGCGCTGGCCGAGGGGGACGTGCGGAGGCGCCGGGAGAGGATGGTGGCCGGGGCCGGGGGAGGGGGAGGGGAGGCGGGGGAGGAGGAGGGAACCGCTATGGCCCGCGCCCTGATGCTCGCCCTCCTTCCCGCAGCCTCAACCCTGAGACACGATGGTGAAGGTCGGAGTGAACGGGTGAGTTGGGGGTCAGCAGGTCCCTCGCCTTGCCGGAGCCCACTGCGAGCAATGGGGGGGGACGCGGGGGATGGTCGGGCCCTCCCCACCCCCCACCAAGGAGAACTCAAGGTCAGAGCTCGGACCTCAGAGGGCCTCCGTTCCCCCACACACACACACACTTGCAATTTGTTGCACCTCCGCCCTTGCGGGGGCACCAACCGCCCGGAGGAGCAGGAGAGGCCTCCATGCCGGGCCTTGGACCATCCCCCCTTTCTCCGCTTTCGCGCCCTGCGGGGTCACGTGCCCGGGGGAAGCCCCCTCCCCCATCCCCCCTCCCCGGCCCCACCGGGCCGCCCCGCGGGGCGCAGGGGGCGCTCGCCTCGCCGCCGGGCGGGCTCCTCTGCGCTAACCCCGCCGCCGCCATGTTGCAACCGGGGAGGAAATGAATGAATCGCCGTTAGGAAACCTCCCCTGCCTCCCAGCCTGCCTCCTTCCCTGACTGTGTGTGACTAACCCTCCTGCCTGCCCCGGTGGGGTGGAGCCGCCCTCATCCGGTAAACCTGATGAGGCAAGGCTGCCCGAGCTGCCCTCCAAGGAGTCGGACCTCGGACCACACCGACCCTAAGCCATCCTTCGCCTGAGCCTGCCCGCATCCCTTGGAGAGGATGCTTTTTGCCCGGCTGATGCTCTAAACGAGTCAGAAACGTGGTTCGGGGGCCTTTTGTGCCCCTTTTTCCCCCTCTCTCGGGGGAGGTGTGGTAGCTGTGGCGCAGAGCCACGCTTAGGGCCGCTGAGTCATGGCAGCCAGAAATTTTCCACCATAAAATGGCTCCTTTGCAGCCGCAGCCCCTCTGCACAGCCAGCTCCCCCTCCGAGCTCCTTCCACCCACCCGTGCCTGGAGCGCCCCGGCCCTCAGGACCGGGCCGGAAAGGTCACCGGGAGGATTGGGTGTCTGAGGAGAGCCTTGGGAACCCTGCCCTTCTCTGCCCATCCCATCTTGGGGAAACCAGATCCGGACTACCCCAATCTGGGGTTAAATATAGCACCTGACCTTTCTGCCGCAGGGGGCCTGGCTGCCGCTATCTCGCTGCTGCCTTCCCCGCCGGATACACATCTGTTGCTCCGGCTGCCTGATTTCTGCTAGGGCTGGGAAGGATAGGTAGCTTAGCAACCGGAACCTGGTTCTTAGGAATTGGGAACAGCTCATCCCTTTTGTAGGAGGAGCTTAGAGGAGAGTTGAGGCTCCCACCACCCCCCACCCCCAATCCAGTTAACTGCAGACCTTTACTCCTGCCCTTTGAGCCGGGTGATGCTGAGTGTACAGGCCTTTGCTCCGTAGGGGTGTGGCCTGAAGCTGGACAAGATAGGAGCGAGCACTGCCAGGGCAGAGAGGGGGGGTGAGGAGTGCCGTGTGCCAGACTGCAGGTGGCAGTGTGGGCGCCCTGCACTGTTGCTTGTAACGTTTCATCGCCAGGCGAGGGGGGGGTAATCAATGGGGGGAGGCATTTCTAATACTTTAAACAATAAAGAGAAATAGAAATTAAAGATACTCTGAACATTCTAAAAAAATATATATTTCAGCCGAAACCGGTTTGGCTCAGTGGTAGAGCATCGGTCTGCGGACTGAAGGGTCCCGGGTTCGATTCCGGTCAAGGGCATGTACATTGGTTGCGGGCACATCTCCAGTAGGGGACATGCAGGAGGCACCTGGTCGATGTTTCTCTCTCATCGACCTTTCTGGCTATCTCTCTCCCTTCCTCTCTGTAAAATATCAGTAAAATATATTTTTAAAAAATAAAAATTTAAAAAATTTAAAAAAATTATTTCAGAGGACTAGGGGTTGGGCTAGGTGGGGGGAGGGGCAGTTTTGAGGCCTAACCACCTTTTGGACAAGACAGAAGCCTTTACTTTGTGGCCATGCTGTTGAGTCAGGGTGGCTGGAGGAAGATAAATTAGACCCTTTGGGGCTTTCTGGTGGCAGGAAAGGACTCACTGTCTTCCTTCTGAAATAGGGTAGGTGGGCCACGGGCTGCCACTCACAAACAGGAGCATTCTCAGCTCGTCCTCATGCCTCCTCACCTCTTCTGTCCCTCAGATTTGGCCGCATTGGGCGCCTGGTCACCAGGGCTGCTTTTATCTCTGGCAAAGTGGACATTGTCGCCATCAATGACCCCTTCATTGACCTCAACTACATGGTGAGTGTGGTCTGAGCGGCTGGGGTGGGAAGCAGAGGCCGATGGCCGTGCAGCCCCTGGAAGCCTTGGCTTGCCCCCCACCCCCTCCAGGTCTACATGTTCCAGTACGATTCTACCCACGGCAAGTTCAAAGGCACCGTCAAGGCCGAGAACGGGAAGCTTGTCATCAACGGGAAGCCCATCTCCATCTTCCAGGAGTGAGTGTGGGAGAGCAGGAACAAGTCTGCTTTGGGGGAGGTGCTGGGGTGGGGGTGACCACCTTGGGCATGTGGTGCTCCTGTCCCTGAACCTCGTCCTGTCCGCCCTTGTAGGCGAGATCCCACCAACATCAAATGGGGCGATGCTGGTGCCGAGTATGTGGTGGAGTCCACCGGAGTCTTCACTACCATGGACAAGGCGGGGGTGAGTGGCGGAGTTGATGCTATAACGTGGGGGTTGGAGGGAAGCTGCCTTCGACAGAAAGGCAAAGCTTGGGGTCTCTAACGCCTCCTCTGCTGCAGGCTCACCTGAAGGGCGGAGCCAAGAGGGTCATCATCTCTGCCCCTTCTGCGGACGCCCCCATGTTTGTGATGGGTGTGAACCATGAGAAGTATGACAACTCCCTCAAGATTGTCAGGTGAGCGTGGCAGAAGGGAGTGGAGTGGTGGTTGGGTGGTTAGAGGAGGGTCACATTTGCCCCTGACTTACTCGCCTGCCTCTCTCTCTTCAGCAATGCCTCCTGCACCACCAACTGCTTGGCCCCCCTGGCCAAGGTCATCCATGACAACTTTGGCATCGTGGAGGGACTCATGGTAAGAGCGATGGGGGGAGGGGCCGTGGAGAATTGGGGTTCCTGGGCATTAGCTGGGCTCACTGTCTCTCTCCTGAAGTTGAGGAGGGAGGCTGAAGGGTAAGTGGTGATCACCACAGGGCCCTCACTCTGTCCTCATGTCTCCAGACCACAGTCCATGCCATCACCGCCACCCAGAAGACCGTGGACGGCCCCTCTGGGAAGCTGTGGCGTGATGGCCGAGGGGCTGCCCAGAACATCATCCCTGCGTCTACCGGCGCTGCCAAGGCTGTGGGCAAGGTCATCCCCGAGCTGAACGGGTGAGGCTCTTGGCTGCTTTTCTGGATTTGGAAGTCTGGGGGAACCAGGAGCTGGTACTGACCCCACTTCCTGTGTCTACAGGAAACTCACTGGCATGGCCTTCCGTGTCCCCACCCCCAACGTGTCTGTTGTGGATCTGACCTGCCGCCTGGAGAAAGCTGTAAGTGTGGGTTGGGGCAGCTTTGGGCTGGTCAGTTACAACGGTGGCCATATTGGAACGTGAATAACCATGTCGTTTTTTCCTTGTTAGGCCAAATATGATGATATCAAGAGGGTGGTGAAGCAGGCAGCAGATGGCCCCCTCAAGGGCATCCTGGGCTACACCGAGGACCAGGTACTGAGAGGGCAGGGAGCTTGGTGTCCGCCGCCCTGCTGACCAAGACTGGGTTCCCACACTTGGCCTTCTTTCCTCAGGTTGTCTCCTGCGACTTCAACAGTGACACCCACTCCTCCACCTTTGATGCTGGGGCTGGCATTGCCCTCAATGACCACTTTGTCAAGCTCATTTCCTGGTATGTGCCTGGGGTTGGGCCAAAGCTTGAAACACTGACTGTGGGTCTGGCGCCCTCTAGTGGCTGGCTCAGAAAAATAACACCTCATCTCATCCCTTCCAGGTACGACAATGAATATGGCTACAGCAACAGGGTGGTGGACCTCATGGTCCACATGGCCTCCAAGGAGTAAGAGCCCCCGGACCACCAGCCCCAGCAAGAGGAAGAGAGGCCCTCCGCTGCTGGGGAGTCCTTGCCCCAGATCAGTCACCCGATACACTGAGAACCTCCTGACCACCGAGTCCATCCCAGACCCCCTGAAGAAGGGGAGGGGCGTAGGAAGCCCTACTTTGTTGTGCACCATCAATAAAGTTCACTGTACCCAGCCAGCTCTGCATATTTACCTTATTTCAGGGTCTGGGATAAAGGGGAAAGAAACGGGCTGGTTCTAAGGTGAAATAGCTCTTGAGTAGCAAAGGGCCTTGCTCAGCCCAAGCAGGCAAAGCCCCGGTGTACTGAGCATCCCCTACCAAGTGTGCGCCCAGGTGACAGTGGTGAGAGACATCGGTTCTCTCATCCCCTACCAAGTGTGCGCCCAGGTGACAGTGGTGAGAGACATCGGTTCTCTGGCTGTTTCCAGCATCTCCACTTGAGGGGAGCAGGCCTTTTCCTTGCCACACTCTAGCCCCATCAGGGCTGTGTAAGCTAGACCCTCACCTGACACACAGTAAGGGCCCTTGGCTAAATCTAGGAAGTGAGGGGAAGGATGGGTGAGGCAGTGCCTGCCCCAAGTCTTACTCCGGGCAAGTTACCTTAGAGCTGAGTAGCCCTCAGGTGCCTCCGCCTGTTGAGGAAATGGAGCTGGAACTAGCACAGAGGTCAGCAAACCGCGGCTCTTTGGCCCCTTGAGTGTGGCTCTTCCACAAAATGCCGCGCACACAGATACAATGTGATTGAAACTTCATGGCCCATGCGCTGGAGTGTTTATTTTGAAGAAGTTCAAGTTTAAGAAATTTGGCTCTCAAATTTCAATCATTGTCCTGTTGGTATTTGGCTCTGTGGACTGAGTTTGCCGACCACTGGGCTAGCACATACCTGGCAGGACTGTAGCTACGGCCGGAAAGGGATTCAGTCAGTGACACGGCATTCAATAAATACTCTCCAGTTTCATTCTTAATAAAGATTCATTCACACGTCAGCTCAGCACAGCTCCCCCTGCAGTTATGCTGTGGGTCCGGTCTCAACCCCGTCCCCCCAATTTCTCCGAGGTTTCCCAAGTTGAGACATCGACCTCGGCCTGTTGGTCTGTGTAGCAGACACGGAGGAGGCACGTCTGATCCTTGACACGGAGACCCTGAGAGCACGCACACACCTGTGTGCACACACGTACAGCTTCACCTTGTCCCTCAGTCTCTGGGACACGAGAGCCTCCCGTCTTCTCAATATTGCACCCAGTCAGACCCAGAAGGGCTCAGAGACCCCTTCAGTATGGCATTTCCATGAGGGAGGGCTCATGCCACATCCTTACTGCCCACAGGCAGGGGGCCGGGGCACTCGGACCACGGAGGACTTGGCGCCCTGTCCAGCCCCACTTCCTCGCCTGCCACGACCCCTCCCACTGCCAGCGTTGCACGTGCCCGGGGCGTCCAGCCTGGCCCACACGTGCCAGTGCCCGGGCCAGTTAGCACCAGGACAGGATCAGGTGGGAGCGGGCGGTGGGCCACGGGGGTGGGGGATCTGACTACCACATTCCTTATTCAACGGGAGGTTGCGGGGGCCGAAGATGGGAGGTCAGGAGAGCCCGGTCGTGGCAGGAGTCGCCCGGGAAGGGCAGGCTGGGCCTGGCTCAGACACCCTGGAACCTGGAGGCCACGGCCAGGGGAGGGAGCCCGAGGGAGGGCAGCCCTGTCCCAGGTCCGGGCTCGGGGCAGCGGGAAGTGCCCCCCCTGCGAACCCCGACTCTGCGACTCCGAGGAGGTGCAAGGTGCGTCCCGGCAGGGTGGGACCGGGGGCGGGTCCCTATCTCAGGGAGCTGTCGGATGACACGTCTCGATCGGAGTCCTCAGCCTCGCTAGGCGGCGGCGGTGGGTCGCTGGGCGGGACCGCAGTGAAAGCAGGAGACTTTCTAGAAGAAAACACCAGCTGTCACCTTGGGGCGGGCAGGACCCTGGTGAGGCGGGCACTCCCCCCCTCGGCCTCGCTCTCTGGTGAACGACTGACTCCCGGGCGGGGGACCCGGGGACCACGGAGAGAGGGTGGGTGCCGGCAAGGGCGTGGGGGCGGGACCAAAGGGTCCCTTTTTTTAAATTTTTAATTTATTAAGGTATTATATGTGTACATAGCTTACCATTGCTCCCCCCCTACCTCCCATTCATGCCCTCCCTCCCCAGAGTTCTGTGTTCGTTGGTTGTACTTAAATTCATGCATACGAGTCCTTCGGTTGTTCTCTTATCTCCCCCCAGGTCTCCTTCCCCTCCCCGCTGTCATTTGACAATCTGCTTGTTTTATGGTGACTATCTCAGGACCACATGAATAGAATCCGCTCCTCATTTGGCAGTCTGCTTGTTTTATGGTGACTATCTCAGGACCAAATAGAGTCCGCTCCTCCTCTGGTTCACACCACCCCTACCCCCGGGTCCCACTGCTTCCCCTGGGACACACAGCTCACCCGGGGCACACGGCCCCCTGGGACACACGAGCCGTCCCTTCTTTATCTTGAGGACTTGGGAGGCTCAGGGTGCAGGGATGTTTGAAGTAAGAGATGCCGCCAGGGCCGATCGCACTGGCACTGGGTGGCCTCCGCTTTCTGTCTGTTTATAGAATGTTTGTGACTTTTCCTTTTTTTTTCTTTTCTTTTTGTTGCGGGGTTACGTACATGGTCAAAGCACAAATGATGGCCTTGACTCTCGGTAAACATCTACCTCACAGCCCTTCGGCTCCTGGTCGGTTTTCAGCTACCTCTCACCAGGGAACCTTCAGAGTGGGCGGCACCGGGGGGTTTCTGCTGCCCAGCCACGGACGGGCACCCGCCCGCTGGGCCGCACGCCCAGTGCCCTCCGCCGAGGGCACACAGCCGGCGCGACAGTCACTGGGGAGGGTCCTCCCTGCACAGGCCCCCAGGTCCTCCCTGCACGCGCCCCCGGAGGAAGCAAGAAGGGCGGTGGGCAGCGCCCTGCGCTCGGGGGAGGCCCTCACCGGTCCCCGGACTGGGTGATGAGCCGGCGGCAGGTCTCCATCTGCACGTCCAGGCCCCGCTTCATGCTGCACATCTCCATGTACTCGTGCAGGTGCCGGTTCATGTCGTTCTTGGCCGTGGCCAGCTCCAGCTGTGGCAGGGGCGGGGCGGGGCGGGCCGTCAGGTCAGCCGCGGCCCTGCTCCCAGCCCCGGAGGCAAGCGCACCGCGAGCGCCAGGGCGCAGGGGGTCCAGGCAGCGGAGCTGAGGGCTCCGATTTCAAAATAAACCAGCCCTGGCCGGTTTGGCTCCGTGGATAGAGCATCGGCCTGCAGACCGAAGGGTCCCAGGTTCGATTCTGGCCAAGGGCACATGCCCGGGTTTGTGGGCTCGATCCCCAGTAGGGGACTTGTGGGAGGCAGCAGGTCCATGATTCTCTCTCATCATAGATGTTTCTCTCTCTTCCTTCCTCTCTGAAATATATAAAAATATTTTTAAAAATAAGATAAATCGGGCCCAGCCAGCATGGCTCAGTGCTTGAGCATCGACCTATGAACCAGGAGGTCACGGTTCCATTCCCGGTCAGGACACATGCCCGGGGTGTGGGCTCAATCCCTGGGCCGGAGGGGGGGGGGGTGCAATAGGCAGCCGATCAATGGTTCTCTCTTATCACTGATGATTCTATCCTTCTCTCTCCCTTCCCTGAAATCAATAAAAATATACTTTAAAATAAAATAAAAATAAATTTGGTCAAGGCGGAAGGCACTCAATATGCTGTCATTCTTTCCAGTTCTCCAGCCAGTCTTTGCTACAGAGGAATGCAAAGGCATCTGCTCAGGCCTGCAGTCTCTCCACAGACTGGCCGGCACCAAGAGGAAAGGAATGTTCACCCAGCAGGAGGGAGAGGAGGGGAGCTGGGGGGGGGAGGGGGAAGGGCTGGGGGCACTGCCTGTTGGTGGCTGCATGGCCTGGCTCATCCCTCACTCCCCACAGCCTGCCTGTGTCCCTCACCAAACCGGCCTCTGTAAGGGCCGGGCCAGAGCCTTACTCAGCTCCCCAGGCGGGCTGGCACCCGGCGGGGAGACGGTGACTGTGACACATCCACACGACTCATGCGTGGGGGACACCTGTGCGCACCGGCGAACAGGGTTCAATTCTCTTACCGTCCATTTTCTCACTATTTTCTTCTTTTTTTTAAGTTCTTCCTTTTCTTTTCTTTTTTTTAATACATTTTATTGATATTTTACAGAGAGGAAGGGAGAGAGATAGAGAGCTAGAAACGTCGATGAGAGAGAGAAACATTGACCAGCTACCTCTTGCACACCCCCTACCAGAGATGTGCCCGCAACCAATGTACATGCCCTTGACTGGAATCGAACCCGGGACCTTTCAGTCCGCAGACCGACGACGCTCTACCGCTGAGCCAAACTGGTTTCGGCTATTTTCTATTTTTTATTTTTATCCTCACCTCATATTTTTATTTACTTCTTGATCAGAGACAGACAGTGAGAAAGAGAGAGAGAGAGAGAGGAGAGAGAGAGAGAGAGAGAGAGAGAGAGAGAGAGAGAGAGAGAGAGATCCAGTTGTTTTCTTATTTATGTATTCATTGGCGACTGATTCCTGTATGTGCCCGGACCAGGGATCAAACCTGCAACCTTGGGGTATCGGGACATGGCTCTAACCAACTGAGCCACCGGCTGGGGCCAGTTTTACTGTATTTTCTCACTCATAAGCCATTTCAGAGACAAACAGCAAGACCTGCTGCCAATACCAAATGTCCTACTGGTATAAAATGCATCCCAATGTCAGAAGTGCTACATGTGGAAAAAACACGGGGCTCCGAGTCCAGGAAATACGGCCCCCCGCCCAGAGCCCGATGCTGCGCCACGGGCTGTGAGGCAGAGCTGAGGGGGGCAGAGGCTGAGAGATCTGGGCCGGAGACCGCAGCTGCCTCTCTTTGCTTGGGGTAGAAGGGCAGGGCCAGAAGCAAGGCAGAAAGAAACTGCCGGGAGGTCATCTGCTCGACTGGCTGAGAGCAAAGAGAAAGGGTGGAAAAGCCGCCGTGACGATGGGAGCTGGGCAGAGCTGGGCAGAGGAGACCGCCCAGAACCAATCAGAGCGGGAGGGACAGACAGAGGACGACGGGAACTCGCAGAAGACGTAAGTGGGTCACGGGGCCGACACAAGAGAGGGCCAGGACAGGGACCGGGATGAGAGGGCGGCCGGGGTGGGTGTGGCTGGAGGGCAGCCTGGGTTCCAGCTGGGGTTCCAGCTGGGGTTCCAGCTGGGGCTCCGCAGCAGCGAGCCAGAGGAGCAGGACGTGCTGACTGCGCCAGCCAGGACGGGATCTGATCCACCTGCTCTTTTCAGGGTGTGGGCAAAGCAGGTTTCAGACATACGTACGGAAGGTGGCACAGTAAGTACCTAACAGCACAAGAATACACCGCTCCTCGGACTCACAGCTGCAGACCTACTTTTGCCCCCGTCTATTCTCTCACCGACGTAGATTCCATCGCAGCACAAGGCGGGGGCTGCCACCTGCTGTCTCTACATGTTTGTCTGCCCCCTTGGCCCACACAGTTGAAGCGGAGGTGCACACAGTTTAGGAGGGAGGAATCCACACCGGCCCACGCTGAGACCCCGGGGTACGCGGAGGGGCGGGCGGGCTGAGGCTGGGGGCACAGGGAGAGGAGAGAGGAGGAGGTGAGGGGGCAAGAACTCTCTCCCACCCTCCACCCTGACCATCCATCCGATAATGGGACATGCCTCCATCTCACCGGTCCTGAGAGATCAAAGGTCACAAGATAAAGGGGTCTGGGGTGGATCACAGGAGCAACGCAAACAAAGCCACCACATCAGCTCTGCTAACACCCCCCACCATGGCACCCCCCTGGGAGAGGAATCAAACATCTTCAGGAGCATGCTTCCACTTAGGATTTTTGTTTCTTTCTCTTCCCACCAGGATGTAAACTGAGCCCCGCTGGTGCAGGGGAAGGAGCAGGCAGGATGCTCCAAGGCCCCAGCCGGGGAAGGTGCGGTGAGGGAGGGAGGAGCAGGGAGGGAGTCGGCGGGGAAGGAGGAGGCGGTGGGAGGCGTAAATGGGAACGTGAAGGCCAGCTCTCCCCCTCAGCCCTCCGCTGGCAGCTGTGCCTGTGGCATTGGGCACTGCCACGGGCTCAGGTGGCTGTATGAGCACCCGGGCTGCGGGTTTGATCCCGGTCAGAGCGCAGACCCAGGCCATGAGTTAGCTCGCTGGTCAGGGTACATACATACAAGGGGCAACCGATCGATGATCGATCGACCTTTCTCTCTCACAGCAATGTGGGTGGGTCTCCCTCTCCCCTTCTCTCTCTCAAGTCATCACACGAGGCTTAAAAAGAAACTACAAACACTCAGCACCTGTCTGCCTGGGCCAAAAGCAAAAGATTTCGCTTAGAGGAGCAGGGCCGCGGGCGTCAACGTGCCACGTGGGCCTGAGGGGGCGGAGACCCACGGGAGACTGCGGCCGGGCCCAGGCGTCCCTCAGGGGAGGACCCTGGCCCAGGGCGGGAGGGCTCACAGCATCGTCTCAGCCTCCACCCCGCCACCCCCCCAAACCTCTCCCTCCCGGCCCCCCAAGTCCTTCCTGGAGCCCCACCGGCCTGGAGTTTAAGTAAAAGCACCGGCTCCACCCGCCACCTCTAGAAGGTTCCTCGAGGCAGGGGAGCGAACAGAGCTCCCCGTTAACTCAAAGGCTGAGCTGAAGACGGGCCTTGGCAAGCCCCCCAGAGGGGTCCCACAGCCCCATGCTAACTCCACGGGGAGGCCACTGGCGGCCAGACGCCGCCCTCGCTCCACAGGCTTCCACAGGCTCGTTTCATCCCGTCTTCAAGCCACCCTCTGAGGGGGTATTACTAAGACCCCTATTTTACAAATAAAGAAACAGGCCTGCCGAAACCGATTTGGCTCAGCGGATAGAACGTCGGCCTGGGGACTCAAGGGTCCCGGGTTCGATTCCGGTCAAGGGCATGTACCTTGGTTGCGGGCACATCCCCAGTAGGGGGTTCGCAGGAGGCAGCTGATCGATGTTTCTCTCTCATCGATGTTTCTAGCTTTCTATCCCTTTCCCTTCCTCTCTGTGAAAAATCAATAAAATATATTTTAAAAAAGAAAGAAGAAAGAAAGAAAGAAAGAAAGAAAGAAAGAGGCTTAGCCCTAACCAGTTTGGCTCAGTGGATAGAGTCGGCCTGTGGAATGAGGGTCCCAGGTTCGACTCCGGTCAAGGGCATGTACCTTAGTTGTAGGGGGTGTGCAGAAGGCAGTTCATTGATGTTTCTCTCTCATCAATGTTTCTAACTCTCTATCCCTTCCCCTTCCTCTCTGTAAAAAATCAATAAAAGATATTCTAAATAAAGAAAGAAAGAAACAGGCTTGAGAGACTAAGGAGCCTGTTGAAAGTCAGAGTGGTAGCAAGTGAGAGAGCAGAAACTTGAACCCACCTGTTTGCCTCCCTCCGGAGGTGTTCACCCACCGGAGGTATGAACTGGGCGCTCACACCTCCCCCAAAGGAGAGGGAGGCCTGGCGCCCGGGGTTCAGGACGGACCGCGGACCTGCAGCCCCGCCCACAGCCGCGAGGAACCCCCGGCATCCTCACCTCTATCTGGTCAATGGTTTCCTGGTACTCTTTCTCCCGGGTCTTGAACAGGGACTCGGTATCCTTAATCACCTTCTCCAAACTGTCTTCCGGTTGCTGCAGTAGAAAGGGAAGCAAAGGTGGGGCCAGGGCAAAGGGAAGGGATGGGAGGGGGTTCATGTCCCAGGGCCAAGGAGGGGGAGAGAGAAAGTCAGATTAAAGGAAACCGACAATTGTAAAAATAAAAAGGAAAAGGAAAAGGGTTAAGAAGAAGGGAGAAGCAGGTGAAGGATGGTGGCCACAGAGGGAAAGCAGAGCGAGGAGAGGAGGGGGGCCAGGAGGCGGGGAGGGGGGAGGTGGCAGTGAGCTGAGGGGCGGAGCCGGGGGCCCTGGGGGGGGGGGGTGGCAGTGAGCCGGAGGGGCAGAACCAGGGGCCCTGGGGCCGGGAGGGGCGGTTACCTCTCCCTGGGCCTCGGCCGCCGCCATGGCATAGCCTGAGAAATCCTCCCAGAGCAGCAGGGTCTCCTCAGTCTCCTCCCAAGTCAGGCTGTCACAGTCGTCCTCAAAATCATACTCCCTCCTAGAGACAGGGAGCGTGTCAGGGGGGCCGGCCTCGGGCGGGGATGGGGGGACGGGGGGCCGGGGGGCCAGGCCTGCGGGACTCACAGCTGGTTGAGCATGCGCTGCATCTCCTCGTTGATGCTGAGGGCTGTGCTCTCCTCCTCATCCCCCTCGGGCTGGCGGGGCCCCGCGCTCTCCGACAGGGAGGGCTCCTCCTCCGTGGCAGCCTTGCGCTCCCGCTTCCGCCCCCCCATGGATGGGACCTTAATGGGAGACAAGTGCAGAGACTACAGAGCCGAGGCCGGTGCGTGAGGAGAAAGGGCAGCGGGGGGAGGAGAAGCGGGGACCAGCGGGGGGCGGACAGAGAGAGAAGACACGGTTACGATGACAGGAACGCAACGCCGGTCACCGAGGGACCGGCACACACACAGACAGACAGACGGGCACGGGGCTGCAGCCCGAGGGAGAAACGGGAGACACGGAGACGGCGGTGAGGCGAGGGACACACACATGGCTTGCTGTGACCACGTTAGGATGTGCACACATGGCTAATGAGGATTGTGGGGTTTTTTTTCCTAAAAAAAAAAAAAAAAAAAGGTCTTTCTAATGAAATGGCTGAACGAAAAAAGCAAGTTTCAGGTTGCGGAGGGGGAGGATACAGTGTTCACAAAGGAGAACCGAAGCAGCATATCCAGATCTGGAAGCCGGAAGAAGGGACGGAGAGAAAGGCAGCGGAGAGGAAGAGAGAAAAGGGGGGGAGGGCGAGGAAACCGAAAGGGGGGAGGGGGGTCTGCGCTGAGGAGCCCAGCGGGTCAGGACCGGTGGCCAAGGCCTGGGTGGTTTAGAAACAGGGACCGGGACATTAATAAGCTGCGAGAGAGCAAAACTAACCAGTTTCTTCTGTGGAGAGAGCCAGAGAAGGTGAGAGGAAGAGAGAGGAGAGGAGGCAGACAGAGGAGAGAGGGGGAGAGACGGGTTAGAGACAGACTCCGAACTCCCCTTCAGAGGCTGCTCCTGGCCCCCCAGCTAGTCCCACGGGGGCCCCTGGGTGCCGGGACGCGGCCCCCGGGAGGAGGACGGGCAGCAGCGAGGGGAGGCCCCAGGCCCACCCGCCCCCCCGAGGCCCCCGGGGCCTCACCTGGAACATCTGGATCACGTCCTCGCAGTTGCGCTGCTGAGCCACGTCGCAGAGCTTGGCGGTGATGTCGATGCGGCGGCAGATGTCCATGTCCACCTTCATGGCCTTCTCCTGGATCTTCTCGTCCAGCTCCGTCAGGTTCTGCGCCGGGAGCACGGGGAGCAGTGAGGAGGCAGCCCTGGCCAGACCCCCCTGGTCCTTCTGGGCACACGGCACCGCCGCCTCCCGCAGGAAGCCATCACCGCCAAGGCCGCCGGCAGCACGCAGCCCTGGGGGGGGGGGGCTCCACACAGCAGATGGGGAGCCCCCGGAGGGCGTGGCCCAGAGCCCGGGACATGTGGGGGGTCCCTCTTGGCACTTAGGTTCCAAGAGAGAGACTCCTGGGCGCTGGGGAGTGGAGAGCCAGTGCAATAAGGACAACAACGGCTAACGCGTATCTAGCGCCAAGTATGTGCTACCCAGAGGTCGGCAAACTCGTTGGTCCACAGAGCCAAATAGCAACAGGACAACGACTGAGATTTCTTTTGAGCCGAAACCGGTTTGGCTCAGTGGATTGAGAGTAGGCCTTCAGACTGAAAGGTCCCGGGTTCGATTCCGGTCAAGGGCATGTACCTTGGTTGCGGGCACATCCCCAGTAGGAGGTGGGCAAGAGGCAGCTGATCGATGATTCTCTCTCATCGACGTTTCTAACTCTCTATCCCTCTCTCTTCCTCTCTGTAAAAAATCAATTTTTAAAAAATATATATATATTTTTTAATTCTTTTGAGAGCCTAATTTTTAAAACGTAAACGTCTTCTAACGCCCCTTCTTCAAAATAGACTCGCCCAGGCTGAGGTGTTCTGTGGAAGAGCCACACTCAAGGGGCCAAAGAGCCGCATGTGGCTCGCGAGCCGCGGTTTGCTGACCACGGTGCTAGCCCTGTCCTCAGTGTGAGGATCGTCATCCTCATTCTGCAAAGTGCACGCCTCCATTCCCCCGCCCCGTGAGGGGGAGGCAGGGCGGCCACACTGCGGCCGAGGGCCAGGCCGGGCCGGGGCGCGCCCCTAACTTCCTGCTGAAGCAGCTCGGGGTGGAGGCGTGCTGCCTCCCCAACACCAGGGGCCGAGTTCCTCCTTTTTCTCCCAAAGCACCGGGTGGCAAAGGGGAAAAACGGAAGCAGAGCAGATTGGGGGTGGGGTGGGGGGCGGTGTGGACCGGAAACCAGCAGGCCACACCCAGCAGGTCGGACAGCCTGGTGATAGCCCGTCGGGGGAGAGGGCGAGGGGCGCGGGCTGCACTCACGTTGCTCATGAGCCCTTTGAAGACCACCAGCTCAGCTTTCAGCTGCTGCACCTTCATCGCCAGCTCCTCCTGGCAGGCGTCGGCCTCCTGGGCTTCCTGCGCCAACGGAAAACCCAGGCGTCAGGGGCGCGGCCCCGGTGGGAGGAAGGCCTAGACGAGGGGGGAGGGACCAGGAGCCGGCTCCGGGACCGAGGGGCGCGGGGGAGGACGGAGGGGGGCCCAGGCGGTGGGGCGCCCTCACCTCCTGGAGCTCACGCACTCGCTCCTGCAGCTGAATCCGCACCGTGTACTCCTCTTCCCACCTGGCGGACAGGGAAGAAGGAGAGAGCATAGGGGCGGAGTCCCCCTCGGGTCCCCAGCTCCCTGCTCCCCCCGTGTCTGGCTCGGGCCTCGGCCCCTGGGTCTGGTGTCCTAGGTGAGGCGGCACCGTGGGCAGGAATGCCCGGCAGGCCGGCAGTGGACAGCTGCAGCCGCTGGGCGGTGCCACGCTTCCTGGCCAGTGGCCTTCCCGGCACCTCCAGGCCGCACACCAGCCGGCACAGCCGAGAGCGGCTGCAGGTGCTCTGGCCCGTCACACGCCCGTCCCATCCGGGCCCCGGCCCAGCCAGCTGTCCGCGGGCCTCGTCCCCCACGTCCTGCCCGCACCAGACCACAGGCCCGCCCAGCCCGGTCTCCCACCTTCAGCGGCTCAGATCCGGTCGCCCGCCTCCTGCCTGCACCAGAACAGAGCTCCGCTAGCCTGCCGCCCTGCCTCACACGCACGGGGCCATTTAACCCTGTAAAAGCAGCTGCAGGACACACGCCGCGTCAACGGGGATGCTGAGAGCTGGGAGGAGACGCTCAGCCCACCCCCGCACGCCCCCCGAGAAACAAACTGCCCTCCTGAGTGTGTCGTCCCCCGTCCCCCCTCCCCCCACTCTCCCACCCCCCGCTGAGGGAGCTGGAGGGAGCTGGAGGGAGGTGACCGTGGAGAGCAGGAGGAGGGGCTATGAAGCACCCAAACCCAGAGGGGAGGGAACCTGAAGTACGAAAAACCCGGTTTGGCTCAGTGGACAGAGCATTGGCCTGCGGACCTAAGGGTCCCAGGTTTGACTCCGGTCAAGGGCATGTACCTTGGGCATGTACATCCCCAGTAGGGGGCGTGCAAGAGGCAGCTGATCAATGGCTCTCTCTCTCATCGATGTTTCTAATTCTCTATCCCTCTCTCTTCCTCTCTATAAAAAAATCAATAAAATATATTTAAAAATAATAATAATAAAGTGTCTCGTGAATTAGTGGATGAGAGCCAGAGGTGGCAGCTCCTGGGCTGCAGGATTCGGAGACTAAAACCACCAGCAGGAGAGCAAACGCTCTGGCCACAAGCAGGGTCTCCGTCCAGGACCAGGCCCCTCACACAGGGTGGTCCCCGGGAAGCCGGTGCCTGAGGTGGAAGGCTAGTGGTGGGGGCAACACCGCACCCCACAAGGCTGGCTGGGACAGCGGGACTCCTCGGACCCCACTCATATAAGCCTGTCTCTTCTTGCCACATTCTCTAATATAGTTTTTAAAAAAATATATTTTATTGATATTTTACAGAGAGGAAGGGAGAGAGATAGAGAGCTAGAAACGTTGATGAGAGAGAAACATCGACCAGCTGCCTCTTGCACACCCCCTACAAGGGATGTGCCCGCAACCAGTGTACATGCCCTTGACTGGAATCGAACGTGGGACCTTTCAGTCTGCAGACCGACGCTCTACCACTGAGCCAAACCGGTTTCGGCTCTAATATAGTTTTATTGATCTCAAAGAGGAAGGGAGAGAGAGAGAGAGAGAGAGAGAGAGAGAGAGAGAGAAGCATCAATGATGAGAGGGAAACATGCGCTTGCTCTTGCAGCTGTATCCTCACCAATGATTGGCTGTCTCCTGCACACCCCCCCTGGGGATGGAGCCCACAACCCAGGCCTCTGCCCTTGACCGGAATTGGATCCGGGACCCTTCAGTCCTCAGGCCGATACTCTGTCCACCGAGCCAAACCAGCCGGGGCCCGGCCACATTCTGGGAAGATTCTTCCAGCCTGAGGGAGGAGGGGAACTGCACCGAGAGAAACTGCAGTGTCAGAAAGGTGGTCAGGGAGTAGCAAAGAGGACAGTAAGAAAATGGAAATCCGAGAGAACGTATTGTGCAGACACGGGATTCATTCAATCCTTGCTTCCCCTCCCTCCACCTTTTTCCCACCTCGCCCTCGCACCGTTCGCTGGCTCTCCTGCTCCTCACCCGCATCCGCACTGCAGTATTCCTAAGAATAACTCCTGCATCACCACGGCTGCCCCTCCCGGCTGGGCAGGGAGAAGGCAGCCAGCCCGGCCACCACCCTGCCAGCTGCCACCCTGCCAGCCACCACCCTGCCGGCCACCACCCTGCCACCCTGCCGGCCACTACCCTGCCACCCTGCCGGCCACCACCCTGCCACCCTGCCGGCCACTACCCTGCCACCCTGCCGGCCACCACCCTGCCAGCTGCCACCCTGCCGGCCACCACCCTGCCGACCACCACCTGCCACCATGCCGGCCACCACCCTGCCACCCTGCCAGCCACCACCCTGCCAGCCACCACCCTGCCAGCCACCACCCTGCCGGCCGCCACCCTGCCACCCTTCGGGCCACCACCCTGCCACCCTGCCGGCCGCCACCCTGCAGGCTCAGCATGCAGCCCAGACAGAGCACGGCCTCTTTGGTTCCCTGCCACCCTTCCCCGCTGCCCACATCCTTCCCCGTACGTATTTTCTTATACGAGATCCGTATCTGCCCTGGCCGCGTGCTCTTCTTCTACACCATAAAGGCTTGGGCCGGGGTAACCCTCATGTCCCCGGAGGAAGCAGGCAAGACTGACAGAGCGACGTTAACCCCGGACAGGATGCATCAGGAAGGGGGAAGCACCGTTTGACAGGGAATCCAACTAATTCAGGCAGAGACTTACGTAAGGAAGTTACGTAAGGATTAAGGTTAATAAAATCTTATGGGGGGGAAAAAGACAAAAGAGACCGCGGGAGCTCACTAGAATTGTATTTACACTCCGGTCAGACTGTTCCGCAAACGGGCTCATGTTGACCTCCGTTCAAATCTGTCCTCACTGAGGACATACTAAAATGTAGGATGTGAGCAATTTCTGTGTATTCTGTCTTTACCAACCACCTCTCTTCCAGAGAAACGGTGTCCTTGGGTAAAGTGAGCAAGCAGGGGCCGTTCCTGCCCGGGAAAAACTGAGGCCGGGAAAGAGATACCCCCCCCAAGGTCACACAGGGAGGGGAACTGAAAGTAGAACCCGGGAGGCTCGGGCCTCACAGGCCGCAGGCAGGAGCTAGTGTTGCCATAAAGAGAGCAGAACGAGGGCAGGGATCTGGGGGGAGGATGAGTAACTGCCAGTGTCACGTACCAACAGCGCTAGCTGCGGGCCCTCTGCACAGCAGCCTGCCGCAGAGTGATGAGCTCACCAGTCCCCACGGAATAACTCTTTGCTGCCTGGACAGCTGGACCAGGGACAGACACTCTTTCAGTGAAAAACAAAACAAATGGCCCTAAGAACAGCAGTTGTTCCTGTGGTTGTGGAGGTATTCCAGAATTGTCCATGTGGCACTGCTCACTGTGATAATGAACTCCGGCTGGGGCCGGGGCTGGGTGGCATCGGAATGATGACTTTAGGATAACCGGGATTCCCAGAGACACTCATAACATGGCCTACAACTAAGGAAGCCAGTATGAGGACAAAACTCAGCCTCAGAAAGCATGCTGATCTGTGATCGGCTGGACTCTGCCTGAAGGGTGTCCCAGGACCCCCAAAACTTCCCAGAACACTCGGCCAACCCCACCCCTGCCAGACGAATCTCCGCTCCTCAGCTGCAAGGGTAGCTCCCGGGCCTGCCCGCTAGGGGTCAGAGTAGCTACTTAGGAGGTTACAGCTGAAGGCCCCCAAACCACAAAGTCAGTCATCTTTCTCCTGGACCCTGGCATCAGGCAGAGTCTACAGAGGGCCGGCTGCACCAGGGCCCTTCTGTGATTTGGGGGCCAGCAGCCTGCTAACCTGCCCTCTAAGGCAGCCACTTGGCACACGGCCAGCGCTCTAGCACGGCGCCCCTTCGCCTGGCCTTTTGTGCCACCCTGCCAGGATCCCCCGCAAAAAAGCCACATCTTCATCCTCGGAAGGTGCCGAGCCTGCCCCCAGCTGCCCTGTAATTCACGGGGCGGGTCCACATTCCCAACTTCCTCCTCCCAGCTCCTCTGCTGACTGTTCTCGGGGCCTCCGCCCTGGCTCTGGCTTCCAGGTTCCCCACCTCCCACCAGCCCTACAACCACCAAGTCCCTCCCCTTTCCCTAGGGAATCCCTTTGACTCTTTCCTGCCCCGTGTTTCTGACCTACTCCCAGCGATGCTCTGCGGCCCTGAGCTTCACACCCTCCGGCGCCAGCACTGCTTGGGACGCTCTGGGCAGTGGCGGGGGCACCCACCGCCCCGGCAGCGCCCCCTCCCCCGGCCACTCCCTCCTAAGGCCGCCTTAGGCTCCCAGGCCGAAGCTGTTGCCTCTGACCCTCCACCCGTCTGTGGAGCTTAGACCACAAAACCGCCCCCGAGGGCTGCCACCCATGGGGATAAGCAGCACCCCAGACTTCTCAGAGCCCCGTCCCTTTCACACCTCACAAAACCCCCAGTTACACCCTCCTCCGAACACTAGAGGAGACAGCAAGACGAGTCAGAAGAAAGCTATGAATTCCCCCCACCGTATCCCGCTCCCAGTTTCCTTCTGGTCATGGGTCTGACTTCTGCATTCTCTGCGGATCCAATGCCACCTCGCCACTTCCGAGCTCCTCCTTACTCTCTCGTGGAAGATCTCCCTCATCCTGGGGCCCCCGCTGCCCCCCTCCCCGCCCCTGCCCCGGCCCGAATAGGCCCGCATCCTACCTCCGCTTGTACTCGTCCCGCTCGCGCTTCACCTTGGCCAGCACGTTGTAGAGGGCGCGGATCTCGGGGGTGATGGTGTCGATCTGGACGCCCACGCCGTCGGGGTGCACCCACGACAGGCCCGGCCCCTGCACCAGCAGGGGCTCCAGTCCCGGGCCGCGCCGGCGCGCGTGGGAGAAGGACCAGATGGTGCCGGGCGTGAAGCGGGCGGACGAGGAGAAGGCGGCGGCGGAGGAGGCGGCGGAGGCGGGGGGCGAGGAGTGGCAGGCGGCGGCGGCGGCGGGCGCCAGGGGGCCGGCGGGCGAGCGCGCGGGCGAGCCCAGCACCCGCGCCGACGGGGCGCAGACGGCGGCCGGCCGGGCGCCCAGGGGCAGCCCCAGGGGCCGGATGGGGCTGACGAAGCCGGTCTGCACGGCCTGGTCGCGGTGGGCCAAGCCCCGCCGGCCCTGCTTGCCGTCCTGCAGCGCCTGCTGCAGCTGCTTCTCCAGCAGCCGGTTGCGGCGCTCCAGCTCGTGCACCTTGGCCAGGAAGCAGCGGAAGCGGAGGTTCAGGGTCTTGAGCACGTTGATGTTGGAGCCCAGGTCGTTGCGGAGGGCCATGGCGGCGGGGGGCGCGGGGCCCGGCCCCGGCGAGTAGGCGGCCGGGCCCGGGGGGGCGCGCGGCGACGGGGACGCGTCCCCGCCCCCCGCGAAGCGGTCACCTCCCAGAGGGTCCCCCGGCGCCCCGGCCAGGCCCTGCTGCTCCTGCTGTAGGAGGAAGAGGTTGGGCCCGAATAACGGATTCATGGCTGCGCCTTCTGCTGGGAGATGGAGCCCGGGGCAGGGGCAGGGATGCGGGCGAGGGAGAAGGGCCAATGAGGCGCCGGGGGGACGCAGGACAGCCAATCAAACGGCTTGGCAGAAAGGGCAGAGGTCAGGGGGGCGGGGGAGGGCGCAGAGGAAGCCAATGAAAGGCTCGATCTGAGGTTGGCACCCGAACTTTTCCGGGTCTGAGGCAGAGCCCAGAGCTGAGCAGACCACAAGCCAGCGCTTCTCTTGAGCACCAGACCCGCCTCCGCCCAGATCCCAGCCAGGGTGGCCGAAAAGCCCAACCCTCCAGTCCGCCATGGGTCCTGGCAGCAGGAAGCCCATCTCCCCACAACCCTATTTCCCTCCTCTTCCCAAACACCCTACCTCCAACTCCTGGCCTCTCCTTTCTGGGGTCCCTGGAGTCCCAAGAGCCTAAAACTGACCCGATTTCTCTGTATACAACTGTCCCCTCTTAAGAGTATCCCTGTCCCACCCTCCCACCTCTACCCTTAAAGGGGCAATGCCAGTACTCGACCCCCTCAAAACACACAACGACCAGAGATTGTAAAATGTATATTAAATTTCATATGCACAGCGGGAAAGCCATCCTCACAGAGGTAAGAGTTCCAACCCAGTGACAACAGCAAGGAGCACCCCAGTCTAGTTTCACCCATCAATCTGAGACAGCAGTGGCTGGCTAAGATTTTCTCCTCTTTGCTGGTGGGGGTCGGCTAGCACTACGGGGGGACATGGTAGGAGTCTGGGGTCCCTTGGGGGTGCCATTCTGTTTCTGGAAGGCAGCTTTCTTGGAAGGCTTCTGTGGTGCCTGCTGCTTTGCCTTCCCAGCCCCTTGGGGCTGAACACAGTTCTCAGGCTCCCGAGCGGCCAGAGTCTGGGAGAGGGACAGCCCGGAGGGCAGCTCTGTCTCCGTGCCCTTGGGAGAAGCACTCTGCCTCCGGAAGGCAGCTTTCTTGGAAGACTGCACTTTAGGTGCCTGCTGCTTTAGTTTCCCAGTCGCCTTTGCTTTTCTGATCACCGCGGCCTTTTCAGCTGGCTGCCCGTTACCCTGGAGCTTGGAGGCGGCTTGGACCTTTGGGACAGAAGGTCCAGGGGACAATTCAGAGTCGGCCCCTTTGGGGATACCATTCTGCTTCTGGAAGGTCTTCTTGGGATGTTGCCGTTTCTGCAATTGCCGCTCTGCTTTCACAGCCCCTTTGGCCTTTTTGGCAGGCTTGCTGCTGCTCTCAGGCGTGGGGGTTACCTGACCTTTCAGGTCAGGCACATCTGGGTTTGTAGGGGTGGATGTAGCAGAATCTCCTGGGGCTAAAATGAAACAGATTATGTGAGAAAAAGGACCTCATCACTGGGTCTTGATCATTAGTGGTGGAGACAAATAGAGGCATTAAAATAAGGAAACTGCCTGGGTACTGTTTCTTGGCCAAGTGTTCGACCTACCTGAAAGAGCGCCTTAGAGTAGACTACCTGGCTTCCCTCAAGTCCTATTTGAACTCTGCATTAAGGAGAAGGGTTCACTACCCACCCTCGGGTCAAAAAATTTTAGAGGAATGAGCTGTGCCCCCTGAGGACAGCAGATAGCAAGCCATTCTAACACAACTAGAAAACAGCTACTGAGACGTAATGAGTACTGACATATTAAATACGTACTTTTAAAGTTACAACAAATTTTAACTAAGGTTTTTATTAACATTCAGATGTGACTTTTGTAAAGGGCATTACTGACAAAGAAAAAACCCAACTCAATAAGCCATGCAGTTTGTATCCAGAGACGCTCACTTCTACCTCTGCCAACTAAGCCCAGGTTATATCCCAGCATGCAGAGCTCAGCAAGCCCCACACTTCCCCTTGAGATCCAGGACAGACTCCTCAAGATGGCGAAGAAAACAATCTGTAATTAGTGCGATGGGCTCAGAGAACAGACAGTTCTGAGGAGTTTTATTGCCAACCCAGTGCTGACAGTGCTGGACCAGCGGAGGTCCATTACCAGTAAGGTGACCCTGGCCAAGAAGGAAGAGAAACCACAACCCGCAGTGGGAACACATTTAGTGATGAGTAAGTGCAGCCACTCGGTAGATAAAGGAGCAGCACTCTAACATGCTCCTATGGGTCCCAGCTCAGGGCCAAGCCCAGCTGGATGGAAGGGGTCTCTCATCCAAGCAGGCTAAGGCTGTGCTAAGGATGGCAGAAACCCCCCCTTCCCACAGTCACACTGCAATGAGTCCTGAGAGGCAGAAAGTGCAAAGGCAGTGATGATGGGTAGAGGTCACTTACCTGTTTGGGACTGGGGAATAGAATTGGAGAACTTCTTGAACTTGGCAATAAAGAAACCGTCCATGTTGTGGGTGTGGGGGTAGAAGCGGCGGGTGGAGCGAAGGGAGGGGTGGAAGCGCCTTTCTCGAAAGCGGGTAAAGCCCTCCTGGCCAAAATCTAGACCTGTGGGCACCAGCCGCACATTCCTTTTTTTCAGGGCATAGTCTACCACCCACTCGTTCTCCTCCACCTGGATATTCGGGGCAGACAATGGAAGGAAGAGCAGAGCTGAGCTGAAGGGAGCGCAGGGGCACGTCCACCAGCCCCGCCCTCCTGCCCCCACGCAGAGGCCTCACCATGATGGAGCAGGTGCAGTAGACGAGGTAGCCCCCCGTCTTGGAGGCGGCATTGACAGAGTCAATAGCACTCAGCAGCAACTCCTTCTGGAGGTGAGCACAGCGCAGGATGTCCTTCTCATCCTGGCCCAGGGCAAAGACCCCAGCGTCAGAACTTCAAAGGCCGTCTCAGGAAGGGAGGCGAGCAGCTGGGCGCCCCTCCACCTCCCACTCCTGCTCTGCAGGCCCCACCGAGTCCTCTCAGCTACTCCCACCCCACCCCGCTCCTCACCTTGTTCGTCTTCACAGTGGGGTCCTTGGAGATGACCCCAGTGCCACTGCAGGGAGCGTCCAGCAGTACGCGGTCAAAGCCCCCCACCACCTGGAGAAAAAGGGTAGGTCAATCACTGTTTTTAGTCACCTGTCCTACACCATTTATTTCCGAGACGCAAGTCCAAATATTCTGATGTCGGAGGGGGGGCAGGTGACCTGGAAGACACCCCAGAGAGATGCACAGGAGTCCCACCTTGGGGAACTGACGCCCGTCGTAGTGGCTGATAATGGTGTTGGTGACTCCCAACCGGTGCAGGTTACCCACAACACTCTTGAGCCGCTCAGCATGGGCATCATTGGCAAGGATCACACCCGTGTTCTTCATCAGCTGGGCTGGGGGAGGGAGGGTCAGTGCTCAGCAGCCAGCTCCTCTGCCCCCACACTTGCTAGCACCCTTCAGCCCAGGAATCCACAGGTGAAGTCTCAGCACCTCAAGGGAAACTTCATGCCATCAGCCCTGCTCCCCAAAGCCTACTGCATGGGTCTCCCCAGTCTGCACCGACCCCTGGTGACGAGCACACTCATCAACATGGGTTTTCCCATCGTTACTGAACATCTGTCTGGTCCCACAGACTAAGTTATTTCTTTTAAGTGTTAACAGCATAATAAATAAATAAATAAATGGTTAAAACTAATTACTATGCCAAGTATCTCTATATGTATATCTCAACCCTTGTCACCCAAGCATAATATAATAGCCAACCCAAACACAATTACCACCCCATTTTACAAAAGCAAAGGCTTGCCCGAGGTCCTAAGTGTCACCCACGGGCTGGAACTCAGGCAGAAGCCAGGGCCTGTGCTCCTCACCACTCTGCTAGCTGTCTGTGCGGTTTCCTAAGAACTAGCGAGTCACCAACCCCATCTACTTTCAAAAGCAGAGAACCAGATAACCCCTACTCCCGCCTGCATTTCTCGTACCTATGTAGCTGGTCTTTCCCCCAGGGGCACAACACATGTCCAGGATCCGCTCATGTTCCTGGGGCGCCAAGGCCATGACCGGTAGCATGCTGGAGGCTCCCTGAAGCATGTAGTGCCCCGCCAGGTACTCGGGAGTAGCACCTGCAGAGGAGGACTGCTTGTGACGTGCTGGGAGGAGGCAGAGGCAGAAGGGCTACTGGTCAGGGAACACTCACCAATGGGCACCGAGGAATCATATACCACTAGTCCGGTCTTTGACCACTTGCCCAGGGGATCCAGGTTAACCCCACGATTGATTAGCGCCTGAAGGTAAAAAGAATGAAGATTTTTAAAGCCTTATAGGTTACCATGTCCAAAAAACAGATGGAGATATGAAAACCTGGTCCCATCAGGAAGTCTGTGGTGTAACTCCTAGATCTCTTAGAAAACAATCACCACACATCGCTGAAAGCAATTTCTCCTCACACCCCATCCCACCCCCTGGTGTCCTTTTCCTTAGCCTTCGGCTCCATTTCAAGGTTTGAACTCCATCCCACTGGCGCAGACTGGCAGCTCCTGCTATTTCCTTTAACACACCAAACCTTAATCCTATTGGTTGAGCACATTACAGATCATTATCATGTTATCTTCATACAGGAAACACATGGGGAAGTGAGATTTAGAAACAGGGCTCTTTAACCTGGGGTGCTTGAGCCCTTGGAAACGATGAGCTTAAACCACTGTTTGGGCCGATGTGCTCTCTTTCTGGGGGCAGGAATCAGCTTCACAGCTTCTCAATGATCCAAAGGGCAGACAAGTCCCTCCCATTTCCCAGGTAGCACTTTTATCCTTAAGCAGATGTCTCAACTGTGCAGGGAGCAGAGACTAAAGGGACAAGTTTTCTACTTCACAGAGGTCCTAGGCCCCGAGCCAGTCAGACAGGCCCAGCGTGACACCAGGCCTATACAGGTTTGCCTCCTGAAATCATGTTTATACCAACAACCGGTACCGGTCAGGGTGGCTAACAGAAGTCAGTACCTCCCAGAGACAAGCAAACCTCAAAACCCACCCCTCACCTGAGCAAGGTCTCGGCGCCGGGCTTTCAAGGTGTTGGTCCTGAGGGTGATGGGCCGAGGCACCTCATTAGCTTCCAAGAACTCCACCAGCTGTAAAGAAGACGGCAGGGAGCAGGTCAGGGAGATACACACACAGGGAGCCGAGCGCCAGGCCTTCCTCAGGTAAGGAGAGAGGGGGTAACAGGAAAGCAGATCGGACTGGCAGCTCAGTACCTCAGACAGAGGGAAGAGGTCCATGAGCTTGCCAAGCAGAAAGTCTCCGTAGGAATAGTAAGTGGCCAGATCCCGCTGAAGCCGGTGCAGATACTCAGCTCGAGACCGACCTTCCTCCCGCAGAGTCCCAAAATCGCGCAGCACTCCCACTATGTCTTGGATGCGCTTATGAATTCGTTGCAAGTCTGGAGCCTGAGCACGTAGGCCTGTTAAGAAGCTGTTTCATAATGGCCAGGGCCTAGAAATCCCCTCCAGCAAGCACCTTCCCCCTCCCGGCACCCCTCATTGTAAGGATATCCTGCTCCATCTCCCCAGCAGGGGGCAGCACAAACGGCTCCTCTTCATCCAGGTTGATCTGCAGGCCCCCATCTGTCTCGGATTCCTTTTGGGACTCTGACTCAGGGGACTCTTCCTCCTCTTCATCAGTTTCCTCCTCACTCCACTGGCCCCTAGAAACAGGTCCAGGAACAAAGTGATTCACAGATCAAAACAGACACCTCTTCCTTCCTCACCTTTTCCTTCATCCCAGCCGCTAACTATTCTCCATTCTAAAAAGTTTCCAAAACTCACCCAGCAACAGCTTCCTGCGCCTTCTGCTTCCGAGCGGCCCTTTCAATGGGCAGCAACTGAAAAAGACGAGAGGCTGGTGATGTAGAGCTTGCCCTCCCACCAACCCACTGGCACTTTGTATCTCTCTATTTTATTTTTTCCTAAATACAAATGTAAAACTTGCTCTCAGAAGGAAACATATACCCTAAAGTGAATTTAAATTGGCACTGTTGAATACTAATACTGACAACTGTTGAAACTAAATGATAGATTCAAAGATACTGTTCAATCTACTTCTTCATTTCCCTTTCCATTAAGAGGTTTAAAAAATGAATACACACCCATTTGTGTACAGGAAGGACAAAAACTATCCTTACAGCTGAGACCAGTTTGGCTCAGTGGATGGAGCATCGGCCTGCGGACTGAAGGGTCCCGGGTTCAATTCCGGTCAAGGGCATGTACATTGGTTGCGGGCACATCCCCTTTGGGGGGGTGCAAAAGGCAGCTGGTGATTCTCTCTCATTGATGTTTCTAGCTATCCCTCTCTCTTCCTCTCTGTGAAAAATCAATAAAATATATATTTTTTAAATAAAACTGTCCTTAGGTATCTTTTCTGCCATATTTTCTTCCACACTTATTTTTAAGAGAAGTTTTATAAGTTTAATTGAGCCCAAATTGACAATTGCTGGGAAGCAAGATCTCAAATGCTCCCTATTCTACTTTTCCTATGTCAAAATCATGATACGTTTCCAAATTTGTTTCTCGTCTTTTCTCACTCACAGATAACAGGCATATTCAAACAAAATGGCCAAATGTTAATTTGGCATATGTCTATTGGGTAGTTTGTAATTTTCGCGTTTTTCACATTAGAATCCATGTGGTACCTCAAATTCTCCTAATGGGAGCTCTATAGAGAGATGGTGGTTTGTGGGTGAGGGATGCAAAGTAAAACTTACCTTTTCTTTTTAAATTGATTTTCAGGGCCTTTTTAAGAATCCTATATAACTCTTTCTATCAGTGGGGTACCAAGTGTCCACCTCACCACATCCTCATTAGCACTGAGCCTTCTCATATTTTATTTTTTTTAAATATATTTTATTGATATTTTACAGAGAGAAAGGGAGAGAGATAGAGAGCTAGAAACATCGATGAGAGAGAAACATCGACCAACTGCCTACCGGGGATGTGCCCGCAACCAATGTAACATGCCCTTGACCAGAATCGAACCCGGGACCTTTCAGTCCGCAGACCGACGCTCTATCACTGAGCCAAACCGGTTTCGGCCTTCTCATAATTTAAAATGCTCCATCTAATAGCTCATTTAAACATGCATATGCCCTGGAATGATGTAAGGTGATAGGAAAACAGTGTTTAAAAAAAACCCTAAAACCCCTTTTTTCTTCTCAGGATTATCCTTGTCTCAAGGACCTGGAAAGACTAAAATGCAAGGATTGCTCCTTGAACATCTAGAGAAATAAACTCACCTCCTCTTCATCTTCGTCCTCTGCTTTGGAGTCTGTTCCATAGTCATCTCTCATATCAGCATCACTGTCCTCAGAGCCCCAGAGGTCCCCCTGGTGTACCACACCATCCTCTTCGGAGTCTTCCTCCTCCTCTTCCTCCTCACTGCTATGGGCTGGCGCTGGGCGCTTCTTGCCCTTAGCAGTGTTAAATAAGGGCTGGGCCCCCTTCTTCCCAGGTGTCTGCAGAGCTCCTGTCGAGATCCCTAAGGGTTTGAAGAAACCTAAGCTAATGGTAGCCACACACTGATGGAGCCTGTACTTTCTACCCCCAAGAACATCCTCCGGCTGCTCCTTTCACTCGAGATGACCAGCCCCTCTCTTCCCGGCCCACAGGACCACTCTCCATGCAGCACCGCCTCCTATCCTCACTGACCTTTTTGTAGCTTCCCAGGCAAAGGTTTGATCCCAGAGCACTTCTTCACCTCGGGGGTTTCAGCAGAGCCCAACCTCCTCTTGGCTGCCCTGAAAATATATAAGGACTGAGGAAATGGAATACACCTGCAGGTTCTGGCATTTCCCATCACAAGGAAGTGTGACGGCGGTCCCCAAACACCCCCTTTCATCAGCATCATCACGTGGGATCATGTGGCTAAAGATGAACAGTATCAATTTAATCTACGTAAGTCTGGTCATCCACACTCACCTCTTTCGAGCACGACTAGACAGCCTTTTGGAATTTTCATCACCAGCTGTGGGGGGGGGGGGGGGACAGAGAGAGAGACAGAGAGAGAAGTGGGGAAAGAGTTAATGAAAGAGAGACCATTCGAATTCACTGGATTAGAAATATAAAGGAGATGATCTCCATCTCATTGTTCAGCAACCAAATTCAAACTGAGCCTCCCTCCAGACTTCTGACTTCAATAAAGAGCATCATCACCATTCTGATAACATAGATTTAAAAGCTACAGTTATCTTCAGCTCTTTCCCTCACTCTCTATTTAACTGCTTACCAACCACTGTAGATTTTATCTTTACAACTGCTGTCTTTCATACACTCTCCAAGAAATAAAAGGTTTAAATCTCAACCCTTCATTTAATAAACTGTATGCAAGTAATTAACCTCTCAGCATCCGCTTCCTTAACAGTGCCTTTCTCACAGAGAACGAAGCAATGTGTCCGAAAGGCTCAGTACAATGCTCAGCTCAATAAACTGCAGCTCATCTCCAACGTGCAATGCAAGCTACCTGTCTCCTCCACCGGTCTTCCAAGCAGCGGACTGCTCGCATGTGGGAACCAGATTTGTGTGTCCCCATCTCCATCCCCTCCACAGTGCAGTTCCCAGGAACTGGCCTGTCCCCTTCCCAACTCCACTTGCTAGAATGTCACCCAGCCCGGCCAGTGGCTCAGTGGTTTTGAGTACTGACCCATAAACCAGGAGGAGGCAGCTAATCAACGATTCTCTCTCATCACTGATGTTTCTAACTCCCTCTCCTTTCCTCTCTGAAATCAATAACAAATATATTTTTTTAAATAAATAAATAGCCGAAACCGGTTTGGCTCAGCGGTAGAGCGACGGTCTGCGGACTGAAAGGTCCCGGGTTCGATTCCGGTCAAGGGCATGTACCTTTGGTAGCGGGCACATCCCCGGTAGGGGGTGTGCAAGAGGCAGCTGATCTATGATTCTCTTTCATTGATGTTTCTAGCTCTCTATCTCTCTCCCTTCCTCTCTGTAAAATATCAGTAAAAAACATATTTAAAAATAAATAAATAAATAAAATGGCATCCATTCTTCAAAACCCAGGTTCTTAAAATCTAAGGCACCCCCTTCATTTGGACTCCTTCAGAGTTAAACCTCTCCTTGTTATGAGTACTCGTGTCCTTGTCGCTTCTTCCCTAAGCTCTAAACGCTGATGAGGGTTTATTCTCAGAATCATACTTATTCCTAGTAACTCACACAGAAAAGATTCCACTTCAACAGGAAGTGGAGAGACTATATAAAATGAAGGTTATATGTATATGGAAAAAGCGGCGCACACACGCTGGAGAATCAGAAGGCATGCTTGACCCTCCCTCACCTGCAGGCAAGAACCTGGCGAGCTCGGTCTCGGCGCCCTTCTGTTTCCGGGCCTTTCGGCCGGGCCCGCGCTTCTCCTTCTTAGTGGGGTCCAACTTGCGCCCCATGATACTGGGGGAAAGAAAAAGGGAGTCGCCCGTGTTGGAAAGGGAAAGGCAGAGCGCAGGCTCGGCGTATGAGGGTGGGAAGGGGCATCCTCTCCACCAGAGCCTCGATTCAGCACCCCCTCGAGGCCTGGCCAAACTCCTTCCACGACGAGACCCAGGCTCCACGCCATTTGCGCAGCGTCCCCGTCCTCACGCCTCGGCCCAGACCAGCGCTCCCTCCCCCGACTTCCCCCAGAAGCCTCCGACGCCTCGGCTCACCTGAACGCGGGTCCAGGCCCGAGACGCGCCTTCAGCAAAAGGGACAGCAACCCACGTGCAGTCCGAGGCTACCGCTCTGACGCCACTCGCCCAGGAAGTTCTACGCCACGCCACGGAGCACGCTCGCCGGCTGGCCCCGCCCCTTCCGGTCGCCGCGGAACCCGGAACGAACCGGCGCCCTGGGAACGCGCGCCAGGCGGTGCGCGCGGCGGCCCGGGGACAATTCGGTGCGGCCCACGCTAGACTCCCAGAGGGAAGGCAATGGGGGCGGAGCGGTTCTCGGCTTCCGCGCCCTTCCCTCCCCGCCTTAGCGGTTTGCCTCAGTGCAGGTTTCAGTTGGGAAAGCTGGTGCCTGCAGGCCTCCCCTTCACCCCAAACCAATGCGAAATAGCCGGACCCTCGTCCTGGCACCTCCGCCCTACCCCGTCGAAGATCACAGAATCCCTGGCCCCTGGCCTACTCCCAACCCTTAGATTATGAACCCTCTTCCTTGATCCCACAGACCCCTGTTCAGCCCATTAGGTACTCTGCTTAGGTTCACATCCGGGGATCGGGTGAACATATTGCATCTTGACTTCATACAAATGAGCAAGAAAAAACTATTTTCAGCCAAAGCCGGTTTGGCTCAGTGGATAGAGCGTTGGCCTGTGGACTGAAGGGTCCTGGGTTCGATTCCGGTCAAGGGCATGTACCTTGGTTGTGGGCACAACCCCAGTAGGGGGTGTGCAGGAGGCAGCTGATCCATGATTCTCTCTCATCAATGTTTCTAACTCTCTATCCCTCTCTCTCCCTCTGTAAAAAAAAAAAAAAAATTATATATATATATATATATGAAAAACTATTTCAGCCTTCCCTCTTATAAACACTAAGATATTGCTCAGCAGCTGTCAAACACTGTCCCAAGCACTGTTACTGGATTTACCTTCCCAACTTTCTGAAGATTATTTTATACATGGGAAATCCAAGCCCAGAAAAGTTGTATCGGTCCCACAGCCAGGAAATGGCAGGTCGGACAGGGCATGCACCCAGGTAGCGGGGAGCCTCTCCCTTTCCAGGGAGAATGAGCAGTCTCCCTTGGTCTGGAGCACAGGGCACATGCACACAGACAGGAGTGCTTTTGTCAACTATCGGAACCTAAGGAAACCTTTAGTTTCCAATTACACATTTCCCAGGGCTCCGGTCATACACATGCATCCACCTGCTCCTACAACCCACACTGAACCAGAGCACTAAAATACAAGGAAACTTTTATTTTCAATTTTCATCAAGAAATTTTGCCGTGGTTTTTATGCTTTTGGTTATTTTCCTTTTTTTTGTTTTTTTCCAAACTTTATTTCATTCTAGCCGTGGCTGGAGCCGCTGGGTTCCTGGTATTAAAAAGATGCCAACAGAGGTAGCTGTGTCTCACCCAGGGGCCCAGCCCACTCCAAATACCCCAAAAAAGGAGAAAAGAAAACACAAAATAAATCAACAAGATAAAACCAAAAGAACGAAGAAATTCATATCGTTTTCTTCAAGCCTGGCAGGAACCCACAACAGTTTGTGTGTAACAGACGTTACAGTGGGGAAAGCCAGGGCCCAGAAGAAGGCCAGCCAGCCCGCCAGCTTCCTGCAGATGGCGCCGGCGCTACTGCTGCATTCTCTCCAGCAGGACGGGCACCACTGCCCTCACTCCCTCCCCGCCCCCGGTAGACTGGGGCTGTTCCTTTACAACTTGGAAGATGGGCAGAAGGAAGGAGAGGGTCTCTCAGGCCCCAAGGAAGAAGCTGGGCGAGGGAAAGTGAGGGAGGCCATTGCTCAGCGGTGAAGGTGGTTATCGTCCGTCTGGATCTTCACTGCTGCTGGGCTACCTACAGCAAAAGAGACAGGGAAGTCAGAATTCCAAACCAAGGTATTCACCAGATCCCAAGAGAACTCCTGGTAGGAAGGCCCCACCTGCCCAGTTAGGGACAGAGAGTGAAAGTTATAAGTTCTAGCCGAAACCGGTTTGGCTCAGTGGTAGAGCATTGGTCTGCGGACTGAAAGGTCCCGGGTTCAATTCCGGTCAAGGGCATGTACATTGGTTGCAGGCACATCCCCGGTAGGGAGTGTGCAAGAGGCAGCTGATCGATGCTTCTCTCTCATTGACGTTTCTAGCTCTCTATCTCTCTCCCTTCCTCTCTATAAAATATCAATAAAAGATATATATTTTTAAAAAGGAACTTAAAAAAAAAAGAAAGTTACAAATTCTAGAATGGCTCTACTGGGACAGGGACCATGAGAAAATGGTCCAGCCCTGGCTGGTTTGGCTCAGTGGACAGAGTGTCAGCCTGTGGACTGAAGGGTCCCAGGTTCGATTCTAGCCAAGGGCACATGCACGGCTTGCGGGTTTGGTTCCCAGTGTGGGGTGTGCAGGAGGCAGCCAGTCAATGATTCTCATCATTGGTATTTCTATCTCTCTCTCGCCCTCTCCTTTCCTCTCTGAAATCAGTAAAAATATATGTAAAAGAGAAAGAAAAGGTCCTACCTGCTGCGGAGTAGGTTCAGGCGCTCGGTTTGCCAGGCGGCTGAGAATATTACGCTCTGACATCTGTAGCCTCACAGCAACGGGGGGGATTCGGGCAATAGTAGCTGGGAGTCGAGTCACATCAGCTTTCATGTCACTCAGCAGTTCTTCTAGCTGTTTCAGAACTGCAGAGAGAGAAAAGAAGGTGGTGAGCTGTGAAGACCACAGTGGACCTGTGCCCTGCCCATGACTTCTCAATGACCAAGTGGTTGATGTGGAGTATTGTCCTTTATTAGTCTCCCGACCTGGCCTTTTAAAATTTTTATTTTTAATTACAGTTGACATTCAATATTATTTTGTTATTTTCAGGTGTACAGCATTGTGGCTTGATGATCATGTACTTTCAAAAGTGATAACCCTGATAACAGTCCAGTGCCATCTGATACCATACAGTCATCACAGTATTGACAACATTCCCTACGCTGTGCTTCACATCCGTGGTTATTTGGTATCTATACCCTTTAAAGTCACCTAACCCTCACTGTCATTTGCTCCCTCTGGTCTCTACTTCCTCTACTTCTTGAGAAGCTTATTCCTGTTGTTTCCTTTTCTCACTATCTTTCCTCTCCACCTTTTGGAGTTGTCTCCTTTTCCTTTATTTATGCCTTCTTTTCCTCATTTCACTCTCCACCTCCCTCACAAAGTTTTAACTTTAATTAGAAAGGGGTCTAGATTTGTTGGGATCTTAAATCACCTTAAGTTACCGCTAAAGTATCCCAGATGACACTATATTATTCTACTTACTTCCCACCTCCAAGAACTTGAACATATTAAAAGAGGCAAAAAAAAAAAAAAATTACTATCCTTAATTGCCTCTAAGATAATAGCTTCCCAAAGAGGAAGGCACAGATCCCCAGTACATCTTAAGCACCCAGACAAAAGGACCCTGAAAAAGGGTTTGGAAACAAGAAGTGTGTGTTGGGGAGAGGTAGAGGAGGGGGACTGAGACCAGCAGGAGGCAGGAGGGTCACTGGCTACCTTTGTGCAGGACCGCATTGGCAGGCTTGTTTCCTGCCATCGACTCCTTGGACAGGTGTTGATGACTCTCTGCCAAACACTCCACCTCGGCAAAGCGGGTGTTGAGAGCCATGGAAGGGTGGGAAGGGTCCTCTGACATGTTCAGGTAAGCTGCCCGCCGAAGCTGTTCCTCAATGACCAGGGCTTGTTCTAGAAGCTGGATAGGGATGAAGAGGAGATGGGATTGGAGTGTTACTCACTTTGCTCATTTCTTTTGTTCTGGTCAATTCTCACCCGAGCTTATTTTTCCCATTGATTTTGAGAGTAGAAGGGGGAGAGACAGAGAAGGAAACATCAATGTGAGAGACACATCAATTGGTTGCCTCCTGCACGCACCCTGACCGAAGCCAGGAATCGAGCCTGCAACAAAGGCACGTGCCCTTGACCAGAATCAAACCCACAGCCCTTCTGTTCATGGGCCAATGCTCTAACCACTCATCCAAACCGGCCAGGGCTACCGCTTATTTCTGATGGGTCTCTCAGAATGTATGAAAAATTAGAATCACAAATAACCTTACTTCCTATAGATAGTTAGCATTCTGAGATTTTTTTCCCCCATAGGTATTTTTTACATAATTGAAACCATATATACATATCTATATTATGTTTCACTAAAAGTTATAGTAAGCATCTTCCTTTGTTCTTAGCTGCACTTCATAAAAGACGATTCTTAATGTTTTGCATGGTAGTCCATCCCATGGATATATCTACATCGCATCATTTCAGTTGTTTTACTCTTTAAAATTATGTTTGGCCCTGGCTCAGTTGTTTGGGCGTTATCCTGTGCACCAAAAGGTTGTGGGTTCGAATCCCAGTCTGGGCACATGTTCAGGTTGCAAGCTTGATTCCCCATAGGGGGCATGCAGGAGGCAGCTAATCAATGTCTTTCTCTCACATCAATGTTTCTCTCTCATTCTCCCTTCTTCTTAAAAAAATTTTTTTTCTCAAAAAATTTTGTTGCTTCCTTTGTCTCATATCTCACTTCACCAATAGGTAATCCTTATAATATACTTACTGTGTGTCTTTTGGTGGGTGTTCTTGAAGTTTGTGCACATTTCTAATTTACAGAATGTTCTACATATACAAAATGCTTTTCTTCCTTTCCCCACTATGTATCTTCTTAAAGTGTCCATTTATGTTGTTATGCATTTTGTTGCTTCTAGCTGTTGCTTAGTGCTCCAGGATGTGAATCCATATTTTATCTATCCACACTCCCAATTTCAAACAGCCAGGTTGCTTCCAGGCCCCAATACCAAAAATCATACTGCAACATACTCTTGTAGCTGTCACCTGATGGAGCTGTGTAAAAGGGTCTTTGAAATATATTACAAGAGACAGAATATTGATTTAGAAGTTATGAGACTTAATTTGCTCACGAATCCACTGGTAGAGAGAATGCATTAGGGGTCAGGAAAAAGGACAGTATGAGGACAATAGGCTGTTGTTTCTTCCATAAGATTTGGCTCCAACAGGGCCTACTAATTTACCTCCAAACAGACCAAGATTCCACTTTCAATCCATATACCTGTCTCCTTCACCAACTCCCTCTTCCTGCCCCAAACTAGCTTTCTCTAGGATCAGTTCTTGACTTGCTGCTGTTCTTTTAAAGTATTCTCCCAAGAGATCTTTTTCTCCAAGAGATCCTTTCCTCTCCTAGGTCAGCCAGAACCTACATGCAAATGACTTTTCAAACCTGCAGGCCTCAAGCACTGATTGTTCTGATTCCACTCATGTCTGATGGTCACTCTTTGATCCCACTTGTTTATGGTGGCACAGGTAGTGGGAGGGTTATTTGCTGATGAGAAATACCAATTGACTTGCCTAAAACTGAACTTCCTCTTTTCTACAAACTGTTCCCTCTCCTCCTCACTTTCCTGATCTGCCAATGATAATTTAATTTTCTCAGTAACACAGGCTCAAAGCTTTAGTTATTTCTGAAGGCTTATTCCTTTGTATCTCAAATCCAGTAAGTGACAGGTCAGCAAACTATGGCCTGGGGCCCAAATTGGGTCTGTTGCCTATTTTTGTATGGCCCAAGAAGTAAGAATTTTTATTTTGCAGTTTTTAAATAGCTGAAAAGTGAAAATAGTTTGTGACATTTCATAAAAATTATATAAAGTTCAAATTTGAGTGTTGACAAAGTTTTATTGGAATGCATTCATACTTATTCGTTTATCACCCATGGCTGCTTTCATGCTACCAGAGCTGAGTATTTGCAATGAAGATCATATATCCACAAAAGCCCAAAAATATTTACTTTCTGGCCTTTTAATAGAAAGGTTTATTGATCCCTACAATAAGTCAGTAAATTCCATAAGTTCTTTTATTTCCTTTACCATATCCTTTTCATTTTCCACAGCCAGCATCATAGCTCAGCCCTAACTACCTCACAATATGATCCTATATAATAAAGAGCTAATATGCTAATTAGTTCAGATGGCTGAACAATCTTCCAGAATGAGTGGGCGGGGCCAAGGGGCAGCCGGGGCTGCAAGGGCCGAGCCCTTTGCCCTTGCACAAATTCCGTGTATCAGGCCTCTACAGGCCTCTAATAGTTCTATAATTTCATGAATATTATTCCCATTTCCCTTAGTCATAGCAAAACTCTTCACAAAACTTTAATGGCTACCCATTAACTATAGGGTAAAGTCCATACTCTTATCCAGTGCCAAAAACCTGTCTACTGACCTCTAGCCCTTACCTCTCTCTACAACCTCCCACAGTGTTTTCTATAACCCAACTGGGCCAACTTGCTTCCAAATACCCTAAGATCTGCTGCCTCTATGTCTTTGCTTGGCTTAACCCATTTCAGTTTAGCCTTCAGTTTCTATCCATTCCAATCTCCAATTACATTCATCAAAACTTAATTCCCCAAGCAGCCATTTGTGAACTCTCCTCACTCCCCAAATTCTATCTGGAAACATGATTTTCTTTTTTAAATATATTTCATTGATTTTTTTTACAGAGAGGAAGGAAGAGGAACAGAGAGTTAGAAACATCGATGAGAAACACAGATCAGCTACCTCCTGCACACCCCCTTCTGGGGATGTGCCCGCAACCAAGGTACATGCCCTTGACTGGAATCGAACCTGGGACCCTTCAGTCCACAGACCAACGCTCTAAACCCAGTCAAACCAGTTAGGGCTGGATAACTTTCTTATGGATTCAGCAGTCTCCCTCCCAATACCCAGAATGGCATTCACTTAATCCATATTTGCCTCTACTTTAAACTGAAAGCACCTTGAGAACAAGCACTATGCCTTATCTGTCTTTGTGTCCTTGTGCCACTCATTGCTTGGCACATAATGTTTGAAGTTTTATTAGTATACTTTTTTTTTTTTTGGTAGAGGGAGAGGAAAAGAGAACATCAATGATGAGAGAGAATCATTCATCAGCTGCCTCCTGCATGCTCCCTACAGGGACTTGAGCCCGAAACCCGAAAACGTTCCCTTAACTGGATTCAGATCTGGACCGTGCAGTCCGCAGGCTGATGCTCTATCCACCAACCAGGCCAAATCAGGGCTATCTGTGTACATTTCTGACTCCCCAAATTGTTCTTGGGTTTAAAGCCACATGTCTTGTCTTCATGGTATCCCATTTTGATGGTCTGCACACAGGTGTTCTTAATACATATTTGCTAATTTCCGCGTTAAGACTTCCTCCAGTTCTGGGCTTCTTAGCCCTAGTGATTCTGAAAATAGAGCTCTCTACTTTGCATCTTCTTTTAGTATCCACTCCTCCCCTTATCCACACAGGTATTCTCAGACCCAGAATAAAGTACCACCAGCCCACTGACAGCCCTGCCTCCTCGGAGAGCCAACTCAATCCACATCTTATCTTTCCTGAACACTCCCACCTACAGTGTTCCCCAACACACCCGCGGCACTAGAGTCTGCGTCATTCATTAGACAATCATCTTCAGCTCTTGAACAGCTGGTTAATTTTCAAGTCTGTATGTCTTGATCTTTAACACTGAAGACACTTAGAAACAAAGCCTTTCACAGAATACAGAAGTTCAGCACACAGAACACAATAAACAGTATGGCTGATGAGCAGACTCCCTCCTTTGCAGTCCCTTCTGTACTCGAAGGGCTGCCACTTCAACATGGTATTCCTCCCCATCCTGCTCACCTTAAACCTTCGTGCTAGAAACTTATTCTTGATCTCTAAGAAATTGCCACGGTTCATTTCACCCTTGAAAGGCTCATTGAGGATGGCATAGCGTGGGTCATTCTGGATGTCCTGCCACCGGGCATAGCCATGGCTGTGGGAAAATTGCTCAGGAAAAACAAAACAAGGAAGGTATGAACCTCAGTCTGTGGAACCTTCAGCAACCTTCACTAAGAACCACAACCCAGACTCAGGAAAAGGATACTTTATGATGCCAGCCAGCAACCAGTAGTCATGCCGTCGATGCCAGATCTCGTAAGTCTTCTTGGTGACTGTGGCTGCACGCTCTTCATTCTGCCAAAGGGAGTGCAACTCTAAAGAGGAATTTAAGGAAGGTTGAGGAGAAAAAGAAAGGCACAAATCTGTGAGAATTCAAAATACTATTTATTCCTATCCCCCTGATACCATTTTAATACTATGCCTGTGGCTTTCTAACATGGAACCCAGAGGAGAATGCAATCAGCCTAGCTTTCCTCATCTACTAGAGGTTAAATCACTGTACCCTGGTTTCTTTTTTTTCTTTTTTTTAATAATTATTATTTTTAAAATATATATTTTAGCCAAGACCGGTTTAGCTCAGTGGATAGAGCGTCGGCCTGCGGACTGAAAGGTCCCAGGTTCAATTCCGGTCAGGGGCACGTACCTTGGTTGCGGGCACATCCCCGGTGGGGGGTGTGCAAGAGGCAGCTGGTCGATGTGTCTCTCTCATCGACGTTTCTAACTCTCTGTCCCTCTCAATTCATCTCTGTATAAAATCAATTAAATATATTTAATAAATAAATAAATAAATAATCTATTTTATCGATATTTTACAGAGAGGAAGGGAGAGAGATAGAGAGCTAGAAATGTCGATGAGAGAGAAACATCTACCAGCTGCCTCTTGCACACCCCCCACTGGGGATATGCCCGCAACCAATGTACATGCCCTTGACCGGAATCGAACCTGGGACCTTTCAGTCCGCAGACCGACGCTCTATCCACTGAGCCAAACCGGTTTCAGCTGTACCCTGGTTTCTAATAACAACCATAATTTCACGTCAGATCCTTGTAACCTCATTGTCCCCTCATTTTCTTACCAGTGAAACCACCATCTGCAATGTTGAACATGAAACGCTGCTTAATGTTTTTTTTTTGCTTCTCATCAGTCAGGTCCTTGGGAGTCTCTCCATTCTGAAGCATCACCTCCTTTTTCTCTTCTTCTTCTTTCTTCTCTTCTATAGGATATGCAGGAGAAAACGTTAGCTCCAGACACTGTGGCCCTTATCCATAGCACTATGTGCTACAAGATATCATCCACCTCCACCCTTCCTCCACACAGGTGTTTCTCAAACTCAGAAAAGGTGCCACTGGCCCAATGACAATAAACGTGGGCACAAACGGAGCAGTCACTTGGGATAATGGAAATATGTGGATAGGAGGGGAGGTTGAAAGGGGGGTGTCCCAGAGATAAAGTCCTTGCTTCTAGTGTTAGAGTCCTCCCAAACTACAATCAGCTTCTTCAAACACCAACCTTTGTCCTCCACCACAATGGGAGTCAGATCTATTGCTGACTTCTCCTCCACCTTCTCCACATCAGCAACACCTGGAAGGAACAGATCACACTGAGAATGGATCTAAAGAAGAATGTTCTCCGCTGTTCCACACTACATCCAACTGGAACAATCCTAAACCGAAATCTTTATGATTAAAACCTTAAAAGATGTCATTAAGTGGGTATGGAATTCTTCAGTGTGTTATTTCCCCTGACACCCTACAGCCTGGCTGGGAGTCCGTGAACAGCTTATTTACACAGGGATCTGTAGAGCTTGGAAATGTGGATACCTTTGGATTCTGTCTCCATGGGTTCTTCTGTCCTCTCCTTCACATCTGCCTTTTCTCCTTTCTCCTCTCCCTCAGGAGGTTCAACAGCCACCTTTTCATCCTCCGAGGCAGGGGCGGGGGGCGGTGGACACTTAAAGGAAAAAAGACACAAGATGAAGCAGGCAGGCCAGCAATGAAAAGGAGTGGGTTTATCCATCTACCTTTGGTATGGCATCCAGTCACAACCGTCTCTTACCTCAATAGCAGCCTCAGGTGCTGCAGATTTAACCTCCTTTTCTCCTTCTGCACTCTCTTCATCTTTGAGGCTATTTTCCTCTATTTTTATCCCATCCTCTGCAACCAATAGAAGACAAATGATTAGGAAGAAGGTCCTAGATCAGAGAGAATGCCAAATCTTCTCAGATCTCATAAGTCTTCTTTTTTTATTATGTCTTAAATTAAGTCTTCTTAAATTGTCCTCTCGTGCCTTTAAGAGCCAGCCCTATACTCAGGACGGCCCTCCTAAACTGAGAGGTTGCTGTGTGTCCTGCCAGACTCCCCTGTTATGCTGAGCACAGGTGAGCAGAGAAAGCATAGGCCAGGACAAGAAGAGAGGAACAGAAAATGATGGACATTACAGCAAACTCACCAGCTGGTGGGGCAGGGGCAGGAGTATTGGGCTGCGTGTCCCCTGGAGTGGAGGGTGTAGGCGTCTTTGGGGAAGGTGACCCTGGCTGGGACATTTTCTTGTTTTCCTCTACTTCAGCGAGTTCAGGCATACTCCAGCGCCCATTAACATGTTCAAACTCTTGAACCTGCAGCAACAGGACAAGATGTTGAAGATCCAATTCCAGCTCTAGGTTCCATTCCTATGGCTCTCCAGTTTCCCCTAGAAACCCTCAACAATGGAGAGGAGCTCAGGGCTCACCTTCTTGCGAATCAAGGACATGACACCAATCCTAGTAAGAACATGCTGGCGAGACAGGCCTTCTCGGGGGACCCCATCAGCAAAGGTCTCAGCCCCATCTGCTCCTGGCTCACATAAATGCCGCATAAAAAGAGACACATAAGCCCTGTAGTGAAGAAATAGAGAAATGAGTTAAACAATGATTATGCCAACTCCTAGACCAGCTTTTTCCACACCACCAATCAGGTATTATCCCCGACGACTATGGCTTCATCCTGAGGTAAAGCCCATCATCACAGTGAAGGCTGGTCACCACACGCCATGCCAGGTCCCAGGTAGGAACACAGCCTTATTCCTAAGAGCTTCACCTGCCAACTTCACCAGAGGAAACAGCCCATTGCCCTGCACAGCTGGACCAGTGCTACAGAAGCCCTTGCACTATGTCAATCCTATTCCACCTCTCAACTTACTTGAATTCTTTCTCTGATTTGCCTCGCAGATCTCTCACAAGCCACTGAGTGGTAAAAGCATCCTGAGGTGGCATCCCATATCGCATAATTGCATTAAGAAAGGCTTTTCGCTGCCGAGCATTAAAACCAAGTACCTAGGGGGAGAAGGAACGTAGGTGAGAGGGAGCAGGTCTTATTCCACCAAAGACCCAATATTAGCACTAACCCACCCCTCCCTAGAATCATACAGCACTTACTTCAATATTCCCACCCACACGGGCCAACAGAGGAGGCAATGGTTTATCTTTATCATTCCGCAGGCCCTTGCGACTGGGCCTGCGGGGAGCTGCAAAGAGAAAAGAATGCATGAGTGACACTGGTAGGGTATTAAGCAAGCAATATATAAATAAACAAGAAGAGAAGCACAGCCCTCACCTTCTGAACGTTCATCAAAGTCTTCATCACCTTCCTCTGATGCCACCGAATAATCGGACTGGTTGTCGGACTGGTCGTCCTGCCAATCTGGAGGGAGAGAGGGCAGATGAGCGGGGCCCACTGCTCTAGTGGAACGGCCCATGGGTGGGGGGCGGGGCCGGCCACACACACCTCGGTCCTCCTGCGAGCCATCATTGTAGTTGACCTGTTTACGGATTCTTTTTCCTTTGCCCAGATTTCGGGCCAAATCTTCTTGCTGCTGCTCATAATGGTGCCGCAGCAATTTCTCCCAGTAGTCAGGATCCACACTTTCTTCCTGTTTTATGATTTCCCGTTCTACCTCCTCTTCCTCCTGGGACAGAGGGAGGGCCAGGACTCAGGGTGCTGAAATCAGCACAAGCTACCCTGGTTCTCACAGTTCCCATTCTGCTAGCTCCTTTGCATAACTGGTCTTTGAAACATTTGGTGTGCCTGCTTGAACCTAAGAACTTAAAAGAAATTGAGGTGACACAACATGGCCCCTCATAATTATGTGTCAATCAGCAGTCAACATTAACTTAAAAACAACAACACATGGAACGGAACCATTATCACAAGAGACGGGTAAAGATATAGTGTGTTTTTTCTACCCTTTTTATTGACACACACACAGTTGGGAGATAGCACAGGTAGAAAAGAGAAGTTAGGGCCTTAGCAAGACAGAATGGAGCCAGCCCTGAAATCCTGCAAAAGATTTTCACAACAGATACAGTAGGACAGTTGTGCTCTTCTAAACTTCATAATGTTTACCAAATGTATGCAAAAAACAGAATTACCGTATTTGCCGGCGTATAAGATGATTTTTTGGCCCTGAAAAATATGCCTCCAAGTGGGGGGCAGTCTTATACGGCGAGTATATAACAAACTCTGTATTTTTAGTGGAAATGTTAGGGGGTCGTCTTATACGCCCAGTCTCTTATATGCCGGCAAATATGGTATTTTTCAGGGCCAAAAAATCGTCTTATACGTCGGCAAATACGGTACACATATAGGGTGCCCCAAAAAATTGTATGCAAACTTTAACAGTTGACAACTCACTTAATTTAAACTCCTTTTCAGGTTTAACTGGTTTGAAATAATGGATGAAGCCAAACTAAGCTTTGAACAAAGATGATTTATCATAAAGTGCCATTTTTTAAAATGAGAATACATAATCAAGTTTATGGTACAAAACTGGCACCAGTCATTAGCAGTGCCTGGGCCAGAACAGAACAGTCATCAGTTTGAAAACAGACATTGGGAAAAAAAAAAATTACTGCCTGGCCTGTGTGGCTCAGTGGTTGAACATGGACCTATGAACAAGGTCATAATTCAATTCCTGATCAGGGCACATGCCTGGATTGTGGGCTCAATCCCCAGTTGGGAGTTTGCAGGAAAGAGCCAAGCAATTATTATCTCTCATCTCTGATGTCTCCCTTCCTCTCAGAAATCAATAAAATTTTATTCATTTTTGTAGATTCTTTTAAATTCTAAAGTGAACTATATGTTAATAAATACTGACTTTGTAATCATTCAAAGTATGTATACATTTTTGGGGGGACACCCTGCAAATATCATCTTATGTCCCTGTAATGTTTATGTTCCTCTGAAAGTCTTTACTTCTTCAGACATTTCAGGATCATTAACTCAGTGGTCTGCAAAGTCATTAGTCAACAGAGACAAATATCAACAGCACAATGATTGAAATTTCTTTTGAGAGCCAAATTTTTTAAACTTAAACTTCTAATGCTACTTCTTCAAAACAGACTCGCCCAGGCCATGGTATTTTGTGGAAGAGTCACACTCAAGGGGCCAAAGAGCAGCATGTGGCTCGAGAGCCGCAGTTTGCTGATCACAGCACTAACTGATTCCAAATCCCTTTTGTTGGAACTAGAGACCCGGTGCACGAATTTGTGCATGGGTGGAGTCCCTTGACCTGACTAGTGATCATCAGGGCTGTAAGGGACTTCTTGCCCAGTCCCGATTGGCCTATCAGGGCCTGTGGGCTGGTGGGGAGGGACCATAGGAGGTTGGTGGGCCATGAGAGGTTGCTATGGGAGCACACTGACCACCAGGGGACAACTCCTGCATTGAGAGCCTTCCCCCTGGTGGACAGTGCACATTATAGCAACTGGTTGGTTGTTCAGTCGCTTAAGTTTTTATATATATATAGATTAGCCCAGCTGGCATGGCTCGGTGGTTGAACATTGCCTTATAAAACAGGAAGTCAAGGTACATGCCCAGGTTGTGGGCTCAATCCCCAGTGTAGGAAGTGCAGGAGGCAGCCAATCAATTATTCCATTCCATCATTGATGTTTCTTTCCCTCTCCCTTCATCTTTGAAATCAATAAAAATAAGATAACAATTTTTTTCTTTTTTCAATAACAATTTTTAAAAAATAATTAAACTGCTGCTACTAGCATAATATTAAAAACAACCTAGTTTTCCATCATTTATTAAACTAATAAAATAAATGTTGGGGTTTGGGAGTGGATACAGTGGTTAAAAGGTACAAACTTCCAATTATAAAATAAGTAATGGAAATATAATATACAACATGGTGACTATAAGACTATATTACATATTTGAAAGTTGCTAAGAAAGTCAGTCTTAAAGTTCTCAGAAAAAAAATTTTTAACTACCGTATTTGCCGGCGTATAAGAGACTGGGCGTATAAGACGACCCCCTAACATTTCCACTCAAAATACAGTTTGTTATATACTCACCGTATAAGACTACCCCCCACTTGGAGGCATATTTTTCAGGGCCAAAACATTGTCTTATACGCCGGCAAATATATCGCAATAGAGATTAACCAAATTTATTGTTCATTTCACAATATATACACAAATTAGCAAATTATTATGCTGCACACCTGAAACCAACATTATATGTCAGTTATACCTCAATTTTTAAAAATAAATTATGGTACTTTCAAACAAGGATACACTATGCAGGAAGAAAAAGTTGGAGAGTTTTTTATGTGCTGATTTAGAGTACGTCTTTCAGATTTATTAAGCAGGCAAAAGCAAGGTAGAGAACATTATGTATAAGAAACTACATTCACCATAGCCGATTTGGCTCAGTGCACAGAGCGTTGGTCTGACGAGTCCTGGGTTCAGTTCCAGTCAATGGTACGTACCTCAGTTGCAGGCTCAATCCCCAGCCCTGATCAGGGAGCGCATGCGGAGGAGATAACCAATGTGTCTCTCTCACATCAATGTTCCTGACTCTCTCCCTCTCCATTCTACTCTCTCTAAATATCTAAATATCAGGGGGGGGGGTTAGAAGATGGGGGGGTGGAGAGACACAACACAAATAAATAAACAAATAAATTTCAATGGAAAGCCAGTAGGAGTGGCTTAGTGGTTCAGTGTCCACTTATAAACCAGGAGGTCATGGTTCAATTCCTGGTCAGGGTATATGTCCAGGTTGCAGGCTTGACCCCCAGTAGGGGGTGTGCAGTAGGCAGCTGACCAATGATTCTCTTTCAACATTGACATTTCTATCTCTTTTTTCTTCTCCCTTCCTCTCTGAAATCAATAAAAATATTTTAAAAATTAAAAATATAAAAACCAATGGAAAAATATTCTCAGGTGATAATTAGCAACAATAAAAAACAAAACAAAACAAAAAAACAGCCGAAACTGGTTTGGCTCAGTGGATAGAGCGTCAGCCTGCGGACTAAGGGGTCCCGGGTTCGATTCCGGTCGTTGGTTGTGGGCACATCCCCAGGGCAGGGTGTGCAAGAGGCAGCTGATCAATGGTTCTCTCTCATCGATGTTTCTAACTCTATCCCGCTCTCTTCCTCTCTGTAAAAAAATCAATAAAATATATATATTTTTTAAAACACAGCTACTTTTGTGTTAAAAGGAGAAGAGAAAATGCACTTGTGTGTGTGTTTATATGTGTGCATGGATGAATATATATTTAACTTCTATGCACATAAAACACTTTTAGAAAGACATATAGGAAACTGTGCTTGACCAGTGGTTGAGCATCAAACTGTAAACCAGGAGGTCAGGGTTTGATTCCCAGTCAGGGCACATGCCTGGTTTGTGGGCTCCCAGTAGGGGGGCATGCAGGAGGCAACTGATTGATGATTCTCAATATTGATGTTTCTATCTCTCTCTTCCTCTCCCTTCCTCTCTGAAATCAATAAAAACATTTAAAAAACAAAGAATTTTTTTTTAAAAAAGAAAGAAACCGGATACATAAGTTATCACTAGGGAGGGAAGGAACTAGGTAGCCAGAAAGGGTGAGAGCGATAACTTTGTATCTTTTGAATCTTGAGCCATATGAATTACTATCTAATAAAGAAATAAAAATTTAAAATATTATAACGTAAACAGTAACTACAGCCACTAACAAGAAGGTCACTTATATACCTTGTACTCCTCAGCAGAGATTATCAGTGGGAGGGAGAGTACCACCCTCCCTTCCCCATCATGTGCACCCTCAGGAAGGCCGCTTTGATTGAATCTAGTCTAGAGAACTATGTCAGGCTTTTCAACCAGTTACACATAACTAAGGATAGTAGCATCACCTTCAAGGACAAAGATAATAGATACATATCAGAAAGAAACAGCAATTAATCAATAAAATAAAAAAATAAAAAAACAGCAAGAGGGATAGTTTTCAGTTGAAACTTTGAGAAAAAATGGTAAAGACCACAGTAACCTATGTCATTCAAAGAACCCCGAGCTGAGTGGTTTAAAGAGGACCATCGGAGAAAGCAATTTTTTTCATTTTACACACAACATTATCATTTGGGAGAACAAATTATTACAGATGCCACACATTTTATTACTGTCTTAGTATTTTTCCGTTTTTGTTTTTGTTGTTTTTTCTTTTTTACTTAAAAAGACCAAGAAAAGGAAGGAAAGTGGAAAAAAAGAGAAAACAACAATTCTAATGTTTTAAAAGGCACAGAGAGATAGGCTGTCTAGGTATGTATCTTATTTTCTGTCTTTTCTCCAAATAAACTTGAAAATAGCAAACTAGTCCTGGTCAGTTTGGCTCAGTGGTTAGAGCAACACCCTGCAAATGAAGGGTCCAAGGTTTGATTCCCAGTAAAGGGCACATACCTCCACATACCTTGGTTGCAGGTTCACCCTCACCCTCACCCATGAGCAGAAGGCAACCAATCGATGTCTCTCTCATATCTCTCAACCCCCCCCACCTCCCTCCCTTTCTCCTTCCCTCCTTTCCTCCCTCTCTAAAAAACAAAACAAAAACAAACAAACAAACAAACAAAAAAAAAAACCAATGGAAAAAATATTCTTAGATGAAAATTGGGGAGGAAAAAAAAAAAGCAAACAGCCCTAACCGGTGTTGCTCAGTGGCTAGAACATCGGCCTTCGGACTGAAGGGTCCCAGTTCAATTCCAGTCAAGGGCATGTACATTGGTTGCAGGCACATCCCCCGTGTGTGCAAGAGGCAGCTGATCAATGTTTCTCTCTCATCAATGTTTCTAACTCTCTATCCCTCTCCCTTCCTCTGTAAAAAATCAATATATTTTTTTTTAAAAAAAAGCAAACAGCCAAAACCGGTTTGGCTCAGTGGATAGAGCGTCGGTCTGCGGTCTGCGGACTGAAAGGTCGCAGGTTCGATTCCGGTCAAGGGCGTGTACCTTGGTTGCGGGCACATCCCCAGTAGGGGGTGTGCAAGAGGCAGCTGATCGATGATTCTCTCTTATCGATGTTTCTAACTCTCTATCCCTCTCTCCCTCTCTGCAAAAAATCAATAAAATATATATTAAAAAATAAATAAATAAAAGCAAACAAAGTTTATTTGTAGGATTAACAAAATACATAATAGAAAATGAGATTTTGGTAAAGACCTAATATAACCGTTTTGAGTGAATAAACTGAGTTTCCTGACAGCCACAGCAAAGAAAAATGTGACTAATCATTTTATAGTATTTATTTTCAAAAGAAGACATATATTCAACTCATCAATGTACTAATTTGCCTACAGATATTTTCTTCCTGTTTCAAATACCATCCTGGTCTCAGTTGCAATTTTGGATCAACCACCAAGCAAAGCAATGCCTTGGACTCATACTCACCCCCATTTCTTCTTCCCGCACCACATACTGGGCCACTTTGAACGAGCTCAGATATTCATTCATGCCCTGCAGTTCCGTGTCTTCGGTCTCATCCTGGTTCCGGTCCAGCAGTCGTTCAATGGCCTTGTCGTCATAGTGGATAACACTGCTATCCTCTCCCTCCTTGTTGTCTCCTCCTAAAGAATCAAGGAGCCATATGCCCAAAGTCAGCTTCAGCAGCTCCAGTAGAAAAAGCAGGTTCCACAGGACCCTAGGTCCAAGCCCCAGAACCCCAGGTATCAAAGATACCCTTCAGAAGCCAAGCCCCAAACCAAAACAAGTTCCTGACTAGCTCACCTCCATCTGTGGCTTCATCCTTGAATAATTCCTCAGTGCCAAACTTGAGGATGTCATCAAGCTCCTGTTTGGACATGGATCCAGTCTTGGAGCCCAGCCCAGGCCGAACCACTAGATGCGTCAGCATCATCTTCTTTTTGGCCACCTGGGTGATACGCTCCTCCACTGACGCACGGGTCACAAACCGATAGATCATCACCTTCTTATTCTGCCCAATACGATGAGCTCTGCTAAAGGCCTGGAGGAGGGTACAGAATGAAGCCAGAAGTTAAAGTAACCACTCTCTCCTGCTTTCCCTCTACATCATACACAAGTTCCAGAACGAGGCAGGAGCTGCAGCTTGCCTTCAGACAGAACTTCCTTTTGTGTCGCTGCCCCCAAACACCACCCTCTATCATGTTACCAAAAACAGAACCACAGATAACCTAAAATTTCTGGCTTACAATACATTAAAAGACATAAAAAGAATCTATTGTTTTCCCCTGAAAACAACTAATTCCAGATGGTGGAGCCCTCACTTCTAGTAAGTTACTGCATACCAAGGCTGCTGCCTCTGCTCACCTGAATGTCATTATGGGGGTTCCAGTCAGAGTCATAGATAATGACCGTGTCAGCAGTGGCCAAATTTATTCCAAGGCCCCCAGCTCGAGTGGAAAGCAAGAAGCAGAACTGTTGAGCACCCGGTGCTAGGGAAAAAAACAAAAACATCATTGTAAGTGTCTAGTGAATTCCAATTAACAAATGTAGAAGGAATTTCAGAAATATAAAACCTCATGAGCCAACACCACAGAAATAATCATTGTAAGCAAGGTCCACAAATGGATACTAAAATCAGCATGAAAGATAAGGAGAAACAGGATATCACCAGCGTCTCAAACATCTCTCAAAATATTTATCAACTACCATGGAGAGAAAAGTAACTTTACAGTGGAGAAACTCAGCAGACACCACCTGAACAAGTGGTGAGGGCTACCATCACCAACAATGAGACAGTCACGGCACCATGTCCTCTCCCTCAATATGACACACTGAAAAGGACACAGCATCACTTCTTAATATTCTTGCCCAACATGTATAATCTCAATCGATCTAGACATGAGAAAAATGACATTCCACAAATAGCTGACCAGTAATCGTCAAAAGTATCAATGTCGTGAAAGAAAAGGAAAGAATGAAGAACTGTCATACACAGGAAAAGAATCAACAACTTAATGCCGAATCTGGACTTGGATCCTGAAATACTAAAAGGACATTAGGGGGGAAACTGGTGACATTTCAATTAGTCTATATTTTATTTTAACAATATAATACCAGTGCTAATTTCCTGATTTTGAGAATTGTACTGTGGTTATATAACTTATTAAGAGAAGAAGGGTGAAGAGTATACATGGACTCTCTGTACTATTTTTGAAACTTTTTGTTAAATCTAACATTTTTTTTTTTTTAAAGAAGAGGTAGTGCCCAGATAGAGTGGCTCCGTTGGTTGAGAGTCATCCCATGCACCAAAAGGTTGCTGGTTCAAGTCTCAGTGAGGGCACATACCTGGGTTTCAGGTCTGATGCCCAGTCGGAAAGTGTTTGGAAGGTAGCTGATCAATGTTTGTCTCTCAGATCAATGTCTCTCTCTCCTTCCCTCTAAGCATGTCCTCAGATGAGAATTTTTTTAAAAACCATTAAAATTAAAAAAAGTGATGGCTACTGAGATAACTAACTTGTGATAAGTACTTGAATAAATCCTGGTCCCTTCTGGGCCTCAAGATACAATGAGGACGATTAAAGAAAATATTCTTTCAGGCAAAAGAATGAAGACTTCAAAGAAAAAAACTTCATAGGAATAGTCCAATACACTCTTCCAATCAAAACATTTTTAAAAATTTATTTTTTATATGAATTGACAAAGACCCAAAACTATACAGAAAAGTAGATATGTAAGCAGAGCAAGTGGCTGGTCCAAAGACAGTGAATGAGGATGCTTAGAGCTAGGCACTCCTTCCCACATACCGTTGAAGCGGTCAATGGCCTCTTGACGCATGTTCCCAGTGATTCCACCATCAATACGTTCATATTTATAACCTTCATGTTCCAAAAAATCCTCTAGCAGGTCGAGCATCTTGGTCATCTGAAAAAGGAGCAAGTTGAATTATGGGAAAGTCAGATAAAAATTCTTTCCCTCATGTCACTGAGGGTGTCCACTGCTATCCCTTAAAGGTCCCAGCTCAATCCATACAATACCTGGGAGAAGATGAGTACACGGTGCCCACCCTCCTTAAGGTTCTTGAGCATCTTCTGCAGCAGCAATAATTTCCCAGATGCTCTGATTAGGGCACTGCCATCATACATGCCATTAGGCATCTTAGGGGCTTCCTGAGGAGAAAGGCAAAAAAGAAAAAAACATTGAAAGAAAGCCCAGCAGAGCAGATCCAACCCAGGGAGGAACAAGAGGTGGCACAACATACCATTGCAGCCACGGGAAAGAGGTATGGGTGGTTGCAGCACTTCTTAAGATCCATCACCACATTCAGCAGAGAGACCTGGTTGCCACCACCTCGAGCATTGAGTGCTTCAAAATTTCGAGTGAGGATGTACTTGTAGTATTTCCTGCATGGGCAAGGGAGGAAGGCAAGTCAGACTCAAGCCTTCATATGGCTCAAAATGAGTCCTAAGATCTGAGGTCTTCCAATAGATCTCACTTTGGGTCTCAGGAAACCTAACCAGCATACCACCACCATCATTTTAAGTAAGGTAAGGTATGACTGACTACGTAAGAACCAAGAGAAAAATAAATAAATAAAAAGAACCAAGGACTCCTGCTGCCCGGCATTAGATGTCTTTACATCTTGCTTGCACCTGTCACCAGATGCCTTGAAGCAGTGTGGTGAGGAATAAGAAACACTTTGCAGCCCAGCCAGTGTGGCTCAGTGGTTGAACATCAACGTATGAACCAGAAAGCCACGGTTCAATTTCCCTGTCAGGGCACATGCCCAGGTTTCAGGCTTGATCCCCACTTGGGGGCGTGCAGGAGGCAGCCAATCGGTGGTTCTCTCTCTTCATTGATGTTTCAACCTCTCTCTCTCCTTTTTCTTTTCCTCTCTGAAATCAATAACATATATTTAAAAAGAAAAAAATAGACCATCTAGATGAAATGATGAACATAGACTGATGAACAATAGACCCAGAGACAAAGAGCCATGGATCAGACTGTTGGACCTCAGAGGGAAGGACGGGATAAAAGATCAACCAAAGGACTTGTGTGCATAAATATTAGCCTAACCAGTGGTCAAGGACAACAGGGAGGTGGGAGGATGATTGGGAATAGGTGGGGATGGGAATGAGGGGATGAGGACAAACATGTGATACTTTAATCAATAAAGAAATTTAAAAATTAAAAAAAGAGAGAGAGAAACACTTCGCAGACTGGCTGATGTCTAACAGTATTTGCAAAATGGAGTCAATATTTTGTTCCTTCTGACTCACTTCTGCATAGGGCTCAGTTCCACACGCACAATCAGCTCTGTCTTGGACGGCATATTCTTGAACACATCAGCTTTGAGCCGCCGCAACATGTGAGGCCCCAGCATGTCATGCAGTTTTTTAATCTGATCCTCCTTGGCTATGTCAGCAAACTCCTCCAAGAAGCCTTCCAAATTGCTTCAGAAAGAGAAAGAAAAACATTGTTGGAGAGGGAGAAGGAAAGTGATATAAGAAATGGACAACAGGAAGCGCAGAAGCAGGATTATGAGTCGATTATACATTAACACACACTTACTGGAACCTCTCAGGGGTGAGAAAGTTGAGCAGATGAAACAGCTCTTCTAGATTGTTCTGTAATGGAGTCCCAGTCAGCAACAGCTTATGCTGGAGTGAGTAACCATTTAAGACCCGGAAGAACTGGAGAAGCAGATGGAGAGAGGTGAAACTCAATGAAACAAGGGCTATAGTATATCTCTGCAGAGGTGCCAGCTTTTTCACTGCCTAATACTTCGGTTTCCCACCCCCACCCCCACTGTCTTTTAAGGCCTGGTCACCAAGGCTATCAAGTAATGAAGAAAAGCAAAGGCGGTGTTTCCCTTTCCTCTCCTCCTACGACTCCCCTTTTGAGTAAGGGGTATTAACTCACTGGAGGCCATAATCTCCTTCCCTTCCCCCTCACCTTAGACTGGTTGTTCTTGAGCCGATGGGCTTCATCCACAATGAGGCAGGCCCAGTCAATAGAGCCCAAGATAGCCATGTCAATGGTGATCAACTCATAGGACGTCAGCAGCACATGGAACTTCACAGATGCCTCTTTCTGCACAAGACGGCAACCTGGTTACTACTGTTCAACTTTTTCAGTGTCAGCAAACCCAAGGGACTTATGGGGCTTTTCCCTCCTTCCAGCTGTCATCCTTTTTGCCTCATCCCAGGAACCCAGTCACAGGAGGCAAACAAAGCCCATATCAACTCCCCCTTGAGAGTGCTGTCCCTTCCACACTGAGATACCTTCATGCGAGAGGCCTTCTTGCCACCACGAATGGCGTTGTCTTCAAAAGAGAACTCATTCTCTCGGATGATGGCCCGGCTGTCTTTGTCACCCACGTAAGTCACCACATACATATCTGGAGCCCACATTTCAAACTCCCGCTCCCAGTTGATGATAGTAGAAAGAGGGGCACTCACTAGGAAGGGGCCTTTGGAATGACCCTTCGAGAAGAAACAAAGAACAGAGTAAGAACAAAGGGCCCATTCCACTACAACCCCAAAGCCTACCTCTACCCCATGCCCCAGAAACGATCCAAGTATTGGCATATGCCTGCTATTCCTACCCTGACCTTCTCTATGTATGAAAACGCCCTGCCCACTCCTTTCCACGGGCCATACCGCCATTATAGAGAACGCAAAACCTTACCTCTTCCATTAAGTCTTTCTATACTAATTCCACCCACAGTTCTGCTGATCTCAACACAAATCCATAGAGGCTCTAGGCACCCACCACTAATCCTACCCATGGGTCCATGCCCCCAAATCTTTCTCTGTGTACATGTGTCTATCTTACTATCATTCAAGGTTAGCAACCATTTTTTCTTCCTTATTCTCTCTCCTCAGAGTGTAAGAGAAGACCATGAACACAAAATACCCCCACAAGAACTAACAGCCCAACTCTCCTACCTCCTTGTAGAGGGAATACAGGAAGACCGCTGTCTGGACAGTTTTCCCAAGGCCCATCTCATCAGCCAAGATGGTGTCTGTGCCCTGAGCCCAGGAGAAGCGCAGCCAATTCAAGCCCTCCATTTGATAGGGGTGCAGGGTTCCCCCTGTGGCATCCAGGTACTCCGGCTGCCGCTCGTACTTCACTGTTGGCTGAAGGATGAAATAAAGAAGTCATAAGCTAGCAAGAGAGTCCCTTCCTTCCATAACAGAGCTGCCTCCGCCTCACACATTTTCACTACATCCTCCTTGTGGGGGAGCCACCAAAAAATTGTGGAGTAAAAGATCCTCATCAGTTATTGTAACTTTGTGTTTGATAACTTATCAGGCAGACGGAGATGTTGGGATCCCACAGATCTCTGAGAAAAGACCTATCATAGCCTCCCTAGCAATACATTAATTCTGCTAGTCAGGATCCACCAGATAATCCTATTTCCCCATCCCCACTGCTGCCCCCAGGATCCATCTTTTTAACCTTAATCGTCCTCACATCTCATACACACCCCCCAGAGGAAATGAGCCGTGAATTAAGGATCAGAAGACCCAGGTTCCAATGTTTCATAAAAGCTTGGTTGTATGATTGCCCCCCTACCCCACAAAACTTCCTCAGTAATTTAAAACACCACCTCCTGCCGAAACCGGTTTGGCTCAGTGGTAGAGCGTCGGTCTGGGGACTGAAAGGTCCCGGGTTCGATTCCAGTCAAGGGCATGTACATAGGTTGCGGGCACATCCCCGGTAGGGGGTGTGCAAGAGGCAGCTGGTCGATGTTTCTCTCTCATTGACGTTTCTAGCTCTCTATCTCTCTCCCTTCCTCTCTGAAAAATATCAATAAAATATATATATATTTTTTAAAGTTCTTAAAAAATAAATAAATAAAATAAAACACCACCTCCTGGCCCTAGCCAGGTAGCTGAGTTGGGTGAGCATTGTCCCAATACGCAAAGGTTGCAGGTTCCATCTCCAGCCAGGGTACATACAAGAAATAACCAATGAATGCATCAATAACTAGAAAAAAACTGTGTTTCTCTCTCTAAAAATCAATGAAAAAAACAAAACACTACCACTCCTATGCTTTTATTTTTCTGACAACAAAAGAGCAGACTGCATGAAGCATTCTCAGCTATAAACTTATTAGTTGTATCATCACTAACTAGACTGGAGCACATAAGATACATTGTCCTACCCTATAACTGTGTCCTCCCGCTTCTGCCCCAACTCACATCAACTGTTGGAGTTTCAGGAGGCCTCTCCAACTTCCTTAGCTTCACCTTCTTGAGCTTCTTGCCTGGTCGCCCTTCTTCACCCCTCATTAACTCCCTGAAAAAGACAGATATCACACCACTGTCTAGGGTCCTCAATAAGAAGCAACTCTAGCCGAAACTGGCCTGCGGACTAAAAGGTCCTGGGTTCGATTCTGGTCAAGGGCATGTATCTTGGTTGCGGGCACAGCCCCAGTGGGGGATGTGCAGGAGGCAGCTGATCAATGATTCTCTCTCATCGATGTTTCTAACTCTCTATCCCTCTCTCTTCCTCTCTGTAAAAAAATCAATAAATTAAAAAAAAAAAAAAGCAACTCTACTCCACACTGAAGTGACTCACCTGTGATTCCAGTAGCTCTGCTTGAACAAGTCATAGTCCTGTATCTCCACATCCTCACTTTCCCAGGATGCCTGGTCATAAGGCAAGTCCCGCCACTTGATCAAGTAGTGGACATGGCCCTTCTTGTCCACACTGCAACGTTAATGAGAGAAATCCTTAGAGCTAGAAGGTTCCCCTCCTCTCCTCTTACATCAGCCTTCCTCTCAAAAACTGCCAATAACATATGTTCCAACCAGACCGGGAGGTGAGCCAGATATGTATTCAGAGCCTCTACTATACTAGACTTTGAACCAAAAATTATCTCTAATACATAGTCTCCTATGGCTTAAATACCAGGATTCAGTCAGATAATAACCATAGAATGTGCATCTCTTCCAAGTGTAAGTTACTGGTGACATCCATTTTCATAATCCCTTTGGGAGCAATATCCCAGTAGATATGATGCCCACCCTTCCATATGCCCAAGACAACCACAGTCTGGCCCAGCTCCACTGGTACCTGTGGTTGAGAATTCGGTGGATCATCATCCACTCAGGTTTTATCCCATAGCGATAGAAGCGTTCCTCCATCTCTGCAAATTTAGGGTCCTTGTTCTTTCGCTTTCGGCTCTTCTCTTCATCACCACCAAAATCCCCAGAAGGTGGCTCATCCATATCATTCTTCCGCTGGTAGTTTCGGAACATCACTTGACAGTGCAGCTCCAACTGCAAGCAGAAAGAGAGAGGTCACCAAGGAGCTGCAGTCACTCTTACCCACGAGACTGCTCTCTTGACCCTTTTTGTTGCAACCCCCACATCTCTGGCCTATCCAGGTTTACCTGCAGTTCAGACACCCAGGAGCAGTGCCAGTAAGACATGCCTTGCCATTTCACAAAGAACTGTCGCTCTGGGCGCCCCTCCAAGGGCTTGGGGGAGGGAGTATTGGGATCAGCATCTGGAGGCCGAGGCACTGGTGTGGGAGATGGTGGCTGACCCCACTTCCAGATTAGGATCTTCTGGACTTTGCCCTTAAGAGCTGGACACTGAGAGAAAAAGAGATGATCCAACACCAAATAATTACCATTGGGAGGAGATAGGATAGCCCACAGCCTCAACTTTAACCAAGACTTATTAAAATCTTATTGCAGATAAGATCTAATCCAAGGACCCTTCTAGGGAGAGAATAGAATTCCCTCTCCATTTCTGAACTTTTCCCAGGACTTGTGTGACATGATCACTACTATCTGCTTAACAAAGCTAGCTGGACTCCAACAATGACCTGACCAGGTAGTTCAGTTGGCTAGAGCATTGTCCCAATTTGCTAAGGTTGTTGGTTTGATCCCCAGTCATGGCACATATAAGAATCAACCAAATGAATGCATAAATAAGTGAAACAACAAATCAATGTGTGGGTTTTTGGTTTTTTTTTCCTCTCTCTCTCTCTCTCTAAAAAAAAAAAAAAGCATTAACCCAGAAGAAGAAAACAGAAAACCCACAGAACCTATAGCCCAGAATTCCTCTTAAGCAATCCAAAGCAATAAGTGACCCTTTTAACCATTCTAAACCACCATGACCAAGGCTGAGTGGCAAAACTGGGACAGACTAGACTAGAACAGTGCACCATCCCCCTCAAGACAGCTGGCAAACCATCAATTCCTCTGTTCAAAGTCAGCCAGTCACACCTTTCCCAAGACTGCCTGGGGAAGGAAAACGCCTGTCTCAGGGCTAAAAGGCTTACAGTTCTCCAACGACTTCCACTGCACCTCAGCCTCACAACGCCTACACAGAAGGTTTGTAAAGCCCTCCCATCCCTCATCCTGGCTGGGGTCAGTCACTCACCGTGCACCGGGGACAGAGCCACTCGCCATTGGGGATCTCTGGGAGGGGGGGGTTGAGACAATGGATGTGGTAGGAAGAAGGACAGGTGTCACAGCAGAGCAGCTCCCCGCCATCCTTGCAGACCCGACAGAATTCCATATGGTGGTCATCCTCCTCTTCAGGGTCTCCCCCAACTTCTTCCAGGATCTCCTCACCCTCCGAATTATCCTCTTTAGCCTCCCACTGGATGCCCTCCTTCTCCTGCAGTGAAGACAAAACAGAGTCAGATTATTACCACCCCCCCACCCAAGGCTGAACCACACATCATTCCACCGAATGCTTCCCAAAGCCCACACCAGCAACACCACCTTACTCCCCCCAGGGCTCCCAGAAGGCTTTATCCACCCCACCCTTCCCCCGGAGGGTCCCAAAGGGCCTCAGTGGCCAGGTACTCACACAGTGTGGGCAGCTCCACTTGCCCTCCGGCGCCTTCTCCATGTCCGGATCCAGGCACACCATGTGGTAAGCTCGGGGACAGGTATCACACAGGATGATCTCGCCGCCTTGCTGGCACACCTCGCAATAGTCCTGGTGGTCTGTCTCATAACCATCCATAGCAGTCACCTCCTCCTCGCCTGGGCAAGGAAGAGGGAAAGCCCAATTATTAGAAAAAAACTACCTCCCCCCTCCCCCACCCCCTACTCTAAAATTAACCCACCCCTATGTCCTTAGGGAGATTCTTCCCGGGTCAGTCCCTCCCCATCAAATCCCACATAGATTCAGAAAAGAAACACACCTTTCTTTTTCTTTTTAGCAGTTCGAAGTTTCTTGCGGCTGCGGCTACTCCGGCTGGTGGAACCATCGGAAACAGAATAGCTGTTGATACTGGCATCATCGAAGTCGGATTCTACATCTAAGTCGTCATCCTCACTCTGGAAGAATAAAGGGAAGAAGATCAGAGGTTCAAGCCAGGGGGAGAGGTAGAAAAGGAATCCCTCTCTTACGGGGGTGCTAGAATCCCAGCAAGGATTGTTATACATGGAACCTAGTCACCTGTTCTGTGGCCAACTCCCTACAGCCTATGTGCCTACCGTATAGGCTAGATCCGGACATAAGGTAACATCCTCTCTATTACATATGGCACCCTCAACCAAAAGGATGGGCTGGGCTCTCACCGAGGATCTCTTACGCTTAGAACCAAAACCTCCCAGCTTGATCTTCAGGGGGGCCACTTTTTTGGGTTTCGGCTTCTTGGCATCGGGTATACGAGGACTGCCTTTGGGCTTCCTCCGAGCATTGGGACCTAAAAGCAGGAGAGCAAAGTGAGATCATACAATCCAAATACACATCACAGGGCAGAAGATGAGGAAAATAGTAAATTTTTCTCCATCTAAGCTGGCTGCCCCATGTTCAGCTTCCCAAATTTCCCTCGTAAATCCAACATTAATCCCTCCCTCTTATCATCTATCTTTGGTGACAGAACAGCATTTCCATACTTTGTCCTCGCCATCCTAGGCCCACGCTAGTCGCCCACCCGCAAGTCCCGCTTTACCTTTGCCCTCCTTGGTCTTGGCCTTGCGGATGGGCACCTCCACCGGGGGAGGCGGTGGCACAACTTCAGTGGCGGTCACCATGCTCTCCACCACAGCCACTGCCGCCGCCGCCGCCGCCGCCACGGAAGCCCCAGAACTGCCTTTGAAGGGGTTGTTGGTGCTAAACTCCCGCCACTTCGCACCCAAAACCATCATCATCTTGGAGACAGCAATCTTGGGATTCTTGGCAGCAATGAGGGGTCTGGTGGACAAATGAACGAGAACAGAAAAGTTTATGAGTAAGAGGGAAAGAGAAGTGAGAAGAGATGAGAGACAACCTCTCCTTCCCTTGCCCCCAGACCCTCCCGTTTACCTGACAAACTGGCTGAAGGCCTTATAGTTGGTGAGGGTGCGGTAATCCTCCTCTGAGAACACGTGGTCAATGTCTTCCATGCCCCAGTCTTCCAGAAGCTGAGCAGATGACTTAGGCTCCTGCAGAGAGAACAAGGTCAAAGGCCTGACTCCTAATGCCTACACCTGCTAAGGGAACTGAGTTAAAACTAAGGTTTGCAAGACCAGAGGAAGAGAGCTGAGAGGAAATCATTAGAAATAGGTGGGGAGAAAAGGTTCTAATGGGCAGGAGAGTGTCTGGGATACACAGGACAAACGTTAACAAACAGTACTGAGGATGGAGGATGGAGGATGGAGGTCTAGGTACCTTCGAATCATCATCATCTTCATCCTCCTCTTCTTCCTCCTTCCGCTTGGATTTGCTTTTCTTTTCTTTCTTGGGCCCAAGCTTCTTTTTCTTCTTCTTGCCAGGGGTGTAGTCGCTGCCCTCACTGTCTGAGCGCAGAGCCACCTCTTCCTCCTCCTCCACAAACTCTGGCCCCTCCCCAGAGCTGTCCCCCAGCTGCTGGCATAAGAGCATACGCTGGAGCAGGGAAGGGGAGAGGGAGACAGACACACACACGCTACACACATGCTGACCTCAGGACTGCCCTAAGGCTTGTCCCCTGGGCCTGTGGCCTGCACTCCAGAGGAAGTAACGGACACCCCAGCCCCTCAACCCTCCTCAGAGCTCCTCCCTCTTCCTCTTATTCCCCCACAGCATCCAGTCATCCACTTACCTCCTTTTTTTGGCGCTTGCTCTTAGGAATTTTAGGGTCCCGAGGTTTCTTAGGTTTCTTTTTCTTCTTGAGCTTTGGAGTCTCTGCTTCTGACAAGTCCTCTTCTGGGTCCTCTTCGTTTTCTACATGTATTTGGCAAAGAGAGGAAGTTATGGAAAAGATCAGTAGCAAAGGTTAGCGCCTAATCCAGAGGCTTTAGACATTATTCCCCCCCTCTTATCCCAGATTCCACTGAAGAGACAGCTTTACACCCCACAAAAAGAAGCTGAGACTCAGGATAAAAAAACAAAGAGAGCTGGATAGACCCAAAACAGGCCTGCCAGGCCAGACCAGACCCCCCTCAGGCAGCTGTCCAGACCCCTGCCTCCTCTCCCTATTCCTAACAGGAGTCTTCCATATGCTTATCTTTAATGCAGCTAAATCAATCTGCTTAGAGTTAACCAAGTAATACAAATAAATAGATCTTGTCCTTCTGTAACTGGCTACCAAGTACTCTATCACTCGGAATGAGAATGAAAGATCCTACCCAGATGGCAAAAACTATTGTATATATCTCACCACATTCCCACTATCAGTTCGCGGGTCCCAGAAACCACACCTTTCAACCACCTTTTGGGTCAACCTAACTCTAAACAACCAGACCTCCAAGTCCCAGGTGCTGCCGCCAGCCCAATCCCGAACGTGATTTCCTTTCCATCTCCAGCTCCACTGTTCCCAGCTTCTCCTGGGTCAGTCGTCTCTTCTCCCCAGGGACCCAAATCAGCCCAGCTGTCACCATCTCCTCCCCACCCCCCCTCCTCCCATCTGGCTCCACCTCCTCCCCGGCTGGGAGCACACACAAAGCCCGGGTAATGGAGAGCTCCTGGGCAGGGATAGGTGGGAAGGGGCACAGAGGGGGAGGAGAAGGCCAGGAGGCAGCTTCCTTTGTAACAGACATTCAAACCAGCACACCAGCTCCCTCCTCCCTCCTCCCTCCTTCTTCTCCTTCTTCCCAAGCCACCCCCGCCCAAGGAGGGGGGCAGTGGAGAAGGGAGTGGAGAGGAGGAGGGAGTGCCTCACCCACTGAGGAGAGGGAAAATGGCTCCTGACCGCAGAAGCCAGCCAGGGCACCCAGCTGCCAACATAGGACAGACAGGAAGTGGCAGGGGAGGGGGATGGGTGGAGAGAGGTAGCAGGGGAAAGACTGCCCTGACAGAAGACTTCCCAAATCATTACCTGGTCAAAATGCCACCTCTCCCCACACCTCCTCTGGGATGACACAGTTCTCAAGCGGCTGCCCTAACATCCAAGTCGAAGAAACCCAAGACAAATATGAAGGTAATGCTATGAGAGAGACTGGGCTACTCCCTCAATCGTAACTATTTTTTCAGTCATCAGAGCAAAGATTTAATAAAGGCTCAGTGCGCTCTGGTCAGAGCATACAGCCTTCTCCTCAAGTTTCTGATACCCAAGGGTTTACCATGCGGCCGGGGAGCCCACACGACGTCTCTGAAACTCAGTTTCCTCATCACCCCCACCCGGAGTCCAGATCCTAAAGCACCTCTTGCCACCTCTCCGATATTTGGGGAGTCAGGGCCTCACCAAGAGAGAAGAAGAGTCCCTAGATGTGGTGGACAACAACATGCTCCCTTCCATCCTACACATGCTTAGCTCCTGACCCTCAGAAGTAGCCCTAAAATGCCTCTGGCTCCACCCTTCCTGAGCAAGGCAGACACCAGGGAACATGAGACATTAGGCTGGACAAAGCACCATCAGCCTCCCCCGACTCAGCCCCGGATCAGGCCAGGCACAGCAAGCCCCTCCCATTCCCTTGGGAATGGAGCACCAGTCAGGATCTCACCAGAAAGAATCATTTTCTTTAAGGGCTTCTTCTCAGCAATCCCTATTTCAATCAGCTACATCTCTGGGGTTTTCCTCTTCGCTCCCTCCAGAAATGCTGGAAGTGGAGACAAGGACAATCCCGTGCGGGCAGAGGAGACACCTTCCCATCCACGTAAGACCCCCCAAACTACTCAGGCAGGTCAGGCACTGACACTGGCGTGGCCGGCCCAAACTGGCTCAGACGTAGACGAGGATTTGGGAAAGGGGCAGGAATGGGTGTGGCAAGCGGGGAAACTGGGTCATGCTACAGTGGTGGGGCACAGCTCCCCTGGGCAGCCCGCACAGCTCCCAATAAAAACGGGGGCGACTCCAGACCAAGGGGCCAGCGGGAAGCCAATCTGTGCAGCCAACTCTGGCTGGATGTCACTACGTCTCATGCCCCTCGCAGCAAAGGTGGAATCCTGACTACCACTCCACCACCCTGGGCAACAGCACAGAAACCTGCCACCCTGCCCTGCGGTGAGGAGACGCAAGCCTACGTTTTTTATCCCCACAGCTGAAGACTCAGCAACAAGATGACCGCTCTCCTAAGTGGCCTCAGGTGGTAGTGAAGACTTCCAGCTCAGAAAATGCCAAGTGTAGAAACAACTCTCTCCCCAGACCACCTCAACTTGCCACTAGAGCTGAGGAGAGAGAAGGCAGAAGTGAAAGATGGTCCATGGGAAACAGAAACAGGACCAGCAGGCTCCAGAATGGGAAGAAGAAAAAAAAAAAGTGGCGAGTATGAAGAAATGGCATCTAGGGGGGGAAAAAAGAAAAGAAACTAGGAAAAAAAGATCAAGGAAACAAGCAGGTGCCTTAGCTGGGGGCTCTGAAGGAGAAACAGAAGAGACCTCATCCGATTAGAAGCAAGACATCAATCATCGTTTGGAGATAGACAAGGGCTACTCCAATAAGGCAAGGTAGTTATAACCATACAGGTTTGGCCAGTTCAAGGAGCCACCCCAAAATACAGACGGCACAACCCCCAACACACCTACACAAACACTTCACACCATCAGCCCGGATCCCAGGCTACCTGCACAGACAGAGATCTCCAGGGGGGGGAAAAAACCTGGATCATGTCCATTTGCCTGGAGAAGAGGGCAGTGAGAGTACCACCTCCCTTCTCTCACACTTCCTGTATACGGGTCAGGCTATACATGCCGCCCCCAGCCCCCCCATCATTCCCCAAGCTCAAACCGTTCCAGCACTCAGCCTGGCTGAAAGAGCTCTAGATCTCAGCTACGGAGCGCAATTCAAACTTCGGCAGAGTTGAAACAGCACGGAAAACTGGTAACTAACTGATCGGAAGCTAAAAATAATCAGATAGAGAGTAAGCAGCACTCCCTCCTTCCTTTCCACAAGCAGCAGCCGCAGGATCCCGGCGAGCACCGATGCCCACCTGGTCGCATCCAAAGGCAATCCTCGACTCCCTCCCCTCCCCACCCACCCCCAGCCTCCAGGGGCCCCCAGCTACCTGCATTCCTCCAAGAACCCACCCAACCCAATGCCTGCCGGCCCGGAGAGCTCCCTCAGCCGGGAACTGCATAGCGTTCCCGAAGACAGACAGCGCAGCAAGCTTGCATCCCTGTCCTCGGAGCCCAGGAGGCACATGGCTCCCCCCCTCCCCATACCCCCCAACCCCCAAGAGCTCCGCAGAAGGGAACCACTCCCTTCGGGTGCCCTCGACCTCAGACTTGCACGGAGAGGAGAGAGAAACTAAGCCCGGGCTCACCGGAATCACTAGGGAGGGCCCAGATGCCTCCTTCCTGCCCCGGGGCCCCTGGGGGAAGAAGATGTACCTGGGTGGGGTGGGGGCAGGCTGTTGTTCAAAAGTGCATCCATGTCCTCCTCTTCGCTGCCCGCGGAGCAGGGGGACGGAGAACCCAGGCCCGACGCCATCCCCTTCCGCTCCCGGCCGGGGAACTGGCCCAGCTGCTCGTGCCTGCGGCCCGGGGCCCTCGACACTGGCCCGAGTCACTGCGCGGGGGAGGGGGAGAGGGAACAGTCGGTGACGCGCCGGCCCCCTCCCCCACCCGCCCGCCCGCTCCTTCCGCCCACCCGCGCCGCCCCGGCCCCCCCACCGGCCAGCCGCCCCGGCGGGGCTCCCGGGCCACTCGGGCCGAACTTAGTTCCACGCTCCTCCGGGGCGGCCCGGAGGCCGGCACCCGCGCCTGGAGCCCCCCCCCCGGGAGAGGCAGCGGCGCCCCCGGGGGCAGAGCGGTGCAGGCGGGGGGAGGCCGGGCCGGGCCGAGCGGGGCGGGCGCGGCGAGGGCGGGGGAAGGAGGGTCCGAGTGGCCGCGGCGCGGGCGCGGGGGAGGCGGCCGGCGGGGAGGCGCTCGGGGACACAAGGTCACTTGGGGGTGGGGGGCACCTCTCCGCGCCCGGGGAGGGGCCGGTCCCCGGACAGGGCAGCCCTCCGGAGGCTCTCCCCCGGGACCACTCGCGTTCTGTCCGCCGAGGAGCGGCGGCGGCGGCGGGACGAGGGGGCGTGGAGGCTCGGGCGCTCCGGGGGGCTGCGAGCGGGGGCCCGGGGGCCGCGGGGCTCCCGCCGGGCAGGGGTCGGGCCACGTGTGCCGGGGGGCAAGTGAGCGGAGTGCCAGGGGCCGGGCGCCGGGCATTGTGGGAGCCCGAGCCCGAGGCCGGGAGTCGCCGGGGGCCCGGCTCCGGCCCGGGTCGGGTCGGGGCGGGGGTGGGGAGGTGGGCGCCCTGCAGCGGGGAGAGGGAGGGTCGGCTCCTCCGGGCAGGGGGCGGTGCGCGGGGCTGGGGGGAAGCCTGAGGAGCCGGCGATGCCCCTCGGGGCTGGCCGGGCTGAAACGGGGCATCCCTCGGGGGACCTCGCGCTCTCCTCACCCCGGAGCCGCCGCAGGTCCCGCAGGGTCCGGCCTGGTGTCACTCCCGCTCCGGCTCCTCCTCACCGCGGCCGAAGGGGGGAAAATGGCTCCGGCTCCGGCGTCGCCTCTTAAAGGGCCCGAAACACCGGCCGGGAAATCCCACCGCACAAGCCCCGCCCCCCCACGGACAGCCCATAATAACCTCAACCAACTCCAACCCCCCCGCCACTACCGCCACCCTCCTCCCTAGGTCTCCCGGGCAACCCCCGCCCCCTCGTCGCTCAGGCAACCATTGGCCACGCCCCCTTCAAGCGCGCGCGCGTGTCACCGGGGCAACCACCCACCTCCTGGCCATCCCATAATACACTCGGACACCACCACCACCACCACCCCCCGACACACACACATACTCCATACACATATATACCAAGGCTGTTGGCACCTTATAATATTACAGACCTTTTGCAACTAACCCTTACCCCCCAGATATCCCATAATAGGCATTCTTTGCCAACTTCTTCACAGTTGGCTCTAATGCCAGCATCCCATAATAATTCGTCCGTCACCTTTCCCTCCCCAGGGCCATCCCATAATAAGCACCCGCCCAGCACTTCAGCCTCACAACCCATAATATTCATCCCCAGCCCCCACAGACATCCCATAATAACCACTCTTCATCCACCCCAATTTGATATCCCATAATAGTCCAAAACTCACCCCCCCCCTACCCCACCCTACAACGGACACTCCGGCCTCCTCCCACACTCATCCCTTAATGATCAGTCTGCCACTTTCTATGCTGACATCCCATAATAACCCACCCCCTGGAGCTGCCCTCAACCCCTGCAGGCTAGGGTCTCTAGATAGATCCTCACACCACCACCTCAACCTTTACACACTCACTCCAGCTCCACAGCCCATAACCACCACTCCTATCAAAGAGATATCCCATAATCATTACCAGTCCTATGGTCACCCTACAGATGACATTTAACCTCCTTTAACACTGGAAAGATAGCTCATAATTTTTACTGCCCCACCCATACCCTGATATCCCATAATAACTGCAGGGAGCTGGGTCAACCAAATATACTATAGAACTCCCAACACAGCCCATAATGTATCACATCCCATAATCCCTCATCTCCACTCCACCACCCCTATACCTTTCCAGCATGCAACTCATAATATTCATATTCATACCTCCCCCATCTCCAGATGCCGAAAGTGTCTTCTAACCCTTAGAGCAGCCAGGGTGAAGTAGGCTGCCCACATTGCCTTGTCCCTGCCCCAGCTTGTATACACCGTCACCCCTTTCTTGCCCAGAGTGGTATCCTGGCATAAATAAAGCTTCTTGGTGTGTAGGACAGACCCTAGCTTCCCTTATCCCATCATTTCCAGACACTCAGGAACTGAGAATCACTCCCCCTCAAGCCCACCAAAATTCAGGTATCTCCAGACACTTATATACAAGTTTTAAGTTTTGGGTAAGACCAACCAAATACCATACTGGCCAGATGAGCTATTTACATAAAGTTTAATTCATCCCAAAGCATCCCCAAATAAGTCCAAACTCCCATCTAAAGACTATTTCAGCAGTGCTCTCCCCATCTAACTCTCCCTCCCCAGGTCACTAACACTAGGAGTTGACAGATGTTGACAAGAGTACCTAGCAAGGCACAGAGCTGGGAAATGCAAGGACCATAGGTTCCTCCTTCCAAGAAGCAAAAATAACCAAATAAACTATGAGACCAGACCATAGGTTCCTCCTTCCAAGAAGCAAAAATAACCAAATAAACTATGAGACCAGATAGAATAACTGGTGTCAAAGGAAAACAGTTGAGTGCTAGTTCCCAGTATCTTGTTACAGAGAATAAAACAAATCCCGACTAGTCTCAGGGGAGGTCACATCCTAGTAGAGGTTCTTGGTGGTCCTTCTAGAGTCTAGAAGGTATTCCAAAATGGGTGGATGGTCAAGATAACCTATCTGTTCCCTACATACTAAGGGATTTTCATTGGAAAGTGATGTTCATCCAGCCATCATTTCTAATACTAACATTCTATAATATCATCATATTATATATGCTTCCTTCTTGAGTGACTTGTCAACATGCCAGAACTGTTATCCTCCTTCTTTTTTTGTTTTTTAATTGATTTTCCACAGAGAGGAAGGGAGAGGGATAGAGAGCTAGAAACGTCGATGAGAGAGAAACATCGACCAGCAGCCTCCTGCACACCCCACAACCAATGTACACGCCCTTGACCAAAATAGAACCTGGGACCCCTCAGTCCACAGACCAACACTCTATCCACTGAGCCAAACCGGTTTCAGCCTGTTATCCTCATTCTTAAATACCAAATTCCGCTTATCCTCAAAGTCTCATGGTTTTTTCAGCCACTTTCTCGTTTTGTATCCTGAAGTATCATATTACTTTCAACTGCCCCCCATCCTCACTTCATTAAGGCTCCATTTTCCACCCCCCAAAAAACACTTTATTGTATAATAGTCCCCATCTTCCCCTCCACGTTTACACGTCAACATTCCAGGATGCCTTCTCCATTCAATTGTACCACCAGCTAGCCTCCCCATGCATCCACCCCCTTCCCTAACTGTGCTGGAGAGCCCAATCTTAAAACCCTTTGGCCCTCAGGGAAACTGAGCCCATAAACCTACCTCTTTGCTCTTTCTTGACCCCCAGAGAACTAGGACTTGAGTGAAAACCAATATCCCAGTACCACTGGCTTGCTGCCCCCGACCCCAAGCCAGAGGTAATGCCTTTCTCTCTGCTCTCTTGTGCCTTTTCACACAAGTCCAAGGCGTATGGCGGTGGGACAGGTTGAAGAGAAACCGGAACTTCCTCCTAGGAGGAGCCCTTCCTGACCAGAAACGAGTGGGAAGAGCTCCATACCATCTCTACATTGCCCTTCTGATCTCACTTCCCTAGAGAAAGGGCCTGCCAGATGATACAAGTCTCCTCTGGGAGCCACGGGGCTGGAGAACTGGCAAGGAAGAAAAGAGTCCAGAAGAGGCAAAGCTTGCTTCTGGAAATCACTCTCCCTTTGCTTCTAAGCAGAGTACCAGAGACACTCATAAGTCTTCCCACCAGTTCCTGCCTGACTTAAAACTCCCTGGTCCACCCTTTTGCTGCATCCATTGTGACATGCAGGCCATTTCCCCGGTTCCACAGGGCTACCATAGTCTTCCTCACTACGTTCTCTTAACTTCAAGATCGAGGCCCCATTCATTTGTGCAAGCCCCCCCCCCTGCCCCCCATGCGTATTCTGAGTACGAAGAAGGAACCTTGGGCTCCTCATCTGGGGAGAAGGAGGAAGCTCTTTTAAGATACCGTAATGTGGGCATACCTCCTCTCAAGAACTTTCTCCTTCCTTTATAGAGCTGCCAGACACCTATTATGTCCTTCCCTCTCCCCATTTCTCCAGGGGATCTAGCCTGCCTCTGGGCCTCAAATTCCCTTCTGTAAATCTGCATCTGCCCTTTTCTTCTTATATGTTTACCGCATTGCTATAGTGATTCCTCACATAAGCCAGGAAGAGACTTTTATAATGGTAGTCACAGCCTGCGATGACAGACGCCGGGGTATCTTTTGTGCACCCCAGCCCTCTGCCCCATCCCTATAGGGTCTACCAACTTATTCTCTTACCCCCCACCTCTCCCTCATACCACAAGGAAAAGGTTCAAGACCCTTCCTCTCCTCTTGAGTTCCAGAGAGGGCTAGGATGTGTGTGTATGTGTGTGTGTGTGTTGCTTTTTGTGGTCTTTATGCATCTATGCTCCCCCTCCCTATCCTGGCTCCAAGCTACCCTCCCAGATAAATTATAAATAAACCACTAGCATGATTGGCCCTCGGGGACTAAGGGTGGGATAATCTCCTGATTAATGTATCCAGGGGGACAGCCTCTCGAGCCAGTTATCTTAGAGTTCTGTTCCCATCCCGTGGTGCAGAAGAACCTAGAATAACACTCAACAATAGCCGTTCATGGAGTTTTCAGCACATGCTCTGTATGTAGTTCCTCCTTCTGTATCTCTGTTGTGTGTGAGCCCTAGAAACCCTGCTTGTAAGAGATCGAAGGGACCAGTGTTCTCTTGCTCGGTCAGAAAAAAATAATGGATTAGGGAAGAAAAGCCACAGTGACAGTGCGTTCTTAATGGCTAGACAGGATGCAGGTTGTGCAGGGCTTGGGGGGTGATGGGCCAGGCATTTGTCCCTCAGGACCCAACCCAGCCTGTATTCCCGAGGTGTGACTGCAAGGTGGCAAAGATGACCCGGCCCATCACCCCCCTCCCCGTCTTAGCGATGGTCCCGAGGGTCAAATCCAGGAAGGCAAAGCGGGGGAGGAGGACTTGGGCCCTGTGGCCCCCCGGGAGAGCACTGCTCCCTTTGGTGTGCTGGGACCCAGCGTTCTCACTGTCCAGCCAGTGCAGCGCAGCCCTGGACTCAGCAACCCTGCAGCTCACAAGGACCCAGGTGTCCGGGTTTCAGAGGTGGCTAGCTCTAGCCTGCCCCGGGGGCCCCTTCAAACAGCTTGTCACCAAACAACCTCTCCAGCCAGTCACTCCAGCCAGGCCTCAGGTCTGGCTCCAGGGCTCACCCACCCTCCCAGCTCCTGCCCTCTTCCTTTTTCCTTTCCTTTCCCCTCACCCCTCCCTAAAGCTTCACCTACCCTGTACAGCCCCACCCAGCTGTGCAGGGCACATCCCATAATAATCCTCCTCCTTGCTGGCCCCCACCCCACCCCCCTCAAAAAAAAAAAAAAAAAGGAGAGGCGGCCATCCCATAATAGCCACCCACAGGAGACATTCCGCGGTGACCGCCCCCTCCCTGCAGAGCTGCCGGAGCAGCCATCCCATAATAGCCGGCCGCCTGTTTTACTGGTTAAGGCTGGGGGGGGGGGCTGGGGAGGAAATAGGGGCGAGGGGGAGGGGTGAAGGGCCCCGGGGCCCCCCCACTTTGGGACCGGGAGGGCGAAGGGAGAGGAGAGTGGTCCAAGGGAACAGGGAGACCCCGGGAACCCCGCGGGGATGGGAGGTGTGGTCCACTGGCCACCACAGCCCTGCTGTGGGGCTCTCTCCCCATCCCTAGGGGCTGCCTTTCCCCCTCAGGACCCCGGAGGGGAGATGCTAGGATGGGGTTGAGGTGCCTCAAGTGTGTGTGTGTGTAGGGGCGGGGTGCTGGGTTTCAGGTGGTCCCCTTGGGCCGTTTGAGAGAGAAGCAGACCTTAGGGAAGATGGCCAGAGAGGAAGGGATGGGGTGTGTGTGTGTGTGGGGGGGGGGTTAGGGAAGAGCTTCCCCCGGGGGCCCTCCCCATCCTGCACCACCATCCCATAATAATCCCCCGGCCCCACTCCCCCTCCCGCACCCGGCATCCCATAATATCATCCGGAGCAGCAGTCCCCGCAGTAGGTACAAAGAGCTATCCCATAATATGCTCCCCCGCCCCCCCACCCCCGTCACCCCCCCTCCAGCCGGCCCCCCCCCCAGTCACATGCAGCCGGTGCCATCCCCCGCTGCTCCCCCCTCTGGCCACCGAAGGCCTTGCCAGCCCATAATACTCGTGCCTCTGGTCGCAGGAGGCCTCCAGCCCATAATATTCCCTTCCACCACCAGCCCCCCCCTTCCCGCCCCGCACCCCTTCCTCCTCCCGCCTCCAGTTGGAGCCGGGCCTCACCAGCCCATAATACTCCCCGGCCTCCCCAGGCCGCTCCAGCCCATAATACTCCGCTGTCTCCGAAGGCCGCTCCATCCCATAATACTGCCAGACGCCTGACCTGTGGGCCAAACCCCAGCCCGATCCGCACATCGAGGCGGTGTCAGCGCCGCCAGCCTCGCTCCCTCCCGCCCTCCCTCCCTGCCTCCCTCCCTGCCCCCCTCCGCCCTCGCGGGCGCTCAGCCTCCCGGGCGCCCGCCCGCCCGCCCTCCTGCCCTGGGCCCCTCTCCCGGCCCCACCCTGGGCCTGCCCGGGCCCTGACTTCCCCTCCAGGCTCGCCCTTTCTCCTTTGCCTGGTTCTTCATCCCATGCCCCGTTCTCGTTCTTCTCCCGCTCAGGTCCTGCCACCCACGCCTCTGGCTGGAGCGAGGTGCCTGAAGTCCAGTGGGGAGAGAGTGCCCCCGGAGGGCACCCCCCCCCCCAAAAAAAAAACCCTGTGCCCTTGACCTCGCACCATGGAAACGCACCAGCCTGGCCCCATTCGCACTGCTGGCAGAGCCCCGTCTGGGTGAGGATTCACCTGGGGCCCTCCCAGCCCTCCAGAAACCCTCCCCGTGGGCATCGCCAACAGACTCTCCCCATGGCGTGTTCTTGTGGGAAAGAGCTCCCTTTTCGGGGTGCCTCTCAGGTGCCTTTCACAGGAGAGCTCCTTGACCCTCACAGCACCCCAGGGAGGAGGTATTCCGATCCCCATTTCTCAGAGGAGAAGACAGAGGTTCGGAGGCTACGTCATTGCTAAGGTCACGTTGCCAAGAAGTGTCAGAGCTGAAGTGAGTGCCCAGGTTTTTCTGATTGCCAAGTTCAGAGAACCTTTGGGATCCCCCAAGACCCCTGTGAGGAACCTCGGTTCTTCGTGCGTTCTTGCTCCCCCGTGAAGGACAGCCTCTTGTCTCCAGGGTCTCCTGAAAGGATGGAGAAGGAAGGCCTGGTGTGAGCTTACCTCACCTCCTCATGTCTTGTACGGGACCCTACGTAGCAACCCTTGAGGATTGTCCTCAAGATGGGTCAGGGCCCCTTTGGGTTCCCTTACTTCGCCCCCGGTTCTCCTGAATTTTTCATTTCAAGACCAATGATCACTACTTCCCTAACTAATCTGGCCATGCAGTGGGACCATCCTTTGGAGACAGACTTTGTGGAGATCCCAGAGGAGGACTCTTTCGTTTAGTTGGTAGATAAGCAAGAATGCTTGCTGCCTTGGAGATGATAGGCACATCCTCACTGGGGAAGGGACCACGGCCAACTGCACGAAGGCTGAACCACCCTGTTTGTGGGTGCCCCGCGGGGGGTGGGGGGCTGGAGGCCAGAGCAGGGGGAAGGCTCAGGTGTGCTGGAGGCTGAGTGGGTGAGAGCAAGGAGGGAGCACTGGGAAAGGAGGCTGAGATGGTACAGTGTGTCCAAGGTGAGACTTAGGTCAAGAGAGGTGAAGGAGAGGTGGCTTACACGGGGAAGAAAAGGGAAGAAAGGAAAGTAGGGAAGGGTGGATGCCATACAGGCAGGGGTGTGCCGGGAAGGGGAGATACAGTAGGATGTTGGGAGCCAGAGCTACTGCGCCACTTCCTGGTTGGGCAACCTTAAGACCTTAACTTCTCCAGGGTGTTTCATCTGTAAAGTGGGGTGATATAATCACCCCCAACTCAGTGAGTTGTTGTAATAAATTAGATAATGTAATTTTAAGCACTAAATTGAGATCCAGGCATTCAGAGAGCATGTTACAAACTTGTTAAAGCTTCCCTCCCTCCCTTTAGGTTTCCTCCTTTGGGTTTCCCTAAACTTCAACCGAGGTGACGCCAGGACATGGACTCTGGATTCCTCGCATCTTGTCTCCATCATGCAGTCCACGCAGTGATTGGGGAATCCTGTGAAACTGGCAACGGCTGTGGGTTTTCTTAAACTTCCCCAGCCTGTTTGTGACTCGTCAGGTTTTGGTCATTTCTCCTCTGCCTGCCACGTCTCCTTAATCGATTCTTGGGATGGAAACCCTGATCGGTCCTCGGCTGGAGGCAGTTGAGCATTGCTCTTTTCCACAGCAATAATGTGGGGAAACCGTCCACCAGAGCTTAGACACCAGATTTCACATCGGAGGCAGCCTGCTTCCATCCACCTCCGCAGGCCACGGTCACACTTTTCCTGGACTATTTTAACAGCTCCCTGACCAGTCTTCCTTCCTCGTAGACTCTCCACCTGATTTCCTACGGTTTACCCCACACCATGTCAAGGTTAGCAAAACCTTCAGGGGCTTCCCATCACCCACTAAACGAGCAGCTAATCAAACTCTGTGTCCCCTCCCCCCCCTTTTTTTTAAATATCACCTGAGGATATTTTCCCCATTGAGTTTTAGAGAGAATAGAAGGGGAAAGGGAGAGCGAGAGCGAGAGCGAGAGCGAGAGCGAGAGAGAGAATCACATTGATTGGTTGCATTCAGAACTTTCCTTAATCTGGGCTTGGAATTGAATCTGCAATCCAATTATGTGTCCCTGACTCAGAATTGAACCTGAGGCCCTTTCATACTCCGGGCCAACACTTCAGCCACTGAGCCACACTGGCCAGGACTTACTCTGCATTCTTGCATCTTCTGTCTTGAATGGTAATTATAGTTAATTTGTCCTTTTGTTCCCACTGGATAGCAAACTACTTCACAGCAAGACCCAACTGTGCAACATTCTGCAAATATTTATTTGTTCTAAGCTCCATCAGAGAACCGTCAAACAAAAATTCCTGCCCTCGGGGAGCTTACATTCTTCCTGGGGAGAGAGAGGAGACAGACAATAAATTATAAAAATTATAATAAATAAATAAGTAAATTATACAGTAGGTAGAAGATACTTGCTATGTTAGTTTTAATTACTTTGGAATTCATTAATGTATCTGCAAATAAAAAAGAATCAAGTCGTTTTTACAAATTGTGTTCGGTTCTGTTTGTTAATCCCAGAGTAGAAGGGCACAGGTCCTGAACCCTGAGGATGAAGCAGGGAGCAGGTGCTAACCTCCAGGCCTCTTTCCGAACAGCAGGAGGTGAGGGCCTGCTCTAGGACTCTAACCTCCCGCCCGACGGTGGAAGGCCCGGACTTGGAGGCGATGAGGGAGGAATCTGGGTCAGTTCTCTGGTTTGGCCACTAGGGGTCACTTTGCACCTGTAAATCACCATCGGGACGGATCACAAAGAGAAAAAAAGGGCACGCGTGGGTACACACACACACACACACACACACACACACACACACACACACACACACAGAGCATTGAGAGGTAGGCACAGAAAGGCATACAAGACCTAGGCATGGCAACAACTCCCTCGCTAATGTCAGGGTCTCAAGACGTCCGAGTGCCAACTCTGCAACCCCTACCAGCTCTCGACTCCGACTCCCCGACTCCGGTACAAAGGGAAGAAAGCAGTAGGTGGCCCATAAACCTGTCTTCCATTTCCTTTGCCTCCAGCTTGCTAAGAACAGCCAGCCTATTCCCGTCCCCCCATCACACTCTGACTTCCCTGTAAACTTCTTTCCTGGCTGTGGCACAGTTCCTGTTCCCCCTGGGAGAAGCCCCACCCCCTAATCCCGAGGGTGCCTGTGGCTAGTTCCACCCCCACCCTAGGGCGGCTGCTCCAGCGAGCCCAAGGCCTCGTTCCATTGGGCGTGCAGCCTCTACGGACCCACCCCCACCCCAAACTCCAAGTCTTAAGGACTACAATTATTAATTGATTTGTTGAGCATTGCTCTCTTCCACAGCGATAAAAAGCACTCTATATAATGCCTTGGGAAGAAGTTACACCAGAACTTGAATACTTTAGTCTAGGTATAGTTCTCCAAGTGTGATCTGGGGACTGACTCTTTGAGAAGCCCATGAGGTCAAAACTGTTTTAATAATACTATTGTCGTTTGTTCTTTTCAGTTTCATTCTATCACAAGTATGTACAGGAGGGTTTTCCAGAGGCTTCATGAAAGATATTGCTCTCGCAGCTCATGGAATAAGTGCCTATGTATTTCTGTCCTTTCAAATATGTTTTTTTTATTTATTTTAGAGAGGGGGAAGAGAAACAATGACGTGTGAGAGAAACATGGATTTGGATTGGCTGCTTCCTGCATGCCCCTCTCCTGGGAATCGAGACCAAAATCCTGGGGATGTACCCTGACCAGGAATCCAACCAAGGACCTTTTTGATGCATGGATGATGCTCAGCCAGCTGAACCACAGTGGCCAGATCTGTAGGTTTTGAAATTTTCATTTTAATGTCTAATATGGTAAGTATCAAAAGACCTAAGTATATTGAAAAGTTCTTTGCAATTCTCAATTTTTAAGGGTCTGAGGCAAAAAAAAAAAAAAGCGAACTGCTACTTTCGTACAAAGAACGGTTTCCTTACTCTAGATGAAGCAGTGGGGAGGGGGGTGGCAGGAGTAGACTTAGGATCTGGAATGGAGGAGGTCTTGAAAGGTGGTTGGAGTGTAGGATAAGAAAAGACCTAGGAAGGGGAACAGGCACCAAGATTCTGGAGAAAAGAAAACCTTCTCTCTCACAGTTTTGCCCTGCCCCCAACCACCCCATGTTGAAGGTCGGGTCTAAATTATTACAAGTCTCGAAACAAGAAGGAAACCAGTTCTGTCTCATCCAATAAACTCTTGTATTATGCCTCAGTGCCGGGGAGGGGAAGCCCAGGTGGGGATGAAATGTGGGTGGCACCTCACCTACGGCCCTAAGGCTGCCGAGGCCGGTCTAAAACCAGGACATCCATTTTTTCTGCTACATCGTCTAAGTGCTGGGCAGTGTTTCAAGTCCCCTGGCCGGGCATTGCACCCGTTCTTCTGCCTCTGCCTTGGCAGGCTCGCAGCACCACCGCTGCCTACAGGCTGGGGACGGGGCCTTTTCTAAGCTCATCCTCCTCACCACGAACTTGAAGAAGACTTGTCCACCAGCACAACTTCCTTCCCCGTGCCCCTTGGCTCCTTCTGCATTTATGAGTTGCAGTTGCCACCCAGAAATCCAAGTGTCTTGGATCCACCGCCCTCCTGGACGCACCCCTGCACGTTTTCCAGTGCCAGAGGCGCGAGGGGGTGGAGGTGGGTGGGTGTCACAGGGGCTGAGGCCCCGTGTGTCCGTTTAGAGGACAGAATCGTCGGGGACCGGCGTTGTCGTCCGGGGACTGGAAGGCCCGATCAGCCCTTGGCTGGAGGCAGCGGGCCTGCTGCCGCTGGTGGGGGTGGCCTCCCGGGGCAGCTGGGCGAGCGTCCCGCCGTCCCCGTTGGAGGCCGAGGTCCTGGGCCCGAGGGGCGAGCCCAGGCCGCGCAGGGTGTTGCGGAAGCCCTCGGCGCTGAAGTAGTACACCAGCGGGTCGAGCACGCAGTTGGCGCCCGCCAGCAGCACCACCACCATGAGCACGCGGCGCACCCGGTCGCGGGCGGCGGGGCTGGCCGCCACCACCTCGCCCCGCTGCAGCCCGTAGACGGCCAGCGTGGCGTTGTAGGGCACGAAGCACAGCAGGAAGATGACCAGGTTGACCAGCAGGAGGCGCACCGTCTTCCGCCGGCGGCGGCTCCGCGTGGCGTCGGGCCGCGCCAGCGTCCAGAAGACGCGGCCGGACGAGTAGACCACGGCGGCGAGCGGCAGCAGGAAGCCCAGCGCCTCGGCCAGCAGCACGAGCGGCAGCAGCCGGCTCCGCCACAGCTCGTCGCCGAAGCTCTCGAAGCACAGGCGCACCCGGAGGCCGCGGTGGCTGCAGGGCGCCGGCTTGTGCACGAGCATCGTGGGCACGGCGAAGACCAGGATGAGCGCCCACACGCCCAGGCACAGCAGCCGCGCCACGCGGGGCCGCCGCAGGTGGCGCAGGCGCAGCGGGTGCACCACGGCCACGTAGCGGTCCACGTTGATGAGCGTGAGGAAGATGCAGCTGCCGTAGAGGTTCATCTGGAAGATGGCGCCCGCCGTCTGGCACAGGAGGTCCGGGAAGGGCCAGTGGTGCAGCGCGTAGTAGGACAGGCGCACGGGCAGCGACAGCGTGAAGAGCAGGTCGCTGGCCGCCAGGTTGCACATGTACACGCTCACCACGGAGTGCACGCGCAGCGCGCGCAGGAACACCCAGAGGGCCAGCGCGTTCAGCGGGAGCCCCAGGAGGAGCACCAGGCTGTAGACCACCATGTGCAGCCGGTGCGTGGCCCGGTAGTCAGGGCACGGGAGGTCCGAGCCGTTGGTGGAAGTGTTGGCTGAGGAGTTGGCCAACATCGCGCCAGAGCGTGCCGAGGAGCGCCAGGGTGTGCCGAGGAGCTAGCCCCGGGGCCTCACGGGGCACACCAGGGTCCTGACATCGCAGTCCCCTCCAGGGCAGGGCCTGGGGGCTGCATGGAGACAGTCCCAAAGCCAGCTGGAGGTAGGGCTGGGGAGGGTGGGTGATGGCCGCAGGGCAGATGGCTGCCGGGGGTGGGTGCCTCTGGTCAAGGCTTCATCGTCTGGAGACCTGGAATAGGAAGAAGGCAAACCAAAAGTCAACGTTATGCAAGGCCAGGGTGGAGGACAGATGTTTATCTCGCTAAACTGGCTGGCCTCTTGAATCTTTTCTCAGCCTCAAGCCCTTTCCCCACCAGAGTAGCAGGGCTGTATAGCAGTTCTTCCCCTCTCTCTCTCTCTCTCTCTTTCCTTCTCTCTCTCTCTGATTGATTTCAGAGAGGAAAGGAGAAGAGAGAGATAGAAACATCAATGATGAGAGGGAATCATTGATGGGCTGCCTCCTGCACATCCCCCACTGGGGACCCATCCTCAACCCTCCACATGTGGCCTTGACCAGAATAGAACCTGGTACCCCTGAGTGCACAGGGGTGCTCCATCCACCGAGCCAAACCAGCTAGGGCAGTGGTTGGCAAACTGCGGCTCGCAAGCCACATGCTGCTCTGTTGACTAATGAGTTTGCCAAGGCATTACCCTTACCCAGAAGTTTTGACTTCAGGTTAAAGACATTAGTACATTATTATTATTATTATTTAAAATATTTTATTGATATTTTACAGAGAGGAAGGGAGAGAGATAGAGAGCTAGAAACGTCGATGAGAGAGAAACATCGACCAGCTGCCTCTTGCACACTCCCTTCTGGGGATATGCCCGCAACCAAGGTACATGCCCTTCACCGGAATCGAACCCGGGACCTTTCAGTCCGCAGACTGATGCTCTACCACTGAGCCAAACCGGTTTCGGCAGTACATTATTATTTTTAAAAAATATATATTTTATTGATTTTTTACAGAGGAGGGGAGAGGGATAGAAAGCTAAAAACATCGATGAGAGAGAAACATCGACCAGCTGCCTCCTGCACACCCCCTACCAGAGATATGACCGCAACCAACATGCCCTTGACTGGAATCGAACCTGGGACCTTTCAGTCCACAGACCTACGCTCTATCCACTAAGCCAAACCGGTTTTGGCAACATTAGTACATTATTAAAATGTTTTTAAGCGTTTTTCCCTAGCAGCGGTCGGCAAACTCATTAGTCAACAGAGCAGCAAAAGGCGGCTCGCAAGCCCCATGTGGTTCGAGAGCCGCAGTTTGCCGACCACTGGCTAGGGCAAGATTGCCTGGGTTTCAATTCTGGCTTTGCCAGTTCACCTAACTTTAGTTGTCAGAAAAATGACTTAATCTCTCTGAAGTTCATTAAAAAAAAAAAAAAAAAAAATATATATATATATATATATATATATATATATATATATATATATATATTTGATCTTTTACAGAGAGGAAGGGAGAGGGATAGAGAGTTAGAAACATTGATGAGAGAGAAACATCGATCATCTGCCTACTGCACACCCCCTACTGGGGATGTGCCCACAACCAAGGTACATGCCCTTGACCAGAATTGAACCTGGGACCCTTCAGTCCGCAGGTCGGTGCTCTGTCCACTGAGCCAAACTGGTTAGGGCTGAAGTTCATTTTCTTTATCTGGGGGTGGAGTAGAGATTGAGGAGTGTGTGTGTGTGTGTGTGTGTGTGTGTGTGTGTTAGGTTTTTACATTAAATAAGACTATATATATATATATATATATATATACACACACACACACACAGTATTTAGGCTTTCACAGGCATGTTCACAGCAGTGAGCAAAACAAAGGCCTTGTCCCCGTTTACTTCCATTCCACTGGGAGAAACGGGTAATAAAGTGCAAGTAAACAGGTCACAGTGACGAGTGCTCTGGCGCTCCTCCCCTGGAGCAGGTGTTCTGCTGGTTCCCTTTTATCTAAAGAATAAAGTTCAATCTCCCAAGTGCAGTACAGAATCCCAGCCTCACTCCTCACACCCACTGTGCTCCTGCGCGGGCCGGGCTTGCGCTCAGAGCACCCTGAGTTTGCCTCTGAGCTGACCCAAGTGTCTTCGTCTGTCAAGTGGGGATAATAATATAGCAGGGCTCTCCTGGGCTGACCACACACCAGCCCGGCCCTGCAGGCAGGGCAAGCCTCTGGGGGTTGAGCTTTTCCCCTGGAGGGTCCGACGAGGCAGCGGTCCCCACCCAGTGGTCCTTGAGGTCCGAAAGGCTGGCGACTGCCGGACTAGGGGATGCCCCAGGTGGGGTTCTGGGATGGGGAGAGAGGGTTGTTTGTTAGTGGGAGACCCAAGGGGACCCTAAGCCCAGGGAGCAAGGTGAGAAAGTCCTATGGGAATGATGAGACTGCTGGAGAGAGGCAACAGCCGCAGACAAAGGACATAGTTAAGAGGTGGAGGAGCCATTCCGAAACCGGTTTGGCTCAGTGGATAGAGTGTCGGCCTGCAGACTGAAAGGTCCCAGGTTTGATTCTGGCCAAGGGCATGTATCTTGGTTGCGGGCACATCCCCAGTGGGAGTTGTGCGGGAGGCAGCTGATCGATGTTTCTCTCTCATCGATGTTTCTAACTCTCTACTCTCTCCCTTCCTCTGTGTATAAAAACCAATAAAATATATATATTTTTAAAAAGGTGGAAGAGCTAGACGACAGGACATGGTCTCAGGATCCCACCTTCCTTAACGCCACGAGGCCACAGAAGCTACCCAGATGCCATCTATTTTGTGTGAAATACTTAATTATTTGCCCTTGTAACCATCTTGAAGTGTACGATCCAGTGGCATTAAGTATCTTCACGATATTGTGTAACCATCACCGGAACCTTTTCCCCATCCCAAACAGCAGCTTTACACCCATGAAACAGCAACTGCCCGTCTCACCACCACCCCTGCCCTCCAGCCACTGGTGACCTCTGATCTACCTTCTGTCTCTGTGCATTGGCTCATTCCAGATACCTCGCGTGGGTGGAGTCATGTGGTATCTGTTCCTTTGTGTCTGGCTCTTTCCACTTAGCAAACGTTTTCAAGGTCCGTCCATGTTGTAGGATGTATCAAATGGCATCATCTGTCATGGCTGAGTAATATATTCCTATGTATGTACATCACCTTTTGTTTATTCACCCACCTGTCAATAGTTTCTTGGGTTTTTCTACCCGTTGGCTATTGTGAATAATGCCATGGATATGAGTGTCCACATGCCTTCTTAGGGAGCAAAGTTGTGCGGAGACCCTGAGCAGTTATCCTAAGATGCTGGACTCACTCCTTTCCAAAGGAACTGCTTGAATTCTTACATGAAACTAAATTGTAAACCTCACTGTCACAAGTTTTCTTGTGGAGTTTTTTTAAAATATATATATTTTATTGATTTTAAAAAATATATATTTTATTGATTTTTTACAGAGAGGAAGAGAGAGGGATAGAGAGTTAGAAACATCGATGAGAGAGAAACATCAACCAGCTGCTGCCTCTTGCACACCCCCTACTGGGGATGTGCCCGCAACCAAGGTACGTGCCCCTGACCGGAATCGAACCTGGGACCTTTCAGTCCACAGTCCAACGCTCTATCCACTGAGCCAAACCGTTTCTGGCTCTTGTGGGCTTTTTGTTCATTTGTTCTCCTTCCAACCACTACAGACCGCAGTTTAAGACTTGTGAGAGGTAAAAAACAGTTAAAGGGAATAAAGAAACACTTCCTAGGAATAGAAATGGCGGCAGAGTAAGCGGATGCTGCGTGGACATGCTCCCAGGAACAGACTGGTATTACAACTAAAATGCAGAAAAACGTCCCCAATAATCAATGAAAAACTCACAGGAGAGAACCACGAGGACCGAAATTGGAGACCGCATAGAGACTGATTATGTATATTGTAAGTAAATAAATAAATAAAATAAAGGTTTTGTTTTTTTAAAAGAAACACTTCCTCTTCAAAATATCAATTTCAGCAGGGAGAATAACACTAACTGGGGCTGCTGAAAATAAAGCCAGGCTCTGTTCCTGACCCATGCTCCATCTCCCATGCTCCTCTGCTCCAGTGACACCAAACTAATCATTTTGCACATACCTTATGTTTTCACGCTGTCTCCTCTTGAATTTCAGCTTGGAATGAGCCTCCTCCCATTCTCTAACGGACAAACTCAGTCACCTCCTAGGACTCTGTGAAGCCATTCCCGACTCCCTCCCTTCAAGGCAGATGTGGTCCCTCACTGGCGCTTCCCCTGCGTGCCCAGGTTATCACAGCCGTTCCTGCCCGCGGGTGCTGTAATGAGCTGCTCTTTATCTGCACCTCCCACTCGACTCTGAGCTCCTTGCGGGAAGGGCTATGGACTGTGACTTACTCATCTTTGTATTGTCAGCACCTACGTCAATGTCAATAAATATTGAGTGAAACAGCTGTCATTTACTGATTGTTCACCATGTCCTGGGGTATTTTATATGCACAGTATTTTTAAAAACATTTTACTTAAAAAATATATTTTATTGACTTTTTACAGAGAGGAAGAGAGATAGATAGAGTTAGAAACATCAATGAGAGGGAATCATTGATCAGCTGCCTCTTGCACACCCCCACTGGGGATGTGCCCGCAACCAAGGCACATGCCCTTGACCGGAATCGAACCTGGGACCTGTCAGTCTGCAGACGGACGCTCTATCCACTGAGCCAAACCGGTTTTGGCTATATGCACAGTATTTAGTCCTTCCAACAGCCCTTGGAGGTCGGTGTTTATCCTCATTTTTACTGGCAAGGAAACAGCTCAAGCGCTCAGTCAGTGAGGAGGGAAGTCAGGATTCAAACCCAGGACTTCCTGGCTCCAAAGTCCTTACTTCCAGTAAGGGTGGATGGTTAGAGACGAGGGTGGAGGCTGCACAGAGCTCCTGGTCTTTTACAGATGCCGATGGGAAGTCTGTGCCCATAGAGAAATGGCTTTACTTCCTCATGTGTCTAATGGAGACACGGACTTGTAAGTACCGTATTTGTAATCTTTCTTTTCCTCCCACTTCAAACACTGGTAGCATGCGCTCACCTGACTTTCACACACACAAATAAGCCCCTCCTTACCATTTCCGCTCATGTACTTAAGCACTTAGCTTGCTGCTTTGAGCTCCTCGGGTTGTATTGTGCCTATTTGTCCCTTTTCCCCAACTAGATGGCAAGATCCCGGGATGAGACCACATCTTTCACGCTCACACCTCCGTCTCTCTACTTAGCAGGCCCTTGTGGAATTCATTCCTGCTCACAGGCTACCTGCCCCCTCCCCCATCATCTGTTACATATCAAATCAGTCAGCTAACCACAACTAACCACTTCCTCTTCTTCTTCTTTTTTATATATGTATACATTTTTTTTTTACAACTAACCACTTCTTATTATCACGTTTTTTTACTATCTTGTCCACATGTATAACCCACTTAGTAAAAGACCTGCCCCATTCAAAGGCCTGTTTGGAAACAGGTTGCATTAAAATTTCAGTAACAGCCCACACCATAATTCCCGTAACATGTTATCATTCTTAACCATTACATGGACAATCAGTACTCCTCACAATTAGGAGGCCCCTACTAGACGTTGAAAGAGTGAAAGAATAGTTATTGCCGAAACCGGTTTGGCTCAGTGGCAGAGCGTCGGTCTGCGGACTGAGAGGTCCCGGGTTCGATTCCGATCAAGGGCATGTACATTGGTTGCGGGCACATCCCCGGTGGGGGGTGTGCAAGAGGCGACTGGTTGATGTTTCTCTCTCATCGACGTTTCTAGCTCTCTAGCTCTCTCCCTTCCTCTGTGTAAAATATCAATAAAATATATATATTTTTTTTAAAAAAGAAAGAATAGTTATTCCCTCAAAATTGCAAGTCTTCCCGTTGACAAAGTGACACTGATTTACAGACCAAAATGTATAACACGAGCTGCTACTTAAAGATAAAGTTGGCCACAACCGGTTTGACTCAGTGGATAGAGCGTCGGTCTGCGGACTGAAAGGTCCCAGGTTCGATTCTGGTCAAGGGCATGTATACCTTGGTTGCGGGCACATCCCCGGTAGGGGGTGTGCAGGAGGCAGCTGGTCGATGTTTCCTTCTCATCGATGTTTCTAGCTCTCTATTGCTCTCCCTTCCTCTCTGTAAAATAAATAAATGAATAAATAAATAAATAAATAAATAAATAAAGGTAAAGTTGGGAGCCCTTTAGCAGAGCTGATGCCAACGCCCTTGCTCCAAAAGAAGGGCGTCCTTGGGTTTCTTTGTAGTGGAACCTACTTGTCAGTCACCCCGGCCTGACAGACTTACACCGAACGGCCCAAGCTGAGTGTTGAAAGCTGCCAGGCCCCTGCCCTGGTCCCCACCCCACCCGCCCCCCTTCCCTGAGGCTCCCCTCAGCCGAGCTGAATGGGCACCCTGCCAGGCCGGATGACAAGATGGAAAATACCGCCAAAAAGGAGGCACGCAGGAAACGGAAGGAGGGTTCTAGATGTGGGGAGCCGGCAGCCTGGGCCTCTCTCTCCCAACCCTGCCTTGAGGAAGAGGTTGGGCTGTAGGGGAGATGCAGGAGGAAAATAAACAATAGCCAACCCAGAAAAGAACAGACATCGGGGTTTCATTTCACAGGGGTGGGGGGCGGGGAGGAGGGATAGGACACGGAGGCCTGGGTGGGCTCAGCCACCTCAACAGGCCTGGATGTGGGAACGTAAGATTCCGGGTAACATGTCCCTCATTTGTGAGTTACATGTCCCGCGCGCACACCCTGAGACTCACAAATGCACGGAGGCACGGACAGACGGCGCCAGGAGGAAGGGCAGACACAGCCCCTGCCTTAGGGACCGTGTCCTTGCACCACCGACAGAGAGTCAGGCAGCTTCAGGAGCTGCACACACCACACGGAAGTGCACGAACAGGTCCCAGCGCCAAGGCCCTGGAGGGCAGAGCAGCACCAAACACACCGGGGCACCAGAGGCTGTGCCGCCCGTCCCACATCACCTGCCTTCCGCACACCCACACCCGAGCGTGGAGCCCCGTTCCTCCTCCCCGCGTCCCTGTCCTTCAGCCTCCCCTGTGCACCTCCAGGCTCCTTCCCCGTGTCCTCAGGGCCTCCCAGACCTGCCCCATTGTCCTCTGAGCTGGGCTGGGCACCGCTCTTTGCTGAGGTAAGTGGGAGGGACGGGGCTATTTTCTGCCACAGGCAGGAAGTCAGGAGGAGAGAGTAAAAGTGGGCAGGAGGCTGGATCATGATCATTCCCCTCTCCCCGCTACACAGCGCCCCCCAGCAGTCCCCACCCTTCTGGCATCTGACCAACAGCGCAGACAAGAGCTGAAGACAAGTGTGTGATTTGGGACCATGGCGGAGGCAGGGATGGGAAAGCAATGCCTCCTCGTTGTCCAGCTTTTCTTTTCTGCCTCCCTCTCCTGCCTCCTCTCCCCTCTCCCCTCCCACACATTCGTCAGATGCCTTGCTCTCTCTCTCCACCTCCTTTTTAGTAATTAATTCACATCTTTCAGAAGTTGGAAAGGTAGGAACCTCGGAGATCCCCATCCTCCTTGCCCCAGGAGATCTGCTCTGGAATAACGGCAACCTCATTTCAGTCCCGGCCAGTCAGTGTGTCGCCTCTGCTACGCCAAGCATGTCAAACTCAAAGGCTAACACGGGCCCAGTCAACAAGGTTTCAGTTTAGGTGGGCCGCAAAAAACCCCCAAAAGCTTCCATTTTCATAGAAACGTAGGTTTATTTTGATAGAGACATGCTGAATGCAAAGGGCTGAAGTAAATGAGCCATCGTTCACATAAAATAATAGAACGTTTTAATAAAATTTAATATTTTTTTTCCTCGAACATGAACTCACCAGACACTAACTCCACAAGTTAATAAGTGTAACGCAGATAAACCCATATTTCTTGTTCTCCAAAGCAAAATATTTCCTGTTGTGCACACCAAACAAGTCAGTCCAAGACTTAATGACGTGGCAATCGGCTAACATGTCCACTGCGAGCATCAGTGGAGAGAAATGGCACCCCGTAAGGTACGTAAGGGAAACGAATGCAACACGATTATAGTAATCAGTTGTTAGTAAACGTTGTCTTTTGCTATTTAATAATTATGTATAGCAGGATATTGTAAAACGAATACATTACGAAATGTTTATTAAAGCGCTTCTTACATACCGTTATCTTGGCTGGGCCGCAGCAATATTCACTGTGGGCCTCGAGTTTGACATGCTTGCGCTACACAGCGTGCGCTCTCGCCTGCCTTGTCAGCCAAGCCCACTTCCTCCGCCGCTGGGCTTGGGCGGCTCGGGCGGCTCGGGGAGGGTGCGCCCCGGCCCCAGCCCGCTGCACTAGAAATACCTCTCGTATCTGTCTACTCAGACTCCCCACACGGATCCAAACTGCTGAGCCTCGGGGTGAAGCCCGACCCAAGCCAAAGGCTCCGTGAAAAGGCTCCCCCCAGAGCGGCCTTGGGGACACGGGTGAATCCTGCTCGTGGGCTTGTCCTGGGTCTGAGGGCTCTGTGGTGTGGAGATAATTCGAGGCCGCCTGCGCGAGTCGGTGGCCTCATCCTAACCCAGGGACCACGTTCTTCCCGAGGACAGGCCCCCCCCCCTTGTGCAGACCCCCCGGGATTGTCCTGTCCCATCCCCATCCACCCTCCTCCGGGGTTCAGCCCTGCTCTGCTGGCTCCAGCCAAAATGCCTGCCCCCACCCTGAGCCTGTCTCCTGCTGCCTTCCCCACCTCATCCCCAGTCATGTCTTCTCCTGTCCCGGGTATTCTGACCTCATCCCTCCCATTTCTTTCTGGGGGGAAGGCAGAAAGGAAAGGCGGCCGACAGCTCAATGATGAGTTTCCTCAACGTGTGGTGTCACCTCCCCACCTGCACCTCTCTCCCCACCCTGCTTTCAAGAGCTGGAAAAACAGGAAGTCAAGTCCCAATCAAGAGAAATCACTCAGAGGAGCCCTCCTGGCCCTGGCTCTGAGGGGAGGCACGCACCTCACCTTGCTGGTCGGCCTGGCAGGGCCCTGCCCGCCTCAGAGAGTCTCCCGCAGCCTTCCAGCCTTGCTGACCTCACCCTGAACTCCCGGCAGCACGGAGTATGCGCCACTGGCTCCTGTCCTCTCCCTTTCTACTGTCTCCTTCCCCCGGGGGCCTGTGCTGGGGTGTACGCGGGGGGCAGCAGGGTGGGGAGAGCTGACGGCATCAGACACAGGCAGGCAGAGTGTCTGCGTGGCCAGGAAGTGAGGCTTACAGGGATAAGATTCTGTTTCCCCCTCAAGCCTTGCCTCCATCTCTCCTTGGGGCTACCATTTCAGCTCACCCTAAAAGGAGCTCGAGATACAATCGGGTGGGAGGTCCCCTTCTCTCGGGGAGGCTCCCCCCCCCCCCATAAACATAGAAGATAGGTAGGCAGCTGCCCTCATTGATGTGAGACAAAGGTATCATAAAGCCTTGCCCACCCTCAAACATTTCCCCCGCCGGTGCTCAATATCTGAAATTGCATCTCCTTCATGTCACCCATGAGCCACATTCTAACATAGCTATAGGGGCATTGGAAATAATTTTGTCTATATAGAAATATAGATGAACGCAATGGGTTAAGGCAGTGTTTTTCAAAGACCCTATGAAAATACCTCTTGAAGGCGTTGGCCGGGCAGGTCAGTTGGTTAGAGCATACACCAAGGTCATGGGTTCAATCTCCGGTTCAATCTCTTGTATTGATGCAATACAAGAATGCATCCATAAATGCATAAATCAGTGGAACCACAAATCAATGTGTTTTCTCTCTCTCCCCCCTTCCTCTCTAAAATCAATGCAGATAGATGATAGATTAGATAGATAGATAGATAGATAGATAGATAGATATACCCCTTGGTTAGCTAGGAAGAATAGCCATAAGAACACATTTGTGCCAGTGAACCCACTCATGGAGTTTAGTCAGATAAGTTTATTTTCATCTAGGAGAGGGGCTGGCCCTGGGAGGTGAGTGGGCATTAGGGGTTAGGTACTAACTGAGAACGGGAAAAGGTTGGAAATCAATCCCAGAGGACCCTCCTCCTTGGTCTTGGGAAGCCCAGGGCTCGGCCTGACAGTGGGCCAAGCGGGTGAGGGGGAGGACACAGCCTCCCGAGATGCCCCATGTGGCGCTTCGAGCTTCCGAGGGGCCCTCCAGGGTGTATTCTGTCTGAGAAGGTCTCTCTGCCTGAGGCAGTCCCTGTTAGCTTTTTACTCTACTCAAAAGGTTTCCTGGGGCCCATGGCCCACACCCTTACCTCCATGCCCACCCACATACTCCATTGCTAAAAGTGGGGTGCGGCCCCTCATGCCCCCATGAAGCTCCAGCCCACCCGTGACACCCCCATACCTGTGCTCCCCGTTGAGCTCTGCCGCTGCCCCAAGCTGGCTTCCGCTGTGGGCTCTGCACTGGGCTGGGCTGGACGGACCTGCTCCCGGGCGGGCGGGTGGGGACACACCCACCTGGGCAGATCTCAACAGATTCCTGCTCCGCGCCCTCACCCAACCCCAACCCCGCACCCGCACTCCGCTCGCTCGCTCGCAGGGAGAGAGAGGAGGAAGCAGTGCCCTCAGCAGTCTTCACAGACTGGCCAGAGAAGAAACCCCAGCAGATAATGGCACTTAATGTAACCCCAACTCTGGGCCAACTAATGATTCCCCCTCCCCGCCCCTTGCTCACAGACTCCCCACAGTTTCCGGGAAGCCTAACTGGCACACCCGCCCACTGATCTGATGACTAATCACCAGCCTCTCGATTTTCTCTCCAGTTCCCTCTGGGTGTCTCTCTTTTGGATCCCTGCAGGTGGTTCTGGTCTTGCCCCGCGTGGCTTTGTACCTCCCCTTGCCTAGGGTCCCTCTACAGGCTGGGGCTGGTGCTGGGCTCACTCTCTCTGCAGAGTGTGCATGGCCTCCCCACCACCTTTTCTGTACCTTGTCTTCTGTATCAACAGAGCTGGACATGTCGTCCTTGCTCAATACACAAAAATAAGTTTAAGTTTCTGAGTGGTGAGTGAAAAAGGATACTGTGGTCAAGTGAGGTTGGAAAATGCTGGCTTAACCAGGTTTCTCTATTACAGGGCTTTAAAAAATAAATATATATTTTATTGAATTTTCACAGAGAGGAAGGGAGAGGAATAGAAAGCTAGAAACATCGATGAGAGAGAATCATCGACCAGCTGCCTCCTGCACAACCCTTACCAGGGATGTGCCTGCAACCAATGTACATGCCCTTGACCGGAATGGAACCTGGGACCTTTCAGTCCGCAGACCGACGTTCTATCCACTGAGCCAAACCGGTTTCGGCTATTACAGGGCTTCTTAGAGCCTTGGACATGCCATTGAAAGATCGACCATGTGTTGCTAATGGAAGCAGGGTGAAGCATAGGGGTGCGTTATCCTATATATTATAAAAGGCTAATATGCAAATTGGCCAAACAGCAGGAGGACCGGTCGCTATGATGTGCACTGACCTCCAGGGGGCAGATGTTCACTGCAGGAGCTGCCCCAGGTGGTCAGTGCGTTCCCACAGGGGCAGCACCACTCAAGCTGAAGCCAGGCTCCCGGCTGGCCAGTGCAGTGGCCGTGGCTGCCTCCCGCAGCGCTAAGGATGTCTGACTGACAGCTTAGGCCATCCCCCTGAGGGCTCCCTCACTGCGAGAGGGCGCAGGCCAAACTGAGGGACCCCCACACACTGCTGAATGCACGAATTTCATGCACCAAGCCTCTAGTACTATTCTATTTGTGTGTGTGTGTGTGTGTGTGTGTGTGTGTGTGCGTGCGTGTGTATTTCAGAGAGGAAGGAAGAGGGAGTGATGGAACATCATTCAAGATGAAGACACACATGATGCCCTCCTGGCCCACAGGATCCCTGAGCCCCAGCTGTGGTCGTCTTTAACCCCTGATTTTTAGGGCCTCTTCTCCCAGCAGATGGCTGCTTCCCTAAGCATCATTCCCATGAGATTCTCTCTCCTATAGATGGATCCATAAGCCCCTGGGGCAAGGGTGTGTGTGTGGGGGGGTGAGTTGATCCCCATGGGGCACGGTGGCAGTGCTGAGGATAGGATCATAACCAAAACAGGCCACATACATTGAAAATGAACACTTTATGCAAAAACATCCTTTAAGACGGGTGGAGTTCCCATCACTCTCAGGGACTCCTGCCCTGACCCGAGGAAAAAACACGCGAGTAGGGACCAGGTAGGAGACACGAAAGGGGCAGCCTGGATGCAAGCTGATGACAAACGGAGTAAGAAAGCAGTGGAGAGTGTGGACAGAGTGGGTGGGGGTGGAGGCAGGAAGAATCCCAGCTCATCCAGCTTGGCCCAGAGTCAAGGTGCTAAACTCCTGGCTCCATCGAAGCACAAGGTCCTCGCTTTTGTCTGGGGTCAAGACGTTGTAACTCTCGTTCTTCAGACATCTCATCCGGGACACCTGCACGGGGGTCGGGGACGCACGCAGTCTGAGCTATAGAGCAAGGGAGCCAGCCGTGTGGAGGTGGGCAGGGGTCAGAGGTCCCAGGAGAACCAGAGGCAGGCAGGCATGGGCACAGGGCAGTCGAGGGAAGGAGGAAACCCAGACGTGGGTTTTCCCAGCTGCCGGAGACACCCAGGGGCCCCTCCCCCTTTCAGAAATCAGGAGGCTGAGGCGGGGGGAGGAAGTGACTTATCCCAGACTTCTCGGTGAGTAAGAGCAGAAAGCAAAACTGCAACCTCAACATCTAATTCTCAGCCCAGCCGAGATTCTTCCTGTGGTGCCCTCAGGGCCCTCGCCTCTCCCCTGCAGCATTCCTGCCAGACACCTCTGGCTGGGCACCTTGCTTACTGGGTGGGGGGGGGGGGCAGTGGAGGAGAGCAAGTGCTCTCTCTGGTGGAGGCCTCTGCCCTGAGAGGCAAGTAGGAGACGGCTCTCCACACCCCAGCTGGGTGGAGCAGGAGTGAGGGTGTGGCCCAGAAAGGACACCCAACCAAGGTGACTGATTCAGAGGGGCTGGCGGAAGGGGGGAGGGGGGACACGGTGACCAGCTCACCTTCTGATCCTGGTTTCTCTTCAGGCACTGCTGGCTTTTGAAGGCACAGTAGTTTGGGTACTGCACGTAGTCTGTGTCACAAATCTAAGCCAGGGGCCAGGGATGGGGAGGCGGGGAGATGTCAGAAGCCTTCTGAGACACCAGCCCTCCAGAGAGTGCCCGCGGGGAGAGAACCCAGGGCAGGGGTGTGACCTTTCCGAACCAGACCTTCCACACTAGGTGGGGGGGGTGCCCCTCTCTGGGGTACAGGCCTTTGTCCCCTCTGCCTTTCCCGCCCCGCCCGCAGTCATCCTTCAGTCAGTGGGAAGAAGCCAGGAGCCGGAGAGTGGGAAATGGCCTCCCCGTTATTTGTTCAGTTGCTGGTGAAATGGCCGAGGGATGGGGCATGAGGAAGCGGGCACTAGGGGTGCAGAACACTGGAAGGGGGCCAGTTAACGAGCCTCCTGGTGGTGAGCAAGTGAGAGAGAGGGTAGGACAATCTAATGTGTGACCTCGGCAGAATCACCTCCCGCTGTGCACCTCGCCTCCCCATCTACAAACCCAGGGGTGCAGCAGGGGTGATCGCGGAGACCTCTTCCAGGTCTGGGGGCCCAGGGAGAAGGTCTGGGCAGAGGCCCTCAGCTCAGTGACCAGCCCTTTCTTAAGCTGCCCCTACTTCTCAGTGTCCTGATTTCCCGTGAAACCACAGAAAGGAGGAACCAGGCTCTCAGTGCAACAGGTAGTTCCACAGAGGAGGGAACGTTGGGGAGGGGGGGGGGGGCAGTAATGCCACTGGGCAGGAAAAGCACGGGAAGAGTTAGGGAAGGAGACTGCCAGACCGAGGCGGGGAGGGAAGCACTGGCTCAGGGGAGGGGTGGCCCTTCACCCGTCACCTAGTCATTTGCTGTAGGGATGAGCGTAACTTTGGCCCGGAGTGGGAAGCAACCTGGCCAAAGCCCCTTGGCCAGGTCCCTGGCCGAGCTGGGACCGGAAGCTCTGTCCCCTGCCTCCCGGTCCTGTGCTTGCTCCCCCAAGTCCTACCTTCTGTGCCAAACACAATCCTGCTCTCATGTGCGTGTGCGTGTGCGTGTGCGTGTGCGTGTGCGTGTGTGTGTGTGTGTGTGGTGTCTATTGAAGAGAGGCGGCCAGTTTAGTGAGCACTGGTTCTCAGAAGCCGGGGGTCCAAGTCCCCTTTTACACCCTGGGAGCAAAGGACCGGAAGGAATGGGGGTGAGTGAGGCGGGGGCTGAGCTTTGGGGGAAGGCTCTGACCTTGGTGGGGAAATCCCCGTCCTGGAAGCTAAGGAACTCGGCCTGGAGCCAGCCAGCGACTCGCGTGTCCTCGCAGCCCTTCGTGGCCAGCAGGGCACACCAGAAATCCAGGCGGAGCCCGCCGTAGAAATCCAGCCCGTGATAGCGGCTCGATTTCACAGCCCCCACCTGTGGCGGAGGGGGGCAGGGGAGAGGGGTGAACCCCGGCTCCCCCTGCGGGCCTCCCTTCCGGAGAGGTGTCCAGAGGCGGCCCAGCTGGCTCGGTACCTGGATGCCCACGGCCATGCTCTGGGACGAGAGGAAGGGGCTCATGAAGGACGTTTTGTGGGAGCCGTCACACTGCTGCCGCTGCAGGTTGGCCTCCGAGTGGCACTGCTCCAGCTTCAGGGAGCAGAAGGCGCAGAGGGGGCAGAGCGCGAGGTGGTGCCGCCCAAGGCTGTCACAGACCTAAGGCGGGGACGTCGAGAAGAGGCTGAGGCCGAGGCTGTCCCGCGCCTCCGTCCCCCGGAGCAGCTCCCACAATGCCTTTGCATCCAGGCTCTTCCGAAAGGTTTCCTCCGGGTCCCCCTCCCCAAGGGTTCCTCTCCTCGGCACTCTACTTCCTCACCCTCCTCCTGGATGACTTCTCTACTCCCGGGTAATCTTCATCTCTGTGCCAAGTGGCACCCAGATCTTCATCACCAGTTCTGATCTCTTTCCCAAGCTCCAAACCCTCAGTTGCCAGTGCCTGACAGCTGACCTGCAACCACCTCTCACTTAGACCGTCTGAATAGAACTTTCCCCTTTCCTCTCTCTTTCCTGATGATAGTGCTAATAGTTACAAAGGGTGGGCCCAGGGCTAAGCACCTAGTAAACGCTGTCATCGTCATTTAGTTCTCACAAGAGCCCTGCACTCACGTAGGTACTCAGAGTGTCTCCGTTTGACTGACAAGGAAACCAGCTCAGGGAGACTAACTTGTTCAAAACCATATGCCTTACAAACAAACGGTGGAGTTGGGACATAGATCCAGTCCTTCTAACTTCAAAACCTCTACTAGAAACTTTTGATGAAGTCTAAAAACACAAAACAAAACAAAACAAAACAAAAAATAACAAAAAAAACCTATACTAGGTTTAAACCTCCAAGTTCCTGGAAGACATTCTTCAGAGTGGAGCTCCCCATCTCCTGGCTACATTCTTTACCCTGACTGAGCTCCCTCCGTCTTCTCAGGAAATCCGCAGTCACTCCCATCCTCCTCCTCCTCCTCCTCCTCCTCCTCCTCCTCCTCCTCCTCCTCCTTCTTCTCCTCCTCCTCCTCCCCCTCCTCCTCCTCCACCCATGGATCCAGCACACCGTGGTGCAAAAAAAAAAAAATCCTCTTGTTTACTCTGCACAGCAGCTCATAAAGGAGGCATAGTCATGTCTCTCACCAAAAAATGGTTACTAAATTCCCTTTTCCTACCAAATTGAATCCAAATGCTTCAGACTGCCACCAGAGATTTTTCACGTTATGACCCTTACTGTTTCTTTGACTCTATCCCCTACTGCTTTGCTCCAGGCAAAATGGGCCCCGTACTGTTCCCTTAACCAGGCCCTAAAATCCAGTGGGCTCTCCATGACTCCTGAACCGCCTGCACTCAAAAACCTCTCTCTAACACCTGCCACGCTCCTTTTGTGATGCCGCCGAGTCCTCTGTGGGACTTAAAGAACTTAAACGTGGTTCTTTAAGGGCAGGAGCAATGTGCTCATTCTGATCCCTCATGAAATCTCTTTCTTGCCTCACAGGTTTTGCAGATGCTATTCCCTCTGGCAAGAGGCTTCTACCAAGTCCTTTCTCTGGCCCGGTTAACTTCCTTTCTCTTCGGGTATCCGTGTCAACATCAGTGCCTCTAAGAAGCATTTTCTGATCTTCCCAAACTCAGACGGTTATCCCCTTCCGCTCCCTCTGCACTTTGTATTGATCCATCACAGCGTTTCTCCTGCCACACTGTTCTGCCTGTTTCCTCATCTGCCTCTCCCTCTAGGACTTCAAGAGCCCCGCGATGATTAGATCGATCGTGCTCATTGCTAACATCTCAAATACCTGTTCAGAGCTGGTGACCAATCAACATTTGTGGAACAAATGGATGAATAGGTAGCATGCCAACTCCCAACAGATGTTTGCTAACGTGTATTTATTTAAAAACCTAAAGGGTGTGTATGTTCCTGGGAATAGGACTTGCTGGGTGGTGAGGACGCACTGAGACCGGAAGTTCTCCACAGATGCCTGGAATGGCTTTGATGCCCATTTGGGAAGGAGAGCTGCATCTAAAGGTTTGGCTCAGTGGACAGAGCGTTAGCCTGCGGACTAAAGGGTCCTGGGTTTGATTCTGGTCAAGGGCACAAGCCTGGGTTGTGGGCTCGGTCCCCAGCAGGGGGCCTGCAGGAGGCAGCTGATTGATGATTCTCTCATCATTGATGTTTCTCTCTCTCTTTCCCCTCTCTCTTCCTCTCTGAAATTATATATATATTTTAAATGAATGAATTCTGAATTGGAATGGATTCGTGGCTAGTCTTGAGCTTTCCTCCTTTAAGGTGAGCTGGAGCTGTCCTTCCAAAGAAGGGATTCCCACTGGAAGAGGACCTCTCCGTTGATGCCTCATGCTGTCTGTGTCCTCGCCCATCCCCCCACTCCCAAGGCCTAACAGTGCCAGGCGCAGAGGATGCCCAGTGAGCATGTATTCATTAAACAGCATGCTGGGCTGAAACCGGTTTGGCTCAGCGGATGGAGCGTGGGCCTGCGGACTGGAAGGTCCCAGGTTCGATTCAGGTCAAGGGCATGTACCTTGGTTGCGGGCACATCCCCAGTAGGGGGTGTGCAAGAGGCAGCTGATCGATGATTCTCCCTCGTTGATGTTTCTAACTCTCTATCCCTCTCCCCTCCTCTCTGTAAAAAATCAATAAGATATATTTTTTAAAAAATAAACAGCATGCTGGGCCTACCGTCTTCCCGAAACCAAGGATCTCATCCTCCAAGTGCTGCCAGGCCTTGGCTGTGGGGGTCATGATGCAGGTGTTCTCCACAATGGCATAGCACATCACCAGTAAGGCCTCCTCGTGGGGCAGCTCCAAGAGGCTGCAAGGAGACAGGCCTGGTTGGTGGGGAGGAAAGCTACATCCCATTCTCTCTCCTTCCCCTCAGACTCTGTTCGTGGTCACACACGTTCAGCGTGCTGGATGGGGCCTTAGAGGCGCCTCTGGACAAACGGCCTCCTTTTAAAAACGAGGAACCGAGGTTCGGAAAGGGGAAGTGGCTTCCTCAAAATTGCAATGTCTACCAAGGCCATAAACAAGGCCAGCACTCAAGCCTGGTGGTAACTCCAGGTACAAGACTCACCCCACTGGGCACGGGCAGCTAAGGCAGGACTTAAGCCGACGATGGCCACCCAACAGGGGAGGCAGGCAGCGACTAGGTGCGCCTGACGCCCAAGCAGGCCTGGGAGGGTCTAGAGGTCAAAGTCGGAAGGTGGGCTTCTCGCTCCCGAAGGCGGCAGCAGGAAAGGCGGGGCCGGGAGAGGAGCCAGAATTTCCTGTACCTGCCAGAGTTTTGGCTTCTCCAAGCAGATCCTTCCTCAAACACAGCCCTCATTTCATCCATTTCCGGGGCGGACTGAACGAGCTCCTGCGTGTTCGCCGTCATCACAGGCGTGGACCTCACTTCCCCGGCCCCCGCGGTGGAGGGCAAAGGGTTGGAAGACAAACCACCAGCCTTGGGCTCTGAGTCTGACTGCAGCGTGTACATGGCGTGCAGCCTCTCCCCAATCCCCCGCCCTCCCGCCTGTAGCCCCTTCCCCCCCTTCCCCTTCTCCTCTGCATCCTGCTCTTCCTGCTCCGGCTCCTCCTCCTCCTCTTCCTCCGCTTCCTCCTCCTCCTTCTCCTCTTCCTCCTCCTGTTCTTCCTGTCCGTGCTCTTCCTCCGGTTTGCGTTTTTGTCCTTGCTCCTGCGGGCGCTCCTGCGTTTGGTCCTGCTTGGGGCCCGACGCTTGCTCTGGGCCTCCCAGGGACAAGGAGGCTTGCAGCAGCTCCTCCACGTTGTTCTTGAGCAATTCGGGCCAGGGCTGGAAGGCCTGCCGATCTGTGGCTGCGGCGGAGTTTGGGAGGGACCAAGAAAGAAGAGGCGCGGGACCGGTCAGTGTTCTGGCCTCCGAGTGTTTTTGTTCAGAGCAACACACGGAGGCAGAAGAAAGCAGCCTCGATCCAAATTACTCACACAATCAAGTATAGAGGACACAGAAGATAATACAAATATAGAAATAACTGCCGAAACCAGTCCGGCTCAATGGATAGAGCGTCCGCCTGCGGACTGAAAGGTCCTGGGTTCGATTCTGGTCAAGGGCATGTGCCTTGGTTGCGGGCACATCCCCAGTCGTGGGTGTGCAAGAGGCAGCTGATCGATGATTCTCTCTCATCGATGTTTCTAACTCTCTGTCCCTCTCTCTTCCTCTCTGTAAAAAATCAATGAAATATATATTTTTTAAAAATAACTATTACCATGGTGATTGTGGAGTTGGTGGTTTGAAACCTTCCCACCTCCCTACCACTGCCCCTCTTAACCGCCACCTCAAATTCTACCTGTTGTTCCTCTCTCTGAGGAAATAGCACATATCCTGAATAGTTGGCAGCTAATCCTTTCTAGACTGAGGAAGTTAGCTTATGGAAGTCCCGGGAAGGTTTTGGGGGAGCGAGGAGAAATGGAGTGGGGGCAGACTTGGAAGTAATGCCAGAATGTATTCTGGCACCGGACAGCTCTAACTTGTATTCCTAAAAGGCAGTTCCTCCATCTCCCACCCTTCCTTCCGGTATCCCTACCACGGAGGCCTTCTATCCGGGCTCTGGGATTTACAGGAGTTGCTGGGAGTCTCCCAGGTCGGGAGGGTCTCACCTGTGTTGAGGGATGACTGGGGGGAGGTCATCGTGGTGTGCTGTGCTTCCGTAGGAGGCTCTATCTCCTTGTCAGTGTTAGGTGAGAGAATCGGGACTGGCTGGGAGCATCGGACCCTCTGCAAGGAGAGAAGGGATGTGGGGACGCCTTTGCCAAAGGAATGCCTTTACCCCAACTTCCTCCTCAGTCCCTCTTCCGGGAGGCCTCCTCCCACAGTTCCCGGGGAAGGGAGGAAGGCACAGGGTCCCTGGTGGAACCCTCTAGACCTGAGAAAGGGTTCCCCTGAAAGATAACACTCCGTGTCTTGGACACAACCCAACTTTTGGTCTTCAATGTCTGATTTGAATGCATCGCTGCTGTTAGGAGAATGAAGGGCTTATCTTTTTGCCCCTTCCCTCCTTTCCCTGGAGTAACAGGAGTGGTCTGACCATCCGAATGCCCAAAGGGAGTCTGGGCAAGCGATTGGCAAAGCGGCAGAGAGGGAAGCCCTAAGAATGGCCCTCCTCTGCTTCTTACTGCCACCGCCTCCCCGTTTTGTCCTGCGACACCAGACCCATCTTTGTGCTGGGACTCGCCTTGGCATAGTAGACGTGGTTGGAGCAGCGGTACTGAGTAAACTGGCAGAAGGACTCAAACCAGGAGGCGTAAGGGAGGTCGGAGCACACAGCACCTGGGGAGGGGCAGGGGTGCGGAGATGAACACACAGGGGGACCTCCCTCCCGAGGGGGGTGGGCGCCTTGGGCCTTGGAGACTGGAGAATATGGGCGCAGGGTCGGGGGCCAGCCATAACCCTTCCCAGTCTCTAAGGAGCTCAGATCTGCCCCGGGAGGGGAGGCGGGCCCTCACCGTCGGGCACCAAGCCGTGGTTCTCGTACTGGTCCAGCTGGACAAGCGTGGGGTTCCAGCAGCCGTGGGTCGCTCTCAGCCGGCAGGTGGTCTCTGCCTTCCAGGTGGGGGTCAGCAGAGCGAAGAAGCGTTCGTACTCGGCGGGGGAGAGCGGGCTCCCGGGGGTGGAGGTGGGAACTGAGTCGTCGCTGGGGGCAGCTGGAGGCCAGAGCAGCACTGCGGGGCGGGAGCGGACGGATGGATGGTGGACGGACCGAACTGCGGAGCCCGCTCCCCGCCCGGGAGGGACCCACGCTGGCCAGCGGGGCCCCGTGTGAATTAGGACTGGTGGTGGTGGTGGGGGTGGGGATGGGGGTGGGGGGGTGGGGGTGGTGGTGGGGGTGGTGGGGTGTCTGGTCGGTGGGGACGGGGCCAGAGACAGAGGCACAGGTGAGCCCTGGGGAGATGGGGAGGAGACCAGGTCCGAAGCGGGGGGCGTCCACCGTGAGAAACGTTTCCCAATCAGAAAAGGAAGGGTCCTGGGGGCGGGGGCGGGGGGCCTGGCCGGGAGGGAGGGAGGGAGGGAGAGACTGGGAGGTGGGAGCCCCTCACCCTTCAGGAGTGAGAGAAGGAAGCCAGCGCCGAGCTTCCTCATGGCCTCGGACAGTCCGCCCGCGCTCCCTGGACCAAAGCGGCCTCTAACGGGCCAAGCCGGAGAGCCTGCGGGTGCGGCCGGCGGGCCTGGAGAAGAGGGGCGCTCTGACGTCACAAATGCCCGGGGCGGGGCCTCCGAAGATGACGTCACAAATGCCCGGGGGCGGGGCCTCCGAAACTGACGTAGGAGTCCTCACAGGTCCAATTCCAGTTCGAGAGGATAATGATTAAGGTACCACTGAGGCTGTATCTCTCTCTCTCTCTCTCTCTCTCTCTCTCTCTAGCACAAAACCAAATATCTATTAGGCATTTACTACTTATAGGTGCTAGGCATTTTCCTTTAGGTGCCTGAGCTATATCAGTGAGTAAAAAGTCCCTATTCACAGGGACGAATATGAAACGTCTCCAGAAGGTTACTAAGGGAGAATATTCTCCTGCATGTTGCTGGAGGTTTCATTGCAGTATGCATTTCCAACATATTGCCATTGTTTGTTTACATGTCTGGTTTTCCTTCCTGGACCGTGGGCTTTGGGATCTCAGGGATGGCATAGCTTATTCTTCTAACAATGGCTGGGACTCGGTGGGTGGCAGTAAAAGGAACAAATGAAACTGGACTGCCCAACAGGCTACTGACATCTAATGTCTGAGATTGTGCTTATCTTGGTCTTAGGGGAAAAGCGGTGTGTGTTTTTTTAAATATCTTTTAACATTTTTAAAAATATATATTTTATTGATTTTTTAAAAATATATATTTTATTGATTTTCCACAGAAAAGAAGGGAGAAGGATAGAGCTAGAAATGTTGATGAGAGAGAAACATCGACCAGCTGCCCCCTGCACACCCCCCACCGGGGATGTGCCCGCAACCAATGTATATGCCCTTGACCAGAATCGAACCTGGGACCCCTCAGTCCGCAGGCCGACACTCTATCCACTGAGCCAAACCGGTTTCGGCTATTTTATTGATTTTTTAACAGAAAGGAAGAGAAAGGGATAGAGAGTTAGAAACATGGATGAGAGAGAATCATTGATCAGCTGCCTCTTGCACACCCCCTACTGGGGATGTGCCCACAACCAAGGTACATGCCGTGATGTTTCTAGCTCTCTATTCCTCTCTGTAAAAAATTAATAAAATATATTTTAAATAAATAAATAAAGGGGTTAATGGGGGAGAAGGGGGACATCTGTAATACTTTCAGCAATGATTTAAAAACAAATAAGGGTTCTGGATTTTATAAAAGGTTTTCTGCATCTATTAATATAATCATTAATTATCATGTAATTATTATCTTTCATTTTGTTTAGGTGGTGTATCATGTTTATTGACTTATATTGTATGAGCCTTGCATCCCTGGAATAAATCCCACTTGATCATGGTGTACGATGTTTTTAAAATATATTTTATTGATTTTTTACAGAGGGAGAGAGATAGTAAGAAACATCAATCAGCTGCCTCCTGCACACCTCCTACTGGGGATGTGCCTGCAACCCAGGAACATGCCCTTGACCAGAATAGAACCTGGGACCTTTCAGTCTGCAGGCCGACTCTCTATCCACTGAGCCAAACTGGTCAAGACGGTGCATGCTCTTTTTTAATGATTTGCTGGATCTAGTTTGTTAATATTTTGTTGAAAATTTTAGCATCTATGTTAATCAGAGATATTGGCCTATATTTTCTTTGTAGTGTCTTTATCTGGTTTTGGAATTAGGATGTTGGCTTCAAAAAATGAGCTTGGGAGTCTTCCACCCTCTTGAATTTTTTGAATTAGTTCGAGAATTATAGGTCTTAGTTCTCCTTTGAATTTTTAAAAATTAATTTAATAAATCTTTATTGTTCAGATTATTACAATTGTTTCTCCTTCCCCCCTCCCATAGCTCCCCTCCCCCCAGTTCCCACTCCACCCTCTGCCTTTACCTCCCCCCTGTCCTTATCCATAGGTGTATGATTTTTGTCCAGTCTCTTCCCATACCCCCCACACCCTTTTCCCCCTGAGAATTATCAATCCACTCCCATTCTATGCCCCTGATTCTATTATATCCTGTTCCTCAGATTTTAATTCACTTGATTTTTAGATTTACTTGTTATTCTCCTTTGAATTTTGATAAAATTCACCTGTGAAGCCATCCAGTCCAGGACTTTTATTTGTTGGGAGTTTTTTTATTCTATTATCTTTGATGAGGTAGGCCCTGTTGTCTTTTTAAAAATGTATTTTTATTGACTTCAGAGAAGGGAGAGGGAGAGACAGAAACATCAATGATGAGACAGAATCATTAACTGGCTGCCTCCTACACACGTCCCACAGGGGACCCAGCTCAGAACTTGGGCATGTGACCTGACAGGGAATTGAACTGTGACCTCCTAGTTCATAGGTCGACGCTCAACTCAACCACTGAGCCATGCCAGCCAGGCTATCCTATGTAGTTCTTTAAGTGCATCACCTCATTTCTCTTTCAAGGTAATCCCATACTGGATACTATTATTATCTCTATTTTTCGGATGCAGAAACCTGCTTTGAGAAACAAATTGCCCAATTAGGTAGTGATGTCTAAATGTGAGTATAGGCAGGATTCTGGGGTGGCAGACATGGAATATACAAAACAAAATCAAGGCCTACCTGGATAGGAACCAGAGAGGAATTCTGCAGGTTAAGATATGAGCCGAAAGGAGAAACAGAGAGTGAGGGTCAGGTGTGGGGGAGCTCAGTATAGGGAAGTGGTTTCCCAGCGGAAAACCCTGGTCTGAGACACGCTCCCCTTCCTCCCCCAGCCAGTCGGCTTTGTCCTGTCCAAGTTGAGAAGTTGTGGATTCTGGTTCCCTTCTGGTTCCGTTTTGTCTTGATTTTTTGGCATGTCATCCTCCCACCTCTTCTCCAAGCCAGAAATGCAAAAGTGAGTGAATAAATAAATGCTTAGCACATATACTAAAATGGCACCTTTATAAAAAACACAGCAGGCCGATGGGTATAGCTTTTATTCACCTACCCAAGTTCCTTTACATGTGGCTTATCTGCCTTCCCCCTTGCCCCTCTCCCATTCACAAGGCCAGGACAAAGCCTCTTGGCACAGAGGAAGGGGTGGCCCTTCAACTCGGGCGACAGCCCGGAGGAGCCGGGGGCGCCTCCACCACGGGAAGAGGAAGGTGACAATGAAAGTTTATATACCACAGCCCCTCACAGGGTGGAGGGGATCGGGAGGGTTGGGGGAGTGCCCCATGCTACTGCCCCAGTCCTTAGATACAAAGCCAGGGGAGCAAAGAGGACCATCCCTTGGAGATACAGCACCTACCTCAGCATGGAGGCAAAGGACAGCGGGCAAGACCCTTCCTTCTGAAGGGGGAGGGCTGGATGAGAGCATATACCCTTAGTGGCTACGGAATTCCTCTCTACTAGGATCTGAATGCAGCCTCAGCACCAGTAGTGGGGACAGGGGAGGAGAAAGGATGGCAGCACTGGGCCATTCACTTCTCCCTGAGCCCTCTGGCCCAGCACAGGCATGCCTCTCCCCACTAGCCCAGGTCAGGGGATGTGGAAGAAACTATGTCAGGATTCAAAGCCCTTATCTATTTCTTCTTCCGTTCTTGGGAACAGCGTGGGCAGAACCTAAGAAATAAACAGAACATGACAGAGAAGGGGAGGGAGAAAAGTGAGTGAAAGGGGGAATGCCCTCTCGCCATTCAGCGTGGGGGCAGTCCAGCTCCTACCACAACTCTCTCACTCACCATTTCCCCCGAGGCTTGGTTGTCAGCCCCACACAGGCAAAGTGGAACCACTCGATGGAACACTAGGAAAGATGGGAGCAGCAGAGGTCAAGGCAGGGTGGGACAGAGGGGGAAAGAAACCCCCGCCCCCCATAAATTCCTTATGTATATTCCCCTATCCCAGTCCCCTGAAGAATTCTTAGAGGTCCCAAGGCCCAAAACTCCGAACACCTTCTTCCTATCCTGATGTCCCACTATTCAACCATTTTCCCCCCTCTTGTTTCTACCTCAGGTCCCCAGAACCCGCCATCCTGAGGCAAAATTGTTCTCACATCAGGATTGTCACAGCCAATCATCTCTCCATAGGAGACCTGGTGACAAAGGCAATAGGTGGGTTCGTTGGGATCCACAGGCATATCCAGCACATCAGAGGGGTGGACACTGCCAAAGGTCACTGAGGGCATCCCATACTCAGGACTTCTGTATACCAAGAGGAAAAGCAAGTGTCATCTGCGGGAAGGGAAGCTACCACTTGAGATTCAGAGGTGGTCGAAGGAGAGAGCCTGGTGGGGCAAGTGATTTGGTGCTGCTTCTCTCTGTCCAGCAGGTAACAAGAATGGTAAGGAGAAGAAAGGAGGGGTCTAGGACCCTGAGGAACAGATGGGAGGTCTATGGGGAGCCGTGAAGAGGACAGAGAAAGTGGCAAGGGGCAGGGCAGGGTGGGAGTGGGGCCATGGGAGAGAAGAGGATGTCGTTTGGCTCCCTGATAACTCACGTGCGTACAAGTTTTAACTTCTTTTGGGCAGCCTTGGGGGCTTCTTCATCCGAGTTTTTCCCTTTAGAACGCGCACGGGCAGCTTTCTTCTCCTTTTGAGTTCGGCCTTCTAGGGAAGAGGAGAAAGGCAAAAGGCAGGGAGACAGAAAGACAGGTTAAGTCCTCCTTCTTCCTCCTCTTTCCAACCTGGTACCCTAGGAGGTACCTAGGAGGGGAGTCCTAGCTGAAGAGCTGGCTTCTTCTCTCTCTGAATCCTCGACCCGCTTCTGAGAGCCCACCCCCCTCCTCACTCTTTTTGCCTTTGCTGGAAGAGCTGTCATAGTCACTTGACTCAATCTGCTTCTCCTTCAAATCAGCCTCAAAACGAGCCAGGTCCGTGTCTAGTCGCCGAATGTGTTTGTCCACCTGGGTGGAAAGGGAGAAATAGAGGTACTAGGCTGGTTCCAGTGAAAGAAAACAGGCTAAGGCAGATTGTATTAGTCTCCCAGACCCAACACAGATCCCAACACAGATGAAGGAGGGGTCTAGGACCCTGAGGAATAGATGGGAGATATGTGGGGAGCCATGGACAGGGCCATACCATCTCATAGGTCTGCATGGCAAGCTGCACCTTGTCGTCACCAAATTCCTTGCACTTGCCATAGGCTTCCTGGATCTGTTTGAGAAGGGCCAATTTTTCTTCGGAGCTCAGGTTGCGGGCGCTACTCATATACTCAGTGGCCAACTTGTCAATTTCAGCCTTCAGGTCTACAACAGAGAGAGGCCTGGTCACAATGGCCCCTGAGTAGCTAGGTGATACACACTTCTTCCTCTTCTTCCTCGGACCTTTTCCATCGACCATAACCTTTGAACTAAAACGTACCGAGTGTTCACGGACACTGTGCCATGCACTCAAGTCATACAAATCGACAATATTTTTTTTAAAGGTGCCTTCAGGTGCTGCAAACTTTGCTATCAGAGCTGGGACTTAAATTACTGAAACATAATGAGGATCCTTTGCATACTGCACTAATAAAGATTACGTTTTTGTTGCTGTCTGAAGATGTTTCTTTGCAGAGCTGGTTGCTGCTTCTTTTTTTCTTTTTTTAAAAAATATATTTTATTGATTTTTCCACAGAGAGGAAGGGAGAGCGATAGAGAGCTAGAAACGTCGATGAGAGAGAAACATCATCGACCACGGGGATGTGACTGCAACCAATGTACATGCCCTTCACCGGAATCGAACCTGGGACCTTTCAGTCCGCAGACCCATGCTCTATCCACTGAGCCAAACCGGTTTCAGCTGGTTGCTGCTTCTTGAATGAATTTTTGTCTTAAAAGCCAAAATTTTAAGGTTTTTCGTCACAAAAATATGTCATGGCAGCGCTAAGTGCTGTAAACAAGGTTGGGTTATCTGCTGCTGCTGCTGGCTTCCAGGTCTGTGCATTTGTAGCTCATCATTTAAAATGAGACATAACAATTCTTCTACTTACTGTCCACCCTTTTTTTGCTCATCATTTGCAACTTGCTTATAGTTTTCATCACTTTTTTTATGTTTGTTATCTTACATATATTGCTCCAAACATTTTTTAATATTGGAAGACTGGTGATGTCCCAAGACACAGGCTATAGGTATCTACTGCCTAATATTTGGTAGGACTCATAAAAGAGACAGAAGCATGACCGTAACAGTGCAGCAACAGAGAACAAGAAGGACTGCGCACACACTATGCTTATGCCCCATTTCTTCGAGGCCCTTGGAAGAAGCTGAAAAATAATCTTGGTAATCTCCAAGTGGCCTTTCTGTGCAAGAGAAAGAGTTGGAACTGTATTACAAAGCTGGTTCTCAGAATTCAGCAGGCAGTTCTTAAGGGCGTATATCCAGATTTCAGATGACGTTCACCTTTCCAAGTAAACTTACCCAGAGTAACTTAAGTTACAGTTTTCGGTATTATCAGCTCGTTACATTCTGGAGCATGGTTTCATAAGAAGGTAAGACCTAGATATCCTTCAGCAGGTGTGGGGGATAGCTCCAGCCGCCACCTTTGACTTTGAAGAGACCAGCCTGACCACTGCAGTGTAGCCCGAGGCTCCCAGTGAATGCCTCAATGCAGCCAAACTTGTTCAACATCCAAGGAAGGCCCCAGATGGTATCTAGTGCTTCTGTAAGGTTGAAGAATACAGTGTAGAGATCCTGACGTTAATTGCTGCCTTTTCTTCTTTTTTCCTTTCTCTCTCTTTAAGAACTTCTGATACAGCAAAGCTCCTGTCTACCAACGTGAGTTGCAGTCTAAAGCCACGCTGCATTTTGTGACAGTAACGCTAACAATGGAGTAGAAAGAGTCTCGCCTTCCTATATTAAACATGGAGAACAGACCTGATTCTAGGGTGGGCTTTTAGTTTGTTGAATTCTTCTTAAGGAAGATATAAAGAACATAGCATCTCTGAATTCTTGAGGCATTGTTGCAATATTCCATTTGTTATGGAAAGGCTGATCTAGAAATGCAGATCATCATTACTCTCATTTTAAGAAATGCAAGAGAGTGAAAAAGAGAGAAGCCAGAGCTCTTCAGATCAGACCAGGTGACAGGGTAACACAGAACAGAAAAAAGAAATAACCACGTACACTCTATATTCACATGGACTCCTTACTCTGTACGTACCCTCTGTCCTTTGGTCCAGGTCTCTCATGAGCTGAAAGTTTCTCTGGAGTTCAAAGGGGAGGTTTTCAATACCTAGGAAGAAGAGGGGTAACTGAAACTCACTGGACTTCATAGGCCTTATAGCTGTTTTTAAAGTACACAACAGCACTCAAATTTCCCTCCTTTGAACCATTGGATCTGGGACAGCATTCATCACTCCTTCCTCAGAAGAGGCTGTGTCTGCCTCTCTCTACAACTAACTCCTCCATCTCTGCACAGCTTTCCAACCTTTCCCCCGTTTAGTGGCTCTACAAATTAGCTCTTCCCTTTCCCTTATTCTCAATTTCTGCCTCCAAGCTCCTTGCTCTCAACGTACAACTATCCTCCTAGTATTCTCCACCACTCATCACATACTCACTTCCAATCTGTCCTCTATGTAGTAGCCAGACTGTTCCTTTAAAAAATACAAATCTGATGAAGTCACTCACCCTACAGTAACTTCCTATAGCACAGTTCTTAGTCCTATTCTGCACTTTCTGGCCCTTGCTTACCTCACACCAGCCTTAATTCATGTCAGTCCTCCTCTGTGCTCTCTGCTCTGATCATACTGGCCTTTTCTGACTGCCTGGAACTTGCCAACAATCTTCTTGCCACTTGGCTTCCTATATACTGCTCTCTGTGCCTGGAATGTACCACCTGCTCTTTTTCATTCCACTTCCACCATACCTCTCGGCCTGCTAACTTCCTGTTTATTCTTCAAAATTCAGTTCAACCCTGACTCTCCCATACTCAAGTAAGTGCCTGAATTTTGCTGTCAAGTTATTCTATCTCTATACTTAGCACTTATCCAACTATCATTAAATAATTGTGTAATTATTTTTTTAAATATCCGTCTCTTCAGCCTTCCAGAAGGGCTGGACATGCCTGTCTTCTCCTTCTTCTCTAGTGTTTACAACTATGGTTTGCATATGAGGGTCCTCAATAAACACTTGTAGAAATGCATGAATTCTTAAGTCTCGCCTATAAAAGAAAAATCTCTTTGCATGACTACACTTCAAATTTTAAAATGCCTCCTCTGCTTTAATCTATAACCTCAGATTTGCTATCACCAAGTTACTGAGATTAAGGCACCAATGATTTATGAAAGCAAATGTTATCAGTCCTGTCCTATGTGTCTGCAGCAGTTGGTGCCATCTTCTTTCATTTGATTAACTTATTTCCTCTTAGGATTCTGAATCTCTTATCATATACTTACTGGTAATTCCCACACTGGTGTTTTCAAAGCCTGTCCCTTACATGTTAATGTTTTCTTGAGATTACTCTCAACCCCTCTCATTTTCTGACTTGTTTTTTTCTGAATGATCTCGAGCTCATTCATTCTTTTTCTTTTTAAAAAAAATATTTTATTGATTTTTTACAGAGAGGAAGGGAGAGAGATAGAGAGCTAGAAACATCGATGAGAGAGAGAGACATCAACCAGCTGCCTCCTGCACGTCCCCTACCGGAGATGTGCCCTCAACCAAGGTACCTGCCCTTGACCGGAATTGAACCTGGGACTCTTCAGTCTGCAGGTCGACGCTCTATCTGCTGAGCCAAACCGGTTTCGACTCATTCATTCTTATGGATACAATGACCATTCCTATACTTAAGTCTACTTTGAATTAAGTATATTGCTGTTACTCCTGAATTTCATATCTTGTTGATGACATACTACCTTTCTTACTTTCCAAACAGCGAATTAAGAAGTCACCTTAGATCCTTCCTTCTCTCTTAACCCTTTCACTCATTCAGCCCTGTCATATTTAACTCCTAAATATTTCTGTCACCCCCAGAGATAAGGGCCTCATCTCCGAGCTGGACTGTTATCACTAATTGATCTCCCTATTACAAAGACTATCATGCTCCAATTGATCATATATCAGTTGTTTTCCTTTATAAAAATCACTCCATTTAAAACAATCTGTTGGTTCCTCACTAAAAGTGCAAATTTCTTAGCTTGGCTTTAAAAGACCTTAGCAGCCCCACCGCTTTCTCCAGTCTCACTTCCCCTCCTTTCACCTTAGAGTCTTACATATCAATCACTCTTGACCCCCCTTTTCCCTAACCTTGCCACAAACCCATCATGCTTTTCCCAACCTGCAACTCCCGTTCTCTTTCCACATGGCAAAATACTCAACCTTCAAGACTCTTCTAGTAGATCACTAGCTTCTCTTTCTCCACTGTTACCAAGAGTCCTTTTAATGTATTTTTATATTTATTAGCAGAATCTGTTTCTTACTAGACTATGAGCACTTGAGAGTAATGGGTGTCTTATTCATTTTTTTTATATCCCCAGTACCTGCCACTATGTCTGAACCATAGCAGACCCTCAATAAAGGAATTGATGAACAAATGGTTGAATGACTCCCAACACTAAGCGGATAGGGTGACAGGCTTTGTGAAGGGGTGGGTTACATAAACGGTATAAATATAACACTAGATGGGGATTGGGTCTTTACTCCAAGAAGAGAAGCCTTCCAGTTCATCATCTGACAGTGGTCACTCGGTAAGCCCCCATCCCCACGAGAAGCCACTCCTGAGAAAGAACTAAGCGGAGGAGCCTCGAGATCTTTGTCGCTGCTCCAAATAGCAATGAGTGATATGCTAAAACGACCAGATTTATATTCTGCAAAAAGGAAGAAAGATTCAGAATGATTTTTGAGAAAAAAAATATATACCCAGAGGTTGCAGACCCTGAAGATGGAGCCAGCAAATATTTCCTCTTCAAGCCACATGCCCCCAGCCCCACCGCGCAGCCCCTCCCTCATCTTACACCAAAAGCCAGGGTTCGACCCTGCTGCCCCGCCCCCTCTTTCTTCACACTCTTCAGGATTTCTCTCCCGGAAGCCCTTCCCAATGGTGACCTTCTCACCACCCGGACCTCGGGGCCTTAGATCTCCTCAGCCCCGACCCCCGCCCCACCACGCTGTGACCCCTGACCCCCTCCTCCAGACTGCTCTTACTGTCCAGATAATGTTCCAAATACATCCCCGCAGCCATCTTGAAGCAAAACAAAGCAACTTCCGATCCACCCCGGAAGTGCCTGAAACGCGACCGAGGCCGAAGCAATTATTCTTGGGCTTGGGCCCTTCCGCCCTTCCAAGGAGAACTTCCGCCCTCAGTAACTCACCCGCCGGGACCCGCCCGCCCGCAGTCCACCCTCGTCCTCCAGCGGAAGTATCCGGCCGCCCGCAGAGGCGCCCTGAAGCGGCGGGAGCCCGCTTCCGCCCGCACTGAGCCCCAAACGCGACCGGCCGTGGCAGTCATGACGTCACTGGAGGTCGCCATTTTGCATCCTCTATCGAACTTTTTTCTCCCTCCAAAACGGGCATGTGCGGTCTTTGAGGTAAAACAAACAAAAACCTGCCTCTTGGATTATTTCTCACACATATCCCTTTTCAGCGCCTGCGGGATCATTCATCCCTTTTGCAAAATAGAAATCTGGTGACTAGAGCTGATCCCAGCGGAGTCAGAACTTCCTCTAAGGTTGCTAATTTCTTAAGGAAGTTGGGGAGGCAAATCGAGAGTTATGAGATTAAAACATCGGCATTTGTGTTCACTCACACGAATACCAAGTCGCCAGGGTGTTTTTTTTTTTTTTAACATGGAAAAAGTAGATTGCAATATCAACTTTGCTTATACATACAAGTCTATAATCCTCACAAGAAATCTATAATTATCGACACTTTTTTGTCAGGATTCTTGTCTATTTTACATTAAAATACATTCTCACATAAAATGACCTTCCCCTTTTGTTTTTGTCTCCCTTTTTATTCGAGTTTATATATGATGTAAACTAGCACCAGGATTCTGAAGAGATTGGAACATGGATGGAGCTGTCACAACTGGGCCAATTAGACGCCAGCTATTACCCTACTCAACTACAGTACAGCTAAAACTATGCTTCTCATCAGCATGGAAAGCAATCAAGTGCATGACGGGCTGCCACCACATTAGTGAAACAGAACTCAAAATCCATAACCTAATGGTGATGTTAAGACAATGTTTTGGAGATCACTGTCACTCCTAACTCATACATTCTTGATGATTATCAATTTTACATAGTAGGTTTTTAATGAAACAGGTTTTCAACCACATAATTTAGACCAAAATATGTGAAAAAGTATTAGGTGAAACCCCACATTCTCTACTGAGCATGTGGCAAGACGTGGCAATTGAACTGTGACTTCACTCTGAAGTGTCCATGCCCCTGGACAAGTAATTTAAATTGTGCCTATTTCCTTTCTTATGAGAACAACAGTACCCACTTCATAGAGTTGTCAAGTTGAGCATTATCATTTTTTTAAAAAGTAGATTCTGGTTCTAATACCTGTGATGAAGGTAGGGTTATAGAGGTCTTTTCAACTGTTGGTGAGAGCTGGGGCTGGGGAAGCAGTTAATAGTCAGGAAGCTAACAAATACTGGCATATTTGGTCCTGTGATATGCATTATGTCACACCACAGAGACTATCTTGAATATTCACACGAAAGACTGACCCATAAATTAAGTGGGTAAATTTCATTGAGTATCTCATGCCACTGAGTAATGAGCACCGTTGTCCAGCAGTCCCAGAGGATTGCAATGTTATCCGGGTGTGGGAACTTTAACACTTTCAAGTGCTTAAAGGTTTTTAAATCTGTACTCAAGGATATTTTTCCTTTTCCTTTTTTTTTAGAGTGGAAGGGATGGAGAGAGCCAGAAACAATGTGAGACACATCAATTGGTTGCCTCCCACACTTGCCCCAACTGGGGATGGAGCCTGCAATTGAGGTATATGCCCTTTTTTGGAATCGAACCTGTGACCCTTCAGTCCGCAGGCCAATTTTGCTCACTGAGCCAAACTGGCTAGGGCTAAAAGGATTTTTGTTTGATTCTCAGAAAGGAATCTTGGAGATAGTCTAGTCCAATCCCTTCATTTAACGGCTGAAGATGGATCTTGGCCAACACTGGTTGATAGAAGAGCCAGGGCCGATGTCCAGGTTTCCTGACCATCAGAAAACTGTCCTGCGATGTTGTTCCATCCCGGTTATGGTTCCCACCACTGGAAACCTATGATTTTAGGTGCCACAGCATAATGAAGATACATGTATACAGACACATGCCAAATGGAATTAGCACTGAGCCCACTGAGGCTCAGGCAGGAGTACAGGTCCTCTCCAGAGGCCATGCGTGCTACTCTTTGATAAGAAGCTTAGTGGTCTTAACACAACTGAAACCTTGCTGTCACATATTTAGGCAATGCAGTCCCCGTAAGATTTGTATGTAGAAAATCTCATCAACCAAGATTTCACTTCAGAAATATCAAAGCTACACCCATCTGTGGCTGGGAATAGTCTCATCACATAGCATTCGTTCTTCACATATACTCTAGTGTAAACCCTTAGTCCTGGCCTTGAACATCTCTTCAAATAGCTTTTCCCATGCTCACATCAGTAGCTCCACTGCCTCTGATCCTTTTACATGAATTTATTTCTATACAAGGTTCTAAAAACACCCCTTGGTTTGTACATAAGTTTTTTCTTCATTTTAAATTGCTTTATAACAACTGGTTTCCTGACTTTTCCCCCCCATTTTCTTTTCTCTGAAATCTGCCATGATTGGGGGGGGGAGGGGTAAAGGGAGGAAAAAAAAAAGGACAAAGGAAAATAAAAATGTCATTGGTCAGAAGACAGGGTGGGGGAAGGGACAAAAATAAACAAAAGATCAAATATGAAAATTCTCAGCGATAATGCATTTATAAACACAGAAATGGTTACAACAAAAATGGCCGTGATGAGTGGGTATATATATACTTATATATATATATATATTTATATATAAATCCGTGTCCAGCAACTGACCGTGGCACCTAGGAAGCTAAGTCCAGTCCTTGTGTTTGCCCTGAACTTTCCCTTCTGTGCAACAATCCTTTGTTTGGAATTTCACAAAGCTCCCACCGCTCCTTAAGTTTTGGGACAGGGAGGCTGAGTATAGGGCCTTGGTTGGCAGAGAAGGGGAGAGGCTCCAAGGAAAACCATGCCCCACATTTCTAAGCCACCCTCGACCATTTGGGAATCACCGGCCCCTTGGGGACCACATCTCAGCTCATGCCCCTTTACAAATAAAGGGAGTCTGACCCCCCACCCAGACCTTCCTCCAGCATTAGGTAGAAACTGAAGCGAGACCGTGAGGGGGAAATGGCTCCTAGTGTTCAGGGCACATGAGAAACTTCTGTTCTTACACAGGCAAGATTGGAACAGGAGGCTGGTTGCATTTGGGGCTTTCTTCTCTCTGATATCCGGGAGGGCCAGCCTCTAGTCTTCTATCAGCCTCAACTTTGAAGGTTATGAGGGTAAGGGGAGAGAGTAAGTGCCCATAATGGAAACGTTTCTATGAGGTCATAGCAAATCCCCCCCTTGAGCACCAACTCCCTATTTTTAAAAGCTATGCTTAGAGGGAGGCTGCTGGATTACACTACCAGCTCAGTATTCCTTTGCCAATCAGGAGGGCTGATAATCCTTTTGAAGAGGAGTTGAAAACAAGGATGGTATCCTGTGAAGGAAGGCTGTGCCTGAGGCCCAGGAGATGGAGACAAGGCCCGTCAAGGAAGAAGACGTTTCCCACCAAGAGAAGTTAGAAGAGACCAGAACTTCTTCTCCCTCTTCCCGGTGGGGTGGCAGCACAGGTCTCTATGAGCTGGCCAGGTGCTCCACCTGGATGGTGCTGGTGGTGACAGTGAGGCAGATGTCCTTATGATGCTCCGCCGTCTTATAGGGGGTCAGGTCAAAAGAACACTGGGGTGGAGGATTGGGGTTGCTGTCCCCACCACCCCCACCCTGGGGGGCTGCCCCAGGGGACTGGAAGTGTGGTGGCTGTGGTTGTTGCTGCTGCTGCTGCTGCTGCTGCTGCTGCTGTTGCGATGCCTGGGAAGCCTGGGCTTGGGCTTGGGCTTGAGCCTGGGCTTGGGCTTGGGCCTGGGCTTGAGCCTGAGCCTGAGCCTGGGCCTGGGCCTGAGCCTGAGCCTGGGCTTGAGCCTGGGCCACTGCTGCCGCTGCTGCCGCTGCCTGCACTTGTTGCTGGAGATCAGGAGGGTTGTGTTTGCGCATATGTTTCATAAGGTACGTTTCCTGGGAGAGATGGTAAAAAAGAGTTGAGGGGGGAAAAGAGAAGGAAAGAGGTTACTTGTAACTAGCATCCTGGGCTCTTACTTTAAATAAAGCAGTACTTATACTCATACATTCTGAAGCCATGGGCAAGTTCACGAGCCACTTTCAGGGCTCCTTTAGAGCAGCAGTTGCCAACAGGTGGTCCCCGGACCACTGGTGGTCCGTGAGGCCCGAAAGGTTGGTAACCACTCCTTCAGTCACCATGGACATTCGATTGGCACAGGAAAAGGCTGTCATTTTCTCAAACATCTTTGAATGGAACAACTTTAAAACCCTTTTCTGGAGTCTAATGGAAATACGTAACTGAAATCTTTCTCTTCCCAAATTCTCAAGTTGCTTTATTTTGCCTTATGTTCAAGTAAAATAAAGAATCATTGCTTAATGATTTCTGTAGGCATCCCCTAAATTTTTCAGCTATGGGTCTGTTTAGTTTTTGTTCTGTCTGATTCTGTAAGTTGGAGCTAGGGAAACAGCAGATTCACTGCAACAGGTCTTTATCCAGAAAGATGAGGTGAAGTGGATTCTAGACTACAGGCCTATGAGAAAGGAAAGAGAAGACACTGAGCACTCACCGACGTATATGCCCGACTACAGATAGTACAGGTGTACACCTTGGCATGCTTCACTGTATGCGTAGATAGGTGCACCTCTAGTGAGGCTGCGTCTGTGTACGCCCGATGACAGTTGTGGCACTTGAAGGGTTTATCTTTGTTGTGCTGCCGTCTGTGGGACTGAGAAAATTGGTAGAAATGAGGATGAGGCCGAAACTGGTTTGGCTCAGTGGATAGAGCATCAGCTTGTGGACTGAAAGGTCCCAGGTTCGATTCCGGTCAAGGGCATGTACCTTGGTTGCAGGCACATTCCCAGTGGGGGATGTGCAAGAGGCAACTGATCAATGATTCTCTCTCATCGATGTTTCTAACTCTATCCCTCTCTCTTCCTCTCTGTAAAAATTTAATAAAATGTATTTTTTTTTAAAAAAACTACAACAACAACAACAACAACAACAACAACAACAACAAACACCTCACCTGAGGTTATTTCCCCCTTGATTTAAAAAAAAAAAAAAGGAAAAAAAAAGAAAAGAAATGAGCATGAGTGTATTGGACTTTTCCCTCTTGCCTCCAGGTTCTCTCTCCTGAAGGCAGTAGAAATTGCTTCAAATGAAACTTTAGGAGCCACAGGCTAAGGAAAGAAGCATACCTCATGCAGCACAGACCAGGATCCTGAAAGTTAGAATGATGACTATGCTTGGTCCCACTAGTCCAGTGGTTCTCAAAGTGAGGTATGGGGATTGTTAGGGAATACTAAGACCTTTTTAGGGGATCTATCTATAAGGTCAAAACTATTTTCAAAATAATAATAATGTTGGCCTTTTCACTTTCCTTCTCTCATGACTGTATGAGATTAAATGATGCATAGTATTGCAATAGACTGAACACAGCAGACACGAGAATCTAGCCATCTTCTGGTAAGCCATACATTAAAGAAATGTGGACAAATGTAAAACAATACCATTCTTCTCATTAAATTTTTGGGTGTGTGTGTTTGGGAATGTTATTTGTGTTTTGCAATGGTTTTGCTATATATATATATATCACCAGTTTAATTGGTGATGGCATATTCCATCTTTATATATATATATATATATATATATATATTTTTTTTTTAATTGATTTTTTACAGAGAGGAAGAGAGAGGAACAGAGAGTTAGAAACATCGATGAGAGAATCATGGATCAGCCGCCTCCTGCATACCCCCCACTAGGGATGTGCCCGAAACTAAGGTACATGCCCTTGACTGGAATCGAACCCGGGACCCTCGTCCGAAGGCCGACACTCTATCCACTGAGCCAAACCGGATTTGGCATGGGTTTGCTATTTTTTAAATGAATTACTAAATAACTTCCCTAGTTTTTCAGTTTCACAATATCTATGTAGATAGATATCACCCACATCAACAAAAGCTCTTTGGGTTCCCCAATAATTACTGCAAGTGCGAAGGGGTCCTGACAACATTTGAGAACTGCTGTATTAGTCAAATGGCACTTCACCCCGAGTCTTAAAGTCAAGGCCTCCTGCTGAAGGAGGAAAGTTTACCTGCAGATTGGAGAGCTGTGTGAAGGCTTTCTCACAGCCCGGGTGTACACATTTGTATGGTCTATCACCGGTGTGGATTCTGCACGGGATGAGAAAACAAGAAAGGAAAAGGATGTCAGCAAGGCCACTTGGGGATTGGCTCCTTAACAAGCCTCTTCCAGGACACTCCTGCGCTCCCACAGGAGTGGGAGTAGTATGAGATGGATCTCCAGGATACCTCAGCTGCCCTCTGCCACGGACCAGGCTGTAGTGCCTGACTTCTCACTGCCTGCCATCACTCAGCTCAAGATGGGCTCCTCTCTGCCGGGGGAGGAGGGATGGGCGGCACAGCAGCCCAGGGACAGGCAGTTCACAATCTGGTATACAAGAAAGCCCTGAGAGAAACTGTTCCTGATGAATGCTCAGAAACATAAGGTCAACACAATGGTAGGGGGGAAAGAAACACATAACACTTTCCTTGGCCTCCACTATCCAATTAGAAACCATCTCTTCAACCTCAAGCACTACTCCCAGAGGAAAGTCCTAGTGTCAAAGAAAAATACAGTTATGATAATTGTGGAAAGTATCTGTGATATGAATACTTGTACAAACCCCTTCAGGCTTTTCCCAGTACAGTCCCCTAATGGCAGGAAATGTCTAGTTTAGTATCAATTTGACCTCTTTTCCAGTCTCTACAGGGTCCTCCACCGAAATGAGCCAAGGACTTGAAGGTGCATCAACATCTGCTCCTCATTAGGGACTTCAGAACCAGCTTTGTGACCAGGTGGTTTTCTGGACGTCTGGTACAAACTCTTGAGCATCACAGGATATGTCTCCTTATGAGGAAAGCCCAACTCCTCTTCACAAAGCACGATGTCTGACCACTTTAAGATCCCCACATCCAGAAGCAGCCAGGTGTCTATTAAGAGTCTGGATCCCACTTCAACTTGAGATACATTAAAGGACATCAATTCTGGTTGGCAGGCTCACTTCCTCCTAGTCACTCCAGATTCGTGGTACAAAGAGTAGACATCCTTACGAAGTATGAGCTTTTTCACTGTTTGTGGCTCTTTAAGATTTAAGACATGTTTGGTTTTGTTCTCTACTCCTGGCATCCCTTGGAGCTTGCTTGTTGCTTTGTCACTAGGCTGGTACCCAGCTAAAGTCTGTAGCTCCCATTCATAAGCAGAGCTCTAAGGACTGGAGGTAACATCTTCAAACGCCCCAGCTTTGGCATCAAGGAGAAAACCTTGCAAGATGTGTGCATGGGTATTTTCAAGGAAGGAAATGAGGAAAATAAAGTTGTCTCTGCTCCAGACCAATCTCTTCCTCCCATGCATCCAGGGACATCAGTCACTGCATCTCCCCATGTAGCTTTTGCCTCAGAAAGGCTCTCTGAGCTTCCATGTATTCCTCAAGCTCCATGTTGCTGCTTGTTCTTTTTCCCAGACGCCGGTCGTGTTCTCCTCCAGGCAGGTCTCTCCTCCAGCCAGGTTTCTCCCCCGCCCCCCGCATGCGGGTTGTTGTGTGTGTCCGGGGCGGGGGTGGGGAGGGCATGCCAGCAGGGCGGGGGCGGTAGCCCGCCACTCTCCCTTACCGTGTGTGCTGCTGGAGGTGGGAGAGCTGGCGGAAGGCCTTCTGGCAGTAGGAACAGTTGTAGGGCTTGGCCCCCGAGTGGATACGGAGGTGCTGAGCCAGGTAGGAGGTGTTGGCGAAGCTCTTGGAGCAGTGCGGGCACTTGTGGGGCTTGATGGTCTCCGTGTGCATCTTAGAGTGGATCCTGCCGGAGAGGAGAGGAAGGAAGGGGGGGAGGAGGAAGCAGTTCGATACCACGGGCTCAGCTCTCTGCTGGGTGAAATGATGTAGCTTGAGGGATGAGAACACCCCCTCCTCCCTCCTCCCAAACACACTCCGGCCTGGAGAGGCTAATGACGAGGACACCAAGATCTAGGTTGTTGCTCATCTTAAAGTCGGTGGCTAGAATGGCAGTGAGATGATGAAGAGCTGCAACCCCCGGCTCCTGGTAGCCTTAAAGATTTCAGTTTCGTCAACCCTCCGTTTGGTGCTAAGGTTACACACTCACCACAGATACCCTGCTTCCAAACTGTAATTTGAACAAAGACCAATACCGCCTGTTCCCCATGGGCCTGAAGTTGAATGCACACCTTGGCTCTGAACTGAAGCATATAGTAAATGCAGGGCCTGCTCTGCAGAAGATTTCCAAACACAGAGAGAAACCACAAAAATCGTTCCAGACTTTGGGATTGAAGACCACAATTTTCCAGGCCCCCCCACACCAAACTCCTAAGACATAGTTTAATTTTCACAAACAGTAATGGGAAAGAATTGAGGCTCCCAAAGGGCAAAATTGAAAAGGAAACGTGTGGAGAGGACAATAGGCACAGCCAACATGGCCTCAGGGTGGAGGGGGTCAAGGCCAGGTAATGGGGTAAAATCAAGAGCAGCCTTACCGGGTGTGCTGCTGGAGGTGAGATAGCTGGCGGAAGGATTTCTCACAGAAGTTACAACTGTAGGGCTTAGCCCCTGAGTGGATACGGATGTGCTGGGCCAGGTAGGAGCTGTTGGCGAAGGTCTTGGAACAATGTGGGCACTTGTGGGGCTTGGTCTCGGTGTGTGACTTGGAGTGGATCTGCATCTCCGACTTTGAGTAGAATGTCAGTGAGCACATCCGGCACCTGGGCCAAGTGAGGGCAGCAGTTAGAACCTTTCCCACTGAGAGGGCATTGCTGAACCCTCCCCTCTACTTCCAAAGAAGCCAATCTTTCTGATCTCTCTCTTATTCCAACTACACTGTAAGGGCCATGAGAGGAGGAGCTGTTTTATTTATTTCTATAGTTGAAGCTTCTAACACAGCCCTGTACAATATAAATAGTCAATACATATTTGCTGAATAATTGGAATCCCAAGTGTGTACAAAAAGAAGAATTCAACCAAGGAAGACAGGAAAATCTTATTATGGGCTTTGGCTGATATGGATTTTGCTGGGCTAGGATCATCAGCTAACTTCTGTTTTCCTTCTGCCTGTAATTTTAATTTTAAAGAACTCTTTCCTTTAATTCCACATGTAAAAAGTACATTCATCAGGTATTCCTCAAGCTCCTGAAATGGTGAGGACAAACTGGCTGGTCTCCTTTCCCATCTTCTTCAGTAACAGCCTTCTCTCAGATTTTCTCCTATTTCCTTTTTGCCGTGATTTCTAGAGGGGTGGGGGTGGGCAAGTATTAGAATTTCAGTACTTGGGAGGGGCTTTTCCAACTCGTGTTTATCTGGCCTCCATCCTGTATCTGATGTTTCACGAGCCAACCACCCCCACCCTCTAGGCAATCAAGTGAAAACCACTTTTGCAATGAGCCAAGGTATCTGTTAGGAGTGGGTTGTGTCCCTCAAATATGTAGGAGAAAAAGCTTTGCAAAACACCAAGCTTCCGTGCTAAGCCTTTCCCCTTTCCTCACACATGGAGCCAACATTAGCACTTTGGCTTGACAACAATAGAATCTGAATACACTTTTATTCATCCCCTGAGTTGGTAATCTTTCTGCTCTGAAACTGTCCAACAATACCAAGTAAGAAGGCCTCTGCGGACAAACCACAACTATTCAGACATTATTAGATAACAGGTGTTTATATGTGAGCTAGAACCCTAATGTTCCTAAACAAGTCACCAGTGCACAACGTGGGCTGGTAGAAAGGGCAATAGCCTAGAAGCCAGGAAACTGCGACAAATCCCTCTTCTTTGGGTCTTCCCAATTTATCACTGTAAGAGGGCTGGGGATGGTGTGAGGGATGATTTCTACTTTTTCCTGATTCTAGGAGAATCTCTGGAGAATAACTGAGATCAAGGCTACAAAGAACTCTGAGCTCCTCAGAGAAAAAGATATCACTGTTAGCTGGAGTATGGTTTCTACTAATGCTTCTATTAAAATTCTAATCATTAAGGCCAATTTCGTTTTCTCTAGTTACTTGATAACTTGAAGGAAACTAAATTACCAGTTAACCAATCTCTGACTATTGTCTGGGATGCCCAACCATTGTAGAGATGTGGAGATTCTGCTTATAGGTAGCACAGTCTAATGGACACAACCAATGGAAGGCACCCAACAGGAAGTCTGGACACCTAGGCTTTCTACTCAAGGATCAGTTATAGGATTGCTCATTAATCCAGACCTTAATTTTCTGATCTGTAAATAGAGAGATAAATTAAATATCTGCCCCTACACAGGCCAGCAAACAGAACAGTCAAAAGTAAGCCAGGGCCGAAACCGGTTTGGCTCAGTGGTAGAGCGTTGGTCTGTGGACTGAAAGGTCCCGGGTTCGATTCCGGTCAAGGGCATGTACCTTGGTTGCGGGCACATCCCCAGTAGGGGGTGTGCAAGAGGCGGCTGGTCGATGTTTCTCTCTCATCAACGTTTCTAGCTCTCTATCTCTCTCCCTTCCTCTCTGTGAAATATCAATAAAATCTATTAAAAAAAAAAAAAAAAGTAAGCCAGTATTCTCTAATAATAAAACTGCATTGTGCTGGCTGGTATGGATCAGTTAGTTGAGTGTCATCCAGTGCACCAAAAGGTTACCAGTGGAATTCCTAGTCAGGGCACAAGCCTGGGTTAGGGCTCCATCCCCAGTAGGGGGCATGCAGGAGATAGCCGATCGATGTTTCACTCTTACATCTCCTCCTTTCTGGTTAAAAATCAATAAAAATATCTTTTAAAATAATAAAACTTGCTGAAAACAGGTTTGGCTCAGTGGGTAGAGCGTCAGCCTGCGGACTGAAGGGTCCCAGGTTCGATTCCAGTCAAGGGCATGTACCTTGGTTGCAGGCACAGCCCCAGTAGGAGGTGTGCAAGAGGCAGCTGATTGATGCCTCTCATCAATGTTTCTAACTCTATCTCTCTCCCTTCCTCTCTGTAAAAAAAAAAAATCAATAAAATATATTTTTAAAAATAATAAAAAAATAAAATAATAAAACTGTATTAATGTCAATAGCATCAGTGTGATGGTTGTGTTCATGCTACTATAGTTCCACTAAGACTGAGGTTAAGAACTGGACACATTGCCACTTGGGAGGGGAACTGAACTAAAGTTATAAAATAATTTCCCTTGGTTGCTAAAACTTCTTAAAAGTGGAACAACACATTCATTTTAACTCATTTAGCTAGTATATATGAGTGCTGCTTACATCCTTAATATGAAACTAATTATAAGAGAAGAAATAACCTTCATCAAAGTTTTCAACTAGAATCCACAAAACTTAAATTAATCGATAATGGACTGGCAACATAACCAGAAGTCTCAAAAGGCACTAAGTATAATAATGATAATAATAATAAAAGTTTGCCATCTGTCGTTGTGCCTGATATTGCCAGGGAACTTTGTTCCCACCCCTCACAACAAGCTAGCAAGGATTAACCCGGTTCCATAGAAAAGAACACAAAGGCTCAGAAAGGTTAAGTAACGTGCCAAAGGACAAACAGTTATTTACTATAAAGCTATGATTTCAGCCTAATTTAAAGGTTCCTCACACTAAAGGTATTCAAGGAAAGGTTGGACAGTCATCTTCCGGGATGTTTAGAGAACTAAAGCTTAAGGAAGAGACCATTAAACTGTTTCCAACTATGAAATCTTAGGAAGCTAAATAAGAGTATAATTCCTTCACTGCAGTGTCGGATAGTGGAAAAGAAATCTGATTTAGGAGAGCTGTGGCAGTGAGCAGTTAACGGGCAGAGAAAAGCTAGCACCCCCTACAACAGGGTGCATAAGCTCCAGGGGGCACCATTCATGTTCAACAGAGAAAGGTGCCCCTTTGGAGGCATGAAATACAATGGCCTTGCTTACAATAACTATTCTGGATTATAATCCCATTTTTCCCCCTAAAATGCTCAAAAACAATTTCAAATACACTGATTTTTCCTCAAAACAGTTCCATAAGACAGATGAGGGCCATGATTGACCTTCCATTTTACAGACAGGAACTCTTCAGTCAGAACTAAGTTGACCTGTCCAGAGAAACAGAGCCCAATTCCCCAATACAGTCAAATGCCACCTGCCACAGGAATGGATGTGGTTGACCCACACATGCATCGAAAGAGGGATTCTTTGCTATTAAAATGATTCACTGGAACTTCAGAGTTCTGACTTTCTGAGGAAATCCTGTCCATCTAGAATATAATTAGTTGCCTCTAAATTTCAGAGTTCTCTTTAGTCACATAGGAATAGGGACGTCAAGAATTCAAAAAAACATGGAGGGTGTAGAAAATCCCACCAAGAGCTTCCTTCTAATTGTGTATTCACATTTCTTTCCAACAATTTGGGGAGTCCAGAGATAGCTTTAATGTGGGTCCAAAAAACTAATAAACAAGAAAACGGCAGAATCAGAGGACCCCGGCCCATGTGAAGGGCTCCAGAGTGCCAGAGAACACGCCCTCCTCCCACTACTTCTAACAGCAAATTCTGTATAGATGAACCTCCACAATGACCTCACTTTAAGCAAATACATAAAAACCCAGATTTCTACAAAATAGATTTAAGAGGGATTTTCATTTTACGAAATGATATATAAAATAATGCCTTTAAATTAATCAAACTTATCAGGTACCTTTATAATATGATATGATGTAAACATTTTCCAGGAACACTTTTATTGTATAAAGTGGGATATACCTGTAATAATAAAGCTGCAATGAACTTTCAGATTATAAACTGAATTCTGTAGTGTTCTACACTTTCTGCATAGCAACACTCCCCTCATTTTCACTTACAAAGAGGGATTTAAATTCTCTGTAGTTGTAGCTGCTCTCTACAAAAGTGTACAACACAATAATAAATGCTAACTACTTTTATCTCTTTTGAGGTTCCCAACATTTCAAATCTTATCTGATATATACTCCCAACAAATGGGAGGCAAAAACAGAATTCTCCCCATTTTATAGATGAGGAAACTGAGGCCCAGAGAGGGGAAAAGGACTTGCCCAGGGTCACACAGCAAGCTCGTGGTGGAGCCGGGAACTGAATCCATGAGCCCAAGGCTCTGTCCATTTCCTGTGCCGCAGTTCCCTTCGCTCCTAAAATGGGAACAACATTGCCCATCTCGGTACACTAAGGACAGACCCCGTCTCCCAGCCATGCATATCTGCCCCTGTCTGCGTCAAAGCTGTGGCAGTGGTTATCCTACTCTGAACACTGGGACCAAACTCCCCAAACCCACTAGGGTCCTTGGTAGGTCTGAAGGGAATTAAAGATTTCCAATGTTCAAAGGACAGGGAAGTTTGCTTATGTAATTATTTTTGTACAGTGTCACATGCAAATATAATGCTTTTTGGCAATGGACAACTTAAAGGCAGTAAAGAATCAAAATGACTTCCATGAATCAGAGAGTAAGCAGTCATTTTATAAGCATAAGTGGGGGAAGGGAGGCATCTTATTCCTCCCACCTTTTTATATAGACCCCTCCCATTATCCCAACCATGCAGGGTCAGGCCGGCTCAATGCACAGATATGGCTCAAGAACCAGTGGATGGTGGACTGGTGAGGGGCTTACCAGAAAGGTTTCTTGGAAAAATGGGAATGGAAAATGCAGAAAGCAAAAAGGAGCTGGAGAAAGAATCTCAAACCCAGTCTAAAGCCTCATTACAAGAAAGACCTCCATTATGCCACTCAAAACTGACTCAATGCTAATGACCCCGAAGGGTCTCCATCCGGGGGGAAAGGCACCAGAGAAGTGCTAGCAGCTCTACCTTCCTGCCCCGTGGCAAAATACCTGACATGCATGTGGATCTGAGGTGGAAAGCTGGCAGAGCATACAGCCTGATTAGGGGCAAGACACAGAGAGGGTAGGGAAGCTGAGACAGGGATCCTCACCCCATCCAGCCCCAGGATGACTCATACCTATAGGTCTTGCCGTCTTTCTGATGGTCATCATCATCCTCAGGGGAGAGGACATAAGGGTCGTTCATCTCAGGCAACCCTGATTCCAGCATCCGCTTCTTCTTTCGGCCCCGGTGGGGCTTTGGAGCCACACTGCCACCTCCACCTCCGCCGCCGCCGCCTCCTTCCTCTGTCAGGGTTGATGACACCTTCTTGGAGAGGTCAGGGACCACCTGCAGGGCTTGTGAGCCAGGGGGAAGAGCTGAGACAATCATGGGAGCCGAAATGGGGAAGGTCTGAGCTGATGAGGCTGTGGTCACAAGGGAGCCTGAGGGGGACGTGATTACCAAACCAGGACCTAGGATCGGGAGAAAAAGGAGATGGTGTCACGTTGTCCAGTTCCGATCCTAACCCTATTTCATTTCCCCAGATCATGGTCTAATTAAACCCTTACCACCTCCCCAGCCCAGAGTATATAGGAAACCCCAAACCCTGTAGAAAAATAATGGTCTCCTAACCCCTGTCCCCACCCCAACCCCAGTAACAGTGAGATTTACCCCGTGATTGACTCCCTTCTCTTCTCCACCTCTGAGAACAGGAGACTCCTTGATTCAGAGAAGGAAAGAATGTCACCTCCTCAAAGGCAGGGACCGCATCTTCTACTTCTTTGTATCCCCCACAATGCCTAGAGCATTGCTAGGCACACAGTAGACTCTTAATAAAAATCTGATTGAGTAATCAAACACATTTCCCACTCCCCACTTGTTGGAGCCCGCCAGCCTGGGGTACTGATCATGGAAGATCAACACCTCAGATTGGAGAAGAGCAGGGTTGCTCACCAGCAGTCATCAATCCCGTAGACGGCACGGGGACCACCGTGATATTCTGGGTAACGGATGCCTGGCTATGTGGGGTCAGCTGGTCTGACTTGGACTCGGTGTCCATACTGATGCCTGAGGGCAGGGACACTGAGGCAGGCACTGTCAACAAGGTGGGGTAGTGGGGTGGAGCCAGCCCACAGCCCTTCTCTGGCAACAGCTGGTCCTTCATCTTGTTGATGAACATCGTGTTCTCAATCTGAAAGGAACAGAAAGGAAAGAAAGCAAACTGATGGTCACCGGATGGGAAGGAGCAGGGGAATGAGCAAAAAAGGTGAAGAGCACTAGGAAGTACAAACTGCCAGTAATAAAAACAGCTACGGGATATAAGGTACAGCATAGGGAATATGGTCAATAATATGATAAAATAACTTATGAATGGTGCCAGATGAGTACTAGACTTATGGGGAGTAGGGGGGTCACTTTGTAAATTACATACATGTCTAATCACTATGATATACTCCTAAAACTAATATGTCAACTATAATGATAAATAAATAAACAAATAAACAAACAGGAGGGGAGGGAAGTGGCCTCTTAAGGAAGAGTCTGATTTGTCTGCTCCCTAAGCACTTAGCATTGTTTGTCCTCCTTGGATATCAAGGAATGATGGTTATGATCTTTGTGTTTCCAGAGAGAAGCCAAACAGAAACACCATACAATTCTCAGTGATGGGGACCTCATGAAAAAGCAGGTGGTTTGTCTTGCTTCAGTCTCCACCTGCTTAGTCTCCAAGTAGCAAGTAGAACTTACTACTACTCAGAGTTGGAAAAAGTACACCATGGGGGAGGAGCAGAAAAGCAAACCCCACCTACCTGTCCTGAGACTGTGGGGATAGAAGGCCAGAAGTACGGGTTAGAATTGAAGTGAGATTCTTCCATTCTACCTGAAGAAAGAGAGACCACATCACATTCAGGAATAAATCTGAAGCTTAGCAAGGTAGAAGTGGAGATGAGGAGTTACTGATTTCTTCTTGACAACATGGCTGGGAATTAGTGGTCAAGACCTTAAGATCTAGCAGATTAGTCCCCCTGGTCAGAACCCCTCAGCTCTATACTCCTACCCAACAGAGGCTATCCTAACTGAGGTGCTGATGAAAGAATTATACATATCTCAGTTACCCACAGAGTGTTTCCCATGTCCCCAGAAAACAGAATTGGTATTACTTTCCTTTGCTGAGGGGAGGGGAGAGGAAGGGAGGGGAGGAAAAAGAAACTGAAGTCATGAGAGGGAAAGGGATGTGCCCAAAGTCTCACACAGCAAACTACTGACTACTAGCCTCAGGTCCTCCTCGGGCAAGATACATCAAGAAACAATCAAATTAGGGGATCCAATCGTGCCAACCTCCTCAGGAGGCAGGGATCACATCTCGGACCTCCCCAGAGTCTGACACAGGACTCACCACCCAGGAAGAAACTCCATAGATACTCCAGCAGGGTACCTACTATCTCTGTTCCTCTTTTCCTTCATTCCTTACATTCTCCTTCCTTGAAATAAAACATTTCTGAGTTTCAAGCGACACATCTATAGTTCTAGGAAGCTTGAAAAGGTTCTAGGCCAGAACACAAAATGCCCAAGGGAATTAAAGAATGAAATGGGCAGAAATCAAAATTAAGATATTTTTTGTGTGCCATACGATACCTGGGGACCATACCACACTGATCCCAAGGTCTAAGAACATCCATGGTGCTACACTGGACACCACACATGCTGGGCTGAGCAGTGAGAACCCTAGGAGTTACCAGTTTAAAAAAGGGTCCTTGCCGAAACCGGTTTGGCTCAGTGGTAGAGCGTTGGTCTGCGGACTGAAAGGTCTCGGGTTCGATTCCGGTCAAGGGCATGTGCATTGGTTGCGGGCACATCCCCGGTAGGGGGTGTGCAAGAGGCGGCTGGTCGATGTTTCTCTCTCATCGATGTTTCTAGCTCCCTATCTCTCTCCCTTCCTCTCTGTGAAATATCAATTATATATATATATATATATATATATATATACATACACACACACACACACACATACATATATATATATATATATATATATTTTTTTTTTTTTTAAGGGTCCTAGCACCAGCGGTAGCAGAGCACCCGATTCCCACCTAAAGGGATTCAGAATAGGGACAACAGTGGGCCAGAACACATATACAACGCTGCTCTGTAGCTCTCGAGCAGTAGGTTCTAAGAGTTTGAACTTCAGAACTTGATTCTTCTCTGTACAGGGATGATAATTAAGCTTAAAACTCTGGGAATGAAGAATAATCAAGAAAAAGAATCACTCAGAATCACTCTGCAAATCACAGATGAGTACAGAACCGAGGCATCTCACACCACTCGCTCATTTTTACATTCTGGTCACTTCTAGAAACGCTTCATTGACAGTATGTTGGTCAAGAGTAGCTTCCCAAAATTCTGGACCAGGAAAGATCCAGCCCAGGAGAAAGCAGGTGGAGAGGGAGAATGAGACGGTGGAAGGGGGGAACAAGTAACAGCAGGAGATAAACATGACCTTTCGAGCCAAGGGCAGCCGGGCTTCGGGGGGGAAGGACCTGTGACCTGCAACTACAGGGCCTGCGGAGGAAATGCCGGCAGCAGATGCAGAGGCACTAAAACCTGGAGGGCAAACTGAGCACTGAAACTTGGTTCAAGTGGTGACTAAGGAAATAGGGAAGATCTTCTACAAAAGAAGTGCTGCATAAAGGATCTCTCTCTAAAAGTAACCCCCCCCTTATCTTTCTCCAGAAGTCTCATCACATTTTTTTGCTCTACTAAACACCCTCAATTTTCATAAACCCTAAGAAGAATTGAACTTCAGCCTACTTTTTCCTAAACAGTAGCAAGGAAGAGAGGCAATGCACCAAACTGTGACAACAGCTTCACACAAATGAATCTCAATATTAAGTGACCGGATTGATTGCAGATAAACCATGCTCCCTGAGTTACAAAATACAATAAAGTCAGACAGTCTCCGAAACAGGTGCTGACCCTTTCCTCCCAGCATTAGGGGCTTCAGGTCCTCCTCAGGCAAGATAAATCAAGAAACAATCAAATTAGTTCAGGGGAGCCAATCTTGCCAACCTCCTCAGGAGGCAGGGATCACATCTGGGACCTCCCCAGAGTCTGACACAGGACTCACCACCCAGGAAGAAACTCTGTATTTAATCAACTGAATGACAGGGGACTCCACACATTCAGATTTTGAAAATACTGCAATGTTAACTCACAAGCCCACTTTGTCTGACATTCCAGCTGAGAGAAATGAAACGGCAAGAGTGGTAATGTATAAAAGAATGTTGCAGAGAATTAGGCTGGAAGTAAAAGAAAGGACGGTCTAATATATAACGCCCCTCAAAAGACTCAAGGAAACAAGCACATTACGGACGTGAAAATTTAGGAAGGAGGAACTGAGAGCCTGAAAACATGAATGTCCTCAGATAGGATTCCTGTGATAGGCCTCTCCCTCCCCAAAAAAGATTGTTATCTCTTCTTATTGTCCCAAAGTGACTCAGGTGAAGCAGTTTCTGAGAAAACTAGGGGGCATACAAAGTGATGTGGTGGACAACACCACCACCACCATCGCCACTGACATCTATTAAGTGGTTAGCGTGTTCCAGATACTGTTCTAAGCACTTCACAACTTCACATCATTTAACAATTCTATTGAGTACTGTAATCCCATTTTTCAAACAAGGAAACTGGAGGCAAACTGTAAATAACAGAGCAAGTTAGGGAAAGGGGTTCAAAACCACACAACTGGAGTACATACTCTCTGTCACTGTGATTTGATTCACGAAATAAAATTAAGACTATTTCCCGGAATGGACTATGCATTTTTCAGGTAGTTCTCATTAATGTTTTAAAAAATAAAGTTCTGCCGAAACTGGTTTGGCTCAGTGGATAGAGCGTCGGCCTGAGGACTGAAAGGTCCCGGGTTTGATTCCGGTCAAGGGCACCCAGTAGGAGGTGTGCGAGAGGCAGCTGATCTCTCTCATCGATGTTTCTAACTCTCTATCCCCCTCTCTTCCTCTCTGTAAAAAATCAATAAAAATATATGTAAAAAATGAAGTTCTGATGACAGCAATTAAAGATAATATTCTCTGTCCACATCCTGTGAAAATGTAGCCGCAGAAACTGATTTTAGAATTATGGAGTTGGAGTAAAAAGGCCAGGCTGCCTAGAGGGGCCCCCCCACTCCCATGGATACCCAACCTATCACTCTGCTTTGGCTCCTAAGAGAACAAAGCTGAAGACAAGACCACAGCTGGTCCTATGATAAAATGATAAATGTGCTCTGTGGACTTCTGATAAAAACGTCAGCCCAAAATGGGGGTTCATGGAGGGAAGCAATATTTGCCTGTATAATGACACCTGATAAATGCTATAATGCTGTTCTGAAAAGGCTAACTTAAAACTCTGTATCCCTGAAATGAGATCAAATGGAGAATCAAGAAGGCCAGAAATACGTATAAATGGGGCCCCCAGAGTTGTGTAACAGGGTACCCCTGGGACAAGATCACTCAAATACCTTTCCTGACACCCACGCAGGCATAAATTAACAGTCCGAAACCTTGAGAAATCCAATGATATTATGAAGAAATCTCATCTCTACAGCACTAGCTTACCCTAGACTGAGAAAACTTCTAGTACAGTCCCAAAGAGCAGGAAGGAAGGAAAATCAGTGTAAGTGGGGAGAAGTATATTGGCAGATTGAAAATCTGGGTTCTAATTTCAACTTTACCACTGCACTGTTAGTAAGAAGGGAGGTTTACTATAATTAAGTTGGACAGTACTTTACTCTCAAGAGGTTCAAGGAACTACCTACCGTATTTGCCGGCGTATAAGACGATTTTTTGGCCCTGAAAAATACCGTATTTGCCGGCGTATAAGAGACTGGGCGTATAAGACGACCCCCTAACATTTCCACAAAAAATACAGTTTGTTATATACTCGCCGTATAAGACTACCCCCCACTTGGAGGCATATTTTTCAGGGCCAAAAAGTCGTCTTATACGCCGGCAAATACGGTATTTATTTCTTTTTCAATCTCAAAAGAAATCTTGGAAGCACCGAGAAGATGAAGAAAAAAGACAGTATTACATAGCATCCATGAAACACATAGTAGGACTTAAATTCTTTCACCAGAGCTCTATCCAACTGTCCATCCTTCCATAGTGCTACCAGCCATCCAGGAATAAAGATGTCACTGCCCCCATCATGTGGTTTTTGTATACATGATGAAGACCACCACCTCTTTCCCGGTAGTTACTATTTTTTGCTGTTTTTCAAATAGTGCATGATTTTCTTTTCTCAGATAAATAATATTCTCTTAACACAACCAACCTTTAGAAAAATCATGAAATACACCAACCACCTAGGAATCAAGACTTCTGGAATCTAATTTTAGGATTATCAGTGGATGACTGAATAACTTATAACTCTACTAAGTTTTTATTTGGGTAAAGGATGGAACAGAATAAACCCCTTTAAAAAAATTCACACGGCATATAATTACAAAATGAAGGTAGCACAAAACGGGGGGGAAAATGCTCAAAGTACTCCTGAAAGGAACAAAGAGAAATATTTCCGTGTGATGAGAACTATTAGGAACAATTAGTGAAAATTATATAAAGACCACATAATTACAAAGGAACTACCCGAAAGTATCGTTCTGTAGCCTCCAGCTCAGTAATCACCAACGAGAAGCACTTACAAGAAATAGATATGCAAAGAACAATCAATTCAAATTCAACTATAGAAAGAACTTGACTCACAGATCTCAGACATTTCTATTGAGCAAAACTGTTCCAAATGCTCAACTGCAGAAAGGTTGCAATATTAGTTAAGGGCCTGAAGTGAAGAAACAGAGAACCATTTTTAAATATATATATATATTTTATTGATTTTTTAACAGAGAGGAAGGGAGAGAGATAGAGAGTTAGAAACATCGATGAGAGAGAGAGTCATCGACCAGCTGCCCCCCCCCCCTCCGCACATCCCCCACCGGGGATATGCCCGAAACCAAGGCACATGTCTTTGACCGGAATCGAACCCGGGACCCTTCAGTCCGCAGGCGGACGCTCTATCTATTAAGCGAAAAACAGTTTCGGCCAGAGAACCATTTTTAACTCAGTAAGCAGACAAAGCCTTTTTCTCAGGTCCTAAGGACATTCAAGGACTGTCCCAAAAGAATTTGTGGCCTTCCTACTACTACCTGTAAACTCTCCCAAGTACAAAATAACTCTGAACAGGTTTATCCCCATTTTATTGGAAAAGACCATCACACCACATCTATTTGAGCCCAACAGGACCACTGCCACCACAGAGCTGGCAATCTGGGCCGTCACCATCTCCCCTGGGCACTGCTGGACCACCACACCCCGAATCCTGTGGGAAGAACAATTCAGTGGTGCCCCTTGCCCTGCCCATTCCACTACAAATAATGGGTGTAGGCAATGTGAGGCGGGGGGGGGGGGGGGGGGGGGGGGGAGCTGGGGTTCAGGGAATATGCACCTAATATTTAATCACGGACCTGGCTCAGAAACCTATGGGAAACACAGCCTGGAACTGATTCTTAGGAGACACATCTCTAGGATTATAAGCTCTGAACTCAAAACTCTTTTCGATCAATGCATTATCGTTTTCAGGCTAACTAAAACTCTATCACCATCGAATCTTGTATTTTGAATTCTTCGTACAGTTTTACCCACTTCCAACTACCTATGAACCTGTTTTTTCCTGAAAACGTCACCCTGTCGTATCAAATTCAAATAACTGCCATAGATTCACTCACTCGACAGATCCATCCCAAACACTAAGCTGTAATATTGAGGATATGGACCCCACTCTGAACTCAGCTCTGCTGGTTCCAAATATCGGAAAGCAACTCCCTAAGCTATGCCACAAGGACTATACTAGCAACTAGGGCCCATTTGTCCCCAAAGTAGAAGTCTCTCCTCTGGACGCAATGCAGCGCGCTACTCCACAATTTCACGTACATATTTCATAATCCATTCCTGATGAGCACTGGTGGAAATGGAAGGTGATGGGGACAGAGACAACTTTTTACACAAAAACTTCCTGGGTACCCCCAAGAGGTAGTAGAAAAAGGTTGATTTTCCCCCCCACACAGCAAACACCAGTATTACAATTGCTATTACTTAAAAGAATTCTGTCCTATTGTCTCCCAAAGAAACCTATTTTATTATGACCCCTTCTCCACCCAAAACCAGAAAAACCATTAACCCAAAAATTGTCTTACCCTCTCTCTCTCTTCCTCCTGTTGTTTTATTCTTTCTCCTTTCCAGGGCTCCTGAACTTTCTGTAAACAAATTGTCTGGGTTACACGGGCCAGTTAAGGGTGCAGACACCAGAGAACTGTGGAGGGATTCTTTGACTGTCAGCTGTCAGTCCGCAAGGCAGGTGGACCCCCCCCCCCCCAGCCAACAACCCCAAAGCGCAAGGATATAATAGCAGGAGTGCAGTGCCACCCCTAGGTAGGTACAATGGAAATAAATCTTAACTCCCAGATACTGAGATGATCTCTATCACCAGGGTCTGGGTTCCACTCCTGAGGAAGACACTGATTCCTCTTCGATCCTCGGGGCCACAGGTAACCAGGGGCCAGAGAACGGAAGAGTTGGGAGAGAAAGCCCCCTGCCCTAAGGACTGGCTCAGAGGGAAAGCTGGGGGCTAGAGGGGTGCACAAGCCCCTGTGTCAGGCACAGCGCCAGCTCAGGCCCAGCCATTTCCTCCGGTCTCCCCCCTCCACGTCGTCCCTGCCTACCAAAGGAGGCCTTGCACCAAGAAAGTACCCCCCCTCGGGCTGCACAGTGGTCTACCTACTGGAGACCCCAGCGGTCCCCCCAACACCTCGGCTCCCTGGAAACAGCCCCTGGCAGCTTTCTCCCCAGGTCGCCGCCCACCCCTTCATCAAAGACCCTTCTTTTGGGACGTCCCTCCGCCTCCTCCAGGGAGCCGAACTCTGCCACCCACCGCACAGACACCCGCCCCCTAAGCCCCCCCATCCCTCCTCATCGCCCGCTCCGCCACAACCACTTCCGGTTCCGGGACGGGACACACGTACAGTCACACCGTGAAGCCCCCCCTTCCACGCCCCCCCACAGCGAGAAGGGGAGGGGGGGAGGAGGAGCAGAGAGAGCTTGGCGCGCGCCCGGCTGCAGCGGCGCGAGACTCACCCAGCGGCGACGGCAGCGGCGGCGCCAGAGCGCGGGAGGGGCGGCGTCGGCTGGGAGAGCGGGGCGCCGACTGGGGTGGGAGGGCCGCCGGGGGCGAGGGGAGCGGGGGCGCGCGGCGGAGCGGGCGGGCACGCACTTTAGGCGCGAGGCAGACCCACGCGCGCGCACGCACACACACACACACAGACACACGGAGTGCGTGCGAGACACCCGCAGGGCGGGGGCTCCGGGCAGTGGGTGGCCCCCTTTCGGCCGCCCTCCCTCCCCCTAACACTCACCCGGAAGTGGTGCTGCCGCTAGCGCTCCCGAGAACCCCAATTCCTCCACGCCCCCTCCCCCCGCCCCCCCACACACGGTCCAAGTGGAGCCGCCACTGAGAGAAGGCGGGAGCGCCGGAAACGAAAAAGGGGGGGGAGGGAGGGAAATAGCAATGTAGGGGGGGGGGCGGCGGCAATTGGGAGAGGAAGGAGGGAGGGGAGGGAGGGGGACGCAAAGGTCGAGTCACTTCCGGAAACGGTAGGGCACTTCCGGCGCCGCTCGCGCCAGGAACCCAGAGGACAAGTGACGCCGAGGAGGGGCGGAAGTGGCTTCGGCCCCGGGACCCGGCGGAACCCTCCGTGGATGTGACGCCACAACGGAAGTGAAGGAGGGTTCTGCTGAGGGCAGACGCCGAGCCTTCCTTCCCGAACGCCCGGCGGGCCCCTGGCTTCCGGAAGGGGCTGCTGGGGAAGTGGGAGGGTGGGATCCGGCAGGTTCATGAATTATGCATCAAGGTAAGGGCGGACCTACGGATTCTCCAAGACCGGGGTCCCGCCTCTCTGACCTCGGTGGGGGAATAGGCGATGTAGAAAGTTATTGTTTTTTCATTTTGTTTTTTTAATGGAACTCTCAAGAATGTTTCAGTGATTTGAATATGCGGGAAAGGACTGGATGTGTCCGTTTTCTGAGGTTCCTACTTAGGCCCGGAGAGTATTAAGCTCCCCCAGCCAACAAAATCCCACCCCGCACTCGTCGCTTAGGCCTTCGGACCCAAAGGTCCAGAGTTCGAATCCGATCAAGGGCACCTACCTTGGTTGCAAGCTCCTCCCCCGCCCGGGCCCTGGCCCGGGCTCTTGCTGGAGGCAACCAATCCATGAGTTTTCCTCACAACGAAGTTTCTGTCCTTCCCTCTCTCTTCCACCCCCGCCCCCCCCAAAAAAAACAATGGGAAAATATCCTCATAGAAGATTAACAACAAAAAATACGATCCCTCCCTGACCACACCCCTTACTCTCTCCTTTGGTCTCTAGATTCTTTTGCCCAAGTCGCTTTTACACATGGCACTCATCACTACCTGACATTGTATTGTTTCCATCTCTTCCACTAGAATACCGGCTTAATGAAGGCAAGCTCTTTGAATTGTTTGCTGCTGTCTCCTCAGAGCCTAGCATTTCGTTAGTGGTCGGTAAACATTTGTTGCATAAATGAACACTTAATATGAACTCTTTCAGGAAGTCTTCCCTGATTGCTCCAACCCACACCAGTGCTTTGCTCTGAATTCCTACAGCATTTAGTGTGTACCTTTCGTTGCTGTTTTATCTATTTTATATACGTGACTCTTCAGCAAGGTTGTCCGCTCCTCAGGGAAGAAATTGTCTCATACATAGTATCCTTGCTGCTGCTTTGCTGAGCACATAGTAGATGCTGAATAATTATACAGCAGTCACCCAGTGTTGCTTTCCGCTGTTTCTGTTACACTTGGTCAACTGTGGTCCAAAAATATTAAGTGGAAAATTCCAGAAATAAACAATTCATAACTTTTAAATTATGTGCCTTTCGCAGTAGCGTGATGAAATCTCCAGCCATCCAGCTGAGTCTGGGACATGACTCACCCCTTTGTCCAGGCACTCCAAGATGTACATTCTCCTCACTCTCATTAGCTCCTTGGTAGCCATCTTGGTTATCAGATTGACTCTGGAGGTACTGCAGTGCTTGTGTTCAAGTAACCCTTAGGTTACTTAATAATGGCCCCAAAACCCCAGAGTGGTGGTGCTGGCAACTCAGATATGGCAATTCAAAAGCCAGGAAGTGATTCTTTTAAGTGAAAAGGTATATATGGCCCAGCCTGCATGGCTCAGTGGTTGAGCGTTGACCTATGAACCAGGGGATCATGTTTGATTCCAATCAGGGCACATGCCCGGGTTGCAAGCTCGATCCCTAGTCAGGGGCATGCAGGAGGCAGCTGATCAATGATTTTCTCTCATCATTGATGTTTCTCTCTTCCTCTCTGAAATCAACAAAAAAAATTTTAAAAAGAAAAAGGTATGTATGTGTATATATAGGAAAAACACACACATTGTGTGTGTGTGTGTGTATTTTCCCCTGGGGGTCTTAGAACTTATCCCCTGCAGATAAGGAGGGACTACTGTATGGTATTTGAGTAAATGGATGCTGCCACTAGCCTGCACCCTGATTCAGCTCTTGGCTGAAACAGAATTGAAGTTCCTCCTACTAACAGAAACAGCCCCTTGGTCAGAGGGCAAAATAACCCCGAAATAACTATAATGCCCATTTTACAAATAATGAAAATAAGACTGAAGATGTAGGTGATCCCCCACCCCAAGATCACAGCAGTGAACTAGAAAAGAACATCTAAAAATAAACACAAATGTTTAAAATATTTGCATCTTTGGCCTGTAATTATTTGTGTATAATTTTTACAAAATTAACCTTTATTGTTGAAAGTATTACATATGTTCCTTCCGGCGCATCCCCCCCCCTTGACCCCTCCAGCCCGCTCTAACCCCCAACCCCAGGCCTTCACCACCCTGTTATCGTCGGTCAGTTACCCCCCACCCACCCCATCTTCCCGCCCAGATTCTGCACTCTGTTGCTGTTCATATCTTTATATATATATATATATTTTTACAGAGAGGAAGAGAGAGGGATAGAGAGTTAGAAACATCAATGAGAGAGAATCATTGATCAGCTGCCTCTTGCACACCCCCTACTGGGGATGTGCCCGCAACCAAGGTACATGCCCTTGACTGGAATCGAACCTGGGACCTTTCAGTCCGCAAGCCGACACTCTATCCACTGAGCCAAACCGGTTTCAGCCATATCTTTTTTTAAAGTATGTAATATTCTTATCACCTTTTGGGGGTCTGCAATGTCTGTGCTAACCTGGCAGCAACAGCTAGCAGGGTACGTGTCTTAAGGGCGCAGATGTGACCAGACCCAGTTGCTGAATGAGTTATAAATAAATGATTTGAGAAATGTTGAATTTGGGGGCTGAGAGAAAAGTGAGAGCAAAACAGCAGTCCTCACTGTAAATCCCGGTTCTCTCCCAGTTCCTTTTCTCTTTACATTAACCGTCACTCCCTGGGCCTCGGGGCCTGCACCTGTCAGTCCTGCTCTTGCTCTAAGAAGCAAGTCTTAAGTTCCTTGAACTCCTCAGAGAAAGCTTTAGAGAGATAAATGTGGGGTGTGGAGGGAGGAGGGCTGTTAATTTTAGCTTGGGGTTTTCCAGCTGGCACACTGTTACCATCTTGAATCACTTCCACACCCTCCCTGAGCTCTGCCGGGGAGATCCCTCCTCCTGGGGGCTTCCCCATTGCTGGTTTGGTCTGCGCCACAATGGTAAACGTTCCAGAAAAATGCTTAAGAGAAGCCTGGCTGAGTCACTTGATGCATACAGCTCAGAAGGCAAGGAAAGGACAGTGGTGAGAGACCCTGTCCTAGTAGTGCCTGCAATCCAAGAACCAAAAGGGTAGGATAGTCATTGCTCATGCTCCTCACTATGCAGTGACTCTCCGCTCTACCATGCATTGGCAGCCTTCTGAGGGCCTCCAAGGTCCCATCGTTTCATTTTCTTTTCTTTTTTTAAAATATATTTTATTGATACTTTACAGAGAGAAAGGGAGAGAGATAGAGAGCTAGAAACGTCGATGAGAGAGAAACATCGACCAGCTGCCTCTTGCACACCCCTTACTGGGGATGTGCCCGCTACCAATGTACATGCCCTTGACCGGAATCGAACCTGGGACCTTTTAGTCCGCAGACCCGACGCTCTACCACTGAGCCAAACTAGCTTTGGCCCATCGTTTCGTTTTCAACTCCATGAGAGAAAGGTTAGGATCTGTTCCCTGTGGGCTCAAGCCTATTCCTGGTTAGCATGGCAGTGTGATTTCTCTGGGGCAATTCCCTTAGGACAACTCAGAAGACTAGGACGTCTCCTTTCTCCTCTGTCTCTCCATAGGGAAGAGAGCATTTAGGAGAGGGAACAGGTGAGGACTTCCAATGTTTTTCTGGTGTGTTTTATAATATATTTAAATTTAGAGAAACAGCAGTCTAATCAGGCAATAATTAATTCCCTGCTCATCAGGGGCCTGCATGTGTGCCTTTTGCATATGGATGAGCCACGGGGTCACCCTGTCCCTCTGAAGAGACAGCGGCTGAAGGTGACAGAGCAGAGTGGGCTCTCCAGGCACTTGAGCTCCTTCCCCTTCCGTCCTGCGCTCCCCCCTCCCTGCACCTGACAAGGGCTAGATTCCTGTGGGGAAAGCAGAGAAAGGTTAATGAGGCTTCCTCTCCCAGCCTCCAGGATTCCTCTCTCAGGGCCCCCAACCCCTCCCATCAGCGCCTCTTCCTGGACCGTCAGCTCCCATCCAGCCATCCCAGCCACCAGCTGCCCACTGGGATCTCTTCAGGCCCCACGGGGTTGCCTCTGAGCCCTCAGCAGCAGCTTATTTTTGCTTCGTACCTCTGCTTTTCGTTGGTTTATCACCCCGTGGCCCCACTCTGCTTCTTCCCTCTGTCACAGATCTGTCTTTTTCTTAGGGAGCCTGACATCACCAATGCACACTCCGCTCTGCTCCTGAGAAATATGCTGCCTCATCCCCACTAACCTGTGTGCGCTGCAGGGACTCAGTCTTACTTCCCTGAGTACACAGTCAAGCTCTCCAACACCCCAAACACACACCTACCGATCCATGGGCATTTCTAATTTGAGCTACAAATATAAACACATGTATGCATACACAGCCCGGGGCAGCCCAAATGCCTTTTGGCACATTACAGTCTCCTGTCCTCCCTGGAGCTCCCCATTTCCAGGGAGCAAGGGGGGAACAGATGGGGGTGGGGAGAGAAATGGGACCTGGGTGGTTACCATGGCAACGGAGCCTAGCAACAGCTGAGAGGCTGATGTGTGTGTGTGGGCTTCTGCAGGGTTGTTACAAGAGCCAAACCTAGAATTGGGGGCTCAGAGGTGACTGAACCCAGCTGGGCGGCTTGGTTCCCCTCCCCCCAAACACACCCCTCGATTCCACCTCCACACCCTATCAGAGAAAGCAGAGTGGGGGAAGCTAATGAGTTAACTACAGGGCTTCTAATGCTACAACAGCTTTTGGGGGGCAGGTTAGGGAGCATGGCTGAAAATAAACCAAGCAAGGCAGCCTCTTGCCCGTTGCTCACTTTTCTCTTCTTTCACCTTTCACCCTCCATCTGTCTTATCAGCTCTCTCTTCTTCATTTTCTCGCTTCTCCATGGCCTGTCCTTCTAGGTAATTTGCCCTTATTTTGTCTCCTTTCACATGGTCTCTCTTGACCTGCACTGGCAAGTAACAAGCAAGCCATTCTTCCAGTTTCTCTTGCTCTGTCTGCTCCTGATCAGGACTGCTCCCTTCCAGCTAGTCCCAAGTTAAAGCCCATGAATCCCAACTCCAGGTCAGAGTAGGCCGGTCACATTGGGCTGGAGCGGTTCCCGGGTTCATCCTCTGTCTCCCTCTTGGCTGCCCATCCCCTCTCCTCCCGTCCACTCCACGGGGCTCATAAGACAGAGTCAGGGAACTCGGGTATCTTGCAAAGGCTTTATTTGAAAATTTTGAAACTTACATCCCACAAGAATTCAAGATTATCACCACAAGAAGAAAGAGATAATACAAAAATATATATCACAGCATAGGAGCCAGGTAAGAGAGGAAGAAGGGAGGTTGGAAAAAAAATTATGAGAAGTAGGGACACACCTGGGGGCGGGGGGGGACAAAAGGAGGGAGCGTGGGAGAACGAAGGAGGGAGGGGAGGAGAGGTGTTCAGGAGCCCAAGGGGAAGGGTAGATTGGGAGGCGGAGCTCCCAATGGCCTTGAACCAGCCGGCTCCGTTCCCTGGCAGCCTCAGTGGAATCGGGGAGGCCCTTAGAGAGGCTGGGAAATAGAGACTGGCTCTCGGGGCTCTGAATTCCAGAGAGTGACACACACACACACACAGCCAGGACAGATAAGACAAAAGGGACTTGGGAGGAAGGGCGGGGCAAATGGGAGCCCCTTTCTTGGGTAGTGCAGCAGGTGACTCCCCAAAACCCATCCCCCAGACAACAGAACTTAGCAGTGGGGTGGGGGAGAAGTGTGGGGCCTCGCTACCCTCATCCTTATGGGAGCCCTCGGGGTATGAGATCCCCCGTGGCGTGGGGCGAGGGAGACGGTGAAACGCATGACATAGAACAGGATGGGCCATGACAGATGGGGGCCCAGGGAGTCCCCAGCTCACCTCCCACCCACCTCTGGGGCAGCATGCAGGAGCCCCAGAAAACAGATCAGTGGGCGTTCACGAGGGAGAATGTTAAGCACAACACACAGCACAGCATGGGGCCAGGAAATGCATGTGAGAGGAATGGTGAAGTCACCCACTGGCCACTGAGTGACGGAGATGAGCATGAAAGGCGGAAAGAAGAGAGAATGGACAATGAGAAACAAAAGGGAGGATGTGAGGGGGTCAGCAGAGGGGAGAGAAGTGGATGGGGAGAGGGTGCAGAAGGCTGGCTGCACAGGAGCATGAGTGTGTGCAATGACCCGTGAGGGTGGAGGTGAGTGTACAAGGCTTTCATGTGAGTGTGCACGGGTGGGGACGGGGCGCCAGAAACCAGAGGCCCCACGTAAAGGAGGGTGAGCGGATGGGATTGCCTATAGGGCCAGTGAGTGTTCCAGGGTGGTGGGCCGGGGCAGAAGCCAGGAGCACCTGCAGCCCCAGCTCCCACGGCTGCCCTACCCTCAGTGGGATGGTGGCTATGCCGGCCCCTTGGCCTCCTGCTTGGTGGCACCCCAACATTGATGGGCATCACAGATTCACCAGGGGAATCCTGAGAGGAAGAGGGAAAGGGCGCAGTCAGGAAACAAGGGGTAAGCCGGAATCGAAAGGGGAGTCCAAGACAAAGGGAGTCAAGGCTCAGAGGGTGGAGTTGGCGTTAAATGGCAGCATGAGAATAGGACAGAGATCCACAGAGCAGGAGAAGGAAGGGTCCCCCCCGGAGAGGAGGGGTCCAGGCTCCTTGGGAGGGCCAGGGACCAGGTTGGGAAGGAGAGCCAGGGGCTCTGGGAGGGCCAGGCCTACCTCCTTCCCACCCACCCAGGAGGGAGCACCCCCAACCACAGCTCCAGAGACCTCAACGTCCTCCCTTCCCCGCCCTCCATCTTTTTGCCCTGGCCCTCACCGGTTCAACTGGAAGGCCGGAGCCCCTTTGGGCTGGGGCATCCCAGGCCCAAGCCGGGGTGCCCCTCGGGGCTCCTCGTGGTCAGGGGTGGGGGTTGGCGAATCCCCGAAGGCCCCCAGCACAGTGACCCCGGCCGGGGACAGGTCCGTCAGCGGCTGCTGGCTCTCCTCCTGCCTCAGGGCACCTTGCTGTCCCGAGGGCCTGCGCCGCTTCTGGCTGCGGTCCCAGCTGGTGCACCGGAAGGGAAGAGGTTCTCTCACACACTTAGGCCCCCGTCCAGAGCCTGCAGCAGGGTTGGTCACCCCCAGCCTCCCTTAGGCACCCCTAAGGTCCTACAGCTGAGAAACTGGCCTCGAACAGTTAGTTCCCTACACCAAATCTGAAACCAAGTGTCCGTAAAACCACTTCTCCCACCCTGCCCCCCTGCCCCCTTGGGACGCTGGGATCTAAACCACCCTCCCCACCTGGTCCAGATCCACAGAGTTAGTACTTCCTCCCCACCAACAGGTAGAATCCCCCAGAAGCACTGCCTGGGGAGGCGTACCCAGAAAAGCCATTTCTCTCCCCAGCAAACGCCTTGGCAGGTTTAGTTCTAGTTCAAAGTCAGCTAATGACCTGGACACTTGAATGATCCTCTCAGTAAAGTGTGAAGGACTGGGTGACCCATTATTAAATACAGGCAAAGCAAGCTCCAGATTTACTCCCTCCCCCCCCCCCCCAGGTGCCCTAAGAAGGGGCTGTGCAGACTGGGTCATTGTTCTCAATCTTGGAGGAAATGGGGACAAGGAATGCCCATGAAAGCTCTAGTACACATAATTCCCCCGTTCCTCCCCTCCTCCCATTATCCTTGTATGTCCCTGGGAGAAAGAATGTGCCCAGGATTCTCACTGTCTCCCCCCACCCAAATCCTTAACCACCTTTCCCCAGTCTTGCCTTAATCTACCACCTCCCATCCCACCCCCAGCAAAATGGCTGCCCTCACTCCTTCCCTCCTTCCAGCCAAGCATCCAGTGCCTGCTCCCACACACATACACGGCGTGGGGCTGGGGGACCCTCATCGCCACAGCTTACCAGAACTTGAAGATGATGCCAGTGGCCACGAGGACAATGATGATGGAGATGGTAATTGTGACATAGAGCTGGGGGTCCACACCTGATGGGGGTGGGAAGAAGGTCTTTAGGGGGGCTCAGTGTGGTAGGAGCCACGAGGGAGCGGGAACGGGGCTAGGCTGCAGGTTCCGTAAGCTTGAGGAGGGCTGCCGCTGGGAATCCACGTGGCCCAACTCTTCCTAGAGCCCCCGCCCTTTATTCCATCCATCAGCTTTACCCAGAGTTTTCAGCTCTTCTCCTCCCAAGTCCCCCACTTTCCCAATCCTGTATGTGTGTGATGAGGAGGGGGCGCCAAGGTCGGAGAGAACCCTGTTCTGTGTACAGAAACCAGGGGGTGGAACCGCCCATCTCACCCCCAAACCACTGGCCCTGGCTCTGCACTGTCTGAGCTGAGCTGTCACCCAGGGGTTCCTTTCATGGTGTTCCTCTGCACGGAATGCACCCACTCAAGGTTCAGTTCAGATGTCAATTCTTGGAAGGCATCCTGCTCCCCAGAAGAGGCAGTCTCTCCTCTTTCTTTCTCTCTTTCGTTCTTTTTTTTGTTTTGTTTTGTTAATCCTTGCCCTAGGATATTTTCCCATTGATTTTTAGAGAGTGGAAGGGAAGGGAAGAGACACACAGAGAGAGAAACATCGATGTGAGAGAGACACATCAGTTGGTTGCCTCCCGCACCAGGGCCAGGAATCTGTGGACCAGAATCAAGCCCAGGGCCCTTCAGTCTGAGGGCTGGTGCTCTATCCACTGGGCCAAGTCGGCGAGGGCTCTCCTCTTTCCGTCAGCAACGCGCTGGGCATGCCTCTGGTAGAGCACTTATTCCACTGACATCCCCGAGTGTTTGCACATCTGTCTTCCTTAATGGCCCTGAGCTCCTCTGGGGCTCAGCTGCATCTTCATCTCTGCCTCCTGAGCCAGCGCGGTGCCTGGCACGTGTGTGGAAGGAGCTAACTAACGGGCAAGGCCTCCCTTGCTGCCCTGAGCTTCAACCACCCTCCTATGAGCCTCCCCACCCCCCTCAGATCCCTACCACCCTCTCACGCTCCCACTCACCTTCCCCACGACCCCCGAACAGGAATGGCCGCAGGGTGGAAGGTGCTCCTCTAAAGATGATCCCGTCTCCATCACCCCGCATGGAGTCTGAGTTGGGGTGTGGGGTAGCCAGCCCATGGGGGGCTGCAAAACCATAGTCCAGGGGCAAAAATCCAGGATTGGCAGAGTTGGGATCCCCCCCCTCCTCTCGAGACACTGTGGGGCCCCATACAATAGCCCAGGGATACTGGGATGAGGGCGGCCCCTCTTCAAAGCCGGACGGGGTGGCAGGGGGCGCCGTGCCTGGCAGGATTTGCCGCCTGGATCTTGGAACCCGAGGGGATCGGCTTGGTGGGGGTGCCCGCTCCCACACACATACATGGTGTGGGGCTGAGGGGCCTCCCCGGGTGCATGGGGGACGTGCTGGGGCTGGCGGGGTTCGAGGGGAGGAGGAGGAGGAGGAGCCTTGAGCAGGTGGCGGGAAGGGCAGCAACAGCAGAGGCCAGAGAGGGAGGAGGTGGGACAGCAGCAGCGCAGGCCTACAAAAAGGGAGAAAGAGACGGTGAGACAGAAGCCCATCCGGGGCCTGCGCGTGGGGAAGACAGGCTCGTACCTGTGATCCCCAGCTGCCTCTCTCCAGGTCTCTCTGCAAAAGCAGGCCGGCTTTGGGGAGATTCAGTCTCATTTCCTATCTTCCTAGGGCCTAGCCCTTAGGATGGGAGGCCCTTGGTGGGTCTAGAGAGGAAAGGGCCGAGGCCTCGGGGAAAGCTCCCGCTGCCGTGCCACACTTACCACATCCTGGACTCCATGGTCGGAGATCTTCCTCAGCTGTGACCCAGATTTTCAGCCTTTACTGGGGAAGAGAAGGGATTGTCACATCCCCACCCTGCCCCGTGTTCTTCCCCGGCTCATTCATCCACCCGTTCTACCCACATCTCCCCTCCCGTGCCGCTGGCTGCCAGCAAAGCTGCTGCCACCCAGAATGCACTGCTGCTGAGCACCCTTTGGGGGGGAAAAACTCCCCAAGTGGCTCCCCGTCTAGCTCTCAGCCCCTCTCTACAGCCACCCAGGTCGCTGCCGTCTCCCCACCTCAGGGTCTACTCTCACTTCGCAGGCTTCCTTCTCACTTCCCTTGCTCACAGCTCCAAGCTTTTCTTGGGTCTTAATTTAGAGTCAAGAACCTTGTGATTCCTTGAGCACCTACCGCTAGGGAAAGAGTCGGGGTGGGGCGGCGGGGGGGGGGTAGGAAGTCAATGTGAGTGTGTGAATGTGTGTGTGGCACGTGCCCAGCCTGCCCACTCCACTGGTGGTCCCGGGCCGTTCTCTTAGGATTGGCCCCACGCGAATCTGCATCTTTGGGAGAAGAGGAAGAGGAGGTGGAGGGAGGGAAGGAAGGAGGCAGAGAGAGGTGAGTGGGAGAAAGACTACAGACTATACTTTTTGCTCGGTATTTAATCGTACAAATGCTTAGGTGCCCTCTGGAGGGAGGGGCCGCCCCTTTAGATGTAGCTCTCCCGGAAGTGAAGAATCCTGGAAGAATGGGGATGGTTGGTTTCGAGAGAGGAAGGACATGGTTCCAGGGCTGAGGGGGCTGGACTCAGGGTGGGCCAGGCTCCCCTAAGCAAAGGGGAATGTGATACCCTGTGGATTTGGGGTCTCAATCTGTACTCTAAGGACTCTCAGAGAGTAATGGGAATAAGATAAGGAAGTCTGGGGGAGGGACTGGGGAAATGGGCCGTGGGGAGGGGTGTGAAGGGGTGAAGGGTGAAGGGGTGAAGGGCCCAGGAAGGAACCGGTGGGTGAGGAGCGAGAAGGAAGGAGAAGAGTGAAGAGGAGGCCCGCAGAGAGCACAGAGGGAGGGAGGGAGGGACAGGAGTCCGTCCGGAAAGAGAACAGAGGGGGGGGGGCGGGTACAGAGGCCTGGAAGTGGGGAGGATGCTGAGGAGAGAACAGGGTGAGTTAAAGGTCAGGGAGGGGAACAGAGGGTGAGGGGTCACAGGAGCAGGGGAAGATGGGGGGAGGCAGGAGGGGACAGAAGGAAGGTCCCGGCTGGGAGGGAGGATGAGACAGGTGGAAGGGAAGGGGAAAGGAGAAGGGGGTGGAGAAGAGCAGGGTTGGGGAGAAGGGAAATGGGAAGGGAGGGAGCATCACACCGGCGGCGACAAAATAGGAGGAAGGGATGGGGACCGGAGACAAACAGCCAAGATGGAGGAGTTGGACATTGCTTCTTTGGGTGTGAAGGGATGTGGAGCTACGGGAGGAGACGGGGGTAGGGGCCTGGTGGGAAGCAGGGAGCGAGGGGTGGCCGAGAAGCAGCAGCAGGGGGGGGAGGAAGTAAGGCGTGTAGGAGCGGACCAGTGAAGCGGAGAAGGGCTCACAGGGGGGTCCGTGGCCGGCGGGCTCCAGGACCCACTCACCTCTCCGCCTTGTGCATCACCCCCTCCCCGCGGCGTCCACTCGGGTCCCAGGACCCTAAGCCCCTCCGGCCCCCCCCCACCCCCTCCTCCCAGAAAGCCCGCAGTCCCCGGGCTGGCGCGCCGCCCCCACCCTCTCCTCGCGCCTCGCGGACCTGTTGTGCGCAGGAGGCCAGATGGGGGCGGGGCGGGGGCCTTGAGGTGGGGGATCCCGGCCCCTTTTCCAGCGTGGCCCCCGCCCGCCGCCCCTCTCGCAGGCCCGCGCCCCCCGCTGGGGAGAAGACGCGGACCCGGAGGTCGGCGAAGGGGCTCTCGGGGAGGGACCCGATAGGGACCCGACAGGGATGCGGGGAGCCCGAGCCGGAGGAGGATGGAGGCGGCCGCTGCGCCGGGAGGGAGGCAGGACGCAGCCGGGACCGGAGCAGGGATGGAGCTCCGCAGGGAAGGGCGCCTCGGGACCGGCGGCTGCACCCGGTGGGGGGCCGCGCCGGGAGGGGCGGGGCGGGGGCGAGAGGCCCGGAGTTCGGAGGGACCAGGCCGGGCTCCCGCGGGCGGGGGCGTGGGGTCCCTTCACTCACCTGCGTGCCTGGCGCGGCGGCGGCGGCGGCGGCGCGACAGCTGCAGGCGCTCGGGGCCGCGCCGCGCTGGGGGGCCGCGGGGGCGGGCGGGGCGCGGGGCATGGTCAGGGGGCTGGCCGGCCGCGGGGTGCTGGCGAGGGTGGGGGGCGGGCGCCCGGGGCGCGGGGCGGCGGCGGCGGCGGCGGCGGCGGGAGATGCTCCGCTCGGCTCGGCTCGGCTCGGCGGGGCTCGGCGGGGCTCGGCGCGGCGGCTCGGCTCGGAGCGCTCGGTCTCCTCCTCTGCCTCCCCCTCCCGCCCGGGCCGCGCTCGCTTTAACCCTCCCGCCGCCGCACCGCGGGGGGCGCGCGGCTGCGTCCCAGGTGCGCGGCTGGGGCGGGCGGCGGGGGCTGGGCGGCCGTCCGGCTCCCTGCGTTTGGGTGGCGGGCTTCTCCGCCCTCGTCACCCGACGCCGTGGAGGCCCGTGGTCACCTTAGTGCATCTCCGAGACTCTGCGTGGCCCACTGTCTCACACCCCCCAGCCACCACCCCCCGCGGGGAGCAAGGCAGGGTGGCAGTGCAGACCTCGCACCAGCCTTGGGTTATCCCAGTGACTGGGTCCCCTGACTCCACTCTGGCCTGCGGCGATGCATTGCCTGCAAAGCAACCCGATTATCTTTAAAATAAGTAGATCACGTCGCATTACTCAGCTTATCTAGCAATCAGAATGGCCAAACTCCTTTCTGCGGCTTACAAGACTATATGACCCGGCCCCCGGCTCTCTGACTTCTTTTCCCAGCTCGTCTTTACGCCCAGCTATAGGCCTGATATGTATTTCTAACACTAGAGGAGCTAACTGACCACGGGGTCTTTGCACTTACTATTCCGTGTCTGGAACATCCCCTCCTCCTCCTGGCTTTTAACAAATGACTCACACTTTTCATTATAGTTCACTTAGATCCATTGTCACCTCTTCTGAGAGGTCCTTGCTAACCTCTCTGTCAAAATAGTTTCCCTGCCCTAGCTGGTTTGGCTCAGTGGATAGAGCTTCGGACTGAAGGGTCCTAGATTCGGTTCCCATCAGGGGGGCATGCCTGGGTTGCAGGCTCAGCCCGCAGTGTGGGGCATGCAGGATTCTCTCTCATCATGGATGTTTCTATCTCTCCCTCTCTGGGAATATATATATATATATATATATATATATATATATATATATACTAATTATATATATTAGCTTCTTGCCGAAGCCAATTTAGTTCAGTGGATAGAGCATCAGCTTGCAGACTGAAAAGTCCCAGGTTCCGTTCCGGTCAAGGGCATGTACCTTGGTTGCGGGTACATCCCCAGTAGGGGGTGTGCAGGAAACAGCTCATCGATGTTTCTAGCTCTCTGTCCCTCTCTCTTCCTCTCTGTGGAAAATCAATAAAATATATTTTAAAAAAATAAAATGAACTTAGCTTCTCCTGCCCCATCCCATCCCAGCCCATTCATCCATTCATTTCTATCACAATAAGGTTTTTGTTTGAATCTTTTTAGGGAAGGAGGGAGGGAGAGAGGAAGGGGGGGGGGAAGGAGGGAGGGGGAGAGAGAGAGAGAGAGAGAGAGACTGAGAGAGAGAGAGAGACTGAGAGATTGTTGCCTCCCACACCTTGACCAAATCAAACCCAAACCCTAGGACACCACGATCTTGTGTCCCTTCAACCTTACTGGCTTTTCTTTCTCAGCCTTTTTCTGCTCAACCTCTAAACGTTAGAGCTGCTGAGGGCTTAGTCCTTGGCCCTCTTGTCTTTCCACATCCTCTGTCCAATGATGTCATCCGGTCCCAGGGCTTAAACACTATGCAAATGTCAGCGAGTCCTAAATTTATATCCAGAGCTCTAGAGTCATCCAACAGCTTCCTTGACATCTCCACTTGGATGTCTAATAGGCACGTAAGGCTAATGCAGCCAAAATGCGTCCTGAATTATCTCCTGGCCAACTCCCCCCCCCCCCGCCGCCCCCCCCCCCCCGCCCCGTGTTCCCCATCCACTTCTTCAGGCTAAAGACCTAGGAAACGTCCTTCCTCCCTTCCCCTTTCTTACTAATCCCCGCCCTGTATCTAATTCACCAGCAAGTCCTGTGAGTTCTGCCTCCGAAATATATCCTGAATCCATCCACTTCTCCCCATCTATGTTGCTCTCACCCTGGTCCAAGCCATCACCTTTCATCTGGAGTAGTGCAATAGCTTCCTAGCTGTTCCTTTGCTCCCCCCTTACCATTTACAAACCCGTCTTCACAATGTCTAAGAATATTTTGAAAATCATGCTCTTCCGTGCTTACAATATTTCAGTGGCTTTCCATTGTATTCGGAATAAAGCTGAACTTGCTAGGAGAGGCACTTCACCTTGTACTCCACAATGTTCCTGCCAGATCGGACTTCTTTTTTTAAAAAAAATATATTTTATTGATATTTCACAGAGAGGAAGGGAGAGATAGAGAGCTAGAACCATCGATGAGGGAGAAACATTGACCAGCTGCCTCTTGCACACCCCCTACCGGGGATGTGCCCGCAACCAAAGTACATGCCCTTGACTGGAATCAAACCAGGGACCCTTCAGTCCGCAGACCGACGCTCTACCACTGAGCCAAAGGGGTTTCGGCCAGATCAGACTTCTTGATGTTCTAGAACAGTAGTGGGCAAACTGTGGCTCTCAAGCCACATGCAGCTCTTTGGCCCCTTGAGTGTGGCTCTTCCACAAAATGCCACGGCCTGGGAGAGTCTATTTTGAAGAAGTGGTGCTAGAAGAAGTTTAAGTTTAAAAAATTTGGCTCTCAAGATAAATTTCAATCGTTGTACTGTTGATATTTGGCTCTGCTGACCACTGTTCTAGAACATCCAAAATCATTCTCTTAAAACCCCTGCACTTTTAAAATATATATATTTTGTTGATTTTTTACAGAGAGGAAGAGAGAGGGATAGAGAGTTAGAAACATCGATGAGAGAGAGACATCGATCAGCTGTCTCCTGCACACCCCCCACTGGGGATGTGCCCGAAACCAAGGCACATGCCCTTGACCAGAATCGAACCTGGGACCTTTCAGTCCTCAGGCCGATATTCTATCCATTGAGCCAAACCGGTTTCAGCAACCCCTGTACTTTTGATTCCCTCTTTCTGGAATCCTTTGAGTCCCCCATTCCTCTCATTTTTACCCGATTGGCTCCCTTTTGTCATGCAGCCACCCACTCTATTTCATCAGTATGTTTCATTGTCTTTCCAACTCATCTCACTCTCTGAGATGATCTTATATTTGTTTATTGTTTATTGCCTGCCCCACCCCACATACTCTAGGGCTTGTCATCTAAACTGAGTGGCCAGAATATTATGATCTCTGAACGCATAATAATCTGGCCACTCAATGTATATCCTATATAATAAAAGACTAATATGCAAATTGTTTTCTCAACCAGGAGTTCAACCAGCAGGCAGGCCAGCCAACCGCCCATATCCCCTCCCCCTGGCCAGGCTGGCTGGACCCCACCCATGCACGAATTCATGCACCAGGCATCTCAGAAGATGTGTGTGTGGGGACACACACACACACACACACACACACACACACACACACACTGAGTGGCCAGAGATCATAATAATCTGGCCACTCAGTGTAGATGCTCAATATGTATATTGCTCAGTGAACTTCACCTGGGATTCCTGCCCGCTGGAACTCTTCATTCTCTCTTTTACCCTCCACCTGCCTTTCCTCTCTTTCTTCCTGCCCTCCCTGATCTCTGCCCTGGGATCTGCGCACAATGCTTTTGGCTGAGTCTCTGCTCACACCCACGCCCCTCCAGACAACCATCCTTCATCCCCTGCACTATTACTATCATTAGCCTGGCACTCCCGCCTCCCGGAAGGAAGCCTGCTGTTCTGACCAGCATCTGCGGCGGCTGCCCTCCTGCTTGTCTGTCCCTGGCAGTCCTCCATTCCAAGGTCAGAGCAGCAGCGAGCGAGCCGTCCTCCTTGTGTCTCCCAGGGGGAAGACAGCACGCATTGGATGTGAACCACGCCATGGGAAGCAGGTCCACAAGTCACACCATCCCCTGGGCCTCGCTGGGCCTCAGTGCATCCTGAGGGCGTGCAGTAAGAGGACTCAATATGCGATGGGTGTGGGCCAGAATTATTCACTACCAGTGACAACTGAGGACTTTGGGTCATAATCAATTACTTCTAGTATTTTTGATTCACTCATTCATTCAGTGACTCCTTTTTGTTTGTTTATCCTCACCCAAGTACATATATTTTATTTACATTAAAGAGAGAGAGAAACATTGATGTGAGAGAGAAATATCTATCAGCTGCTTCTCATAAGCACCTCCATCAGGGACTGAACCTGGAACCTAGGTATGTGCCCTGACTGGGAATCGAACCCATGACCTTTTGGTGTATGGGATAACGCTCCAACAGACTAAGCCATTTGGCCAGAGCTCAAACACTCTTTTTCGCACACCGACTACATGCTGGGTACCGTACTAAGGACCGGGGATATAGTGGAGAGCAAGAACAAAGCCATTACTGTCTTCCTGGGACTTATAGTCTATTGAGGGAGACAAGGAAATGCAGTGACAAATGCGTTTTCAGGTAATTTTAAGACCTTCCAACACTCCACAGTCTATAAATTATCTCGCTGTGTCTGGTGCTTTATCATTCTCTCTGGGCTCACTGGGAGGTGCTGGTCTTTGTCAAGGTAAATTCCTGTCTGTTTCCTGTCCTCCAATGCCCAACATCCTTCTGAACTCTTCTCACTCTCAGCTGATGATCTTGCTTTCTGCTTTTCAGAGAAAATAGATGCAGACAGAGGAGCCCTTCCCACTTCTGCCACCACATCCCATCCCACCTCTCCTTCTGGGGATCCCAGGCCTTTTCAGTCACCGAAGTCTTCACTCCAGGGATTGTCCCTACCTCTCCCCAACATAGCGCTCCTCCTCTCTACTGGATTATTCCCAGCAGCTTGTAAGCATGCTGTAATTTCTCACAGCTGAAAACAAACCCCTCTTAGCTCCATGTTCCCTCCAGGATCTGCCCTTCTCTGTTTCCTTGTACAGCAAAGCATCTCAGAAAATGGTCTCCATTCATCATCTTTTCTACTTTTCCCATTCCTTCTTTCTATTTTATTAACTTAAAATTTAAAATAAAATAAAAATAGCCCTAACTGGTTTGGCTCAATGGATAGAGCATTGGCCTGCAGACTGAAGGGTCCCAGGTTTGATTCCAGTCAAGGGCATGTACCTTGGTTGTGGGCACGTCTCTAGTTGGGTGTGTGTGTGTGTGTGTGTGTGTGTGTGTGTGTGTGTGTAGGAGGCAGCTGACCAATGTTTCCCTCTCGTCGGTGTTTCTAACACTATACCTTTCTCCCTTCCTCTCTGTAAAAAATCAATAAAAATATATTTTAAAAATATTGATCGTATAAAGAATGGAGTGAGTGAGGGAGAGAGGAATGGAGGGAAGGAGGGAGAAAGTAGGAGGAAGGGAGGGGTGGAGAGAGAGAAACATCAACATGAGATAGCAACATTGATCAGTTGCCTCCAGTATGCACCCTAACTAGAAATCAAACCTACCACTTTTAAAAATATATATATTTTGCTGAGACCGGTTTGGCTCAGTGGATAGAGCGTCGGCCTGCGGACTGAAAGGTCCCAGGTTCGATTCCGGTCAAGGGCATGTACCTTGGTTGCGGGCACATCCCCAGCAGGGGGCGTGCAAGAGGCAGCTGGTCAATGATTCTCTCTCATCAACGTTTCTAGCTCTCTATCTAACTATCCCTCTCTCTTCCTCTCTGTAAAAAATCAATAAAAAATATATATATATTTTATTGATTTCAAAGAGGAAGGGAGGGTGCAGGAGGCAGCTGGTCGATGATTCTCTCTCATCAATGTTTCTAACTCCCTATCCCTCACTCTTTCTCTCTGTAAAAAAGCAATAAAATATATATTTTTTTAAAAATGCTCTCTTCCCTTTTAAAAAAAATTGTAATTCACTATTTTTAAGTGTGTAATACATTCACATGTGCAAAAAGGTTTTCAATATATTAAAATGTATATAATGAAAGTTCTCATTCTCATCCCCATCTACTATCTTTCCATCCCTGCCCTCAATGTGACTAATTTCTGTGTATTCTTCCAGAGTTTCTTTATGCATATACAAGCAAATACTGTAGTAATATACATCCTTATTTCCCCATGTATTTCATATAAAAGCCGATATACTATGCATACTGTTCTACCTCTTTCTTTTTCTTTTTAATAACAGCGAGTCTTTTTTTAAATATATATTTTATTGATTTTTTTACAGAGAGGTAGGGTGATAGATAGTTAGAAACATCGATGAGAGAGAAACTTTGATCAGCTGCCTCCTGCACCCCCCCTCCCCGGGGATGTGCCCACAACCAAGGTACATACCCTTGACCGGAATTGAACCTGAGACCCTTGAGTACGCAGGCCAATGCTCTGTCCACTGAGTCAAACTGGTTTCGGCTATTTTCTTAAATTTAACTTTGTTATCTTTAAATATGCATTTATTGCCGAAACCGGTTTGGCTCAGTGGTAGAGGGTCAGTCTGCGGACTGAAGGGTCCCAGGTTTGATTCCGGTCAAGGGCATGTACCTTGGTTGTGGGCACATCCCCAGTAGGGGGTGTGCAGGAGGCAGCTGGTCGATGTTTCTCTCTCATCGACATTTCTAGCTCTCTATCCCTCTCCCTTCCTCTCTGTAAAATATCAATAATATATATATATTTTAATATATATGCATTTATTTATTGTATATGCAAACATAATTTTATATATGTAAAATATGATGCACAAGATACTATTATAAATGTTACTTATAAAGTAGAAAATTTAAATGAATGTCTGTGAATCTACTACCCAACCCAAGGACTAGAAAGTTACCGATAACTTGTATCTGTGTGGTTCCCCCATCCTCCCATCCCCCTGCCTCCTCTTCCTATAATCACTACCTCCCCAATTTAAAAAAGTATTCACTTTTTAAAAATACAGTTTTCCACTAGAACAGACACATAAACCAATGGAATAGAATAGAGAACACTGAAACTGACCCAAGCCACTATGCCCAATTAATATTCAACAAAGGAGGCACAAGCATACAATGGAGTCAAGACAGTCTCTTCAATAAATGGTGTTGGGAAAATTGGACAGATACAAGCAAAAAAATGAAACTAGAGCACGAACTTACACCATACACAAAAATAAACTCAAAATAAAAATACTAGAGGAATCGAATCCATAGGCAGCAAAATCTCAGACATATACTGAAGGAATTTCTTCACTGATACTGCTCCTAGGGCAGTGGAAACTAAACTAAAGAGAAAATAAACAAATGGGACTATATCAAAATAAAAAGCTTCTTTCTCAGCAAAAGAAACCATCAACAAAACAAAAAGAAAGCCCACTGTATGGGAGGACGTATTTGCCAATGTTATCACCAATAAGGGCTTAATCTCCAACATTTACAGGGAACTCATACAAAAGGAAGATAATAACTCATACAAGATTTACAGGGAACTTAACAAAAGGAAGATAAACAACCCAATCAAAAAACGGGCAATGGACCTAAATAGAATACTTTTCAAAAGAAGACAGAAGGAAGGCCAAGAGGTATATTAAAACATGCTCAAAGTCACCAATCACCCGAGAGATGCAAATCAAAATGACAATGAGGTACCATCTCACACCTGTCAGAATGGCTATCATCAACAAATCAACAAACGACAAGTGCTGGTGAGGATGTGGAGAAAAAGGAGCCCTTGTGCACTGCTGGTGGGAATGCAGACTGGTACAGCCACTGTGGAGAACAGTATGGCATTTCCTCAAAAAACTAAAAATGGCCAAAACCGATTTGGCTCAGTGGATAGAGCATCAGCCTGTGGATTGAAAGGTCCCAGGTTCGATTCTGAGCAAGGGCATGTACCTTGGTTGTGGGCACATCCCCAGTGGGGGGTGTGCAGGAGGCAGCTGATTGATGTTTCTCTCTCATCAGCTCTCTATCCCTCTCCCTTCCTCTCTGTAAAAAATCAATAAAATATATATTTTTTAAAAACACTAAAAATGGCACTCCCATTTGATCCAATGATCCCACTTCTAGGAATATATCCCAAGAAACTAGAAACACCAAGTAGAAAAGACATATTCACCCCTATGTTCATAGCAGCACAATTTACAATATCTAAGATTTGGAAACAGCCTAAGTGCCCATCAGCAGATGACTGGATTAAAAAACTGTGGTACTTCCACACAATGGAATACTACACTGCGGTAAAAAAGAAGTTCTTTGCAACAGCATGGATGGAACTGGAGAGCATTATGATAAGTGAAATAAGCCAGGCAGAGAAAGATAAATATCACATGCTCTCATTCATTTATGAAATATAATGAACAACATATACTGATGAACTCAAATAGATCCAGAGACAGAAACATCAATCAGACCATTAAACCTCAGAGGGAAGGTAGAGGAGGATGGGGGTAAAGGAGAGAGATCAACCAAAGGACTTGTATGCATGCATATAAGCCTAACCAATGGACACAGACACCAGGGGGGTGAGGGCATGAGGGGAGGGGATGGGGGAGTTAAGGGGAAATAGACACATAAGTAACACCGTAATCAATAAAGAAATTGATAAAAAAAATAGTTTTCTCACAAATGGATGTAAGCTTAAACAATAAATATGTTGATTAGTTTTGCTTACTTTCAATATAATAAAATTGTATACTATAATGTAGTATTTATATTATATGTAATTACTCTGGTATATGCTCATTTTTAATTATATATTTTATCTATAATGGTCACTTTCTCTTTTTTAAATATATTTTATTGATTTTTTTTTACAGAGAGGAAGGGAGAGGGACAGAGAGTTAGAAACATCAATGAGAGAGATACCAATTCAGCTGCCTCCTGCACACTCCCTACTGGGGATGTGCCTGCAACCAAGGTATATACCCTTGACGGGAATCGAACCTGGGACCCTTGAGTCCACAGGCCGATGCTCTATGCACTGAGCCAAACCGGTTTCGGCTGTTTTTTCTTTTTTTTAATTTTAAAAGATATGATTTTACTGATTTTAGAAAGAGGGAAAAGAAGAGAGAAACTTGGATGAGAAACTTCAATTAGTTGCCTCCTGCGCGCCCTCTACTGGGGATCAAGCACACAGTACATAGGCCAGGGCTGTTTGTTTTTTTCACTTAATAGGACATTGCCAAGATTTATCCATATTGTTGCAGGTAACTGGCATTCATACACTTTCACTGGAATATAATGTGCCACTGTATGAATATACCAACTATATCATAATTTATCTTTTCTGTTGATGGATTGACGATTTTTTGCTATTATAAATATTGTTGCTATGAACATTATTTCATTTGTCTCCTGCATATGTGTGAGTTCTTCTTGAGTATATATCTATCAGTGAGACTGCTAGGCTATGAGATATAAGAATAACCATCTTTTAATAATGTACATGATTATCTAACCACTATGCTGTACACCTGAAACTAATACAAAATAATGTTGAATGGAAAAACTAAGAATAATCATCTTTGAGAAAGAATGCAAAGTTGTTATTTTTCCAATGTACACTCCCACCAGCAATACTTGAGTTATCTACATTCTCTCCAGCACTTGTATTTTTAGACTACTTAATTTTTGCCAACCCACAAGTATCTCATTTTGTTTTATTTGGCACATATCTAATTATTAATGCAGTTGAACATCTTTTCATATGCTTATTAGCCTTTTGAATTTTCTCTTCTGGGAAATGCCTGATCATTTGGGTTGTTTGTATTTTTTAAATTGATTTGTAGGCGTTCTCTATATATTCTGGACAGGAATCTTTTGTCAGTTCTACATGTTGCAAATGTTTTCTTCTTTGTGAAGATATTAGTGACCTGTTCTTTGACTTTCTTCATTATGTACAGATGCTTCTTGGCTTACAATGGGATTATATCTCCCATAAACACATTGTGAGTAAAAAATATTGATAACCGAAAGGGTGAGCCGATGTGTTTTTCCGGGGTCGTGTCCCTTGATGCTGAAGAATGAGCTATACGCAACAGAAGAGTTAAGCAAAGGTGTGGAAAACTTATTACAAACAGATTCAGACTCCCTGCAAGGGGAGGGGGGCCCAGTAGTGGGATGTCCAGGGGTATATATTTGCTCTATGTCTACCTGAGTTGCTGCCTGATTGATCTACTCAATTGTTTTTGCCCAGCAACGGACCTAAACTTTCCCTGTTTCTATGTGTTGCTTTTCTGTTCTTATGCTGAACTTCCTCTGTTTCTATGTGTTCGTCTCTCTTGTTTATTGCAGGCTCTCCCTTGTTTTCCCATGCCTCCCGCTTTGAGTCCAGAACCATTTTATTATTTCTGCTTGGTTGATTCCTGCCTGTTTCACCTGCGTTTGTTTTCCACTGGACCTCTGCCCCATCTGCCTCCATTTCAAGTTTAACTCTCTCAATATCTGCAAGTCGAAAATGCATGCTCAGCTGCAGTGGCTCAGTGGTTGAGCATTGACCTATGAACCAGGAAGTCATGGTTCAATTCCCAGTTGGGGCACATGCCTAGGTTGCAGGCTCCATGATCCCCAGTCTGGGGCATGCAGGAGGCAGATGATCAATGATTCTCTTTTATCATTGATTAGAGGCCCATGCACAAAAGTCGTTCCTGGGGGTTGGGGGGATCCCCTCAGCCCAGGCTGCACCCTCTCTAATCCGGGACCAATAGTTCCTAACTGCTCACCTGCCTGCTTGTCTTATCACCCCTAATTTCCCACCCCCTCTACCGGCCTGGTCACCCCCAACTGCCCCACGTGCTGGCCAGATTGCCCCCAACTGTCCTCTCCACCAGCCTGGTCACCCCCTACTGCCGCCCCCTGCCTCCCTGGTCACCCTCAAATGCCCTCCCTGCTGGCCTGGTTGCCCCTCACTAACCCCCCTGCCGGCCTGGTCACCCCATGCAGCCTGCTGTTCAGTCATTTGGTCATCTCTCACTAATCCCCCTGGTTGCCCCTCACTAACCCCCCTGCCGGCCTTGTCATCCCACACAGCCTCTAGTTTTTAAATAAAAAGCATTTACTACACCTATCCAGCAGAACATCATAACTTAACCTAGCCTACCTTTATTTTTTTTCCAATTTTTTAAATTAAGGTATTATATGTGTACATATCTTACCATCGCCCCCCCCCCCCGCAGCCTACCTTTAAATGTGCTCAGAAGTTAAATTAGCCTACAGTTGAACAAATACCTTTCTTCTCACCAGAAGCAGAAGACACAAATGAGAGTTTTGTACACATGATGTGATGTGAGAACACAAAACACAATATCCAAAAGCATGGGCAACACAATACACTGCAAAGTATTGATTGTTTACCCTTGTGAAGAGAGAGAGAAAGAGAAACATCAATTTGTTGTTCCACTTATTTATGCATTCATTGGTTGCTTCTTATATGTGTCCTGACCAGAGATAAAACTCGCAACCTTGGCCAAAACCGGTTTGGCTCAGTGGATAGAGCATCGGCCTGTGGACTGAAAAGTCCCAGGTTCGATTCCAGTCAAGGGCATGTACCTTGATTGTGGGCACATCCCCAGTAGGGGGGTGTGCAAGAGGCAGCTGATTGATGATTCTCTCTCATCGATGTTTCTAATTCTCTATCCCTCTCTCTTCCTCTCTGTGAAAAATCAATAAAATAAAAAAATAAAAAACAACTCACAACCTTGGCATATCCAGACTACGCTCTAACCAACTGAGCTGCCTGGCCAGGGCTGGGATCTATTTTTAATATGGAAAATTGGTTTTCCTAATCTCATTTATTAAACAGCCCCTCCTTTCTGCCTGCTTTGCTAATTCTGTTACATATCAAAGTTCCATATATACATGGATCTGTTTCTACCAAACCTGCACTAATAACATACTTTCTTAAAACCTACAAATTTAAAGTAAATCTAGTTATATCTTGGAGCAAACACCACCTTGCCAATATAGTCTTCTTGAGGAGTATCTTGCCACTTCTTGGTCATTGTTCTATTTGAGAATCAATTTGTCAAGTTCAACGGGATTTTGGTTGGAGCTGCATTGAATTCAAAGTCCAATTCAAGACAAATTGGCATCCTTTTTACATTGAAACTTCTTATCATGGATTTGGGAAATCCATTTATTTAGGTCCTAATGTCTTTCAATGAAGTTGTATAATTTTCTGCACACAGATAATGTACATCTCCTGTTTTATTTCTTTCTAAAGTATATACTTTATTGCTTTTCTGTTATGGTAAATGATATTTTTTAAATTACATTTTGAATTGATTTTGCTGGTATATAGAAATGCAGTTGATTTGCAATAATGATTTTAGAGCCAGCTACCTTGATAAGCTCTCTCTTCTGTATAATAATTTCTCTATAAACTTTTTGAGTTTTCTACAATCATATCATCTGCAAATATAGCAGTTTGCTTTTTCCTTTCCAATATCATGGCTTTAATTTCCTTTTCTTGTACCGGGTATCGTCTTTAATACAATGTGAATAAAAGTAATGATAGCTGACATCTTTCTTTTGTTCCTGGCTTTAAAACAAACACTTCCAGTGTTTTCCCAGTAAGAATGTGCTTGCTGTAATTTCAAAAAAATAACTTTTAGCCCAGCCGGGTATAGCTCAGCAGTTTAGCGTTGACCCAGGAACCAAGAGGTCACTGATTCGATTCCAGGTCAGGGCATATGCCTAGGTTGCGGCCTTGATCCCCAGTGTGGAACGTGCAGGAGGCAGCCAATCAATGATTCTCTTTCATCACTCTCTCCCTTCCTCTCTGAAATCAATAAAAATATATTTTTTTAAAAACCACTTTTAGCCCTGATGATGTTGCTCAGTGGTTGAGTGTTGAACTATGAACCAGAAGGCCACAGTTTGATTCCTGGTCAGAGCACATGCCCAGGTTGTGGACTTACCGTATTTTTCGCACCATAAGATGCACCCGACCATAAGACGCACCTGGTTTTTAGAGGAGAAAAATAGGGGAAAAAATATTCTGAACCAAATAGTGTAATAAAATATTTAATAAAGTATAACAGAATAATATTTGAACCATATAAACTGAACAGCAGTCAACAGTGGCATTGAGAACCATTATCACTGTCATTAACACATAAAGACAAAGGTTTGAGTACTCTAGTCTCAAGACGCAGGCACTTCTTCTATTCGGACCATAAGAAGCAGGCACTTTTCCTCCCACTATTTGGTGAAGAAAAAGTGTGTCTTATGGTCCGAAAAATACGGTAATCCCGGTTGGGGTGGGAGGGGGTGCAGGAGGCAGCTGATCAATGATTCTCTCTCATCATTGATATTTCTCTCTCTCCCTTTCCCTTCCTCTCTGAAATCAATAAAAAAAATTTAATAACTTTTATCAAGTTAAGGAAGTCCCCTTTTATTCCTAATCTGTTAAGAGTTTTGTCATGTCTGTGTATCGAACTAAATGCTTTGTAAAGCCCACTTTTATTGTGAAGTATAGCACAAAGATAAATGCAGAGAGACATAAATGTAAAATGTGGAATACTTATAGAGGGAATGCTTGTGTAACCACCATCCAGGCTAACTAAAAGAACCTGGCCAGTATTCACAAAGGATTTGTATGTTTCTTCTCTGTCATACACCATTTCCTCCTCGAAGAGATAAACAGTATTCTGACTTTCATAGAAATCACTTCCTTGCTTTTCTAAACAGTTTACCCATATTTGTGTACATTATTTAACAATATAGTTTTTGTCTGCTTTTGAACATATATATATATATATATGTAATAAAACTACTATATATATTTATTATATACATAGGAGTGGAATTGCTGTATTACAGTGTGTATTCCTTTTTATTAGATAATGCTAAACTCTTTTCCAAAGTGATTTAACCACTTATACTCCCATTAATTGTATATCAGGGTTTCTCTTGTTCCATATTCTCATCAACACTTAATATTTTCAGACGTCAGACTATTCTGGGGCATCCAGTGGTGTTTTATTATGGGTTTAATTTGCAATTCTTTGATTACTAATGAAGCTGAGCACCTTTTCATATTTTGTTGACCTTGTGGATTTCCTCTTGTGAAGTGCTATTTCAGATCTTTAGTTCACGTATATAATTTTTATTGTTAGGATATTTTTTTCATATTCATTTGAAAAAGTCCTTTATACATCCTGAATACATCATTTGTCAGTTATATATGTTATAAGTGCTTCCTTCTAGCCTGTGGCTTATCTTTTGATGAACATAGGTTCTTGACTTTAATGTAGTCAAATGTATCAATCTTTTCCTTTATGGTTAGTGTACTTGAATATTTCTTATGAAATATTTCCTTATCCTGAGTTTATGTACCGTATTTGCCGGCGTATAAGACGATTTTTTGGTCCTGAAAAATACGTATTTGCCGGCGTATAAGACGACTGGGCGTATAAGACGACCCCCTAACATTTCCACTAAAAATACAGAGTTTGTTATATACTCGCCGTATAAGACTACCCCCCACTTGGAGGCATATTTTTCAGGGCCAAAAAATCGTCTTATACGCCGGCAAATACGGTATCTATTTTCCTATATTATCTTCTAAAAGGCTTTTACTATGCCTTTTATGTTTATTTGTTTTGTTTTTATTTATTTGTTTGTTTTGTTTTTATTTCAGAGAGGAAGAGAGAGAGAGAGAAACATCGATGATAAGAGAGAATTATTGACTGGCTGCCCTCCTAAACATCCCCCACCCCCCAACTTCCGGGGATGGAGCCCAAAACCCAGGCATATGCCCTGACTGGAAATTGAATCGTGGCCTCCTGGTTCTTAGGTTAACGCTCAACCACTGAACTACGCTGGCTGGGCTGCCTTTTACATTTAATATATCATATAGTGAGGGATGATTTTTTTATATGGTTTAAGGCAAGGGTTTGTTTTATTTTTTCATATAGATAATTGTCACAGCACATTGAAATCTGTTTCCTTTCTCTCCTGCTCGTAAGTGCAAACTCTCATAAATCAATTGTCTACATATTTGTGAATCTGTTTATGCCTATGTATTTTGTTCCAGTGGTCAATTTATCTATCTATCTTGTACCAATACTATATTACCTTAATTATTAGGCTTTGCAATTATGTCCTGGTATCTGGTAAAGCAAGTCTTTTCACCTTGTTCATCTTCAAGAGGCTATTATTGGCCTTTTACATTTCCATGTAAATTTTAGAATCAGTTTGTCAGTTCTACACATTCACAAAAAAGCCTGATGGTATTCTGATTAGGATTGTACTGAATCTATAATCACTTTAGAGAGAATTGACATCCTCATGATATTGAGACTTTTACTCCATGAACATGATAATATCCCTCCATTTATGTTAGGTCTGCAGTGTCTCATCCTAAATTATAAATTGCTGCATACAGGTCTTACACATATTTTGTTACATTTATAGTTTTGTTATTTGGTATTTTTCATATTAGTGAAAGTAGTAACTTTAAAAATTATTCATCACCTAATTATTTATTGTTCATATATATGTTGTGGGGTCGAATCCTGGGTTCAAAATAAGACCACTGGAGGCTGATGATTTATTTAAAAAAAAAAAAAAGCAGGCAAAGATGTATTGAAATATCTGGCCAGGGCACCCGCAAGAGCACACACGCAGGCGGCTCCATATGACTGCGCCGTTCCAGGTGTAGGCAAGTCTTTTTATTTATTTATTTTTTTTTAAATATATATTTTATTGCTATTTTACAGAGAGGAAGGGAGAGAGATAGAGAGCTAGAAATGTCGATGAGAGAGAAACATCAACCAGCTGCCTCTTGCACACCCCCCACCGGGGATGTGCCCGCAACCACGTGCCCTTGACCGGAATCGAACCCGGGACCTTTCAGTCCGCAGACCGACGCTCTACCACTGAGCCAAACCGGTTTCGGCGGCAAGTCTTTTTAAAGGCACAAACCACAAGAATTTTCCTTTGTTTCTAGACTCAATTCAAAAGACTGGGGACAGCCCACAGGGTTGGTTCCCAGTCACATCCTGCTGGACATTGGAATGTGGCCCTATCTTGCAATAGCCCATAACACAAAACAAAAGCTGAGGATAGCCCATAACACAAAACAAAAGCAGAGCTCAGCTGTTAGTCTCTAAAGGTTATCTACAGTTTCTATCCCTGAAGCTACTGAGTCAGTGGGAATCAATCCCCTGGTTCTGGTCTCAGGCAGGGGATAATTGCCTCAGCCTCCAGGTGTTTTAATCAGATGCAGGGGCCAGAAAGAAAACGGGTTAGAATTTAAACAGCACTCTGTACTTGAGATGTATATTCTTTGTTGTCTTATTTCATATAGATATGTAAATTATCCATTGATTTTTCAGAGAGAGGAAGGTGGGGGGTGGGCAGAGAGAGAGGGAAAGAAAGAGAAATGTAGATGTGAGAGAAACCTATAACCCAGGGTACATGCCCGTGACTGGGAATTGAACCTGTGACCTTTCAATCCTAGGGTAAATGATTTAACCACTGAGAAACACACTGAGCAGGGCAATTTTGTGTGTGTGTATATATATATATATATATATATATATATATATATATATATATTACCAAGTAGCCTTGTTAAACTTACTCTATTTGTAGATAATTTTGAATTTTTTACATTTGCTATCACATTTTCATATATTTTGTAAATGGTAACGACTTTGTTTATCTTTTTATGTAATCCTTTAACTTTTTCTCTCTTTGTCTTATTGACTGCTCTGGTTAAACCCCCCATTACAAGACTGAATAGAATTGGTGATAACAGGCATTCAATTATTAGATTAATAAGTTCCCTAAACTAATGTTCTAAAAGATTTTTTAAATCACAAATGGATGTTTATTTCATCATGCCCTTTCCTTGTATTTTTTGAGATGAGTATGTGATTTATTTCTTTAATCTATTAATATGATCAATAAAGTGAATGTACTATATTTTCTAATATCAAGCTCCCTTTAAATTCCTGACATAAATTCAAGTTAATCTTGGATTTATCTTTTTTTGCACATTGATTCAGTTTGCTAATGTTTTATTGAAGATTTTTATATCTTTGACCAATAATTTTCCTATCTAGTATTGCCTTTTTCTTGTTGGGTTATCAGAGTAATTCTGGCCCCATATAATAATTGAGGGGTATCCTTTCTTTTCCTATTTTCTGGAAAAGTTCATACAGGATTAAAATAATGTGCACTTTGAAAATTTGGTGCAACTTGCCTGTATGACGTCATTCTTAATGTTTTCTCTTCATCTCACACCTCACATCTAAACCATTTGCAAATTCTGTTCACTCTACCTCTAACCCTACCAGACCGCTGTACCGATTAAATTAAATTCAGAACCCAAAACTACTCACCTCCACAGCCATTATGCCACCACCATCTTTCGTCTGGATAATTGTGGTAGCCTGTGTGTGTGTGTGTGTGTGTGTGTGTGTGTGTGTGTGCGTGTGCATGTGTGTGTGCGTGTGTGTGTATGTGTATGTGTGTTTTAAAAATTGATTTCAGAGAGAAAGGAAAGGGAGAGAGAGAGACAGAAACATCAATGATGAAAGAGAATCATCAATTGGCTGCCTTACACTGGGGGATCAATCCTGCAACCAGAGCATGTGCCCTGACCAGGAATCCAGCCATGACCTCCCAGTTCATAGGTTAAAGCTCAACCACTGAGCCACGCTGGCCAGGCTGAACTAGCCTCTTAATTGAACTTGTTGCTTCTGTTTGTGCATCCATCATGACATTTAAACATTTTTTAAATAGATTTAAGAGAGAGAGGAAGAGAGAGAAACACATTGATTTGTTCCACTTTTTTGTTTGTCTTTAATCCTTACTGGAGGTATATTTTTTCTATTATATATATATATATATATTTTTTTGATTTCAGAGAGGAAGGAAGAGGGAGAGATAGAAACATCAATGATGAGAGAGAATCATTGACTGGCTGCCTCCAGAACGCCCCCCGGGCTGAGCCGGAAACTCAAGCATGCTCCTCTGGCTGGAATCGAACCCAGGATCCCTCAGTCCGCAAACTGATGCCCTCTCCACTGAGCCAAACCAGCTGGGGATTTCCATAGGTTTTTAAACAGAGTGTGGGAGGGAGTGTGTTGGGGGAAGGAAAGTGTGTTGGGGGAACAAACCTCTGATGTGAGAGAGAAACAGGATTGGTTGCCTCCTGCACTGCAGGGGGAGGGGATCCAACCTGTAACCCAGGTACTTGTCCTTGAACCAGGAAATCAAACCAGCGACCTTTTGGTTTGCAGGCCTATTTCTAACCACTGAGCTCCGCCGGCCCGGGGGTGTTCCACTTATTTGTGCATTTATTGGTTGCCTTCCGTAGGTGCCCCCACCAGTTCTCAAAACCCAAAAGCTTTTGGTGTATGGAAGGGCACTGAACCGCCGCGCCAGGCTGATCAAGACGGGTTAAACACAGTCCCTGGAGACCTGCCTGAGACCAGAAACTCCCTCTGCGTTTAGCGGCTAGCTAAGGCCCACAATAAAGTTTTATTGAAACAAAGCAGAAGGAAAAAAAAAAGAAAGGTGCCCGTCCGTCTTTCCTCACCAGCCAATCAGAGAATAGAATGCTTCCGTCGCTCCCAGGCGCTCCAGCAGTCGGAAGACGGGAAAAAGGGACACGTCCCGCCCCGAACCCGCCCGGTAGGAGCGGAAGTGCGGCCGGAAGTGAGCCATAGAGTTTAGCCGCCAGAGCGACCCTGACGGGAGGTGGCAGGAAAGACTCGGAACCGCTGCCGGAGGTGAGGGACGGCGGCCCCGCCCGGTGATCTGGAAGGCGAAGCTCCAGGTAGCGGCCCGCAGAATCCAACCGAGGGTACGACGCGGCGGTCCGCGGGAGCCCGCAGGCTCGGAGCGGCCTCTTTAAGGGAGGGGGCGGAGCCACGCGGAAGGCTCTTGAGGGTGAGGTCACGTGGTGGGGGGCACTGGCGGGGCGCCCGTGGGGACTAGAAGGAGCGTTGTCGTTGGGGTAGACACCATGTGACACCTCTTCCCCCACCGCCTCCTGTGCCTTGGGGTTCAATGGGGTGTTCGTGGTAGGGCTTAGGGATTAGGCCCAGGGATGGGGGGCGGGCAGGCTGGGCGTGGCAACCCCGTCTCAGCCAGACATCCTTCAAGGTGTGTCGGATTCGACGATTCCTAGATCCGAGGTTTAGACGGCTCCACCTCTGACTACTCCTCGTGGCAGAAGGGATTCGGTGCCTCCGCAGTCAGCCCCGGCCCTTGTGCTGCTTGCTAATCCTCCCAATGTCCAGGGGCCTCCAGCTTCACATCCTCTTTCCTTGCAGCTCCAGACATCCTGAGCCCACGTCCTCCCAGCTCGGTGCAGCCATGAGTGCCGAGGTGAAGGTGACAGGGCAGAACCAGGAGCAATTTCTGCTCCTGGCCAAGTCTGCCAAGGGGGCAGCGCTGGCCACACTCATCCACCAGGTGCTGGAGGCCCCTGGTGTCTACGTGTTTGGGGAACTGCTGGATATGCCTAATGTTAGAGAGGTGGGTTCCTGGCCTGGGTAGCCCACAGGGAAGCTTGGGGCGAACGTTTGAAGTAGATGGGTGGGCAGGCAGGGCTCACTTTGCAACCCTATAACCGTTCAATTGAACAATATTAGGATGATGATTAACTGGCATCTTGCAGGGGTATGTGCACAAGTAAACTCTTAGATTCCCTTTGAGGATCAATGATCTGTGAAACCCAGTATTTTTAAAAAATATATATATATTGATTTTAGAGAGGAAGGAAGAGAGAGAGATTGAGACATCAGTGATGAGAAAGAGTTATTGATGGGCTGCCTCCTGCATGCCGCCAGCAACTTGGGCATGTGTACGTACTTGACTGGAATTGAACCTGGGTCCCCTCAGTCCACAGACCAACACTCTATCCACTGAATCAAACTGGCTAGGGCATATTTTTTTATTTTTAAGCAAAAGAACATGTGACTCAGAATAGGAGACCAGGTTCCAGCTTGTCTCCACCAATGTAATAGCTCTTATTAATCATGTCACCTTGATGAGGTCAGCTTTATTTTAGGGTCTCCGTGTTTGGTAGCTTATTTGGTTAGAACTTGTCCCACCATGCCATGGTTGTGGGTTTGATCCCTGGTCATGGCAAATGCAAGACTCAACTAATGAATGCATAAGTAAATGGAACAACAAGTAGAAAAAAGAAATAAATAAAAAATGGAGCTGATACTGCTCTTCACCATGGCTGTAGAAATCAGGTGAGGTTATTGGAAAGAGTAAATTCTGGTACAAATGGAAGGAATGAGTGTGAAATTGACATACCCTGTTCTCCCGCCCCCCACCCCTCTTTGCGCCATATGCAAATTCACTTAAGCTAGAGCATATAGAAAGTATCTTTTCCCCAAAGACATGTGGCAAGGTGCTAGAAACACAGTAGAGAGAGCTGTTCACACAGAAGTGGTAGAGTTAAGAATATACAATCCACAGTGTGTAGATTGCCAAGATGTATGAAACCAGCCCAAGTCCTGAACTGCTATGACAGTGGTAGGTGGGCAAACTGTGAATTAAGTTGTCAATGGCCAGTGATTGAGTCAGTGGATTTACCCTATTGGGATTACTCTGGTATAGAGAAGACTGGCTGCCTTCCTTCCCGGCTTTCCTCTGCAAAGGAACTAAGCACAGTCAATCAAGGTGAAGAAAAGTATTTATTGGATGCCTGTTTAGCACTCTGCTGCTTGTCTAGGAATGCCAGGAAAGTAAAAGATAACAGTACTTCATACACACACACACACACACACACACACACACACACATTTGGTTTTTTACAGAGAGGAAGGGAGAGGAATAGAGAGTTAGAAACATCAATGAGAGAGAAACATTGATCAGCTGCCTCTTGCACACCCCCTACTGGGGATGTGCCCGCAACCGAGGTACATGCCCTTGACCGGAATCGGACCTGGGACCTTTCAGTCCGCAGGCCGACGCTCTACCCACTGAGCCAAACCAAAGACAACAGTGCTTCTGAAGCTTACATTTCAGTTAGAGATCAGATGAATGGATATACATATACAGATCATTTATTTAGCAAGTTATTTATTGAGAGAGACAACTACTGATGCTTAACTCTGCTTGACCTCAGAGGATACCAAAGACTGGGCCTGTCATCTTGTTGAAGAGAAAGATATTCTTAGGCAACAACCTTAGGCAGGTTTTGATTAAGTGTCAGAAGGGGTGACCAGTGATAGGAAGAGGAGGTCTGGGTGGGCGGGTGATGAAAGCCTGGTGAAGCAGGTCTGGAGCAGAGGCCACAAATCCTATGGCTGTCTCCGCCATGCAGCTGTCAGAAATGAGTGAGGCTGCCAACACCGGTGTGGCTCAGTGGCAGAGCGTCGGTCTGCGGACTGAAAGGTCCCGGGTTCGATTCCGGTGAAGGGCATGTACCTTGGTGGCGGGCACATCCCCGGTAGGGGGTGTGCAAGAGGCGGCTGGTCGATGTTTCTCTCTCATCGACATTTCTAGCTCTCTATCTCTCCCTTCCTCTCTGTAAAATATCAATAAAATATTAAAAAAAAAAAAAAAAGAAATGAGTGAGGCCGAGGCAGGAGTCTGGTAAATTGGGGAGTATAGCAGACTGCCTAAAGAGAATCAGATTGACAAATATCCACACTAAATTTACAAGTAAAAAACACCATTTGCAATGTCTGGGGTGTGTGTGTGTGAGTGTGTAAAATATTGAACACTGAATGTTCTCAACTCTGAATTTAGGGTAGGAATTGGAGGCTGTGGAGGCAGAGGGCATTGTGATGGGGGCAGGGAGGTATAAACAAATGAGATGGAAATGACGCCTTTCTGTGGGGAGAGTGATCAGAGAGGCAGAGTTCCTTTCAGTGAGCCGTGAGAGCTAATGGAAGGGAATGACGGGGCCAGAAGGTGGGACTCAAAGCAGGGCAGGGCTGGGAGAAGGGTGAATAGAGGCCCATCTTGTCATCTCTTCCCTCATATTCTTGCAGCTGGCCGAGAGTGACTTCGCTTCCACATTCCGCCTGCTCACGGTGTTTGCTTACGGGACATACGCTGACTACTTAGGTAACCAGAGGGGCTGGAGCTCGGGAGTAGAGGGGGTGGGAGAAGGGCAGTTTCTGGAGGGACTTAAGAGAAATTCTCGAGATATCCTACTTAGATCCCTTAGGTACACAGGGTCAAATTCAAAACCTGACTCGGCATGGAAAACTTGAAGAAAAAAAAATGCAAGGGACAGAGGCTAGGCCTTCCCACAAAAAGATCAGAATTTCCTACTTTGTCCTTTTTTCCCCCAGCTGAAGCCCGGAATCTTCCCCCACTCACAGAGGCTCAGAAGAATAAGCTTCGACACCTATCGGTCGTCACCCTAGCTGCCAAAGTCAAGGTGAGTGGCAGTCAGTCCCCCAGTCATGAGCCACAGACCATCCTTTTGTATGTCCCTTGGCAAGGGCCATCTGAAGGGAATTGGTTCTGGGACAGCCTCTGATACACTGTTGCTTCTTCTGCCTTCCCCTCCGCATTCTTCCCAGATCTGTATCTAAACTCCCATCATCTGCAGCCTTTTTAGGCTGAGTATTTTTCTCTTAGTTATCTGTTTTGCTTTTATTTTTCAATCAACTTAAGTTCTAAGTAAAACATCTTTTGTGTGTGGGGTGTCAAAATAGCAACTGGGATGCCACTCACTGTTTTACAAGGGTCACCCTCCTTCCCACTATAGAACGGCCCCTGCAGACAGCCTCCACGCTCAGAGCTGGAACAAGGCTCTCGCTCCTGGTGAAGTGTTAACAATCCCCCTCCTGTCCATTTGCACTCTCCCAATCATTACTAGACTCTCCCATCATTCTAATGATTTTACTTAAACCAGGCTGTCTTTTGTGAGTAAGCCTGTTTGGAAGTATGCCGAGTATAAGTGGTAACAGTAACTGAACCTCTCCCACACACATGTTTCCATTATGCCAAGCTTCAAGCTCATGGTGAGCAGGTCTGTATGCTACCCTGGGCTTGGCCAGAGGATTACCACCCGGGCAGGTAATCACTTTCTTCCTCTGCTGTGAGAGGTGAAGGGAAGGGTGGTAGGAGAGCACAAGTCGTATATTTTATTTAAGATAGCCCTTCTCGTCCTGTTATTTATCAGGCAGTAATATTTATTTTGTGTTAGAACCAACCTTTCATTTATTTTTTTAAAAATATATGTTATTGATTTTTTACAGAGAGGAAGAGAGAGGGATAGAGAGTTAGAAACATCGATGAGAGAGAATCATCGATCAGCTGCCTCCTGCACACCCCCTACTGGGGATGTGCCCGCAACCAAGGTACATGCCCTTGACCAGAATCGAACCTGGGACCTTTCAGTCCGCAGGCTTTATCCACTGCCAAACCAGTTAGCGCTAGAACCAACCTTTTAGAAGAAGTGATTTGGGAATAGGAGTGGAGGGTAGACAGGTGCGCCTGGGCGGGGGGAAGGAGTGAAGAATCTTGGAAGCCCTTCTCTATGGCAGAACCTCACAAACCGCAGCCCGACCTCCCCGGCTCTAGTGTATCCCTTATGCAGTGCTGCTGGAGGCCCTCGCCCTGCGCAACGTGCGGCAGCTGGAGGACCTGGTCATCGAGGCCGTGTACGCCGACGTGCTCCGTGGCTCCCTGGACCAGCGCAACCAGCGGCTGGAGGTTGACTACAGCATTGGACGGGACATCCAGCGCCAGGACCTCAGCGCCATTGCCCGAACCCTACAGGAGTGGTGAGGCCCGGGTCCTGGCACTGTCCCTTTTCTTCCACCCCACGCAAGGGAGAGGTGCTTTGGAAGGTGAGGGCTGGGCTGCAGAGGCAGAATTCAAGAGGCTGAAGGGAAGTGAGCTCGTTCCTTCTGAGGCAAGACAGGAGGTGGTGTCCTTGGTATCATGTTTGGGGAGGGGAAGGTGAGTTGTGCTCGAGAGGATCCTCACCGGGAGGTTGGTTACCTTAGACTGGACTCAACCCATCAGTCTGTAACCAGCACCGTCCACAGGCCTGGGCCTGTTCCACTTCTGCTTTCTCTGTGTCCTTGTTTAACTTTAGTGAATTAGTACTCCTTTTTTCCTCTTTAGCAGCCCCTATCCCATTTTGGTCTTGAGTTCCTACTCCCAGCTTGCACATCACTTCCCTATACCTCTCTTATTCTACCTGAGTGTCCTCCTGGCTCCTGGGAATATTGTTCCAGGTCTTTTCCAGAGGCCTGGTGAGAGTTCCTAACTCAGCAAGGGTTTGCATCTCAGGATCTAGGGTTCTTTCTGCCTCTATTTTTAGTGAGTCTGTGATCACAACTCTCTTCTGCTGACACCTCTCTCCCGATCCCCGCAGGTGTGTGGGCTGCGAGGTGGTGCTGTCAGGCATCGAGGAGCAGGTGAGCCGTGCCAACCAGCACAAGGAGCAGCAGCTGGGCCTGAAGCAGCAGATTGAGAGTGAGGTGAGCCGGCCCGGGAGGGAGACAGACCCAGGCTCCGTCAGCCGGGCCAGCTGTCAGTGCGGAGGGGTTTGGACAGTGGCTGTCGCAGACAAACAAGGTGGGCGGGACTGTCAGGTTCTGGAACCTTCCTCGTTATCCCCCACCCCTTTCCTCCTGGTAGGTCGCCAACCTTAAAAAAACCATTAAAGTTACAACAGCAGCAGCAGCCGCAGCCACGTCTCAGGACCCCGAGCAACACCTGACTGAACTGAGAGAACCAGCTGCTGGCACCAACCAGCGCCAGCCCAGCAAGAAAGCGTCCAAGGGCAAGGGGTGAGCCAGGGTGGCAGGAACTGCCCGCTTCCGGGGCGCCTTGCTTTTTCCGCAGAGACCTGGCTGCCTTCGCTGCCTGTAGTCATTTGCAGGGGGTAGGGAATGGGGGGAACCCTCAGGGATTAGGGGATTCCTTGCAGCTTCTCTCTCTTTCTTCTCCTTGCCAGGCTCCGAGGGAGCGCCAAGATTTGGTCCAAGTCGAACTGAAGGGACTGTCGCTTTTCCCCCTGGGGATACAGGGTCCCAGCTGCCTGCCTGCCCCTCAGGAGCCCTCAGAGAGCCTTCCTGTGCCCCTGGCCAGCTGATAATTCTAGGTTCATGACCTTTCATCTCTCTTCTCCTCTCCCCTACCCCCAAGCATAGATCACACCTTCTCTAGGGAGGAGGCAAGTACAAGTCATGTTTTGTTGGTACTTTTTGTTTTATGTGACTTTATGTGTCCCATTGTCCCCCTCCCCTTCCCTACCATGCCCTCTCTCATATATTTTAAGAGACAGCACTGCCCTTGTTTATTATATGTCATTGAGTAGGTGGGGCTGCTGGTCTCCAATAAACCCACATGTGATGCTTGTCCTACCGCCCCACCCCTGCATGACTAATCCCTGATTCCTACTCCCTACCCCAGCCTATGTGGGCAGCATCTGCAGAGCCAGAGGGCTCCCATCTCTGTCCCCACCCTGAGGGTTCTGGGAGCTGGTCTGCCGTTCTAGGAGTCACTGGACACTTCCGTCCTAGGATTTTGTGATTTCTTTTCACCTCCCCTGGGGTGCTGGGAATGCTGCTGCTTCAGTGACCCCAGAGCCTCAGAAGGGCAGCTGTTTCTCAAGACGTTGAGAGAGAGTTCTTTCTTGGCCCTGGCTATCTTAGAAAGCCCGATGGCAAAGCTGGAAGAATTTATACTTCCTTTTTTGTGAGTTCTATGGAGAAGGAAAGGGGATATAGATTGTATTAAAAGAGAAAATAAATATATATATCTATATATATATATCTATATATAACATAACACAGAAATAAATCTATGAGAAGTCTATCTGTAAGCATGCCCCGAACTGGGTATCTTCTGTCTTTGTTATTTGTGGATGGGAAGACTGTTCGTTCCCAGTCCCCTTTACACCACGGTGCTGGAAAATGAAGAGAACCAGATACTTTGTGCCGAGTCTTGGCCTGCGCGACTTTGGACAGATTGCTCAGTATCTCAGCACTCGTCCGAAGCAGTGGCTACTTCGTGAGCATCAGCATGTCACAGGCACTGGAGATGCAAAGTGATGATCACTGTTCCAGTCCTCAAGGAGCTGGAGTTCAGCCTGTTTCCTTCCACCTTAAATAATTACAGGGGGCCGAAACTGGTTTGGCTCAATGGTAGAGCGTCGGTCCGCGGACTGAAAGGTCCCTGGGTTCGATTCCGGTCAAGGGCATGTACATTGGTTGCGGGCACATCCCCGGTAGGGGGTGTGCAAGAGGCAGCTGGTCGATGTTTCTCTCTCATCGACGTTCCTAGCTCTCTATCTCTCCCTTCCTCCCTGTAAAATATCAATAAAACATTAAAAAAAAAATAATTACAAGGGGAAGGTTGACAGTACACTTGAGGTTTTGCATCAGAACCACAGAGCGCAGAGCTGCAGTAAGAAGTCAGGCTCTTGTCCCCCCTCCCAGGCACAGCTTCCCTGGCCTTTATTGAGGGCTGGTCTTGGCCTCGTGCACTGCTGTGTACTCCCTGGAATTGGGAAGCTCTAGTGGGGGACAGTTCTCCCCTCCACCACCCACCCCAAACCACCACACACACACACACACACACACACTCTTGCATGTGAAGCAGTTGCCTCCTGAGAGTCCCAGATCTTATGCTATTCTCTACATGGAGATTTAGGACAAACCACTCTATTGGTCCTAAAGGTATCAGTTACAGAACTAGAAAATGGAGTGGAATTCTGAGAGTTGTTATTTTATATATTTTAAATATATATTTTATTGATTTTTCACAGAGAGGAAGAGAGAGGGATAGAGAGTTAGAAACATCGATGACAGAGAATCATTGATCAGCTGCCTCCTGCACACTCCCTACTGGGGATATGCCCGCAACCAAGGTACATGCCCTTGACGGGAATTGAACCCGGGACTTTCCAGTCTGCAGGCCGACGCTCTATCCACTGAGCCAAACCGGTTTCGGCTATTTTATTTTTTAATTAAAGTGGGCTGGGTAAGCTATGGAGACTTAATGGGACCACTCCAAAGAGCCCTACTTCGGGAGTTGACACTCCTGGCTTCTCATTTTAGCTTTTCACTAGGTAAGCATAGTAAGTCTGTTGCATCTTGATTCTCAGTCTCTACCTCTGAAATAAACCCTTTCTACCTCCCACACCTTCCAATGTCTAGAAGTTGCTCTTTCCTAGCTAGGCTTTAAACCTGTCTGCCTTTGCCCATGCCCATTTTTCTCTTGAACTTATACGTTTTCTTGCAAGCTGGTTGCAGCTAATGGCCCACTAACTTCCTGACCTCTCTAGCTCCATCCTTTAGTGGGTGGCTCTAGAAAGTAGTGTGTGCTGGGCTGGGACTGCCTGCCTAAATATCCAAAGAAGGGGGCCCTTCACAGCCCCAAGGACATGCCACTGCGATTTGTCTTTGACTTGCAAAGATGGGCTCTTGGCTACCAAGGAAGGCATGGAGAAGAGGGAGTAGAGTATTTGTGGGGTCAGTTTTTGAGCATGAAATCTGGTTCAGGATTTAGGGGTTCCATGTATAACTAAGCCCAGGGCAGCAGGAAAACCTTCCCAACCAAGAATCTTATCACCACGTGCACTCTCACACGCTCATCCCTAACTACAGCAGTCTTAAATGACCTTGGGGCTGGACCACTATGGTAAGAGGAGGAAGAAGAGAAGCTTTCATGAGAATTCAGAGTTCACGCACATGAAACAGATGACACTTAAAAGATTAAAAGTCTCTGAAGCTAAAAATGGCGGTTGGACTGGTGTCTATCTTTATGCACAAGAAAAACAGAGACAATGTCTGCAGTCAGTGTTTTGTGAAATCCAGTTAAAGAAGAAATTCTCCACTTAGGTGCATCTTCCAACATGAGCGGAAAGAAAGGCGTTTAGAGAGACAAATCTAGGCGGTGTATTAGTTATATATTATTGTGTACAAATTATTCCAAAACTTGGTGGCTTCAAGCCACATATTTATTAACTCAGTTCCTATGTTTTGGTATTTGGCACAACAGCTGGGTTTTCTGCTTTAGGGTCTCTCACGAGGCTACAAACAGTACTCATTAGGGCCATGTTATTTCAAGGTCCCAGTGGGAAGGACTTGGTTCCAAGCAAGCTCAGTGATTGTCAGCAGGATTCACTGCAGAGGTGGAGGGACTGAGGACCTCATTTCCTGCTGACTTGGGGTCAGAGGCCATCCAGGTAGTCTCCATCCAAGCAGGAGACCACATCAGTAAGGTGAAATAATTATCTTTCTATGATAACTGCTAATAATGTAAGCTAGTATTTATAAGTGTTTACTATAATCAAACAGTATCTTAAGTGCTTTATGTATTTAAACACTTAATTTACACAAGGACCTTCTGAGATGGTATGATGATCCACTGCTCAAAATGACAAAAGAGATATGAAGATGTTATGTAATTTGCCCAGGGTCTCACAAATTAAGTGGAGAAGGCACACGGCACCCTGTCTCCCATGCTCCTAAATGCATGGAGCAGCTGAGAGCTCAGAGAAGTAAATGGTAGCAGGCAAAAAAAAAAACAAAATTCAAAGTTCTGCTAAAAAATGGTGAGTTCACCATTTTTCCTCCTCCAGTATCATCCAAAATGGACTCAAAGGCAGCCAGAACCTGAAATAGACATCAGATGTGAACTTGAAAGAGCTCTATGGAGCCTTCTATTGCAGGTCTGAGGAGCAGAAAGGGACTCCTAAGAGTTAGATTGGGGAAACCACATTTTCCCCCCCTTTCTTCTACCGCCAGCCCCAAGCACACCATGGTGGTGACAGCTGCAACAGTGACAGCAAGAGTGGCTGAGCAGGTACTTAACATTCTGAGAGGAGAATCCACATCTCTGACCAGAAGAGTTATGGTCCCAGTGTGAGTCAGATCCCCTCTGCTTTTTTCTTTCTCTGTTCTCTTGAGGCTTAGCCCAGACATAGTGGGAAATACCCAGCAGACTGGAGAAAATAAAATCCCAACTTTTGGTCAGAGGATTGGGACGGAAAGCCCCCAGAGAACCAGAAAGTGTCAGAAAGGTCACAGGAGGAAAATCAAGAGACCAGCCCCACGGAATTGTGTGTTAACTCCTATGCTCACCTCTGATTGCACAAGCATGGATCTGACCCTAAATAGCTTGCCAAAGCTTTCTGAACTGAGCAAAGGATGGACCACTGTCCAAGTCTGACTGACTGGCCACTGGATGGGACACATGTAGAGTTGATCCAAATACCACCACAAAATTACACTGATATTGAACCACAATACAAAGAAGAAAAGTTGCTGCCTGAACCCAACCTAATTAATTGCCTGTAAAAACAACATTGTCCTTAGGATTTTAATAAGATCCAGAGTCAATATTCAAAATATCCAGGATATAATATAAAATTACTCAGCATACAAAGAAATCACCAGGGAAAAGACAACCAACCCAAGATGGCAGAGGTGTTAGAATTGAAAGCAAAGACTTCACAGCAGTTAATATGATCATATTGGAAGAAGAAAGGGAGAATTTCTTAAAACAGGTGGAAAGGAAGTTTCATCCAAGAAGTAGAAGAAATGAAGAAGAATCGATTGACATTTTGAACTTAAAAATAGAAATAACCAAAATAAAATAGTCACTGGATAGGTTTATTAGCAGAAAGGAGTAGACAGGAACAAGTGAGTTTGAAGGTAGATCATTATAAATTATGTACTCTAAAACAATAGACAAAAAAAATGTATTTAAACAAACCACACCAGATCCTCAGGAACCTGTGGGACAATATTAAAAGGTCTAACATGTCAACAGTGTCCCAGAAGTTGTGGAGAAAATGTGACCTATGCACCAAGAGGTCACAGGTTTGATTACTGGTAAGGCACATGCCTGGGTTGCAGGCTCATCCTCAGTAGGGTTCCTGCAGCAGGCAGCCAATTAGTGATTCTCTTTCATCATTAATGTTTCTTTTCTCTCCCTCTTCCTCTCTGAAATCAATATATAAATATATTTTATTGATGTTTTACAGAGAGGAAGGGAGAGAGAGAGCTAGAAACATTGATGAGAAAGAAACATCCCACTGTGGATGTGCCTGCAACCAAGGTACATGCCCTTGACCGGAATCAAACCTGGGACCTTTCAGTCCGCAGACCGATGCTCTACCAGTGAACCAAACCGGTTTCGGCAATAAAAATATATTTTTAAATAAATAGTGCAAAACTGACAGATGTCAAAGGAAAAATGGGCAAATTACAATTGTAATTGAAAAGTTCAAAATTCTTTTCCCAGTAATCAAAAGAACAAGTAAACAGAAAATGACCAAATATACAGAAGTATATAGAACCAAATTATACCATTAGCCAACAGGATCTAATTAAAATTTATAGAACACTCCCCCAACACAGAATACACTTTTTACTTTCAAGTGTGTGCTGAACATTTACTGAGATATACTGTCCTGTGTCATAAAACTGAACAAATTTAAAGAATCAGTCATATAAAGGATGTTTTCTGACCATAATGGAATTATAAGTAGAAGTCAATAACAGAAAGCTTGCAGGGAACTCTGGTCCAAACATTTGGAAACTAAACACATTTCTAAATAACCTATGGATCAAAGAGAAATTAGAAAATATTGTGAACTTAACAATAAGGAATATATAAAACTAGAGGCCTAGTGCATGAAATTTGGGTAGGGTAGGATCCCTAGGCCTGTCCTGATATCAAGGCCCATCAGGTTCCCTGCCTCCCCACCTCATTCCCTCACTCCCTCAGCGCCCCACCACCACTGCAGCTGGTCACCCGCCATGTTCTTCACTGCCCCCTGGTGGTCAGCGCACATTATAGCAAGTGGTTGAACTCCCGAGGGGACAATTTGCATATTAGCCCTTTTTTTTCTTTTTAAATATATTTTTTATTGATTTTTCACAGAGAGGGAGAAGGATAGAGAGCTAGAAACATCGATGAGAGAGAATCATTGATCAGCTGTCTCCTGCATATCTCCCACTGGGGATGTGTGTGCAACCAAGGTACATGCCCTCGACTGGAATCGAACCCGGGTTCTTCCAGTCCACAAGCCGATGGTCTATCCAGAGCCAAACCGGTTTTGGCCATATTAGCCTTTTATTATATAGGATACCAAAATATATTGGATGCAGCTAAAGCAGTGACTAAGGGAAGAAATCATAGTATCAAATGCTTATATTAGAAAAGTCTGAAGTCAACAATCTAATTTGTACCTTGAGAAGGTATATAAAGAATTGGAGAAATAAACACAAAGCAAGCAGAAGAAAAACAAGAGCAGCAATTAATGAATTGAAAACAAAAATAGAAAGTCAATGAAACCAAAAGTTGAATATTTAAAATGATCAATAAAATTAATAAATTTCTTGTCCTGGCCGGTTTGGCTCAGTGGATAAAGCATTGGCCTGTGGACTGAAGGGTCACAGGTTTGATTCGGCCAAGGACACATGCTTGGGTTGTGGGCTCAATCCCCAGTGGGGAGCATGCAGGAGGCAGCTGATCAATGGTTCTCTCCCATCATTGATATTTCTATCTCTCTATCCCTCTTCTTTCCTCTCTGAAATCAATAAAGAAATATATTTTTATATAAAAAATTAATAGATCTCTAGTCATACTGATAAAAGAATAGAGAAGACATGTTACTAATATCAGGAATAAAAGAGAAGATACCACTACAAACCCCACAAATATTAAAAAGTTAATAAGCCCTAGCTGGTTTGACTCAGTGGATAGAGCCTGCGGGACTGAAGGGTCTCGGGTTCAATTCTGGTCAAGGGCATATGGCCAGTAGAGAGTGGGCAGGAGGCAGCCAATCAATGATTTTCTCATCATTATGTTTCTCTCCCTCTCCCTTACTCTCTAAAATCAATAAAAATATACTTTAAAAATTAAAAAGTTAAGGGACTATGACAAACATAAATTCAATTTCTTAGATTAGATGGATCAACTCCTTGAAAGCCACAAGCTACCAAAACTCACCCCAGGAGAGAAAGATATAAATATAAAATACACAATTATAAACCTTTTAGAAGATAAAATAGGAGAAAATCTTAGCTTCTGGAATTAGCAGTGTCCTTAAATGCCACACCAAAAATGTTATTCATAAGAGAAAAAAGTGGTAAGTTGGACTTCATTAAAATTTAGAACTTTTGCTTGGTGGGAGAAAAAGTCAAGAAAAGGAAAAAAGCTACAAAATAGGGGAAAATACTTATAAATCCCTATGCAACAAAGAGCTATCCAGAATATACCCTAAAAACTCAATAGGAAGAAAAGAAGCCAATTTTGAAAAATGGCTGACAGGCAGTTTATTAATGAGACTGTAATGATGGCAAATAAGCACATGAAGATGTTCAACATCATTAGTCATCAGGGAAATACAAATTAAAATCATGATGTGGTATCTATTAGAATAAGTACCTACACACCCAATAGAATGGGTGAAATAAAGTACTTGACAATACCAACTGCCTGCAAGGAAGCAAAGCAACTGGAACTCTTGCTTTGCTGGTAGGAATACAAAATGGCGCAGCTACCCAGGAAAACAGTTTGGCATTTTCTTATAAAGTTAAATAAATATACACTTACCATGTGACCTAGCAAAACCACTCCAATTCATTATAAAGAAACAAATATGTTCACACAAAAACGTGTATAGGAATGTTTATAGCAACTCTTCATAATTGTCAAAAACTGGTGAATGGATAAACAGACAATACCAGTAGAATACAGCTCAGCAATAAAAAGGATTGAACTATTAATACGTAACAACATCATGAGTGAATCTAAGGGCTAAATAAAGCCGAGCGAAAGAGCCACTCTCAAAAGGTTACATACTACATGACTTCATCATATGACATTCTGGAAAGGCAAAACTCTAGCAATGGAGAACGAATCAGTGGTTGCCAAGGGTTAGGATTGGAGGAAGGGTGTGACTACAAAGACAGCAGGAGAGGGTTTGGGGGTAATGGAACTGTTTTGATCCTGATTGTGTTGGTTTACCCAAATCTACTATGCGTTAAAACTCAGAAAGTGTACACACAGCAGCTTTACAGTATGTAAAAACAAATACAATATTTAAACAAAACAAATACTAGGCTACTGGCAATCCATCGTTTTAAACACTAGGCTGTTGGGTAAATTTAAAAAAATTTTTTAAAAAATATATTTTATTGATTTTCCACAGAGATGAAGGGAGAGGGATAGAGAGCTAGAAACATCGATGAGAGAGAAACATCGACCAGCTGCCTCCTGCACACCCCCTGCTGGGGATGTGCCCACAACCAATGTACATGCCCTTGACCAGAATGGAACCTGGGACTCTTCAGTCCGCAGACCGACGCTCTACCCACTGAGCCAAACCGGTTTCGGCTAAAAAAAAAAATTTAAGTCACGGAGCAACTTTTCATTTAAAGGAGGCCCCGTTGTAAATCATTCTGTACAGCATATTAGTATCATTTGTGTCAATTTGGATTTTGAGTCCCGGCTCTTGCAGTGCTACTAGGTAGCTATATGGTGTTCAACAAGTCACCTCTGTTCCACAGTAAAGTAGGAGTTGGGGTTTGGATAGCTGTAATTGTCGCTAAGCTACCTTGGAATCACCTCCAACCTCAAGATTCTGCTTTAGTAGGTTGGGGTGGTAATTCTGACCTGCTGCCACATTTGGGAACATACTGAGGTGATCTCTAAGGTCTCTTCCAACAGAAATGATATCTTATAGTCTGCTTAAATGAAGGGCTATCTGTATTGGGAATCAATTTCTGACCTTCCCTGCCACATTCTCTGTGAATTAGGAACCCACCCCCGACCCAGATCCCACCAGTAGTTTTCTAAGAGCCTAGCTTTGCTTACTTTCATCACACCATTTTCCACCTGTCACTTTGACTTTTCCGAGGTATTTCTGCTCCCTCTTTCAGAGACTCAGTCCCACATCTCTAACCCTTCCCACGGCCCCTTCTCTCCCCTCCTCCAGCTTCATATGTCCAAATGTCCTTTGCCTCAGAGCCCACAGACACATGGCTGACATCCTGGATGGAGAACACTGACATCTTGGGGCTAATTGTCCAGAACCTGTAAGTTCTCCAGGTGGCAGGAGACAGGCTAGATGAAGAGGATGGGATGGACGCTGGGGCAGCACCCTGTTCTCCGAAAGATAAGGTCTTCGGGGCTGATGGGAAGAATCAGAAAGGGCAGAGAAAGGGCAGGGAATTCTGACCTCACCTCAGGGCCAAGGACCTGGGCCCAAAGCAGGAAGCACCACTGCTCCTCCTTGTCCCTGGAAATCCATTCACGGAGGACATTGACTCTGGGAAGGCTCAGAGCTATCAGCACCCCACAGGGGGACTCTAGGCTCACCTACTCCAGCAGCTCTGCCAGCCTTGGGCACCCCAACCCCTTGAGTGATCTTCCCTCCGGCCCTCCCAGCCCCATGGCCCTCACAGGGTCTCCCCAGGGGTGGAGGCCAGCTGGGAGGCTCCCTGTGAGGACCAGCTATTCAAAGTCTTTTATCCGAGTGCCCTCCTTGGTTGCTTATCTTTCAGCATCTCCTCTGCCCAAATGACCCTATCGTCATCTCTCCAGCACCTCCTCTGCCCAAATGTCCCTATCGTCATCTCTCCTCCTCTCGTGTGGCTTCACCTGGCTCCCCTCTCCTGTCTGAAGCCCCCCAGGGACGTCTAAGGGGGAGAAAGGGGAAGGCTACTTTTTTCTTGTTCCTGGCCCAACTGGAATGGCCTGAGAGAAGGAACCCTTGACTCTTGTTGCTCCTTCAGCCTCATTCCCAGGACTGGGAGCTTAAGGGCAGGATAGGTATATAAAGTTAAGTGGCCTGGAATATGTGGGCTAGGAGACCAGCCCTCGTTCTCTGGGTAGCCTGTTTCTATAGCTCGGGACTGAGTAGGCGTCACTGGGCAAAAGGTGTTACTAGAACCCGAAGCCCTTTGCTAGCACAGGAGGGGGGAAATCTCAAACTGCAAGCGGGGCGGGATCAGAATGGCCCAAAACATTTGTTTCTACTGGCTGGTCTGTGAACTGAGCGATGACAAGGTGAAAGATGACAGTTGTTAGCTGGGAGAAGGGAGGGCTTGAGGCTGATCCAAGGCCAGCAAGATGGAAGTTCAGTTGTGTCTAGAAGTATTTTAGGAGTCCTGTGGAAGGAATGAAGGATGAGGACCAGAGAGAGCACTGAAGGAGCCCGACTGAGACAGAGTAATTGGGGAGAAATCATTCACATCCCACACTGTTTCTCCTCTGTGTCAAAAACTTTCTCTGGACTATCCTCATCACCACTGCCACAGTGTCAAGAAAGGCCATTTTACAAAACAGGAAACTGATGTTGAGAGATGAAGCATCTTCCCCAGAGCTGTAGGTAAGTTCTAGAATCACCTGAACTGCTGAGAACAGGCCTGCGGAGCAGGTGTTGGGTTGAAGGGAAGACCTCACCCAAGAACAGGGAGCAGGGGTGAAAATTAGTTCAAGTGTCTGAAAGCCAGAACCCAAATGGGAGAGCTTGTGACTCCCCTAGATGGCAAGGGCAACCCTTGCCCTGCTACAGCCCCCACTCAGAACTACACCCATGTGGGCACTGAACAGAAATCCAGGGTGAGACTGGGCACTACTGGAGCTTAAGGTTTTGTAGCGAGAAGGAACCCACACAGCTGAGGTCCAGGGAGGCACATGATCTGCCCAAGACCGCGTGGCTAGGTTGGTGGCAGAGCTGAGTGGAAGACCCAGCCTCTGGGCGCCTTCGGGAACTCCAGTGCTGCTTCACGGCCGCCTCCTCAGGAGACTGGGAAGGCTACACCCGCTGCTAGAGGACGTGAGTGTGTGTCTATCTGGACAGAGCACATTACACTCGAAGCTGAGGGCTGTGGACCCTGAGTTCCATCAACCATAACTTGGCACCCAGCACCCAGGTGGAGGTTGGATTAGCTATACCTTTTTAACCTCTGGGATTCTTGAGTTCTGGTGTGGGTTTCTTTGTTTTTATTCATTTCTAAAGAGAAAGGGAGAGGGAGATGGAGGGAGACAGAGACAGAGACCCAGAGAGGAAACAAACATCGATGTGAGAAACAGATCAGTTGCCTCCTGTGTGTACCTCAACTGGGACCAAACCCATGACGAGGCATGTGCCCTGACCGGGAATCAAACCGGTGACCTTTCAGTGCACAGGATAACACTCAACCAACTGAGATTCTTGTATTCTTTCTAGTTTGAATTGATTCCCTCGACCCTGGTCATGCCTCTTCACCAACCCTGTTTAATAAGACTTAACAGCACCTGCCTTGGCCTACAAAGCTAGTGTTCGCTTGTTGAGCTCAACATCATCTCTCTGCTCAGTGAGCAACTAGACAAATCCTCTTGAACCTATTTACCCATTAAAACCTATTTATCCTCTGTGTTGAGAGAATTCAGAGCCTTGAATTTTGGGTGGTGGTGGATGGATGTTTTGCCTGTTTTCCAACTGGAAAGAACTGGAGATTTTTTTAATTAGAGGAAACCATCATCACTCATACACGCATTTGTCATCACTAATAGGTTCCCGAGAGAAACAGAGTGACCCATTTGCCTGAGCCAGGTCAGGCAGCAGTGAGTGTCTTGAGAAATTTGAGCACTTCATGCCCTTCCAGTGCCGCTCAGGTTCCAGGTTAGCTTTCCCCTCCGGTCTCCTTCCCGGGGCTCAAATTCTCACCAACTGGCCGTGGAGGGTTTGAAGAATGTTTGGTGGAATGTTGCTGACCCCAGGGTTCCTCCCACTTGAAGGCCTGCGTAGGGTTATTTGGACTCCTTCCTGCTCCGTACCACAGCGTTCCCACCCACAGCCCATGGGAGAGACTGTGCCCGGGGGACAAGGGGCAGCAAATTCCTCAGGCACCTATGAGATGTGCCCTACATTCCCCCTGACAAATGAAGTTACAGCAGAAGCGAGGGAAGACAGCTGCTTACACTGCCTCCAGCCCAGCGGAGTCCCTTTGCTGCTTCTCCTCTGCAGTCCCAATGTCATTACCATTGAGGCCCTGGGACTGAACTTGAGTTATGAAGACAGAAGAAAGGAGATGACGAGGAGGAGACAAGAGGGTTGAAATTGAACAGGGGAAAAAATTAAAAGTAAAGCCAGAATGCCACTTGGTGTTTTTTTCCCCATTCTCCTTTATTCCTTAAACATCTAGTTACAAGTTGCACAAACAAAAAATAAAGGTAGAGGACACAGGGAAGATTTTTGTGATGTGTAGGAGGTGGGAAGGGGAAGGGTTGAGAACCGGACCTCTCTCCACACTCAGCCCTGACGGAGGGCTATGACCCCGGCAGCAGGGGAGCTGCGGGGGAGGTGGGCAAAGATCCAAGGTAGCTGAGGGAGGGAGGAGGCCCCTAAACTCAGAGCTCCCCACAAAAGCCTTCAATGTATGGCAGGGGTAGAATGGGGAAGGTGAGGGGGTTCAAAGATGGAGCAGCAAAATGAAAAATCAAGTTAGTGGATACGGGAGAAGTGGAGTCACTGTGGGGAGGGAATTAAAGAAGGAAGATGTAGATAAAGGGGGCGGTGAAAGGGTCTCCCTGAGACTCCAGGGAGAGTGGGGGGCCAGCTTGCCTGTTAATTTAATATTAAAGTGGGAGCGGGAGCTGGAGAGGAAACAGTTACATCGGGGGATGACTTGTCAGCCTCTCAGCCTGTACCTAGAGGGGGAGAGAGATGAGCAGAAGTCAAAAAGAAGACAAATGATAAAAGCCAGGAGTCGGGGTTTAGTCCCTATTCGGGTGAGAGTTCTTTCTGCAGCAACTAAAACTTCTATCGAAGGCGGTATGTGCTAGGCCCCTGGACTGTTTCTGCTCAGCAGAGCAATGTGCACAGGTGCATCCCCACCCTCCCTCCTGTGCGTGGCACCGTCCAGTTCCGCCCCTCAGGTACTTACAGGAGAGGCTGAGGGCCCAGGGCCCTCACCAGTCATAGCGGCGGGACTGTCGGGAGGGGGAGTCCTCGGGCGCCTGTATGGCCAGGCGGGGAGGCCCCTCGGTCCTTCGGCCTCCGCCCCCTGAAGCCTCGTGCCTTCGAAATTCCAGAGGGCGCTGCTGCCGGAATCGGGACGTCTCTCTCCGCCACTCGTCATCGAACGCAGCGGCCTCACCTGAAGAGGAGAGACCAGACACCATCGGTGGGCGGCCCGGCTTCCGGAGGGAGACGCAAGGGTGAGCCACAGGCTTCCGGGACAGAAACTGCCGTGAAGGCTGAGAGCAGGGGTTTGGGCATGTGTGGGGGAGGGCAAGTTTATTTAGCAATTTTTGGTTCAATGTGGTTCCTAGAAGCCACTAGCAGGCCTAAGGCATGATCACTGGGGAAGGAAGTCAGGAATGGGATAATTTATTTACTTAAGGAGCAGAGTCCCAAGCACACAAAAAGTATTTGATAAATATTTTTTGATTAAAAAAAAAAAAGAGAAATAAAAACACCAAAATGGTTCCAGATGGAGAGGGTAGATTACTATCAATCTCTCACTTAGGTGACAGAGTTTGCCCCTCCCTGGTGACCTGACTCAGCCCCACAGCTGACAAGGCTCCAAGTGAGGTAAGAATATAGGGCTCACCATCACCCGGCAGGTGTGACTCAGTGGTTGAGCATTAACCTACGAACCAGGAGGTCACGGTCTGATTCCCAGTCAGGGCACATGCCTGAGGTACAGGCTCGCTCCCCAATGGGAAGCATGTAGGAGGCAGCCGATGGATGATTCTCTCTCATCATTGATGTTTTTATCATTATCTCTCTCCCGTCCTCTCTGAGATCAATAAAAATGTTAAAATAAATAAATAAAAGAAATGTGGGGCTCACCATATTTTGCCAAAAAAAAAATATCTATGGATGTAGGGAGGAAAAGCTGCTATCTCCTAGTTCACAGAAACTGGACTAGGGGCTACGGAAGAGAAGCTGGAAGGAGGTGAGCAGCAAGGAAGGCTCACTTTCATCCAGGTTGATGTAGTCCTGCCGCTCTTCCTGGTCCCCGGTGCGGTGGTTTCGGGAGCGCTGGAGGATGTGAGCCCGGTCTCGGATGTGGTGTCCGATGGACATTTGCTCTAGTCCGCTGTCCGAGTCCCGCACGGTCCTCCGAGTCTCCCGGATCTGGGCGGAGGCAGAACACGGCACCTTCAGCTGCCCCTTCCGAAGCCCAGGCCACGCCAACGCGGGCCAGGCAAACCACCCACACTCAATCTTGAAAAAAGAGGGCAGGGATTCTGCGGCTGCCATTCAAATCCAACTCACCCCGCCCGGTGCCGAGCGCATCTCGGACGTCTCCTGGTAGACCTTGGGGGCACCGTCACCCGAGTTGGAGTAGGAGATGACCGTGGAGGAGGAGAAGGTCTGGCAGTTGCCTCCGGCAGTCATGTGTTCCTGAGGAGGAGAGGGTCCAGGGGGCTCGAGGGGAGGGGCTCAGAGACAGGCTCCTCCCCCCAGCTGCCCGTTCTTGCTCCTATCCTCCTCACAGAATGTGAAAGTAAGAGAACGTCAGGACTCATCATCACCCCCAAATCCCTCTGAGCGCAACGATGAAAAAGTCCCGCCTGGCCAGTGTGGCTCAACGGTTGAGCACTGACCCAAGAACCAAGAGGATTCCCAGGCAGGACACATGCCCAGGTTGCAGGCTTGATCCCCAGTGGGGAGATGTGCAGGAGGCAGCCAACTGATGTCTCTCTCTCTCTTTCCCTTCCCCTTCCTCTCTCTCTAAAATCAATATGAACATATATAAAAAAGAAGGACTTTAAGAGATTGAGCCTTGATTGCATATTTCCTAAGAGTGCTGCTGCTGCTGCCGCTGCTTGGCACTCAGGCCTGAGAGCAGACACCGGAGCCCAGCGTTTGAACTCTCGGGGTTCAGTTTCTTTACCCAGCATGACCCCTTCTCTATCACTCTTCCCCACTCCTCCGAGGGCTCAAGGTGGTGCCAGAGACGAAACAGGAGTCTCACCATGTTTCCGATCATGTCGTTCATCATCCCAAACATGTCCATGAAGCCACCGGACTGCGGAGAGACGGAGAGCAGAGTGAGCTCAGAGATAACCTCCCCTCCCATCCCGCCCTCCTCTTCCTCACGCCTGGCAGGCCCTTTGTCATTCTTCATGGACCTGTCTCTCTCCCTGTAACTGCAGCCTCCTCCTCAGCCTCCAAGGCTGTTCTGGTCCGATTTCCCTCTTCCTGCCTGCCCTGAGTATGCCGATGTCACTGGACTCTCACGTGTAAAGGTGGTGGGCATGAGCTTGCACAGATAATCTTCGAAAAGCCACGTCTAGGGGGCCCTTCACCTGCACCTCCCTCCTGAAAAGAACAAGCTTTCCTAGACCAGTACGTTTTCCTAGTGAGTATGGCTCCTACAAGGACAGAAGTCCACGTTAGCGTCTTTACCTCACAGGCCCATAGCACACAGCAGGCCCAGAGCTTTGAGAACACTATACAAAGTTCCTATAGGGTTACCCGTAAGGCTGTTCTGGAGAGGCACATTTGGAAGTAATATCTAAGGGTATACAGTGTATCTGAGGCGGAAGGACACAAGGAGATCAGAACTCACCATTCCCAGCATCCCGAAGGGAGAGACAGCCCCAGCCTACAGGAACACAGAGAGAACAGGCATGAGCGACCACAGCCTATCTCGCCGCAATCCCAAACCTCGCCCGTGGCCTCGGCTGGTTTTCCACCCTCCCCTCAAAAGGGCGTCGCTAAGCCCTTCTTCCAGACTCCTTCCCCCTACTCCTCGTGGATCCCACTCTGCTAAACTGGCTGTCGCGCAAGAAAAGCCAGGCGCGTCACTGACCACCCTCCGACCTCTCTTCGGGCCTCAGGTACGCCGCAGCCCCGTTACCTGCATCCTGCGGCTGGCAGGCCTGGTCCCGGGCACGCTGCCATCTGTAATGCTGAGGAAGGGGCTGTACCCAAAGCCGCCCGACAACATCCGGTTCATATGCTGACGGTGAATAGCAAAGGGGTCCCTGTGGAGTGAGTACCCGGTATGGATGGCAGAAGGGCCAGGCAGTCAGCCGCTCCCCTCCTCCCCCAAAGAAACGGGTCCTCGGGGGGAGCAGCGGCACCGATGTCTGCTTCCCCTCAGGTTGGAGCTGGACCCGGAGCTGAGGATGCAGCCGGTACACACAATGGGCACCCACATGTCTGCAGGAACTCCTCAGACACCCCAAGTGGAGTGGGATGAGTACCTAGAGCGTGAGTGGGCGGGAATACTCACATCAGGAACATGGGATCCTCCGGCTCCGCATCCCTCATGAAGCGGAACATCCTGATTTTAGCTCCTGGGGGCTCCGCGCTGTAAAGAGGAGAGGCCCTTGGAGGCAGCCGGGCTTTGCACCCCCGCTCAGGGTAGGGGCTCCCGCAGCACTCACCGTCCCTTCCCCACACAGTGGCTGCCCTCCGGCCCCAAACGCCGGTGAGGCCTTCCTCCAGGTGTCACCACCACCCTGGGGGGGGTGGGGGGGGAGAGAAGGGCTCTCCAAACCTCTCGGAAGGAGGGCCCTGGACAATGTCCAAGCCTCTCAGTTTTCTGCTTCTTCTCCCCCCACTCACAGCCATCCTCTCCCCAAAGCCCGGGCCAGAGGCGGATACCCCCTCCCTCCCCGGCGACACTGCTCCGGATGCGAGTGCCCAGTGCCGGCCCTGCACCCCGCGGTGACCCCCGGCCTCCCCGCCCCCTCCTCCCTCCCAGATGCTGCCGGGCCTCCCCGGGCGGCCCCGTGGTCGCCGCCGCGCCGCCGGCGGGCTCCCCGGCCCGAGCTCTCCGCCGGGCAAAGCCACTGGGAGAGGCGGGCCTGCCGCTCCCTCCCCTCCCCGCGACCCGGGCCCGCGGCCCCTGCAGCCCCGCTCCCGCCCGGCCTCACCGGTCCCCGCCTCGGGCTCAGCGGCCCATCCGGCCGGTCTCGCCTCCCGCGCGCTGCAGACCCAGGGCTGGCGGCGCCGGACGCACGGTCGGTCGCGGCTCGGGCTCGCTCCTCGGCCGGCCTGCCGCGCCGCCGCCGCCTCCCGCCGCCGCCACCTCCGTCCGTACCTCCCGCGGCCCACGGAACCCGAACCCCGGCCAGGCCCGGGCGGAAGTGACGTCACGGCGGGGACGCCCGCCCCGGGGCGGCCCGCGGGGCCCCGCCCGCCGGCGGCGCGGGGAGGGGACCTGGGCCGCGGGGCGGGGGGCGGGGAGGGCAGGGCGCGGGGTCCTCTGGGGACAAAGGGTGATGGTGGAGCTGGTCGGCCACCTGGGCTCGGGGTCTGCTGACGGGAGGGGGCTCCCTGTAAGGGTTTGGGGGTGAGCCGAGGATGCGTGGCCGGCGAAGGATGGGGCCGGGCGGGGCGGCACGTTCACTCGGGCGAAGGAAGAGGACGGGGGGCGGATTCGCATGGGGGACGCGGGGCGGGGCAGGCTCCCCGGAGAGGACCGGACGGGGCGGACCCCGGGGGAGCCCGGAGCCGGCTTGGGGCCGGAGAAGCGCTCCGCCCCAGGGGCAGGAAGGGCGGCGATTCCGCAGGGGAGCGCCGGGGGCAGAGGCGTGGCCGCGGCGGGGCGCCGGGGGCGGGGACGGCGCCGCCCCGTCCCGCCGGCTCGGCTCGGAGCGGCGGGCGGGGCGGAGTCCAGGTGTGTGGGCGGGACTCGGCCGCCAGATGGCGCCCTTCGGTCAGGCTGGAGCGACCGCCCCTGGGGAACTGGATTTGGCGAGGTTCCCCACCCGCTCCCTTGAACCCTACCGTGAGGGTCTGACTGGGGAAAGGCTCTGGTTCTGGAATCATTTAGCTTATTACCAACCTTCCCTTCCTGTTCCCTAACCCCTGTGTCCTCAAGAGCTCCCAGCCCTGCACTGATCCTGTCTCCGGTCAGGTAGCTGGGTCAAGGGTCTGAGGACTGGGAGAAGCTTCGTGCACCAGAATCACCCTGCGGTGGAGCTGGAGGCAGACTCTGGAGACCTGACTCCGAGGCCAAAGACTGATACTTTGACATAGTAAAAGTCTTGCATAAAATCTGGCCCAAATGGAGAGAAAGGCCCATCCCCCTGGGTGCCAGGGAATTTGGACCGTCTAGGGTGGACTTTAAACCAGATTTATCCAAATTCTAGCTCTCCCTGGTTCTTTACTCTGGCTGCCAGCCATCTGAGTGCTTGCTGTGTGGAGCCTGACAATCAGAAAGGCTTGTTCCCGATTTTTCCCTGGGGGAGAGAGAGAGGAGGGTCCGTGGTGACTCGAGAAAAGGTACCGGGGGCAGGGCTTCTCAGGTTTCTTTGGATTTGATCACCATGAAAGAGGAAAAAACAGGGGGTGTGCAGGCGGCAGCTGGTGGATGAGTCTCTCTCATCGATGTTTCTAACTCTCTATCCCTCTCCCTTCCTCTCTGTAAAAAAATAAATAAAATATATATTTTTTAAAAAGAGGGGAAAAAAACAATAGTGAAGACAGAGGGTACAGAGACATAATTTAGAAGCAGGCTGACTTGGTAAAGCCAAGGAAAGACAGACACAGTGAAAGAAAATTTGTTTTCATTGATATTTCTGGGGAAGAGACTTAGTAAAATATTTCACATTTATCTTCCAGGTGCTCTGTCTCTTGACGTTCCGCCATGCAAGTGCCCGTGGAGCAGATCCCAAATGCTGTTTACCAATTACAATTTAGCTCCTAACTGTGAGACAAAGCTCCAAAGCTGGGTTTTGTCTCAGGTTAACAGAGATCCTTGAGCAGATGGGGATGAAGGAGGAGGTGCAAGGGTTCATTCTCAGTGTTCCCGGAGACATACCATTAAGGCAGCATCCACTCCAAGAGTTGAAGGGATGTAATTTTACAAGAATCTTTCTGTCCTGACTGGTTTGGCTCAGTGGATAGAGCGTCGGCCTGCAGACTGAAGAGTTCTGGGTTTGGTTCCGGTCAAGGGGATTTGCCTTTGTTTTGGGCACATCCCAAGTGGGGGAGGGGGGGTGCAGGAGGCAGCTGATCAATGTCTAACTCCCTCTCCCTTCTTCTCTGTAAAAAATTCAACAAAATATATATTTTAAAATATATTTTTTATTGATATTTCACAGAGAGTAATGGAGAGAGATAGAGAGCTAGAAACGTCGATGAGAGAGAAACATCCACCAGCTGCCTCTTGCACACCCCCTACTGGGGATGTACCCGCAACCAAAGTACATGCCCTTGACCGGAATCGAACCCAGGACCCTTCAGTCCGCAGACCGACGCTCTACCACTGAGCCAAACCGGTTTCGGCCAAAATATATATTTTTAAACAGAATCTTTCTGTCCCCCACAACCAAGAATGTGTTTATTGTCCTCCATCGCCTTCACTTCTATTTCCTCCCATCATCCCTCCCTTTCTTCTCTTTCTTCTTCCCTTCCTTCCTTCTTCCTTCCTTCCTTTTATCTCTGCACAATGAACTCTGAGGAACAGAAATTCCTCTATCACTGGAGCGTCTTGTAGATAGTAACATGTATGAGGAAGAGTGGACCCTGCCAGGGGTGAGGCTTAACACAAGGAGGATAAAGATGGAAGAGAAATAAAGTGGTTCCTATATTCACTTCTCTGTCTGATAGAAACAAAGTCAGGAAGTCCTGTGAGAGTAGAGCTTGGTCAGAAAGGGGCCTTTTTAGCCGAGACCGGTTTGGCTCAGTGGATAGAGCGTCGGCCTGCGGACTGATGGGTCCCAGGTTTGATTCCGGTCAGGGGCATGTACCTTGGTTGCGGGCACATCCCCAGTAGGGGGTGTGCAGGGAGGCAGCTGATTAATGATTCTCTCTCATCGATGTTTCTAACTCTCTACCCTCTCCCTTCCTCTCTGTAAAAAAATCAATAATATTTTTTTTTTAAAAAAAGAAAGGGGCCTTTTTAGATGCAAAGTCAATCACCTGGAGCAATCCCAGGGAATAGAGTGAGGATGAGGAGTGAAGTGGGAGTAGGGGAGACTGGATTTCCTCCTGGGCCTAATGATTGGGTGTAAATGAGCGTGTGCGCGCGCGCGTGTGTGTGTGTGTGTGTGTGTGTGTGTGTGTGTGTGTGCATTTGCATTGGGGGAGGAAGATGAACCCTGAAAATTATCACTAAGGTGCCCCAGGAAGAGGGAGTTGTATAGCAGACACCAGGTTAGAGTGAGATTGAAAAGTGACTCAGGAGCATTTTTTAAAAATCAGCTTTTCAGTTTGTTTTTATATCCACATCCACTTAACAGGTGTTTATTGAATGCCTACTGTGTGTCAGCTACTGTCCCTGGTTCTGAGATATAGCAGTAAAATAGAGGAAAATAAAGCAAGGTAGGAGGGGTACAGACAAACAAACAACTGAGAGGTAGTGGTGGCTTTTTAGAGTGACTAGGGAAGGCACCACATATAAGATGACTAAGTAGAGACCTAAACACGAGGAGGGCTAGCTGAGGTGAGAACATTCTGGGCAGATGAAATAGTACGTGCAAAGGCCCAGAGGCAGAAGCACACTTAGTGTGTTCAACAAAGAAGCTAGTGTGCCTACACTGATGTGGAATAGGGAAGAGCAGTGGTAAGAGACATGGTCACAAAGAAAGAAAGAGGCCCGATCATGTGGAAGTTTGTAAGGCCTACAAAAAGGATCAATGTGGCTATTACACGGAGGATAGACTGTTGGAGGAGAACAGCAAGCAATAGAAAGACCGATCCACATGCTGCTGTCATAATCCAGATAAGACATGATGGTGGCTTTGACTAGATTAGAAAAAATGGAGATGATGAGAAGTGTCATGTTCTAGATATATTTTGAAGATGGAACTAACGAAATTTGCAGATTGGTGGATGCAGTGTGAGGGAGAGGAATCAAGAAGGACTCCCAAGGTTTTTTGATGTGTGCAACTGGATGAAAAATAAATGACTGGTCTGCTTGCTGCATTGTACTGAATATATACAGACAATGACTTGAGAATAGTAAGGTAAAATTGTGTCTGGTTGGAAGATCCTGACCATGTGGCTCCCTGGACAGTCTCATCATGAAAAGCTAGCCACCTGCCAAAACCAGTTTGGCTCAGTGGATAGAGCATCGGCCTTCAGACTGAAGGGTCCCGGGTTCGATTCTGGTCAAGGGCATGTACCTTGGTTGCAAGCACATCCCCAGTAGGGGGTGTGCAAGAGGCAGCTGATTGATGTTTCTCGTCAATGTTTCTGACTCTCTATCCCTCTCTCTTCCTCTCTGTAAAAAAATCAATAAAATATGTTTTAAAAATAAAATAAAAGCCAGCCACCTAAAGCAGGAGATGTGGACAACAGGAATAAGTGAATTTCATACCCAGTCGGACCATAAGTTGGTAGCTGTTAGACCATCGGAGATAGATATGCTAATGTTAATGGTTGGTATTAGCACTGGATTTTTTGGTTTTGAAAATAAGTTTATTTATTTTTTTACTTAATCCTTACCCAAGGATATTTTTCCATTGATTTTTTTAGAGGGAGTGGAAGGGAGGGAAAGAGACAAAGAGAAACATGATATGAGAGAGACACATTGGTTGCCTCCTGTACTCACCCCCGCCCCCCACTGCCTGCAACTAAGGTATGTGCCCTTGACCTTGTCCTAGAAAAGAGTTGAACCCGGGGCCTACACTCTATCCACTGAGCCAAACCAGTTAGGTTTGCGTTGCATTGGAGTTTTCACTCTTCAGAACTTCCTGTTATTCTTTGATCACTTCAAGAATACATCCTGAGGGAAGCAGGGCATCTTGGGATTAACATGGGCATTAAGGATTCATTTTTGTGTCACCTGTTTGGTTGTTCATGTCAAAAAATATTTACTGAGCTCCTACTCTGTGCCAGGCACAGTGCTAGGTGCTGGGGATAAAGACAAGACATGATCGCTGCCCAAGATCTCAACCCTTCAGTGTAGGCCCGCGGACTGAAGGATCGCTGGCCAACATGGAATAATTATTATCCAGTGAGGAAGTCCGTAATAGAAATATTTACTTTTTAAATTTTTATTGAGGTGACATTAGTCAAGTGTACAATTCTACGATACATCATAATCTGTATATTGCATTGTTTATTCACCACCCAAAGTCAAATCTCCCTTTCATCACCATATATTTGATTCCCTATCCCCTTTGAAAGATGTATATAAAAAGGGCAAAACTGGTTCAAAAGAGGGAGTGAGTGACTTTGGGCATGGAGCCAAGAGAGCATTCCAGGCAGAAGATGTGTCCTAACTGGTTTGGCTCAGTGGATAGAGCATTGGCCTGCAGACTGGGGGAGGTCCCAGGTTCGATTCTAGTCAAGGGCATGTGCCTTGGTTGTGGGTACATCCCCAGGAGGCAGCTGATTAATGTCTCTCTGTCATCGATATTTCTCTCTATCCCTCTTCCTTCCTCTCTGTAAAATCAGTAATATATATATATATATATATATATATATATATATATATATTTAAAAAGATGTGATCAGTGCAAAGGCACAGAGGTATGCCTCATTTGGGAAGAACTATCAGGAGTAGAAAAAAAAAGGGGGGGGTGGGTAGGGGTGCTGAAGCAAAACATTTGAGGGAACAGTGGTGAGAGATGAGGTTACAGAGATTATACCTTTAAAGGGACCAGATCTTGAAGATCTCTGTTTGCTCCAGGACTTTATCTGATAATTATTTTTTTGTTTGTTTTGTTATTATTGTTTGTTAACCCTCAAAATCAATGGATATTTTTCCATTGACTTGGAGAGAGTGGAAGGGAGAGGAGAGACAGAGAGAAACAGAGATGTGAGACACATCCACTGGTTGCTTTCCACAGGAGCCCAGACCAGGGCCAACGCCTGCAACAGAGGCATAGGAGTCAATCTTCGATTCCTAGGTACAGTCCGAAGCTCTATCCACCGAGCCAAACTGGCGAGGACTATCAAAGGGCTTTATATAGAGAAATTAAACAGTCTGTATTTTAGGTAGAAAGACAGTTGATGCATTTCAGGAAACATTTTTTAGCTTCTACAATATGCCAGATAAGCAAGTATGTGCTAAAGATACAAAAATTCTTACAATTGATTGAAAATCCTAAAAGTCAGCAAGTGATATTAAGCCCCAGAACAAAGGCAGGAGTTAGCTTGGAAAGAAAAGTACTCAAGATAGCTTTATAAAGTGAAATGTGAAATGTATCCTTATTTATTTATTTTTAATAATATAGTTAATGTTTTTATTGATTTCAGAGAGGGAGAGATAGAAATATCAATGATGAGAGAGAATCAATAATCGATCAGCTGCTTCCTGCACTAGGGATTGAGCCCGAAACCCAGGCATGTGCCCTTGACCGGAATCAAATCCAGGACCCTCCAGTCCACAGGCCAACGCTCTAGCCACTGAGCCAAACTGGCCAGGGCTACCTATTCTTTTTAAATTTTTTATTTTATTTTGTTGATTTTAGAAAGAGAGGGAAGGAGACTGATAGAAAGATAGAAACATGGATGAGAAACATCATCGATCAGCTGTCTTCTGCACACTCCCTACTGGGGATCAAGTCTACAACCCAAACATGTGCCCTGACTAGGTTCTAGGCAGATGTTCTACCACTGAGCCATTGGCTGGGCGTGAAGATGATTTCTTTAAGTAATGCTCCTGGGAGCAACATACTCAAAACCAGGATAAAAGCTAATCTGGTTTAGGGTTCTTTCTAGTAGCTCATCTCAACTTCCCACTGACATTTTTTTTTTAAAGGAAAAAGAGGAATAGAAAATGAGGTTATTGGGAGTGGCAATAAAAAGGTACAGTGTGGGCCCTAACTGGTTTGGCTCAGTGGCTAGAGCATTGGTCTGCGGACTGAGAGGTCCCAGGTTCGATTCCAGCCAACGGCATGTATCTTGGTTGCTGAGCATCCCCAGAGGGAGGTGTGCAGGGAGCTGATCAATGTTTCTCTCTCATCAATGTTTTTGGCTCTCTATCCTTCTCCCTTCCTCTCTGTAAAAAATTAATAAAATATATATTTTTTTAAATAAAAAAGGCACAGTGAGGAGAGGGGAAGTCCAACTCTTTAGGTTTCTACCCTCCAATGCCTCGAATAACTAGATCTTCCTTAGTACTTAACCAATCTGATAAATAGGCAAACGAAAATGAAAACAAGAACAAAATGCCAACCAAACAGGAAGCTGTAGAGGGGGAAGAATTCTCTTACAAATAAGATGGATAGAATTGAACCCCTTACACGGAGTGAGGTAAATGTCTAGGAAGTCAGGCCCGAATTCACAGAATCCTCCTGCTTCCTGGGTTCATGCCTCCTCCCTTGTTCTCATCTGGCCTCCCTTTTCCCCACCTTCAGAAAATGTGTGAGCAGCACAGGTTTCCCCATTCAACGAGAGGAAAAAATTCTCAACTGGGCTGAGGAGCGATAGAACTCTGGGATGGAAAACCCTCCACGAGGCCTCCGAAATACTTCTCTGGAAGGAGCAAACATGCTAGCATCATTTAACCCCGTTTGGCCCCAGAGACCAAATGCTAGGTCCTTGCCCGCCCTCAAGGATATGGGGCTTGGCTCTCAGCAACCCAGCCAATCCATCTTCGCCCCATTTCACTTCCAGCTTCTTGATTTTGAAGCCAAGACTTCAGGAGACCAGTCTGCTGTCCAACCAGCCAGGGAAGGAGGCTAAAGGATGCTTTTTCCATTAGGGAAGGGATTTAGATCCAGGCCTCCAGCTTCCTGGGTCTCTTTCCTGTGGTCCCCAGTGTCCAAACTCTTCGATTCTCAAGGCCCTCCCTAGGGCCCTGGGGCAGGACTCCCGTTCTCGGCCTCTCCATCTCCCTGGAATTTTCCACTGCAGCTGCCTCCGCTCCCAGACACCCCTCCCTGGGCAAAATTCCCGGCTCCCTCCGCCTCCCCTTCCTTAATCACACCTCATTCCCACCCCCGGCCCTGAGGCCCAACCCACAGGCCCCGCTCGCTCCCCACTCTAACCCCGGTGGTCCCAGCTAGAGAAATGGGGGGCCAGGCCCTTGCAGGAGAGTGAGAAAGGGGGTCCCAGGCCCTTTCCAGAGCAGGCGGAGAGGGCAGTGGAGGGGCTGGTCCCCTGTGGGTCTGGCGTGGGGGGAGTGGCCCTCCTCAAATCCCCATATAAGGCAGGGCAAGCAGCTGGGCTCCTGGATTGGCTGGTTCAAATGAGCATTCCACCTGGCAACAGGGTTCCTATTGGCTCTCGGGAAAAATAGGAGGAAGGTGGATGGAGGTTGTTGGCGGCGGGGATTGGAGGGGGGGAGGGGAGTGGAGGTGACCGGAGTGGGGGCGGTTACCAGGGCAACAGGGTAAGAGCCCAGCAGGGTGTCCGAGACAGCAGGCGGGGCTGGGAGGTGGCGGAGTGGGCAGAGGAAGGAGGAGGGTGGGAGGGATAGGAAAGAGACAGACGGGGAGGGAGGGAGGGAGGGAGACGGGGAGGAGGGGGGCGAGGGGGGTAGGGGGGGCACAGGAGGGGGGAGAGGAGAAAAACGAAGCTGGAGAGGAGAGATGGAGAGGGTCAGAGATTGCTAAATACATCAGTAAGTGAGTCAGAGAAACAGACGGAGAGATGGAAAGATCTCCGAGAGAGATGGGTTCGGCGAGGAAAAACCTGGGTGGGGCTCCGAGATTTTTGAGGGGAGGGAGACTGAGAAATGGAAGAGTCAGGAAACGAAGCGGACCAGAAGATGGCTTATTTAAGCCCTCGAATGGATAACTGATGATCGGCGTGTATTTTTTAAATTAAGGAAATAAGAGTAATGGTCATGATAACCAAATATGGGAGCGCGCGCACACCAAAGACGTCTTTTCCCAAACCCTAACCTTCCACTCCATTTGAATTCCTGACCTTTAATTCACACCCCCGGCTCCTGTCCGCTCCTGAGATCCCGAGCTTCTCAAAATGGCCCAACGACACTGAAACTGAGGGCCAGGGGCTGTGGTTGTGCGGATCAGGGCGAGACTGCAGACCGGGACCCTGGCCCCGGAGGCAAACGTAATGCCCAAAAGCCGGGGAAGATGGCAGCGGAGGCAAGAGAAAGGGAAAGAAAGGGAAAATTAGGGCATGAAGAGGAATTGAGGAAAGCCTAAGGCTATAGGGCCGGGAGACAGACCAGAACAGTGGTGCCTGGGAAGGGAACAGAGGCCAGGGATGGAAGGGTGGATGAGGGCGCATGAGAAGCGGAACAGAGGTGACAGCACAGAGAGGGGTGCGCCGTGGATGGCTGTGAGAGAGGGGTCTGGGAACAGAGGAACGAAGAGGAAAGAAGAGGCACAGAGGGACCGGGCGAAGGAAAGGGAAGTGAGATGGACGAGAGGAAAGGAAACTGGGGCCTCTGACCCGCTCAGAGCGCGAGGAGGAGCCAGGATGGGGAGAAGCCGGTCAGGGTCAGGAGAGCCGGCCTCGGGCTGACGGAGGTGAGCTGCCCGCGCGGCCCCCGTACCCTCCCCGGGCCACGCGGAGAGACGGCCGAGGGCCGGGGAAACCCAGCGTGGTGTGCAAGTGGCTCCCCACCCTCTTCTTCTCCAGGCGTTTAGTGTCTCAAATAAATACCTGCCCAGCTCCCCCTCTGCTCCCCACACCATCCCTTGGCCAAAAATCTCAGGTTGTTTTTTTGTTTTGTTTTGTTTTGTTTTTTTATTTGGGGGTGGTGGGGGAATGTCAGTAGGATCCTGGCCATCCCTCCAGTCCGCCCCCACAAGATTGACTCCGCCGTCCCGGTCGCGATCCGCAGGTCCCTCCCCGCAGGAACCCCACCCACCCGCCCCTCCCCACCCACCTCCGCGCCCCGCGCCTTCCTCCGAGCGCGCCAGCCGCGCCGCGCCGCGCCCCCGCCTCCCGCGCTCCCCCTCCCCTCGCTCCCATCCTCCTATCCCCACCTCGCCAGCCGCGGCTTTCATCCTCCTCCCGGCCCCTCTCCTCCCCGCTCCCGCCGGCCCCACCCCTGGGCAGCCCCTCCCGTCGGGCAGCGCCGCCTTTATAAGCGGTTTCTCTGCCCGGGGGCGGCAGCGGCTGGTCGGCGGCAGCTCTGCGGGTGCGGGGGCGGCGAGGACCCAGCGACCGCGGCCGGAGCGCGCCGGCCACCGCCCGCACCGCCCTCCCGCCCTCCGGACGGCCGCAGCCCCGCGGGTCTCCGCTCCGGGCCCACCCCGCCCCACCCCGCGCCTCTGCCGCCTCTTCCTGCGACCCAGCCCGCCGAGCGGCCGCCGCCGCCGCTGCCCCTGCCGCCGCCTCCGCCGCCGCCACCGCGCCAGGTTCCGGCCGCGGCCACCGCCCGCCGTCCGGTGCCCCTCCGTCCCGACCCCGGGACCCCGGCTCCCCGCCAGCCCCGGCCCCGGCACCATGTCGGAGAAGAGCGTGGAGGCAGCGGCCGAGCTGAGCGCCAAGGTACGGGCGGGGACGGCCGCCCCCCGCCCCCGCGCGGCCCCCCGGACCCCGCGCGGCCCCGCGCCCCCGGCCGCCCCCGACGGCCCCGCGCGGCCCCGGCGCCGGCTCCCGGCGGACCCTCCTCCGCCCTCCCCCCCGCTCCCCCGCTGCCCGGCCCGGCGCTGCCTGCCCGGGTCGGCGCGCCGCCCGCCAGCGCCCTCTAGCTCCCCCGGCGCCGCTCGGGCCCAGCCGCCGTCTCCACCCCGCTCCGGCCCGGCCCGGCCCGCGCGCCTCGGCCCGGCCGGCTCCCCGTCTGCGCCCCGCGCGGCGCGCTCCACCTGCCCTCGCGCCCCTCGCCCGGCGCCCCGGCCCCCGGCCCCCCGCCCGATGGCCAGTCTGACTTCGCCTTTCCGGGGCTAAGGGGTGAGCCACTCTCCTGGGTAAACAGGGCTCTCCCCGGAGGCTGCTCCTCTCGCCCCTCCCCTCGAGGCCCGACCGCCGCTGGCTTCTCTCCTTGGACAGCCGCTGCCTCTATGTTCTCCTTTCCCTCTGTCCTCTCCGCCTGCATCCTTGCCTCCACCGTGGCCTTCAGCTATCTTTCCTCTCCGTGGCACCTTTTCTGCCTTCCCCCCCCCACACACACACATCCCCCCCCCCCTTAAAGAATCTTGAGTCCCTAAAAATCAGAGGCGGGATAGGAATAGCCTTCGAAAAAGCCCCTGCTCAGCATTACACCGCCTCGCCTGGAGCCGTCCTTGCTCCCGCCAGCCCCCTTCCCCGGCCCATCCGTTTGCCCTTGCCTCTCTCTTCCAGCCTTTTAATTTCTCCAGGGAGCTTGCTGAGCATCGCTCTGGGAAATTAATTCGGCCAGGGCTGAGGGGCTGGGGGGCTGGGATCCCGACCTTGGAGGTGGAGGGTGGCTGAGGAGGTCACAGAGGCCTCCTCCCGGTGGCCTGTGGAGTGAAAAGGAGGGGACGACCGGTGGGGTCCGAGGCCGTGGGAGAGAGGGGCCGTGTGCGAGGTCTGGCAAGGTGTGGTGGCACGTGACTCCATTGAGTAGGTGTCTTTGTATGTCTGAAATTGAGCAAGTGTGTGGGACTGCCTGTGGCAGTTACATGTGCGCCTGTGGAGACCTGGAGCCATGTTGCCGTTCTGTGAGTGCCCGGGACTCCGCCGCGCTCTGGTGCCGTCTGCCTCCGGAGCGTGCCAGGAGACCCAGACACCGACCGGGCCATGTGTCTCCGAGCGGCGTGGGCGCTCCTCTGAAGCCGAGTGTGTGTCAATTGGTGTCAGCCTGTGTCAGCGTGTGCCTGTGTGGGATAAATGGGCCAGAGGGCTGCTTAGCACAAGACCTGGGTCATCCCCTCCTGGAAAGGGGATCATGGAAGGACAGTGACCAGAAGGGCAGAGCAGGGAGGAGAGGGCCCGGCCCCTTGGACTTTGGTCTCTGGTAATGTCCCTCCCCCGCTTAAGCCCAGATGGGAAACTCGGGCCAGGGCTTGGTGCTAGGGCCCAGAGAGACGCGCACGAGCCCCGGCTCTCCGGGCCCAGGATGGAGGAGCACGTCCACCAGGTTTAGAAGCGCCACACCGCCCTGGCCGGGTAGCCCAGTTGGTGAGGACGTCGTGCCACGGAGGAGTGGGTGGTGTGGGTTTGATCCCTGGTCGGGACACATCCAAGAATCAGCCAGTGAATGCATAAATAAGTGCATAATATATCAAGTGGAACAACAACTCAATGTCTCTCGCGCTCATCAAGAATACATTTTAAAAAAAGAAGAAGAAAGAAATGCCATTACCGACCATGTGGCAAAGAAATGAGGACAGCCAAGTGATGAAGAAACCTCCCTGGAGTGAGAGGGTCAAGCATTCTCCCTTCCCAGCGAGGGAGGAGGGAATCGAGTGTCCCTCCAGGCCAGCCATTGACACCAGCCCGTGCCCCCTCCTTTCCCCGTTCAGTTCCAGACAGGACACACCCTCCTGGGGTGATCCACTCACAGAGAAAACTTCCATCCGCATGGATCAGATACCAGTGCCAGATCTGATCGCAAGCAGGCACTCGGTCGGGGCCTGCCAAGGGTGGGGTGGGAAGAGGAGGGATCAGAATCGGAAGGGCAGGTGTGTTTAGAGAGACTCGGGAGCATCTCCCTCTGCCACATCAGAAGGTCAGGGTGTGCCTGCTAAGATATTGGGGTGAAGAAGAGTGCCAGTGCAGGGGAGAGGGGGTGGGTCTGTAGACAGGGACCTCCCCCATCAGTATTCCTGTCCCACCCCAGACGCAGGACTTGTCTCATTTCCTCTCCATGGCCCACATTCCCCCATGTTTCTTTTATCCTACTTGACCTACATCCCCTGGAAGTGGTTATTTCTACCCTTCTACCTCACCGGGCACTCTCCACAGGCCTCGGGGAGGTGGAAACTACTTGGACTTTTTTTTCCCCCCCTAGAGGGGTGTCAGGAATTGGGCTAGAGTGCTCTCCCCATTCCCGTGGTGTTTGCCCAAGGAGGAGGCTGAGGATTCTGGGGACAGACACACAGACAGGGAGACAAAGGCTCTGGTAGCTGGAGGGAAGTTGGGAGGGATGGCCGGGACAGAGTACCAGGAAGGAAAAGGCCCCGGGGGCAGACAAAAGACAGAGATGGGCCGGCCGGGGGAGGGGGTGGGGCATCGGGGCCGTGAGCAGATGGAGGGGATCTGCTTTGCTGAGCTGAACGAACTCTCCAGCCGGTGAGGTTTGGAAGGACTTGATGGGGATGGTGAGCAGTTACCTTGGCCACCCAGTTCTCTTTCCTCATCACTTTTCGTCGTCATCTCTGAGGCTTGGGGGAGAAAGAGTCTGGTCTCAGCCCTTTGTGGCCCGAAGAACCCTGCGACCTCTGTTCTGACTCCAGACCGCTGTGACTGCCTTCTCTATTGTACGCCCTCCTCTCGGCTCTCGGCTCACTGCAGGGGGAGAGCCACGGTTAGCGGGGCTTCGGGGTTGCAAGATGGCTTCTGGTGAGAGGAAGGTGACCTCTCTCTCTCTCTTACAGGACCTGAAGGAGAAGAAGGAGAAGGTGGAGGAGAAGGCGAGCCGGAAAGAGCGAAAGAAAGAAGTGGTGGAGGTGCTGAGGGTCAGGGTTGGGGGTTGTGGCCGCCCCTGCCCGCCATGCCCCCTCCTGCGAAGCTGGGTCCTGTCTTTCCTCCGGCTTCTCCCGTCCTCCTGGCCCCCCCAGTGCCCCCGGGCCGCCGGTGGTGATGGTGTGGGAGGCACACAGCCAGCCTGACGCGGCTCTCTCTCTTCTGGTCCCCAAAGGAGGAGGAGAATGGAGCCGAGGAGGAGGAAGAGGAAACCGCCGAGGACGGAGAGGAAGAGGATGAAGGAGAAGAAGAAGGTGGGGAGGGGCAAGGGAAAGAGCGAGGGGTGGGCTTGAAGCACTGACACAGGGCTGAGGGCGACCACTGGGGCCTGCCGGGGCTCCCTGCCTCCCCAATGACCCATTTCTGGCTCCTCAGATGAGGAAGAAGAAGATGATGACGACGAGGGGCCGGCGCTGAAGAGAGCTGCTGAAGAGGAGGTTTGGGCCTGAGGGGCTGTCAGGGATGCAGCAGGGGCTGGGAGCCCGTTGGATTTGGACCCAGAACCCTGCGGGGCATGGGCGGGTGCTGGACCAGGGCAGGGACCGGGGGAAGTGCCTCTCCCATTTACCAGCTCTTTCCCTCTCCACAGGATGAAGCTGACCCCAAGCGGCAGAAGACAGAAAACGGGGCATCAGCATGAGCCCCCCGCCAATCAGTTGGGGAAGGAGGCCCCTCGAGGCCTGGGGAGGGGCAGGAACCGTTCAGTGCAGCCACTCTCACCTGACTCCCTGCTCTGGGCCCTGCACCAGAGCTCCCCCTCCCTCCTCCCCAGCCTCCTTATGTCCGCCTCTCCAGACACTGCCCTTCCGTCCTCACTCTGCCGTCGTTCCACCTCCTGACCTGCTCCATCCGAGCTCCCCAGCGGTCCCCAATTGCCCCCTTTCCCCCTCTCTCTCTCTCTCTTCCTCACTCCCACCCCTCTTCCGATAGCTTCTCCTTCGGAACCTCTGCATCCTACCTTTCTGTCCTGCCCGTCCCCACCCTGCCTGATCCCCGGGTCTCCTTCAGATCCCCTTCTCTCAGACAGCGCCAGGCCAGGCCGGGGCGGGGCCAGGGTTGGGACCAAGCCCTACAGCTGCCCCCTCCCTCCTCCCCTTTTTGTATAATTTAATAAAGAAATGGTCGCGCTTCTGTTTTTAACCTGTCTCCTGCTTTCCCGGGGCAGAGGGAGGAGGGTGGCGATGTCACATCCTGTTGGGACCCTTCCCTTCTATAAAAAAGGGCCCTCCTATTATCCACCACACAGGAAGACGAGGTCAGCATTTCGGGGTGGACACGGGGCACCGCTTCTTCGAGAGCTGACTGTTGTCCTGATTTTGGATTCTTGGGGGATTCCTCCCCGGCAATACACACGCACTTCCCTGCTAGCCCACACCGGGTCTAGACACTGCTGAGCCCAGTGGAAAGCTACCAGCCTTGTTGTGCTGAACCAGGCAGAGAAACAGCCTCAGAAACAGGAAGTCCCGCCCCTGCAGTGGGAGAAGGCTGGAGGCCTGGGTCTCCACTTCCTGGGACCTGGAGTGAGAGTCAGTCGCCTGGCGTCAGAACTGCCCGTCTGCCTGGCGCTGAGGGAGGCAGTGCCTGGCTGAGCAGAGGAAGACTCCGGGGCCTCCTGTACCCAGGCTGGCTGCGAGTTCTTGGCACCGCCCTCCACCACTCCCTGCTGGGCGCTCAGGCTGGGGCAGGTGGGGAGCAAGGGCTTCCCTCTGGCCGTCTCGGTACTTCTGCCTCCGGTTTCCTAGAGTCTGATCCTCTGTTGCAGGATCTCTGCGTTTCTCCATACCCCCCTTGCCGATCTAGAACCTCTGGGTTGGGAGCAGGGGTCTGAGCTGGGGCAGGTGTGTGTGACTTGCTAACACCACCCCCAGCTTGCTGAAGACCCAAACTTCACCCAAGGTCCGGACTACACAACTTCCTACTCCGTAACTGAGCTTGCTCAGTTCATCCCTGAGCCTGCCTCAGTTTCCTCATCTGTACAACGGGGGTAACATTGGATTTCATGAGTTGCTGTACGCAGTGTCCAAAACTGCCTCGCCCATGCTGAGCGCTCATAGCTATTCTTTGGGCTTGAGGCACCCTTCCCCTGGGCTGTCATCTTGTAAGGTCTGATGAACCTTCCAGTCTGCCTGACACCCAAGAAGGGTCGGGTGGGTGAGGGAGTGGTGACGAAGTTCTGGGAGGTCAAAGGGATGAGGGAGGGGATGGGTGCCAAAGAAAGGGCTGGCCAGGAAGAAGGGGAGACCGCTGGGACTGACAGACGGAAGGGGAGACCGCTGGGACTGACGGGGGAGACAGCTCACAGTTTGCAGAGAAGGGCAGAAGGTCCTGGGAGAGGGAACACAGTCCGGAGGGTGGGCGAGGGCGAGGAGGAGGAGGCCCTCGTGGGGACACCCGGGACTGAGGAAATAAACAAGGGGAGCGCCAGCCACCACAGGGGTGGAGGGTAACGCTGCTGGGAATCGGCCCCCTCAGACTTTCCACTGCGAAGCGAAACCGTGAGCCCTGGGGTGTGTGTGGGGGCAACGCAGAGGGGAAGTGGGGAAGGTGGAGGGAAGGCAGAGGACAGGGGCAAGGGCCCTGGAAACAGCAGACAAACGGGCCTCCCAGCTCAAGACATCCACCTCGCCTCTGCTCTGCTCCCTGCCGCCGCCCTGCCCCAGTGCCTGGGACTCCCCCCCACCCCACCCCTCCACCTCTCTCCCTCCCCTCCCCAGACCCCCGGCTGGCTGCCTCATCTGGCCAGCTTTCCTCTGGATCCCAGCCTGGGTCACTGGTCCCTCCCCTCTCCCTCCAGGTCCCTGTCCCTGTCCCTCTCCCTGGAGCTTCCTCCCCTCCGCCTTCCCCCTTGCAGAACCCCTCTCTGGGCAGGCTGTCTCTCCCTGCTTCTTGACCTCTTCCCTTCCGAGGGCTCCCGGGCCTGAGGGGAGATGGGGGAAGCCCAGTTGCTGCTCTTGGCGCTTCTGCCCTTGCTGTGGGTGGCTCCAGGTAAGATGGGGGGGATGCTGTGAGGGGGCTGACCCAGACCCACAGGAGGGGGCCAGCAGGGGTCTCCGGACGACTACCCGGAAGCCCGGGCGCTTAGTTTGGGTGGGTTTTTCTCCTGACTTGCTCGGGGCCCGCCCTGCAGCCCCACAGCCTCCCACCAGGCTCCCCGCGGGCAGGACAGGGGCAGAAGCCCTGGCCTCCCTCAGGCTCCTTCTCTGCTCCTGAGTCACTGGGCTCATGGCCCCTCCGCTTGGCCTCTCTCCTCCTTCTCCTCCCCAGCGGCGGCCCAGGGGCCCGGGACCACCGTCCCGGAGGTGTGGGCCCAGGAGGGGGCTGCCGTCCAGCTGCCCTGCACCCTCACAGCCCCCCGCCAGGACCTCAGCCTTCGAATAGGAGGGGTTACGTGGCAGCATCAGCCAGACAGGTATGCACCCCAAACTCGGGCAGCAGAATTCCCAAATCCAAGGTCCCTCTGAAGCCAGCGGCTTGTCTCCCTGCCCCTCTGCACCCTAGGCCCTTCCTCACCCGGGTAGCCCATCGGTTGCCAGCAGGGGGTGGTGCTGGCCCAGGGCGAGGGCGGATACCCGGGACGTTAATGGTCCAGAGACCTGCCCTTTGGGTGGCTTCCTTAGCCTCAACGTGTGGCGGGACTGCATCTCCCTGGAGACTTCCTTCCCTTTAATGTCCCCATCTCTCTCTCTCCCATCTCTCTCCCTCTCCCTCCCCCCTCGGCCAGCCCGCCGGCGGCCCCGAGCGCCCCCTACACCGTGCTGAGGCTGGGCCGCGGGGGCCTGCGCAGCGGGCGGCCGCCCCTGCAGCCCCGCGTGCAGCTGGAGGAGCGCGGCCCGCCGCGCGGGGACTTCACGCTCTGGCTGCGCCCGGCCCAGCGCGCGGACGCGGGCCTGTACCACGCCACGGTGACCCTCCGCGACCGGGACCGGGGCCGGGACCGGGACCGCGGCCTCACCTGCCGCCTCCGCCTGCGCGTGGGCCAGGCCTCCAGTAGGTGGGGGCGGGGCGGGGCCGGGAGAGGGCGCCGGGGGGCGGACGCGGGTCCCGGGCGGGAAGGGCCGGGCCGGGGCGGTGCCGCTCCGGGACGGTGCAGGGCGCCCTGGGCCCCGCCGGCGGCGGCGAGCCCCCAGCGGGTAGCGGAAGAGGGTGGGGAGCCAGACTGCAGAGTGGAAGGTGCCCCCAGAAAAGCACGTGTGTGTGGTGGTGGTGGGGGAAGAGGGCTCTTTGGAGAGATTATATCACCCCTTGCACCCCCCTTCCCCCACCCACCGGGGGGGGGGTGCCAGGTGGAGGAGGAGAGGCACCCCTGGGAGAAGGGGGGGGGGAGAAGGCGTGGAGGGAGGGTGCCGGGCTAGAGTGATTCATTTCAGACATCTGTGGTGGCTCGGGAGGTGGGCTTCGTGGGGATCCTCGGGCAAGGGAGGCCTGGTGCAAGGGAAGGCCCAGCCAAGAACGCGCCCGGAGGCTGGAGAGCCCGGGCATCCATTTTAAGCGCTTCCAGGTGCCAGGCGCCGAGGGGAGAAGACAAAGGCATTTGCATGGTGCGGTGCCTGCGCCCAGGAGCTCCCGGCCCAGTGTGTGTCGGGGGGACAGGGTCTGCAGTGGGGCTGATCCAGCCTCCACCCTCCTCTGTCCTCCGCAGTGGCCGCCAGTCCCGCCGGGCCTCTCCGGACCTCGGACTGGGTCGTCTTGAACTGCTCCTTCAGCCGCCCCGAGCCCCCGGCCTCCGTGCAGTGGTTCCGGGGCCCGGGCCGCGTCCCCGTCCAGAAGTCTCCCCATCACCACCCGGAGGGCAGCTTCCTCTTCCTGCCCAGGGTCAGCCCGGCCGACTCGGGGCTCTGGGGCTGCACCCTCACCTACAGGGACGGCTTCAGGGCCTCCAGCACCCTCAGCCTCGCCGTGCTGGGTAACGCCTCCTCCCTCCAGGCTGCCTTCGCCCTTGGCCACGAGGCCTTCGCTGCCCTGCCCTCCCCTCCTCCTGACCCGCGGGTCCCCAAAGGAGGTCTTCCCCGGCGCACACCGCCCGGCATGATTCTGGACCTCACTGTGGGGTTTCTTCCTTTCTCCTGTTGGCTGCCTTCTCCCACGGTGGACTTTTTCCTCGGGGCCACCCAGCCACCATGGCCGGCCCTTGGCTTCCTGCCGGCCCACCCACATCCCTGGTTTCTGCGCCCCTGTGGTCCGTCCGCCTTAGTCTCCTCCTCAGAGCCCCAGCCCCTCCTTGGCTCCCGCACTTTTCTTTCTTTTTTTTTTTTTTTAAATATATTTTATTGATATTTTACAGAGAGGAAGAGAGAGAGAGATAGAGAGAGCCAGAAACATCGATGAGAGAGAAACATCGATCAGCTGCCTCTTGCACACCTCCTACCCGGGATGTGCCCGCAGCCAATGTACATGCCCTTGACCGGAATCGAACCTGTCACCTTTCAGTCCGCAGACCGACGCTCTATCCACTGAGCCACACCGGTTTCGGCTGGCTCCCGCACTTTTTCTGCCTCTCTTCCACTCACACCCCGTGTGCTCCAGCCCCCCGGCTCCCTCCGCCCTAACGCTGGGTTTCCCTCTCTCTCCAGACCCGGAGCCTCCGGTCCCTCCGACGGTGTACGCGGGAGCGGGGTCCCGGGCGGAGCTGCCCTGCCCCCTGCCCCCGGGCGTGGGCGCCCCGCCCCCCCTCACTGCCCAGTGGGCGCCCCCCGGGGGAGGCCCTGACCTGCTGGTGGCGGGAGACGATGACGGCAACTTCACCCTCCGCCTGGAGGCCGTGGGCCCCGCGCAGGCCGGGACCTACACCTGCCGCCTCCGCCTGCCGGGCAGGCAGCTCCTCACCACCGTCACTCTGGCCGTCATCACAGGTCAGCCCTGGGGGGGGGGGGGGGAGGGCAAGAGGGGGGGCTGGGCAGGGAAGGATACTGGGGAAGCCCCCTCCTGATGCCAGGCCATGGGCACCGTTTCCAGAGGCTGCCCCTCGCGGCCTCCTCTCTTCTCGCCCCCACACATTAAAATTGAAACCAAAAATCTCCCCTGAGTCACTAGATGAATGTTCCACTCTCCTCTAAGGGGATCCCCTGCTCTGAGTTGGGGGCGGGGCGGGTCTGAGAAGTTAGAAGGAGAGGTGGCAAAGGTGTGAATGGTTCCAAAGGGGTGGACTGTGTCTCTAGAATCCTTGCCCCACATCGGGGGCCGGGGCTTGGGTTAAGGTTGCAGGAAGCGGCCTGGGTTTGGGAGGAGTTAATACACCAGCTCTTCCGTCAGCAAATATTTACTGATCATGGGCTTTTTAAGACAGTGTAAAACAAACACATTTAAAAAAAAAACACACAACACAAAACCTTAAAAATGTGTTGATTGGTTGGTTATCCGGTCAGTTACCAATGGTGGTTTACCTGACTGTGTCTGCAGTACTCATCGGTGGCTCAGTAGTAGTACTTAGCAGTAGCACCACATAGTAGGCACTTAATGAATACAGTGGAATGGATAAGTGTTTATGCTAGCAAATAACACATCCCCTGTCTGCCAATGCTGAACTTCCATGTACTTCCTGGAAATTGCTACCTAGACCTCCCGGTCACACCGCAGCCCCATCTTTTCCTCATGCTAAAGTCTCTCGGATGTAGCCTTTCTGTCGCTAATGCCATTTGCACCCCACGCACCCTGAAACCTGGCTTTCTCCTTCCCTGTGTCCAGTCAGCTGCCAAAGCCTACCAGTTCTCTGTGTCTACGGTTTTCCTGAGGACCCATTGTTCTGTCAGTTTCCCATGGTGTCTCATGACCATTCAACGCGAGATGCTTTCTAGGGGAGGAACAATCCCAAAGCCGCCACACATGGGGGCAGTGTCAGACTCAGGGTCTGGACTCAGGTGTCTGTACCGCCAGATCTTCAGGTTCCTGTTTGCTGTGTTTCTCCTCCTGCTCACCCCGTCTCTCACTGTTCAGCTGTGAGACGCTCTGTCTCTAGGTCAGTTGGTCATTTCACCAAACATTCAGGAAGTGGGCAAGTTCATCCAGGGGGCACCCCAAGGCAGGGGCTCTGAGGTGTGATTCAAATTATGAAAGCAGGAAGTGGAAAGTATATATTGGGGGCCAACTCACCTAACAGACATTGGGGGGTTGAGCACTTGAGGAGTCAGGGATGTAAAAGAATCTGAAATAATAATTTGGTATGGGATCCTTCTGGCCCCAGTCTGAGTTTGAACAGTCCCCTGAAGGCCACAGGGAGGCTGGGAAGTTTTTTTGAGCAAGCAGTGATCGGACCAGAACTTTGTCTTCATAAGATTACTTTGGCCATGACCCTGATCTCCTCCCCTCAGCCTCATCCAATCAGAGCCCAGGGGAGTGCGGTGTGCTTGGGACTCGGGGGTTGATCCTATGGTGTCAAGTAAAGGGACCGGGGACTCAATAGATCTCTCTCCCCCCACCCCCCAATGTTTTCAGTGACTCCCAAATCCTCCGGGTCACCTGGCAACCGGAGAAAACTTCTCTGTGAGGTGACGCCGGCGTCGGGACGGGAGCGCTTTGTGTGGAGCGCCCAGGACACGTCGTCGGGGGGCTCCCCAGGACCCTGGCTGGAGGTGCAGGAGGCCAGCCTGCTTTCCCGGCCCTGGCAGTGCCGTGTGTACCAGGGGGAGAGGCTCCTCGGAACGGCGTTCTACTTCACCGAGCTGCCCGGCTCAGGTCTGAGACCCCACAGCACCTCGGGGTCCCCAGCTCCAGACCTGTCATCCTGATCCCTCTTGCAGGCCTCCGCCCCACCCCTCCCAGCTCTTCCTTCCTTCCTTTCTTTCTTATTTAAAAAAAAAATATTTTATTGATATTTTACAGAGCGGAAGGGAGAGAGCTAGAGAGCTAGAAACGTCGATGAGAGAGAAACATCGACCAGCTGCCTCCTGCACACACCATACTGGGGATGTGCCCGCTACCAATGTACATGCCCTTGACCGGAATCGAACCTGGGACCTTTCAGTCCGCAGACCGATGCTCTACCACTGAGCCAAACCAGTTTCGGCTCTTTCTTTATTTTAAAAATATATTTTATTGATATTTTACAGAGAGGAAGGGAGAGAGAGAGCGCTAGAAAAGTCAATGAGAGAGAAACATCGACCAGCTGCCTGTTCCCGCAACCAAGGTACATGCCCTTGACGGGAATCGAACCCAGGACCTTTCAGTCCGCAGGCCGACGCTCTATCCACTGAGCCAAACCGGTCTCAGTCCTCCCAGCTTTTTCTTTCCCAGTTAGGGCCCTGACTTCCAGCTCTCGTCCAGTCCCGACCCTCTTCTGCCAGTAATTAGTTGAATGATCCTGGACGAGTCCCTTAAACCCGCTGGGCCTCGTGGTCTGTATCTGTCAAATGGGAGGGTGTGGCCAGATGTCCCTTCAGTGGAGACTCGGTGGCACGCCCAATCCTGCACTTTCTCCCCAGGCGCCCAGCGCTCCGAGAGAGCCCCAGGAGCCCTGAAGACAGGCCACCTCTCTCTCCTCATCGCCCTCGGCGTCCTCCTCCTGCTCCTCCTGGTGACTGGAGCCTTCGGCTTTCACCTGTGGAGAAGACCGGTGAGCCAAGGACGCCCCTCCCCTCGCCACTGGCTTCCCTTCTCCCCAGCCCTCAGGGCTGTCCGGCACCACCCCCTCAGCAACGGTGACAGAGCCGGGCCCTGGGCTTGCCTTTCGAACCCCCTCTGAAACCCCTCTTCATAGGCCTGGCGCTCCAGGCACCCCCTGTGCCGGAAGAATGCCGGGGAGGCTTGAAGGGGCGGAGAAGAGGCCTGGGACCACAGGAGAAAGAACAGATGGACCCAGGAGCCTTACCCCTTTCTCTTCATCCTTTTCTTTCTCTCTCACCCTCCATGTCTTCTCGAAGTGGCGTCCAAGAAGATTCTCTGCGTTAGAGCATGGGATTCACCCACCTCAGCCTCAGAGCAAGACAGAGGACCTGGAGCAAGAACCAGAGCTGGAGCTGGAGCCGGAGCCGGAGCCGGAGCTGGAGCTGGAGCCAGAGCCACAGCCAGAGTCAGAGCCACAGCCACAGCCAGAGCAGCCCTGACCTGGAGCTCAGGCAGCCAGCGGGTCTCCGTAGCTCAGTACAAATAAACCCCCATCAGCATCAAGCCTGAGTCTGCTCCTTCTTGTCCCTGCAGAGTCTGGTCTCTCCCCAACCTCTGGGGGCTCCCTTCGACCTACTCTCCCCCTCTCCCTCCCTCCCTTGCTCCCTGCCAGTCTCTCTTATCTTCCCCTTTCTGTCCCGGGCTTTCTGTCCCAGTGATTTTTTTCCCCCTCCTTAAGTCTCTTTGTTACTATCTCTATGGGTAGTAATTTTTCTAAAGCTCCCCGAAGCCCTCACCCCTTACTTCTGCAGCTCTTTCCTCTGTCCTTTGCCTGTCGTGCTGGCTGCCCTGGTTTCCTTTATATTTTCATTCCTCTGGCCCACCCCACCGCACCCCACATCCAGCTCCACTTCAGCGCTGTCCTTGGCCCTCTAGTTGTAGTGGGTGCATGTGTACACACACACACACACACACACACACACACACACACACAGAACAGCCCCGCCCTGTCAAATCCTCCTGGAGATCAAGTCTTGCCACCTTTCTGTGCGAGCTGGTTGAGGTTCCTGCCTGCTTCTGCCCCACCCCCACGTCCCTCAGCTCCTGGGGGCCTTATCCGTTCGGAGCCGTGAGAACACACCGCCACCCAGTGGCCACTGTCGCACAACGCAGGGTTCCTGGGTAGGCCGGGCACGTGGGAGATGAGCAGTGCCGGGGACAGACGGGCAGCTGGTGTCCCCACATGTGGGCACCGCCTTTGTGGGGTGCCCTTGCTCTGATCGGTATGTGAGTATGCACACCCAGCAGCTGCCACACGCTCTGTGCACCCGCCGGGAGGAGGACTGAACAATCCATGCCTCAGGATACGTAGCCCTGGGACCCGCGAGGTCATGATCTGATCTGACAAAGGAGAGTGTGGTGAACAAAGGCCCCGCGTGGGGACCAGAACGGCCAGCAAGGCGGCTGGCTGCTGCTGCAGCTCTGAGAGCCAGGAGGCCTGGCTTCTGACCCCAGCTGTGCCCACGTGACCAGAGTTCATCTCCCGGGGCCTCAGTTTCCTCACCTGTTAAATGGGATGGCCATAAACCCACCAAAATGGGCTGCTGTGAGTGAATTCCGGATAACAAAGGGGCTTCACCGTGCTGTGCTCCCCGCAGGCAATGTCCCTGTCTGATCATCCCTCTGTGGAGGGGGAAGCAGGCCTGCTCTGGACGTGCCAGGAATGACAGAGACGGCCCACCCGTCTGCCTGCCCGCCCTGTCTGCCCGTCCTGTCTGTCTGTCTGTCTGTCTCTCTCAGAGGGAGCATTCATGCCGGTTGTGGTCTTAGAGCACACACAGCCTCAGCCCACAGCACCCCCACAGCGGCCGAGCCCTCTGCCTGCCCTGCGTGCCACGCTCCGGACTTTGGCCGCAGACCGTGCTGTCGGGGGACTTTGCCCTGGGCAGGAGGGAAAACATGTTGAGAGAGAGTGGGAGCACGCCTGCCGCAGGAGGAGCCCCCTTCTTCAGTGGGGCAGGGGTTTCCTGGAAATGTCCGTGGGCGGCATTTTTCCTTTCGCCTAGGAAACATCCTATGCCCTGTGGGCTTCTGAGAGCAGTCATCGAGGATTCACCGGTGCCTCTGCGGGGACTTCCCCACGCTCCTGCACAAGGGGAGCAGCGAGGGGACAGGGGCAGAGTGGGGGGCCGCCTGTTCACCCGCTACGGAAGTGAAGAGCAAAGACAGAACGGGAGGAAGAGAGGGCACGGGGCTTGTGCTTCCTGTGAGCCTTTTATTAATTTTTTTTTAAAATATTTTTTATTGATATTTTACAGAGAGGAAGGGAGAGAGACAGAGAGCCAGAAATATCGATGAGAGAGAAACATCGACCAGTCGCCTCCTGCACATCCCCCACTGGGGATGTGCCCGCAACCAATGTACATGCCCTTGACCGGAATCGAACCTGGGACCTTTCAGTCTACAGACCAATGCTCTACCACTGAGCCAAACCGGTTTCGGCGCCTTTTATTAATTTTTAAAATATATATATTTTATTGATTTTTTTTACAGAGAGAAAGGGAGAAGGATAGAGTTAGAAACATTGATGAGAGAGAATCATTGATCAGCTGCCTCTTGCACACCCCCCACTGGGGATGTGCCCGCAACCAAGGCGCATGCCCTTGACCAGAATTGAACCTGGGACCCTTCAGTACGCAGGCCGACGCTCTATCCACTGAGCCAAACCGGTTTCGGCCTTTTATTAATTTTCACCCCCTTCCCTGTGAGCTCTCTTAGGGGTGACACACCCTGCCCCTCCCCTTTTCCCCTGAAGCTCTAGCAAGATAACCTCCGGCCCATTGTGTGTTCCCTTCCTCCTTCCAGGGGGCTGGGTCAACGCTCCCTGTGCCTTCAGGCTTATCTGTGAGCTGAACCGGTGTTCCAGGCTGGGGACTAGAGGGGAAGGGGCATCAAGGAGGCCAGAAGCTCGGCCCTCACCACGGAGCTCAGTTGGTTAGAGCATCTTCCTGACATGCCAAGGTTGTAGGTTGGATCCTCAGTCAGAGCACATACAAGGAGCAACCAATGAATGCATAAGTAAATAAATAATTGGAACAACAAATAAATCTCTCTTTCCCCCTTCATCCCTCCTCTCTCTTTCTCAAACCCTATATAATAAAGAGGCAATATGCAAATTGACCATCACTCCAACACACAATATGGCCACACCATGTGGACATAAGATGGCCGCCCCCATGTGGACACAAGATGGCCACCAAAGATGGTCGTCAGGGGAGGGCAGTTGGGAGGGACCAGGCCTAAAAGGGAGGTCAGTTGAGGAGGACCAGGCCTGCAGGGGAGGACAGTTGGGGTGGGGACCAGGCCTGCAGGGGAAGGCAGTTGAGGGAAACAGGCCTGCAGGGGAAGGCAGTTGAGGGAAACAGGCCTGCAGGCAAGTGGTTGGGAACCAATAGTCCTGGATTGTGAGAGGGGTGTCCAACTGACCATTTAGGCCCGATCCCACTAGGATTAAGACTAAACGGGCAGTTGGACATCCCTTGAGGAGTCCCAGATTGAAGAGGGTGCAGGCTGGGCTGAGGGACACTCACCCAGTGCACAAATTTTGTGCACCGGGCCTCTAGCCAATAAATAATAATAATAATAAAAAAAGGCGGCAGGAAGCTCAGTGGGGCCTATGGAGGGTGGGGGAGGGATTATCTTACTCCTTGTTTTTGTGTGTTTTTAAAAAATTTATTTTTATTTCAGAGAGGAAGAGAGCGATAGAAACATCAATGATAAGAGAGAATCATTGATTGGCTGCCTCCTGCATGCTCTCCATGGGGGATTGAGCCCACAATTTGGGCATGTGCCCTTGACCAGAATCCAACCATGACCTACCTGCTGGTTCATAGGTCGATGCTCAACCACTGAGCAGCCATGCTGGTTGGGTTCATTAAAGATAGATATAGATATAGATATAGATATAGATATAGATATAGATATAGATATAGATATACAGATATCCTATCTAATAAAGAGGGGATATGCTAATTGATCCTTACACCATTGCTAAGATGACGGTGCCCACAGCCAATAAGGAGGGAATATGTTAATTGACTGCCACGCCCTCAAAGATGGTGGCGCCACAGCCACAGGATGGCAGCGCCCAGTCTCCTCACCCCTGCCAGGGCATCTGCCTTCAGAGTCCCCCAGTCTCCTCAGCCCCCTAGCTACCCAGGGCTGGCCTGAGGTGCAGGCAAGCCTCAAATGGTGGCCCTAGCCACCCAGGGCCGCCCAAGGCTCAGGTAACCAGGGCTGGCCGAGGCTTGTGCTACCAGCAGTGGCAGCAGCAGAGGTGCCTTCCCCTGATCACTGGGTCACCTCCCGGCCTTGAGGACTCCCAGACTGTGAGAGGGGGTAGACCGTGCTGAGGGACCCCCCCCCAGTGCATGAATTTTTATACACCAGGCCTCTAATACAGATATATATATATATATATATATATATATATATATATATATATAGACAGACAAATAGATATTGATATTTATTTTATTGATCTCAGAGAGAAAGGGAGAGAGAGAGAGAAACACCCATGATGGCGATAGAGAATCACTGATTGACTGCCTCCTGCCCACCCCCAACTGGGGATGAGCTTGCAACCCGATGCCCAGCAGGTCTTCTTGTCTTTAAGGTGCAGGGCAGGCCCAGAACATTCCCTGCTCCGCCTCCCCCACCAGGCAGAGGGGTGTATCCCACAAAGGAGGTAAGCAAGGAGCCTAGGTCTCCTTGCTTGTGCCCACCCCAAGATGGAGGTCCCCCTTTGAAGGGAATGGGGTTGGGTGGGGATGGGTTCTGTCTGCTTTACTCTGCGGCTGACGGTTATCCCAAGGGCTGCAGGTGCCAGCTGGCTGAGCCCAGGCTGGGCTCTGAAATGTGCCTGCTCATGGCTCCCAGGGGGCGCGGGAGGCCCCGGAGCCACCCTCTGAGAGCTGCAGAAGGTGGCGGCCGTGGAGCTAGGGAGAATGTGGCCAGGGTGGAGGTGGGTCAGCCCTCCGAGACTCCACTGCCCAGACCACCTCTGTGGCCCCTCCCCCACAGCCTGCCCCCAACCCCCTTGGCAGAGGGTGTCGGTGCAGCTGCAGATGTTTCTGGTAAGGAGGCCACCACAGGAGTGCACCTGGGGCTTCCAACTTCCCTTCCACAGCTTCCACGGGCCGCCCTAACCCCTTCTCCCACAAGCCCCGCCTCCAACTCTTTGTCAGCCTTGCTGCTGTCGTCTCCCCTCGGTGTCCCCTCTTCTTCTCCCCACTTGGCCTCCTCCCCCTCCTCCAGCCTGGGGACAGAACCCACGCAGCAAAAATGGCGCTCTGCCAGGAACAGGAGGCTTCTGGAAATCTCCAGGCTCAGTGCTTACAGTCCTACCATGGGGCTTAACTTCGTTTCTTCTTCTATGGAAGGAGGATAATCATACCTACCGAAAAGGTTTGGCAAGTGCTAATGTATGTGGAAGTGCTTTGAAATGGAAAATCACTGTACATCTGTGAGATGTACAGAGAGGCGATGCTAAGCCTCAGCAGCCCCAAATGAGGTTGTCAGCCCCATGTCCCTGCACTGCCTTCCTCAATGCAGAGGAGAGGCGGACGCGTGCGGGGAGAATCCAAGCATTGGGTCCAGGCCCAAGTTCAAATCCCAGTCCCAACAGTTATGGTTACTAGCTCTGTGACCTTCAGCAATTTTCTTAAACCCTTCGAGCCTCAGTCTCCTCATCTGTATGGTCCAGAGCAGTGGTCGGCGAACTGTGGCTTGAGAGCCACATGTGGCTCTTTGGCCCCTTGAGTTTTTAGCAAAGGCCAGCTTAGGAGTACCCTAATTAAGTTAATAACAACGTACCTACCTATATAGTTTAAGTTTAAAAAATTTGGCTCTCAAAAGGAATTTCAATTGTTGTACTGCTGATATTTGGCTCTGTCGACCAATGAGTTTGCCAATCACTGGTACAGAGAATAATGCGTGTGCCCTCTCATTGTTGTGAGGATTAAATAAGATACTCAGCCTTATAACACACACAGCTGTTGTAAATGTTCACATAAACTTGCTCTCTATTCCTCTTTTATTTTCCTGGTTGGAAAGCCCGGAGTGGCAGCCAGATTCTTGGAGCCTGTGGACTCCTGGGAACCCATCTTCATGGACATTCCCAGGCCACCGACCCCAGAATCGAATGGTGTTACACAGCCCATATGGTGCATCAGGTGGGATCTGTGGGCCCTAAGCCAGACCCTGCCTCTGGAATGCTTTGTTTGCTTTATCCAGTGTTAGAACAAGACAAAAAAATTAGTTGTCAACATTAAAATTAGGAGGTATTACATACTGATGTCTGGTTTTCCACCTTCTCTCGCAGCATTTTGGCAGAGCTGGCAACTCTGGGTTCACATTCTGGTACCCCCTCTACCATCAGCTCAGCTGGAGCGGTGTGGTTAGTGGCTGCCCCCCCCGTGAAATGAGGCAGGCGCTCTGGTCCCCCTCAGTCCCCACCCCTCCCTACAGTTCGCTGTCCGTCTGCTTTTCTCCTTTGGATTACCTAGCAGGCCCCGTAGGCATTTAGGTCTGCGATCTGACCTAGACTCTCTCCCTTCAAAAATTATTCAGGGCGGGGGGAATAGAAAGTTAGTGTGTCCCAGGTACAGAATTTCAGATGGAGAAGATGAAAGAGCTCTGGAGATGGATGTTGGTGATGGATGTTGGTGATGGTTGCAACAACAATATGAATGTACTCAATGCCACCGCACTGTATACTTAAAAATGGGTAGAATGATACATTTTGTGGTGGTATCTATATATTTTACCACAACTTAATATTAAAAAATGTAATATATTTTTATTTTTTAAAATATTTTTTATTGATTTTTTACAGAGAGGAAGGGAGAGGGATAGAGAGTTAGAAACATCGATGAGAGAGGAACATCGATCAGCTACCTCCTGCACACCCCCTACTGGGGATGTGCCCACAACCAAGGTACATGCCCTTGACTGGAATCGAACCTGGAACCTTTCAGTCCACAGGCCGACGCTCTATCCACTGAGCCAAACCGGTTTCGGCTGTAATATATTAAAAAAAAAATTTTTTTTGACAAGTAGTAAGGATCTACGAGGCCCAAGGCACTCTGCTGGGTGCTCAGTAGACAGACGTGGTCACCACTCCAGTCTGGGCGACAGACACTAAACAGTAATTTCATCGTCATCACACTTGGACAAGGGCTCCCAGAGGAGAAGCAGCACAGGACGCTGGGAGATCTTACTGTCGTCTGTTGCAGAAGGCCAAAGAAAACCAAGGACGCTTCGAAGAAGAGGAGGGACACTGTTTAATACGCCGGCGGCGGACTCAGGGAACAGCCTTCCAAATCCGAGTGAAGAAACAGGCAGGGGCGTGCCTTTATATCCCCCTGTGGTCTTCGTCCCGCAAGTATGGGTTCTGCTTCCGGTTCTTTTGGGGGACCTTGCAAGAAGGCCCCCAGGTGCCGGGGGTCTCCAGGCCATGTCTGCTGGTCTGGCCTGGCGCCAGCGTTAGTACCCCTCCCTCCGGGTCAGGGCACTGTCCACAGCAACAGGCTCTGCAAGACCAGTATCTGGGAAGGAGGCAGGGGCTTAATTACAGGGTATCAGGAATGCACACTGCGATTGCTGGCATGGACTCAGATCACTATCCCCCAAATTGTCAGGGTTGCACTGGAATGAGCCCTTTTTAGCTTTCTCGAAGCAGCGACTCTGTTTTTAGCTGAGGAGCTTGAGTGGCCTTCTCAGGCTGCGGGGAGGGGTCGTGGGCAGAGGTGGGCGGAGCCCGAATCCAGCCTCCGGGGTGAGGTGTGGAGCTCCTTCACCTCTTTATCTCCGAACCACCGGCCACCAGACTTCTTTCAGCTGAGAAATCGACTGCAGTCTCATGTAAGCTTCTATTACGTCGAATTTTCTTTCACTTGCGGCTGGGCCCAATGCTTACTGGTACACACTCCTCAGAGGAGCCTGTCCCAGCCTCCCGCTCGAAATAAAGTTCCCTACGATAAGCTGTCCCAGCACTCTGTGCTTCTTCCGTGGCAGCACTTGTCCAGTCGTAATGAAATCATTACACGTGCCGTGTCTACCCCAAAGGCTAGAGCAATGACCTTGTCTGAACTACCTCACATCCCCAGCACCCTGGGTCTGGTAGACACTTCACACTTGTTGAATACGTGAATGAACGGAGGAACCAGGCTAGGTCAGGGGCTATGTACTAAGTTCCCGTAGGATTCCGCTAGGTCATGTACGCGAGAAAGCAGGGGGGAGAGGGTTTGCATTCCCGCCTGCAGGAAGGGGGTGGCGGCCTGAGGAAGGCTACACTTCATCCTCTGAAGGACGTATGTCCTCCCTGGAAGGGCGCTCCGTACGTAGAAGGTGCACCTAACGTTTCCTCTTGCATCCAGGAACCAAGGTTGTCATTCAGCCACATTCAGCTGCACAGGAAGCTGGGAAGTGTGACTGAAGTCTGGGCAGCCGTGAGCGCCGCTAGAAGTGGAGGGCATTGCTAAGGAAGCAAAGGCTCCGGGACTGTGAAGGTCTGTGCAGAGACCTGGGTAAGATCTGAAGGATGAATGAACATTTTCTAGATTAGCGGTTCTCAAAAGGGTGGCCCAGAAGGCTCCTTGCCTGGGGGGTTCTCGAGGCCCAGTTATTTTCACAAAAAGAATACGAAGTTATCTGCAGGTTGAAGTTGCAATGATGTTGCAAAAGCTATCAGGGACAGGCTGCCCGCTGCCTTAGCCCAGACCAAGGCCGTGCTGCCAAACCGTACCACAGTCATCGTGTTCTTCACCGCCAGGCATGGCAGGAAAGAAGAAGAAGGAGGAGAGGGAGGAGGAAAAAAAAACAAGAAAGAAAGAAAGAAAGGTGCCAGTTTCACTTAAGAATGTCCTTGCTGAAGCAGCAAATATTAATTTTATTAAAGTTCAACTCTACCTCTCATTCCATAGCAATGTACTTTACTAAAGCACATTGCTATGGAATGAGATGAGCACTTCTCATTAATTATGAAATGAGAAACGAGGGAAGCGCTTCTGCTGCAAAGGAAGCACAACGAAGGACTCAGGTGGAAACACCGTGTGAATTGTTGGAGTTGCAGGCTGAGCTGGCCACTTTGTTCTTTCTCATAGTCAGGGTGGGGGGTGCGGTGGGGGGGTAGGGGATGGCATGATAGGTGCATATTTGCTTATTAATTATTTTTAAAAAACATATTTTATTGATTTTTTTTTTTTTACAGAGAGAAAAGGAGAGGGATAGAGAGTTATAAACATCGATGAGAGAAAACATCCATCAGCTGCCTCCTGCCCACCCCTCCGCCCCCATTACTGGGGATGTGCCCACAACCAAGGTACATGCCGTTGACCGGAATCGAACCCGGGACCCTTCAGCCCGCAGGCCGACAGAAGAGTGGAGAGACCAGGGGACTAGTGAAAAGGCAGGTGCGATCATCCAGGCAAAGGATGGTGCCGGCACCGTGGATGGGAGTGGTGGCCGTGGGGCAGCGTGGCCGGGGCAGACGTCTGCTGTTCAGAAGGCAGCACCATGGGAACTGGTAAATGGCCACACGGAGGGCCTGGGTGGAGGCAGCGAGTGTACCCCGATTATTGGGCGTGACAGCTCCGTGGGCGGTGAAGCCCTCACCCCGTGGGAGGGTCAAAGAGGAAGGACGGCAGGTTGTAAAAAAACAACAATAAATGAAGCCACTTTGTGTGATCAATACAGGCCTGTGCTACCTGAGCTAAGACAGGAGGAAGGATGTGTTTGCTGCTCCGGCCTGGATTTCCTCAGCGGGAGCCGCCGCTCCTGGCCCTGGCCCGCTGGAACCAGACGGCGGTGAGGCTGGCGTTCTTTTTCCTTTCACCGGGTTTCTTCCGAACTTACGCTGATCCTTTTTTGTTTAAATGGGCTTCCTCCTCAGGAATCAGCTTGGTCCCAGGGGTAAGGTGACCAGACGTCCCACTTTGGGCGGGACAGTCCTGATTTTCAACAATTTATCCCGCGTCCCGCGGCGTTTTAAAACAGTCCCGATTTTTGGACAAAAACGCCGTGGGATGCAGGACAAATTGTTCTTTTTTTAAATATATTTTATTGATTTCTTACAGAGAGGAAGAGAGAGGGATAGAGAGTTAGAAACATCGATGAGAGAGAATCATCCTTCAGCTGCCTCTTGCACACCCCTCACTGGGGATGTGCCTGCAACCAAGGTACATGCCCTTGACCGGAATCGAACCCGGGACCCTGCAGTCCGCAGGCCGACGCTCTCTCCACTGAGCCACACCGGCTGCGGCAACAAATTGTTGGAAATCGGGACTGTCCCGCCCAAAGTGGGACGTCTGGTCACCTTACCCAGGGGCGGTGCCCAGTGGGCCCCTGCCACTGTGGGTGTGGGTGCTGTGAGGGGCACCGTGCGGCTCTTCACTAGGTCTCGGTGCGGACCGGTTTGCTGTTGGGTGTGTGTGGACGACATCAGTAACCCTTATTTTGTGGGCACAACACGCCCAGCCCAGGAGGAGTTGGCCACGCCCAGCCTCAGCCTCCAGGTGCGGCACTTCTGGCTGCCTCCCCCCCTCCCCCATTGTGTGTATGAGGAGGGGAGCAGTGGGGGTTGGCAACAAGGCATCTCCAAGCTCATATTTTCACTTCTGTGGCGGGGCTTCCTCTTGCTCCCGGTCTTGTGTTGCTGTGCCAGTTGTCCCAAGAGATGTCCACGGCTCAGCGATGGCTGAGGACGAAATGGAGCCACTTTACCATGGAGCCAGAGCCCTGGCTGGCTTGGCTCCAGTGGCTAGAGCGTCGGCCTGTGGACTGCACGGTCCCAGGTTCGATTCCTGGTCGAGGGCACATGCCTGGGTTGAGGGCTTGATCCCCAGTGTGGGGCGTGCAGAAGGCAGCCAGTCGGTGGTCCTCTCTCAGCCTTGATGTTTTTGTCTCCCTCTCCCTCTCTCTTCCTCTTTGAAATCAATAAAAATACATTTTATTTATTTTTTACTTTTTTACTTTTATTTTTTGCTTATTTTTTTAAATTAAATTATTATCTGTGTACATATCTTACCATTGCCCCCTCCCATACATGCCCTCCCTCCCCAGAGTTTTGTGACCATTGGTTGTACTTATATGCATGCATACAAGTCCTTTGGTTGATCTCTTATCTCCCCCAGATCTCCCTACCCTTCCTGCTGTCATTTGACAGTCTGCTTGTTGCTTTACCGTCACTATATCTATCTTTTGGTTCATCAGTTTATAATGTTCTTTATTATCCATAAATGAGTGAGGTCATGTGGTGTTTCTCTTTCATTGACTGGCTTATTTCACTCAGCATGATGCTCTCCAATTCCATCCAGGTTTTATTTTAAAAAAATAAATAAATAAAATGGAGCCAGAGCTGCCGGGCCAGAGGAACTGTGCCCATCTTATGCCTCACACCTTTGGGATGTTAAAACAGGGCAAAATAACACACACACACACACACACACACACACACACACACACACGTTGATTTCAGAGAGGAAAGAAGAGGGAGAGAGACAGAAACACCAATGATGCAAGCGAATCGCCGACTGGCTGCCTCCCGCAGGCCCCGCGCCTGGACACACGGGGAACAGCAAACTCCTGACACTCTGGGCTCCGGCCTGGTTCTGCCTAACTTTTTCCCTTGACTTTTGCATTTTCGCTTTGACATTTTCCCCTGCAGGCGGAGGGTGGGGACCCCGGCCCCAGGTAGTGACGTGGGGGGGGGGGGGCGGCCCGGTCTGGGGTGTGGAGCCTCACCACCCAGCTGGCTTCCTGTCTCTGCCTGTGAGAGCGTCTCTGCAGGAGCGAGGAGCGCTCTCTCTCCCCGGCGGGTCGCGGTGGCAGAGCGCCGGCCGCACGCAGGCACACCTGTAGGGGCGGCGAGACGCAGGGGGACCAAGGACACAGGCCCAGAGGTAAGGTGGGCAGCCGGCTTCGTCCTCCCCGCGGGCCCGTGGGTCCGGGAAGCGGGGAGAGCGAAGCGGCAGATGCGTGGGGACGTGCTGGGCTCCCAGTTCTCCCACCAGGCCGGGCCGGGCCGCCTTCCCTTGCGTTCCATGAGCAGCCATCTCCCACTGGAGCTGTGAGCCTCAAGAGGCCAGGGACGATGCCAACCCCTCTCGGCATCCCCACCGTGCCCAGCCCCGTGCCCGGGCCAGGTGCTCTCAGAGGGGTGCAGACTCGGCCTGCGAGGTCAGAGAAGACCGGGACTGGCGGCCACCCGGGGCTGAGACAGGCCGTGGGTGCCACGAACTATGGAGCGTGGAGACGATGCCGACAGGGAGGGAGGGAGAGAGGAAAAAGAGGAAAGGGGGATGGGACGGGGAGAGAAAGGACGCATTAAGGAAGGAGGGGACGAGGCCTATAGAAATAGGTGAGAAGGGGAAAGGAAGGGGAACGAGAAAAAGAGTAAGAGAAGCGGAATCCAGGCTAGAGGCGATTCTCCCCAGATCGATGTTCCCAATGACACCATCGCCAAAAGTCACCCCGGGAATCACCCCGGCGGCGTTTCGTGAGCCACACCATCGATGCAGCCTGCGAATTGTCTTTTCTGTTGATACGAACTTTGGCATTTTTTGTCTACTTTTGTGCATTGTTAGGATTTTAAATATATATATATATATATATATATATATATATATATATATATATAGACTTCTCCTTTTAACTAGCTTTAAAATGACGAACGAAATGGAAAAGTTAGCATCCTCAGAAAGGATTGGCATTGAGCTTTACGTGTGACATGCTATAAAGAGGATAGGGACAGAGACACGTTTTTTAGGTAAATGCATCTTGGGAACTCTTGGCTCTACGAGAATGGGTTTTAGGTGTCTTGGCTGCTCTGAGGGAGAAGGCCAGGGGCCCAGCGAAGGATGTGCAGACGCCGCCCTGCCCCGGGCCTGGCCGAGTGGGGTGGGGGGGCACTCGGGAGCTGAGACCCCTCAAGATGGGACACCCTGTCCAACCCACAGCCTCAGACCTTCCCTCCCTAAGACCTCCTCGGCTCCCAGCGCCGTGCCCACGGCGTCCTCCGCCTTCTGAGGCTGGGAGAGGCCTCCCCGGACAGGCAGATCCCACCAAATAACAGCCAGATCACCTCCCTGATCTCGGAGGTTTCGCCCTGGCGGGAGTCCCCGCCCTGGACGCCCCGCTCCGTGGGGCACACGTCCCAGAGCCCGAGCTATGACGGGGAAGATCACCACTCTGTCGTGTTTTGACAAATACATGTTGGGGCCATTTCCACAAAATGGCCTCCGCTGCCTCCGCTGAGAGGTTCCCGAGAGGCCAGGGCCAGAAGTTCCGCCAGAGGAGTTCCCTCCGTCGGTGTGCAGTGAGCCCACACTTTGCCCAGAATAAACGCTGCCCGGCCCCTGGCTCCAGCAGAGCCTCTGGGCCCTGGGCCTCAGCTGGCCGCGGGGGGAGAGGGGCCCCCAGGGAGCCGGGGGGGGGGGTAGGCCTTGGCCAGGGTGGACACCCAAGGAAAGTCTGTTCAACGAAAGAACAAGGCAGAGGAGGTGGGTGCTGGGAGGAGGCCGGTGGGGGCCCGGGTTTGTAAGGCTCTGTTCCGCACCTTTCGGGGGACAGGGGAGGGAGGGGGGCACGCTCCCCCGACGTGGGCGGCTGAGGCAGGGGAGAGGATGGCGGAGGTTGCAGCCGCCGAACCACAAGGGTCCCTCAGAGGGGTCGTGGCATCTAGGAAGGCCGGGGAGAGGGTGTGCGGTGGGGGCACATCCGTGGCGGGCCCGGGGGGCGGCGGGGGGCCGCGGGGAGAAGATGAAAGCGCCTGTGGGACCACAGACTGTCACTGTGGTGGGGCCGTGCCCTCTTCCTCTCCCAGCCTCGCTCCCCGTCCCACCTCGGGGCAGGAACCTCAAGGGCGGCTCGGAGCCTGCGGTGCGCGTTGCCATTTCGGTCTCATCGCCCCCTTGCTCCCTGCCTCCCTTCGCAGGCCTCGCCTCTCGAGTTTCTTCCTCTCTCCCCCTGGCCTGCTCCGGGCCCGCTCCCCTGGGCTGCGTGTGTGATGGAGGACTGTGCGGGGCGACTTGCACCCCCCCTTCCCCTGGGCTGGGTGTGTGACGGTGTGATGATGGGCTGTGCGGGGCGGCCTGCACCCCCGCTGCCCTGGGCTGTGTGTGTGACGGTGTGACGGTGGGCTGTGCAGGGCGCAGCGGTGGCTCTAATGAGCTGCCCTGGGCCGCTCCTCACCTGGGCCCGCCCCCCCCCCCCCCCCCCGGCCTCAGCCCCTGGGGGCCGGGTGTTTGCCCCAGTCCGTGCTCTTCCCTTCGTCCCCCCGCGGCCGCCCCCGCCCCGCCCCTCTGCTCTGAGCTCGGCCGGCTCCCTCCGCACCGCAGCCGGTGAGGCCCGCGCAGGCCGGGCTGCCGGCTCCCGGCTAGAAAGGAAACGGGAGCCTGCTGGCCGCCGGCGGGGGTGGGGGCGGGGGGAGGACGGAAAAGGAGAGGCGAGGGGCGCTCCCCCCCCCCCCCACCGGAGAGCCAGGACCGCCTCCCGGAGCTGAGGATGGACGCGCCCGCGCGGGCGGCACAGACACAGAGACAGAGACGGACGCCGGGGCCGCCAGCGGAGACCGGGCGGTGGGGGCGGGGCGGCCGGGGGAGGGGAGGGGGGGAGAGAGGGAGGCACAGGATCGTGGGGACCGGCGAACCCTCCGGGCCTCGGGGTGCGGGGGAGGGGCACAGGATGCTGGGGCGCTGGGGCGGGCGGGGGGATGAGGATGTGGGGATCGAGGCCGGCTCTCCGGGCGGCGGCGGAAGCCCGGGGCCCAGAGCGAGCGGCCGCTGGAAACCCCTGGCCTCGGCCTCCTGAGCTGGGGCGGGGCGGGCGGGGAGCTGGAGCCAGAGCGGCCCCCGCACAGCCCCGGGTCCTGGCCCCCCGCACAGCCCCCCGGGTCCTGGCCCCCCGCACAGCCCCCCGGGTCCTGGCCCCCCGCACAGCCCCCCGGGGTCCTGGCCCCCCGCACAGCCCCCCGGGTCCTGGCCCCCCGCACAGCCCCCCGCACAGCCCCCCGGGGTCCTGGCCCCCCGCACAGCCCCCCGGGGTCCTGGCCCCCCGCACAGACGGGTCCTGGCCCCCCGCACAGCCCCCCGGGGTCCTGGCCCCCCGCACAGCCCCCGGGGTCCTGGCCCCCGCACAGCCCCCCGGGTCCTGGCCCCCCGCACAGCCCCCCGGGTCCTGGCCCCCCCGCACAGCCCCCCGGGTCCTGGCCCCCGCACAGCCCCCCGGGGTCCTGGCCCCCCGCACAGCCCCCCGGGGTCCTGGCCCCCCGCACAGCCCCCCGAGTCCTGGCCCCCCGCACAGCCCCCCGGGGTCCTGGCCCCCCGCACAGCCCCCCGGGGTCCTGGCCCCCCGCACAGCCCCCCGAGTCCTGGCCCCCCGCACAGCCCCCCGGGGTCCTGGCCCCCCGCACAGCCCCCGGGGTCCTGGCCCCCGCACAGCCCCCCGGGGTCCTGGCCCCCCGCACAGCCCCCCGGGGTCCTGGCCCTCCCCCCAGCCGGGTCCTGGCCCCCCGCACAGCCCCCCGGGTCCTGGCCCCCCGCACAGCCCCCCGGGGTCCTGGCCCCCCGCACAGCCCCCCGGGTCCTGGCCCCCCGCACAGCCCCCCGGGGTCCTGGCCCCCCGCACAGCCCCCGGGGTCCTGGCCCCCCGCACAGCCCCCGGGGGCCTGGCCCCCCGCACAGCCCCCCGGGGTCCTGGCCCCCCGCACAGCCCCCCGGGGTCCTGGCCGGGAGAGAAAGGACCTCCGTTTGGGGAAAGGTCAGGGATGTCCCAGCTTCCTCACGATCTCAGCTGGACTCGGGCCCCTGGGAAGGGACATGCCCTGGGAGCCCCCTTCACGCCCTGGTCCCCAAAGACACAAAGACAAAACAGCGTCCTGTTTCCCTGGGACAGGGCAGTGAGAGCCGCTCAGGGGTGCCCACCCACTCTCCCACCCAGCCTCCCCCCCCCACCTCCCTGCCCCAAGCTAACCTGTAAACACGACTGCACCCCGTGACCAGCCTCCTTCCTTTCTAAACCCTCCTTCCTGACATCTCTTCCTACCTCCCTGGTTTAAAAAAATAAAATAAAATAAATTCTATCGGTTAGGTCCCCGAAGGAGGAACGTAGGAGGCCAGAGCAGTGAGGGGCTACGAATTCATCCCATCACCCGCACACCAGGGGGCTGAGCCCCAGGGGGCCCCAGCACCCAGTGACGGCAGCCAGCAGGTTTGAGAGGACTCCAGGCGGGCTTTTTCTGGGTGGAGAGTTCTCCATGCAGGCCCAGATTGGGGGAAGTCAGGAGGGGAGAGAGAATGGCCTCCGCCCGTGGATGGTGGTCTAGGCAAGAGGCATGCCCGTTGTGAAGTGGTCTAAAGGCCAGTTGTTGGGTCCCACCTAACATGCCAGCGCTTTGTTTTGTGGACTAGGGACGAAGGTCATATACTCTGTAGTTACTTGCTGCTGAGTCCGAACTTGGGGATCACACAGCAGTGGCCTTGGCTGGTTGTCGGCTGGAATGTTGTCTAGATCCCTCCTGGTGGAAGCATCCCGATCTCCCTGAGAGCCTGGTCCTGCCACCACAGTCGTTACCGTGGCTCTGACCTGGTGGTGTGAGTCTGTGGGGCCCGGTCAGGGCCTGGGCAGCTTCGGTCTTCGGTGGCCGGTCCCTGGGGGTCTGGGAGCTCCAAACCCGTCCAGAGGGTGGCCTTGGAGATGGATGCATCCGCGTGGGCAGGCACAGACACAGAGATGCAGGGGATGCCAGCAGAGAGACACCGGGGCGGTGGGGGCGGGGCGGTGAGAGGCGGCAGGGGTGAGAGGAAGAGAGGGAGGCACCAGGATCTTGGGGACCAGCGAACCCTCCCAGCCTGGGGGGGGAGGTGCGGAGGGGTGCGGGGGGAGGTGTACAGGATGCTGCAGCACTGGGCGGGGCCTGGCCAGAGGGTGGCCTTGCCGGAGGCCCGGAGGGGCCAGAGGACAGTCTGATTTCCAGGGGCCTTCCCCCCCACACCTTGGGCAGGACCCAGGCAGGGGTCCGGGTTTGAGCAGGACGGGGCTCCGGGTCCGTCCTGGTTGCATGTGAAGCACGGGTCCGAGGAGGCTTAGCCCCCGACTTCCCCTCGGGAGGGGGACTCGCACTTCGTTTGGGGTTCATGAGAGACGAGGCTTGGAGCTGGAAGGCCTACTCTGGGCCTCAGCCTTGGCCTGATCTCACCTTTGTTTTTGGACCCGGGTCTCCTTGTCTCTGTTATGAAAGACCGTGAAGGTCAGGTTAGTGAAGGTCAGGTCACACCGTCACACACCCTCTTTCTGAGGGGGTCGTGGACCTGTGTCTATTTTTCGAAGTGTGTGGCATACGTCGGGGGGCTGAGTGGGATATCAAACGGGTGTTCAGAGGCGGGGCTCGCTCTGGGGAGGTGGGGTTTAAGGAGGCACATTTCTGGAAGGCCTCCGGGAGGAGGAAGGGAAAGAGAGCTGGCTTTTCGTGAGGGCCCCCTGAGTGATCTCATTAAGTCTGTCAGGACTGACCACAGTGCCCTCCGTTCCCGCTGCCTCCCTCCCTTGGGGGTAGAATGGGGCGCGGGAATAGAAGAGGCTGGTGAGGAGGGAGGCGTTTGGGTGGCCCGAGCGCAGGTGTTAGGAAAAGGCTGTTTTGGCGTTTGCATTCTTGGGATTTGGGCTCTCGGGGGCCAGGAGAAGGTGGTTGCTGGTCAGGAGGGTCTGGGTTTTGGGGATCTCCTGCAGGTGGGGGAGGGATGTGTAGGAGGGTGGGGGCCGGTGGTCTGTTGGGTCAAAAGTAGATTCAGAATCGGAAGTGTTAGGGGTGTGGTGTTTTGTGGGAAGGGGAAAGATCTGAGGGGTAGAGCAGGACTGAGAGAGAGGGTTGGGACCGACGGTGAGAAAGACCTGGACGTAGGGGATCTTTGACCATTCTCCATTGCAGTGACAGCACTGATGTTAAATTATGTCGGAAGGTCCGTTCCCAGGGGGAGGGGGTATCGATTCAATTCTTTGATCAGACCTAACCCTACCAAGCCCGACCGTATGCTTGGCCCTGGGTAATTATTCTTTCAGGCAGATCGAGTGACTGGAGAGAAATATTTTTTTTTTAAATCTTCCCCCAGCCGAAACCGGTTTGGCTCAGTGGTAGAGCATCGGTCTGTGGACTGAGGGGTCCCAGGTTCGATTCCGGTCAAGGGCATGTACCTTGGTTGTGGGCACATCCCCGGTAGGGGGTGTGCAAGAGGCAGCTGGTTGGTGTTTCTCTCTCATCGACATTTCTAGCTCTCTATCTCTCTCCCTTCCTCTCTGTAAAATATCAATAAAATATATTTTAAAAAATAAAAATTAAAAATTAAAAAAATTAAAAAAATCTTCCCCTGCCCAGGCTGGTTGCTAGGTGGTTAGAGCATCGGCCCTCAGACCGAGGAGTCCCAGGTTCAATTCCTGGTCAGGGGCGTGTTCCCCAGTTCCAGTGGGGACACATGGAGGAGGCAACTAGTCCATGTATCTCTCTCGTGTTGATGTCCCCCCCTCCCTGTCCCTTCCCCTCACTCTCACTCCCACTCCCACCCTCGCCACTTCCACTCTCTCTGAAAATCAATGGAAAAAGTTGGATGAGGATTTTTTTTAAAAAGTCTTCTCCCAGCCGAAACCGGTTTGGCTCAGTGGTAGAGCGTCGGTCTGCGGACTGAAAGGTCCCGGGTTCGATTCCGGTCAAGGGCATGTACATTGGTTGCGGGCACATCCCCGGTGGGGGGTTTGCAAGAGGCAGCTGGTCGATGTTTCTTTCTCATCGACATTTCTAGCTCTCTATCTCTCTCCCTTCCTCTCTGTAAAATATCATAGAATATATTTTTTAAAAAAAGTCTCCTCCCAAACCTCATCAGGAACCCCCGGCCCCCAGCACCCTGCTCCTAACTCCCAACTCTCCTTGAACAGCCCGACCACCTCTGCGTCTGGGGAGGGATGCGCCTTCCCTTTTCTTTCATCTGATTCATGGTTTTCAGACTCAAGCGTGCGGCAGTCACCTGGGGGTTTATGAAAACAGACTGCTAGACCCACCCCCAGCTTCTGATTCTGCAGGTCTAGGGTGGGGCCCGAGACTGCATTTCTAACCGGCTCCCACAGACGCTGCTGCCGCTGGGGATCTGGACTCACACATGGAGAATCGCTGCTCTAACCTAATGCTGCCCCTTCCTCAAGGGCTATTCAGAACTTTTCTGCAGGTCCCCCCCCCCTGCCCCCCTCCGCAATCAGCGACCACAGAACCGGCTCTTGCTCTCAAAAGCTGAAACAGCGCCTGGGCGTCATGAGAGGGTCGGTCTGCTGGTGCACACGGCTTTACCTTCTGCTCTTTCTCTCCCCGGCCCCGAGTCCTGGGAACCTCACCTTAAGTCAACCTCTTTCCCACGTCTCACGGCCACTGTGGGAGTCCTGGCCTCCCCTCCCCGGCAGGGTTGTTTCAATGTTGGCTCCTGTGCTTGCCCTCCTCCCACTCCTCGTTCTCACGGCACAGGCACATCCTCATTGCTCAGATCGCGCTGATCTGTCCAGTCTTCCTGTGCGCCGCTGAAGCCAGTGCAGCGGGGACTTGGGACAGCCTGCAGATGCTGGTCTTTGTCCCAGGGTGGGCCTGCGCCAGTGGGCAAAGCATTCACACCACTCACCAGCCATTTTGCAAATCTAATGGTGTCCTTCTCTACATAAAATCCTCCGCTGGCTCCCCGGGGCACAGGGTCCGGTCCCTGCGTCCCAGCGGGGCACTCAAAGACCTTCATGACCTGGCGTGGCTCCCTGGTCTCAGTCCTCACCAATTTGCTACTTTCTTGATCCTTAAAAAATAAATAAATAAATAAATAAATAAATAAATAAATAAATATACACACACACACACACACGGTATATATATATAATTGATTTTTTTACAGAGAGGAAGAGAGAGGGATAGAGAGCTAGAAACATCGATGAGAGAGAATCATCGATCAGCTGCCTCTTGCACACCCCCTACTGGGGATGTGCCCGCAACCAAGGTACATGCCCTTGACCGGAATCGAACCGGGGACCCTTCAGTCTGCAGACAGACACTCCATCCACTGAGCCAAACCGGTTTCGGCTTGATCCTTTTCTGATGGCAGCTGGCAGAGACCCCACCCCTGGCCTGGGCACATGCTGTGTGGCACATGCTGGTGGGGGTCTGCTTAGAGACACGCTCGTCCACATCCCTGGCTTGGTTGTAGGTTCCTGAAGGGAGAGATTGCCTGTCGTCCCTGTAAGCCCCAGGCCCAATAAAAGCCAGCCACCTAATGATGCGTGTCTCCCCCAGGCTCTGCCCCTTCTCCGGGGGAAGACCCAGGTCCCTACCTGCCTGCGCAAGGCCACCATGCCGCAGGGAACTTCTCTTAGGCACCTGCTCCCGCTGCTGCCACTGGGTGAGTGCTCAGACTTGGGGTGTGGGTGCAGGTGGCCCGGGAGGAGGGGCTGATTGAGAAATCATCCGGGGGATGGGGCAGAGGTGGGGGCAATGGCTGGCTCGAGGCCTGACCTCCTTCTTTCCCACCTAGCACTGCTCCTGGGAGCCACTCAGGGGAGGGAAGTGGTGCTGGGAAAGACCGGGGGTGAGGTGGACCTGCCCTGCACAGCCTCCCAGAAGAAGAGCATGGCATTCACCTGGAAAGATTCTAAAGGAATCAAGATTCTGAGCTCTGGCTTACACACCGGGACTTCAAATTTGTTTAAAGGTAGGTTGGCCCACTCCCCAGGAAGAAGAAAGCATTATGAATTGAACATCCCTGGTGTCAGAGCTCTGCTCCTAGTAACCTCTGGGATCCCAGAGGTTTCGGGGTGACAGAGACCCAGGTACATGTGTTAATTTTAAGTGATAATTATAACATTGTTTTTAGGAGTTCTTTTATTTTATTTTTATCCTCACCTGAGGATATGAGGATATGTTTTTTAATGATTTTATTATTTTAAAATATATTTTATTGATTTTTTTTTTTTTTACAGAGAGGAAGAGAGAGTAATAGAGAGTTAAAAACATCGATGAGAGAGAATCATCGATCAGCTGCCTCCTGCACACCCCCCACTGGGGATGTGCCCGCAACCAAGGTACATGCCCTTGACCGGAATCGAACCTGGGACCCTTCAGTCCGCAGGCCAATGCTCTATCCACTGAGCCAAACCGGTTTTGGCTGTTTTTTTTTTTTAATTGATTTTAGATGCTGGGGTTCTTGTCCCAGTGAATTTTGGAGGGATAGTTCAGAACATACTTTTCACGATTGGTCCCAATAAGTATAACAGAAAACTCTGGAAATTATAGGTGGAGCTAACATAAAAAGATTTTTGAAAGTGGCAGAGAAGAAGGCAGACTGGGGGAGGGGGGCCTGGAACAACATGTGGGTTTGTTGTTGCACTCACTTATGCATTCCTTGGTTGCTTCCTGTATGTGCCCTGACCAGAGATCAAATCTGCAGCCGGAGCATGTAGGGGTGACCCTCTAACCAACTGAGCTACCCAGCCGAGGCTTAAGGGATTGTTTTAAGGATAGAGTTCTAGAAATGAAGTTAAGGGTATGAACTTTAAAAAAAGGTGGTGTATACTATACGATTGCTTCCAGGAAGGTTCTATTTATTTCAGTAAGTCTAGTGGATGTTCCTACGTGCCCTCCACTAGCACCCTTGCCAGCACTGAGCAGTATCAGTATTTAATCTTTTGTGAGGTGTTTTTTTAAATTATTATTACTAATTTGACAGTTGAAAATATGTCATTGTTGTTTTAATTTGCATTTCTTTGATCACCTGTGAGACTGAAACAATGTGCCTCTTCCCAACAATGCCTAAGTCTTTGTGTCACTGCTTTTGTTCTCTTGCAGAGATTAGAGTTTTCTGCAGAGCAGCTACCCTGTTTCCCCGAAAATAAGACAGTGTCTTATATTAATTTTTGCTCCCAAAGATGCGCTAGGTCTTATTTTCAGGGGATGTCTTATTTTTCCATGAAGAAGAATACGGTACACATTTATTGTTGAATGAAAATAAAGGAAAGTTATTAACTGTATACGGTACGGTAGTACGGTAGTTGTCAACACAAACCAGACAAACTGTGAATCCTACAGTATCAAGAATTTACTCATTTAGCCAAAACCGTTTTGGCTCAGTGGTAGAGCATCGGTCTGCGGACTGAAAGGTCCCGGGTTCGATTCCGGTCAAGGGCATGTACATTGGTTGCGGGCACATCCCCGGTGGGGGTTGTGCAGGAGGCGGCTGGTCGATGTTTCTCTCTCATCGACGTTTCTAGCTCTCCATCTCTCTCCCTTCCTCTCTGTGAAATATCAATAAAATATATTTTTTTAAAAAAAGAATTTACTCATTTATTCAATGACAATCATGTCTTCATCTTCTGGAACATCATCATAACAATCCAATTCCTGAATTTCCTGGTGAATTTCTTGTGACTCCATTTCTTTTATATATTTTTTTTTATATATATATTTTTTATATATATATATTTTTTAATTGATATTTTACAGAGAGGAAGGGAGAGAGATAGAGAGCTAGAAACATCGATGAGAGAGAAACATCAACCAGCTGCCTCTAGCACACCCGCTAACGGGGATGTGCCCGCAACCAATGTATATGCCCTTGACCAGAATCGAACCCGGGACCTTTCAGTCCGCAGACCGACGCTCTATCACTGAGCTAAACCGGTTTCGGCTTGTGACTCCATTTCATTCAGTGGACCAGATCTCTCATGTTTAGCAATAGCACTGTCTTTCAATGAGTACTTCTTGTCAAGGTAGCCTGCTCGCAATGCATTTGCAATGCAACTGTCAGTGATTGTCTCCCATGAATTCTTCACCCAAGTCACAACTTCTTGCAGTTTAGGTTTCACAAAGTTTCCACGCTGATTTCTCTCCATTCACACAGCAGTGACGTCAGGACTCCGCCTAACGTCACTGGTTGCTAGACGCCAGTCGGGGAGGCCCTAGCGACCAGTTTACAGTAAATTAATTTTCATTCTGAGGCAGAGCCTGGGGGCCTTATTTTCAGGGGGATGCCTTATATTTCACTCAGAAGGAAACCTGTGAGTAGGTCTTATTTTCGGAGGATGTCTTATTTTCGGGAAAACACAGTAGCTCCCTTCCCCAACTTCCTGATGTCTGACAAAGGCCATATCATTCTCCTGATTCCCCCACTTTCTGAACCACGGGGTTATTTTTTTTTTTCTACTTCAGTCCCTGGTTTTCTATCCATTACCAATGATGGCCATTCCTTCCTTTGGAGCATTTTAAAAAATATATATATTTTATTGATTTTACACAGAGATGAATTGAGAGGGATAGAGAGTTAGAAACATCGATGAGATAGATACATCGACCAGCTGCCTCTCACACAATCCCCACCCGGGATGTGCCCGCAACCAAGGTACGTACCCTTGACCGGAATCAAACCCGGGACCCTTCAGTCCCTAGGCCGATGCTCTATCCACTGAGCCAAACCGGGTTTGGCCCTTTGGAGCATTTTTGTTCCATCTTCTTTGTTCCCAGGGGAATGCCATCATCATTCACCAAGGCCACATGACTCTCTGCTACTACCATTCTCTCTGCTACTAACTAGTCTCTTTCCCTCTGACTTCTCTTCCACCTGTTACAGCACTGACTTCCGAAGCAATGCTCTCCACATGTCACTCCCTAGTCCGTTAGACTAAGCCTGGAAGCTTCTGCCTGACATTTACCCCTACCATCACTTCCCAGCCAGAAACCTCCACACCCCGGTGGTTTCCTCAATGCTTTGCGGTGGTTGCCCGCTGGAGCTTTCCTCCTTCCTGGATGACCTCACTGCTCCCCTTCCCTCTAGTCCACTGCCTTTACTTCTTTTAAGTCTTGGTTCAACACTGGTCTCCTCCATGAACTTATCCCAGACCCAACCACACTCAGACCTTTCACACCACCCTGCAATCGCCGTTGCAAAGTATAGGACAGCCTGGACAAGTGGGCCATGATGGGCTCAGAAGGGGAAAAGGAAAACAAGGAGGAAGAATTATTTTAGGGAAAGGCAAATACATTTTGAACCAACCAAGTTTTGGGGTGATGTCAGTCTAATCTGATAAAATTATTCCCTGAGCCTTGACCGGTTTGGCTCAGTGGATAGAGCATCGGCCTGTGGACTCAAGGGTCCCAGGTTCGCTTCTGGTCAAGGGCAGGTACCTTAGTTGTGGGCACATCCCCAGTAGGGGGTGTATAGGAGGCGGCTGATTGATGCTTCTCTCTCATCCATGTTTCTGACTCTCTCCCTCTCCCTTTCCTCTCTGTAAAAAAATAAAATAAAATAATTTTTAAAAATTATTGCTTTGGGCCCCTGGAAATGTAGGCCCAGAATTGAAGAGAGAGGTTGGGAATATCAATGGGGGAATCATCTGCAGAGCTGACAAAGGATGCAGTGGAATTTAGAGTATCTATAGAAATGGGAAAGAGAATCCAAGACAAAGTCTGGGGTAACACCTAAACGTGGTTGTCAGAACCAGAGTCCAAGAGGAAGGAAAGGGAATGGTGCTTAGATATGGAGGAATCGAAAGAGGTGAAAATGGGGCAGAACTAAAGAAGCCTACTCTTTCAAGAGTTCTGGTCAATTGTGAGAGCGGCATAGTAGGATTTCAGAAAAATGGGGGAACTAACCCAATGTGTAGATCCAAAGGGAAGGGCAAGTAAGGTAGGAACAACTGAAGGGACAAATGAAAGGGGTGTTGGGTAAGTGATGGAGGAGGCTCCATGCCCTCAGGGTGCTGGACTTGGACAGGGCTGCGCAGTGCCCAGGGCTATGGTTCCTAGAAAGGATGAGCCTGAGACATGGGGAGGGGGGGGGGGTGAGGTCTGGAAGAGGAGAGAAGGGAGAATGTATGGCCAACATGGCACCCAGTCTCCCACACCAAGGTCGATATAGGAAGAAGGCCTATGACTGCTCAGGGAGGCAGAGATGGTGCAGAGAGGGTTGAGGGTGGGGATAAAGCTCAGTCACCGGCTTCCCACCCCAGTGAATATGCATTCCAAGTGAAGCATGGTGTGTTTGCTACGTAAATTTAGCTTCCAAAGCCTTCCACAGGAATTCTGGAGCTACCACTGCACAGGGGAAATGGTTAATGAAAAAGAACTTCCTCTTGGCGGCGATAGTTCTTAGATATTAAAAGAGGAGAGACTGGAGGAGACTGCATGTCCATGCCTGAGGAACTAGCCCTGCGCATTTTACTAGTACTTCATGATGCACTTAACAGGCCTGAATTTTAATTTCATTGCCCCACTACTAGAGTCAAAATTCAAAATTCAAAATAGAAAAGGGGCCCAGCTGGAGTGGCTCAGTTGGTTGAGAGTCATCCTGTGCACTAAAAGGTTGCCCATTTGATTCCCAGGGTTGTGGTTTGATCCCTAGTTGGGGCCTATAAGGAAGACAACTGATTGCTGTGTGTGTGTCTCATCTCTCTCTAAGCATGTTCTCAGGGGATGAGAATTAAATTTTTTTTAAAAGGCACAAAATAGCCGAAACCGGTTTGGCTCAGTGGATAGAGTGTCAGCCTGCGGACTGAAAGGTCCCAGGTTCGATTCTGGTCAAGGGCATGTACCTTGGTTGTGGGCACATCCCCAGTAGGGGGTGTGCAAGAGGCAGCTGATCGATTATTCTCTCTCATCAATGTTCCTAACTATCTATCCCTCTCTCTCTCTGTAAAAAATCAATAAAATATATTTAAAAAATAAATAAAAAGGCACAAAACGATATATAGGGAAAAGCCCCCTTCCCACACCTTTCTCAAAGGTATTCACTTCCTATTCCATGGGGGCAACCAAGGTTACCATTTTGTTATGCTTACTTCTAGAAACATTTGTTCATATATAAGGTAGATAGATAAATTTCCCACTCCATATATATATATATATTGATCTCAGAGAGGATGGGAGAGGGAAAGAGAGATAGAAACATCAATGATGAGAAGAATTGGTTCGCTGCCTCCTGCACGACCCACACTGGGAGTTGAGCCCACAACCCAGGCATGTGCCCTGACCGGAATCGAAATACGACCTCCTGGTTCATAGGTCAACACTCAACCATTGAGCACGCAGCAATGCTCCCACTCCTTTTTAAACAAATGGTAGCCTATTTAATATCTTGCCTTATTCAGTTAACGATGTTTCTTAGATATATTCCGTTTCAGTATATAAAGAGCTTCCTCATTCTTTCACAGCAACCCACTGAATGGGCGAACTATAATTTAACCTATCCTTTCTTGATAGCCATTTAGTTTTTTATATGCACTTGGAAATCTGGTATATATTATAAATTACTTTCCAAAGAAATTATACGGGTTTATGTTCCTGCCATCGTTGTGTCAAGAAGAGTTTGGGCAACTACTTAATCTCTCTGAGCTTCAGTTTCCTTATCGGCAACGTAGGCAGAACAGTACCTATGTGCTGGTTGTTGCGCAGGTTATTTGGGATGGCACATGTAAAGTGTTTGGCACGTAGGAGCTGGTGCTTTCTAAATACGATGTTACTTTATTTTGGATCAGTGCGATATTGTCCTGGCCAGGTGAGTGAATGTGATGGGACCTCCTCACCAGCCTGGGGTTCTCTGGCCAGGACAAGGACAGATGCTGCAGGAAATTAGTAACTAAGATGAGAAGAAGAGTTGTGAGCGCTGCCGTCACCAGGGGTACCGTGTCTCCAGAATACCCCAACCTCCTCCCTACGACTTCTACTCCCAGGTCCGTCCAATCAGAGCAAGCGTGTCGAGTCAAAAAAAGCCCTGTGGAAGCAAGGATCCTTTCCTCTGGTCATCAGTAATCTTGAGATAACAGACTCGGGGATTTACAGCTGCACGGTGGAGAACAAGGAAACGGAAGTGGAGCTTGTGGTGTTCAAATGTGAGTAGGGCAGACGGGGGTGTGGACACCTCGGGCCGATCACCCTCCCCTGCCCTCCCAGCCCTGCACCCAAACCAGGGCCAAACTGGCTGTCAGTATTTCAGTAGTCCAGAGCCAAATGAGACGGACCACCACCTCTTCCCCAAACCCTCCTCAAGCCTTGGGTCAGACATGGGGGAGAGGAAAAGGCCTAAAGAGAGGGAAGGACAAGGGCAAGGAGCCAGAGGAAAGAGGGGGGAGACGGGAAAAAAGGAGGAGGAGGAGGAGGAGGAGGATGGAAGTGGGGAAGAAGAAGAGGGAAGCCCTGCGTAGGGGGGGTGGGGTGGGCAGCTGGGCGTTGACTGAGATGTTGGGGCAGGGGTGACGGGGCCGCTCTTCCTTTCCTGGCCTCTCCCCTCCTCCTTGGGGACGGAGTGTGTGTGTGACACAGGTGACCTGCTCCCTCCACAGTGAATGCCAGCTTGGATGCCCATCATCGCATCCAATTGCTGCAGGGGCAGAGCCTGACCCTGACCCTGGAGAGCCCCCCTGGTAGAAACCCCTCGGTGGAATGGAGAGGCCCGGGGAAGAAGGAGCGGAACGCGGGCAGGAGCCTCTCCCTGCCCCAGCTGCAGTATCAGGACAGCGGCACCTGGACCTGCACCGTCTCCCTGGACACCAAGACCCTGGTGATCGAGATATACATCTTGGTGCTGGGTAAGAGCTGCTCCTCGCTCCTGCAGACCCGCCCACCCCCTTCCGCTTCCCTCAAAGGCTGACGGACCCTCCCTCCCTCTGCTCTCGTGGCTCTGCTCCTGGGTCTGGTAGTAGAGGACAGAGGGCGGCCAGGCCCGAGCTCCCCTGAAGCCGAAGTCCATCCCAGGGGTACACGGGGCCCTCTCTTCCTCAGGGTGGCGGACATGGAGGAAGGAAGGGAGATGGGATGGAAGGATGTGAGGGGCCCCCATAGGAGGAGTGTCAAGGGCACCTATTTTCTCTGTTGCCTCCACTCCCCACTCAGCCACCAATTTGCAAATCCGCTTACTCCCTCGGGGGTACGAGCCAGCCCTGAGGAAACCCTACGTTCACCTTCAGAATCCTGAGCTAGGCACAGGAGGGGTTGGGGTTGGGGGACCAGAATGCAGGTCTTGTCCTCGGCGGGTACCTGTGTGACACAAGGTGGGGTAGTGTCTGGACTTGGATTCAAATCCTGGCCCTGGCAACCTTGGACAATTTGCTGAACCTCTCCCTGCCGCGGATTCTGTAGAACGGGGATGATGCTCACCATGCTGTCCCCACCTCGCGGTGTTACGGTAAGAATTAGCGCAATGTAAGGCCCTTCGAACAGAGCCTGGCGCGCAGTAAGCCTATGTAAGTGTTTGCTCTTATCTTGTTGAAGGGTGCTAACTCAAGCACCTAAGAAATGCAGGCCAGCCCAGCTCGCTCAGTCATCGAATGCCCATGATCCAGGAGCCAAAAGGTCACCGGTTCAATTCATTTTTAAAAAATATATATTTTATTGATATTTTACAGAGAGGAAGGGAGAGAGTTAGAGAGCCAGAAACGTCGATGAGAGAGAAACATCGACCAGCTGCCTCCTGCACACCCCCTACCGGGGATGTGCCCGCAACCAAGGTACATGCCCTTGACTGGAATCGAACCCGGGACACTTCAGTCCGCAGACCGACGCTCTACCACTGAGCCAAACCGGCTTTGGCACCGGTTCAATTCTTGGTCAGGGCATGATATGCCCGGTTTGTGGGTTTATTTCTAGTAGGGCTGCATGCAGGAAGCAGCGGGTTGATGATGTCTCTCTTTCATCGATGTTTCTGTCTCTCTCCAACAATCAATAAAACCATATATATAAATAAATACACAAACAAACAAACAAATAAATAAATGCAGGCCAAATACCCTCTGTGCTCCAGGGGTCCTAAGGAGGGAGAGGTCCCCTCTGCTTTGGGCTGTTCTCTGAGGGCTTCCGGGGGAAGAGGAACGTGCAGGGGTGGGGAGATGAGAGGGGATGAGAGAGGTGGATGGGAATTCACGGGCCTGAAATGACAACCTGGGCGTGTGGCTGCCCCGGGTCCCCTCCCATCTTTTTGCCGCTCCCCCCACATGCCTCCCCCACTTTGTACGCCCTCCCCCTTCTATCTCCTCCTCACCTAGGCTCTCTCCCTCCCTCCCTCCCTCCCTCCCTCCAGCTTTCCAGAAGGTCCCTGACGCGGTCTATGCGAAGGTGGGGGAGCCCGTGGAGCTGTCCTTCCCCCTTACCTTTGAGGATGAGAGCCTGGTCGGAGAGCTGAGGTGGCAGGAGGAGGGGGCCCCCTCCCTTCAGCCCTGGGTCACCTTCTCCCTGAAGAACAGGAAGGTGTCCGTGGACAACAACGTCCGCAAAGACCGGAAGATCCAGCTGAAGGAGACCCTGCCGCTGCGCTTCAGCCTGCCCCCCGCCTCGCCGCAGGACGCCGGCTCCGGGCACCTGACCCTGAACCTCAGCCGGGGGCAGCTGCGTCAGAAAGTGGACCTCGTGGTGATGAGAAGTGAGGAGCCGGGCTGAGAGGGGGGAGATGGGGCGGGAGGACAGGAGGACAGGAGGACAGGAGGACAGGAGGACAGGAGGCGGAGGGGGCTGGCCCGGGGCTCCTTCTGAGGCAGGGCAGCCCCCGTGGGGAAGCCTAAGCCCCGGAGGGCTGACGGGGCTGGTGGACGGCCCGCGGGTTTGGGGGCTGGTTTTAATTTTTTTATTTTTTTAATATATTTTATTGATTTTTTTACAGAGAGGAAGAGATAGGGATAGAGAGCTAGAAACATCGATGAGAGAGAGACATCGACCAGCTGCCTCCTGCACACCCCCCATTGGGGATGTGCCCACAACCAATGTACATGCCCTTGACCGGGATCGAACCCGGGACCCCTTAGTCCGCAGGCCGACGCTCTATCCAGTGAGCCAAACCAGTTTCGGCGGGGGCTGGTTTTATAATTTTTTATAATTTATTTTATTGATATTTTACAGAGAGGAAGGGAGAGAGAGAGCTAGAAATGTTCATGAGAGAGAAACATCGACCAGCTGCCTCTTGCACACCCCCTACCGGGGCTGTGCCCACAGCCAATGTACATGCCCTTGACCGGAATCGAACCCGGGACCTTTCAGTCTGCAGGCTGACGCTCTACCACTGAGCCAAACCGGTTTCGGCTCGGCGGGGGCTGGTTTTAAACGAAAACCCGAATCCATATGTCCTTCCCTGACATCTGTGAGCCAGCCTAGGGCCCGTTCCATGGAGAATCCCCAAAGGACATATGCTGACAAGCAGGGTTCTGGTTCTGTCTCTGTGCCCCCACCCCCACCCCCACATGGCGCCCACTGAGCCCCCTACCTGTGTGCGTCTGCTTCCTGCTAGCGGGGATGACAGGTTTTGCTCTGAGTGTACTAGTGAGGATGGCCACGCCAGGCTCCACCCTGAGCCCTCCGCTTCTCTGTCTCCTTAATCGCCATAACAACTCCGCAAGCAATAATGGCTAATTCTTGATGCTTCCTACCTGCCAGGCCCCATTTAAGAGCTCTACAAGGACTTGTGCATTAATAATGGTCCGGGGCTCGGGTTGCTCAGTAACGTGCTCGGAGACACAGACCACACACATGGGGGCTTGGATTTGAATCCAAGATGGTTCTGTCGGCCTCAAACGCCGTGCTTTCTCTGTGAAACCCATATGAAAAAAAATGTGCCTTGAGATGCTAAGAGGGGAACTTGTGGTGGTTCTACTCATGCCCCCCGAGAGCATGGAGGTGCCAAGAACCCAGAGGTGCAGGCTCCTGACCTCAGGCTCGTGTCCCTCCACAGTGACTCAGTCCCAGAACCAGGTGACCTGCGAGGTGTTGGGGCCCCGCTCCCCCAAGCTGACGCTGAGCCTGAAGCTGCACAACCAGTCTGCGAAGGTCTCAAGTCAGGAGAAGCTGGTGCGGGTGCTGGACCCTGAGGCGGGGACGTGGCACTGTCTACTGAGCGACAAGGACAAAGTCCTCCTGGAATCCAGCGTCGAGTGTGAGTGAGGCCTAGCCCCGAGCCCCTGCCTCCTCAGCTGTGGGCCTTCCCGGGGTGAGCAAAGAAAACCCAGCCTCCCAGCTCCCCTGAGATAGGCGGGCTATGAGCATGGTGTCCGGGCACAGGCGTGATAAGATGAAGTAGGGTATGATCCTGGACCCTGGGTACCCACCTGTAGTCCTTTTATTTTTTTAATATATTTTATTGATATTTTACAGGGAGAAAGGGAGAGAGATAGAGAACTAGAAACGTCAATGAGAGAGAAACATTGACGACCAGCTGCCTCCTGCACACCCCCCACCGGGGACGTGCCCGCAACCAATGTACATGCCCCTGACTGGAATCGAACCTGGGACCTTTCAGTCCGCAGACCGATGCTCTACCGCTGAGCCAAACGGGTTTCAGCCCCACCTGTAGTCCTGAAAGTTCCCAACTCCCCAAGTTCTGCAGCCCATGAATGGTGCCCACCTGACCAAGAGTCCCCCATCCTTGCTCCTTTCCTAACCCAGCCACAAGCACTCGCCGTGTGTGTGTGTGTGTGTGTGTGTGTGTGTGTGTGTGTGTGTGTAAGGCACACAGACTGGACCACTGCTCCCGGCTCCCCAGAGTGCCCTGTCGTCTTTACACCTTCCAAACCCTTCCCCAGCCTTTCCGCTCCAGCCCGGGGCCTGTGGGCCCAGAGGATCCCGCCCCGCCTGCCAGCCCAGCATCAGACCCACGTGGATGGGCAGCCAGGCCTTCCTCAGGCCCCCGGAGAGCAGCGGCGCCCAGAGGGAAGGTAATGAGCTGAACACACCTCTCTCCTCTCTTGCAGTTTTGTACCCAGAGTTAACCCGGTCCTGGCCGAAGCTCCTGGCCATTGCGCTGGGCAGCTTTCTGGTGTTCACTGTGATCTGCATCTTCTGCTGTGTCAAGTGCTGGCACCGAAGGGTGAGTGGACCTCCTCAGACCCCGATACCCCTCCCCGCTCCCGAGACACACACACACACACACACACACACACACACACACACACACAGCAGCTAGGGTGTCCTGGTATGTGACCTGCTTCTGCTCTGTTTCTCTCTGCCCACCATCGAGTTCCCTTATTGCAGACCGGGCTCGGTCCCAGATCCCTGGGGGGGGGGGGGGGGGGGCAGGAAGGAGCAGAGAGTCAGCTCGGGGACAGATGGCCTCAGCCACCGTGTCTGCTTCTCCTCTCCCAGCTCTCCCCACTCCCCCCTCCACGGGGCACCTCCCTTCTGGAGGCCTGGGACCCTCACTACTCCCCTCCTTCTTCCTGGACAGCGCCAGGCAGAGCGGATGTCTCAGATCAAGAGACTCCTCAGTGAGAGGAAGACCTGCCAATGCCCCCAGTAAGGAACTTGGCGGGGTGGGGGGGGGATAAAGGGGGAGGGTGAGAATGGGAGGCTAGGGGGGGAGGGGGAGGCGGGATGCAGAGGAGGAGATGGGGGCTAAGGGAGGTGGTGGAGGGGAGGGAAGGGCACAGAGGGATGGCTGAGGAGGTAGGAAGCGGGCAGAGGTGGAGGGAGGATGTGGCCCAGAGGCCATTACCCAACTGGAAGAGAAGAGGGGCCAGGCAGGTCCTAGAACTCAAAGGGGGAGGAAGAGCCTTGCTCCCCTCACGCTTTGTCCCCCTCCAGCCGGTTCCAGAAGGCATGCATGTGAGGCACTGGGCCAGGGGGAGCGTCCCGCCTGCAGCCTCCCCAGCTGCCTCCCCTGCGTTTCCGGTCGGGCTCCTGGGCCTGCGGACCAGATGAATGTAGCGGATCCCAGCGCCTCTGCCGTCTCCCGCGCTCCTCGCCCACAGCTGGCCATCGGGCCTCCTCCTCCAGAGGCTTCCTCACACCCCCGCCCCCCCCCCCGCCCCCCATCCCCTCTTCTGTTGAACCCTAGCCCTTCTTTGATGATTTCTTCTCCACTTTGCCCCTCGCGGCCCCCTTGGACGCCGGGGGGAGCACTCAGGACCAGCCCCGCCGGCCTGGAGTGTGAGGCTGGGTGGCTGAAGCAGGAAGCACAGGACTGTCCTCCGACGGGAGAGAAGCTTGGGGCCCGAGGAGGCGGGGAGCAGGCCAAGGTCACACAGCCCGTCCAGGACAACAGGCCCAGGTCTAACCCTCCACTGTTCCATCCTGACACCCTCCTCCCCCATGACCACAGCTCACACTTGTGCACCGACACAATTCCTTGTCACTCAAGCAGCGCACTCAGTTTATAAGTCAGTTTCCCATCCTTTATATAGTTAAGCCTTGGGAAAATCCTACAAGGCGAGGCCGGTTTGGCTCAGTGGATAGAATGTCGGCCTGCGGACCAAAGGGTCCCAGGTTTGATTCCAGCCAAGTGCACATGCCCGGGTTGTGGGCTCCATCCCCAGTGGGGGGCGTGCAGGGGGCAGTCAATCAATGGTTCTCTCTCATCATTGTGTTTCTATCTCTCTCTCTCCCTCTCCCTTCCTCTCTGAAATCAATAAAGAAATATGTTTTTAAAAAGAAAAAGAAAATCCTAGAGGGCTGGTAGTGACAGGATCAAGATGAGCATTTCCGGTATATAGACCAGAAATAGAACTCACAGAGGTCATATTCATTGCCCAAGGTTGTAAGTGCCGGGTGAAAGGGTGAGGCTAGAACCCTGCCTCCTTGTGGGACAGGGCGGAGCTATCGTCCATTTTGTGGCCGGACCCTAGCCCTAACCCAACCAATCAGGGTCATATCCCCCCTTGTATAAAACCCATTGAGATGTTACATTCGCTCTCTTTTCCGCCATGCTGTTGGCGTGAGTGGAATGGAGCCCATGCTAGCATGGAAGAGACTCTCTTGCTAATTGCATCGGATTTGGTTCCCTGGTGGTCCTTGGGGATCACGAAATCTGGGCACAACACCGGGGTCCAGACCGGCCCGGACTGCGTGGCCCCCAGTTCTACGGCTGTTTCTTGAACACGGAACAAACACCACACATACCTCTGCGGCTGGCTGGTCACGGATGCTCCGTGTGCACCTGAGGGTCCACGGGAGCACCTCGGGGAGGGCTTGCCCCCGAGGTCAGAACATGGAGGAGGGCAGGGCCTTCCTGCCCAAACTCCTCCGTCTCCCGCTGGAGGCAGAGTCCTGTCCCCAGAGGACAAAGCCTCCAGCTCTCCTAGTCAGAGCGCAGGCTGGGACCAGGGTACGCCCCAAGCACCCTGTGCAGAACCTTCTGGAAGGTGAGCCTTGCTTGGGGTGGGGGAGGAGGCAGGCACTGGGGAAGAGTGAACCCACGGAGAGGACTTCCTGGGAAGGGTGACAGGGCTGGGCTGCAGTCCCTCCCCCCCCCCACTCACATGGCTCAGCTCCTCCATCCTGCCGTCCCCCCAAAACCACTCAGGATACAGGAGAATTAAGGTTCCACGTATTCTTCCTCTTCTGAATTCAGTTCCCTCAGGATGCCCAGCCTGCTCTGCCTCTCCTTCCATGCTTTCCTCACCCTCTCCCTCGGTCCCGATGCCCTTTCCTTCTCCCTTCCCTTCCGGCCTGCCTCTTTCAAGAAGCACACGCAGCTGCTGCCAGAGTTCCCGTCGCTTCCTTTGTATCCCTGCCCATTCCCCATCCCTCCCTCCCCGAGCTGACAGAAAAATACAGCGACCTTACTATAAAGAAGATGATGCTCTTCTTCATTTGTGTGTGTGTGTGTGTGTGTGTGTGTGTGTGTGTGTGTGAGAGAGAGAGAGAGAGAGAGAGAGAGAGAGAGGTGAACTCTGGGGCCCCAGAACCTTCTGATCTGTGGGGTCAGACCCAGGGCAGAGGTTGGCAGTCCTGCCCCCTCCGGGGGTGAGGTTTCTCCGGGCAGGGGCACATTATTTGGAGGCTGGTCACCCACCTACCCACCCCCCACGGGGCCTGCATGTGTGTGTGTGCGCGCGCCGGCTAAGACTGTGTAGTCACGCGTGTGCGATGGATGCACAGAGGGGGAGAGTCAATGGGTGTGTGTGTGTGTTGCTTCCACACATGCATGGGTGTGTGTTGGAGAGCAAGGGCCACGAGACACTGGAATGTGTGCCTGCAAATTGTGTGCATCCCACAATCTGGCGTGTGAGCTTGTGTTCCAGGGGAGGGGTGCGTGCGTGCGTGTGTGTATGTGTGTGTGTGTGTCCCTGCGTCCTTCCAGACCTGTGCACCCCCACCCCGGGAGCAGCCCGTCTTCAGCACCCCCACCCTCACGCGGGTGCACAGGGACACGCGGTGACACACGGTGACACGCGGTGACACACGCTTCCTGCTCCCGGAACAGCCAGCTCCGCGGCCCCCCGCACCGCCAGCTGCCTCCCGGAGCTGGCGTTCGCGTGGAAACCGGGCCGGGGCGGGGGCAGGACGCGAACCGCTTCTCCAATGGAGCCGGCTCCCTCCGCGCTCCTCCCGCCCGCCCGGCGCCTCCCGCGCCCCTCCTCCCGCTCCCGCCGCCGCCCGCCCCCGCCCCGCTCCCCTTCCCCCCAAAGCTGTCCTCCGGCCTCACGCGGGGCTCCCCGGCGGCGGCGGGGCGCGGGGACGCCGGGGCTGGGCGGGGGGGCCCGGGGCAGAGCCGGAGCGGCGGCGGAGCGGGGAGGCCGGCCGGGGAGGGGAGGCGGAGGGGCGGGGAGGGAGGAGGGAGGAGGGAGGAGGGCGGGCCGCGGAGCCCGGCAGCGGAGCGGAGCGCCGTCTCCATGGCAGAGCGGGGCGCAGCCGGAGGTAAGCCGACCCCGGCCCGGCCCGCGGTCTCCTCCCCTCTCCCCCCGCCCCCGCCGCGTCCTCCCAGCCCGCCGCCCCCCTCCTCCTCCCCGGCCACCTGCTGGGCCCGCCCGGGAGCCGGTGGGCGGCGGGAGGAGGAGCAGCCGCGTGACCTCGCCCTGCACCCCTGCACCCCGGTGGGCGCGGGGCCCCGGAGGCCCCCCTCCCCCGGGGTCCCCGGATCTCCCGTCCCACCTTCCTCTGATGTCTCTCTGCCCTTCACCTCCCTCGCCGTCCTTCAGATCCTTCCTGCCCTCCTCCCCCCCTGACTTCCCACCGCTTTGCTTCCCGGACCCGCCGGCTGGGCCTGGGCGGGCGCGGGCGGGCAGGGGTCCGAGGCTGTCAGGGCGGAGGAAAACGGGGGAGCCGCTCCTGACCCAGGCTCCCCACCTCCCGCTGGCTGGCCATTGCCATAGCAACTCGGGTGTGCCGGGGCTCCAGGGAGGAGACAGAGGTTGGGGGACCAGGACCTCTGGAGGAGGGCAAGGGTCTGAGTGAGGCTCTTCCGCAGGAAGGGACCCTCCCCCTGCTGTGCCCCCTTTCCTCCCACTTACCCCAAAGCCAGCCGTTCTGACCGGCCTCCCGGCCTCCACTCTGCTTGGGGTTGCACCTGATTGCCCTCAGCCCCCTCCCCAGGGCTCACTGAAGCTCAGCGGTCAGCGTCATGAGGTTCAGAACCGTCCTCCCTCCCATCAGGAGGAAACTGAGGCTGGGGCGGGGGAGGGAAGACTCGGTGTGTGCGGGAGGGAAGCAGCACCTCAGCGCCCTGAGCTTCTCTTCCCAGCCTCTCCGGTCCCTGTTGCCTCTCTCCCTCCCCCCTTCCTCCCTCCCCCAGCCTCCTCTCCAGGGGTCTCCGGGCTTTTCCTTCTATTTTCAGATACTATCACTTTGCCCCTCCTCTCTCTTCTGCTGAAACTCTCCTCCTTCCCCCTAGTTCCCCCTCTTTCCATTTCTGGATGCTTCTGATGTCAGTGGTTTCCCCGCCTTCAGGTTCCCTAGGCCCCCCTCAATTTCCATAGGCCCCCTCGGTCCCAGCCTCCTCTCTCCCCTCTTCCCAGACCCCTGGTGAGCGGGAGGGCGGTCATGCAGACTCGGGGGGTGGGGGCGGGGGAGATGGGCTGAGCACCAAGACCACGGGCCGGGAGCCTGGCTGGTGGGGGTGGGGGCTGTAATGCCACATCCCAGCTCACCGTGAACCCTCAGGGAGCCGTGCATCTGCCGTCAGCAGCTCTGAAGAGAGAGGCTCTGGGGCATGAAGACAGCGGCTGGGTAGTCCCGAGCAGGGGATGTGAGAAGAAGGAACCAGACCCAGCCAGAGGGAGGAAAAGGGGCTGAAGGGGGGGGGGAGGGGAGAGACCCAGGAGGCCAGCGTACCTTCTTTTCCTTCCGGAGGTCTGGAAATGGGGCCCTTACCAGTGTGGGGTGGCCGAACAGCCGTCTGATATGAGCCAGGAGGGTGACCCGTAGCAACCAGGCATGGCTATGGCTGCATGAGCAGGGGAGCACCAGAAGCCAGTGGGGGGCCAGCCTGGGCCTGATCTTCGCCCTCCCCGCGCCCCCTCCACATCCCGTGTCTCTCCCTTGCAGTTTGTGCAGGTGGCTGAGCCTCACCCCCACACGTGCGTCTCGGGGCAACCAGGAGGAGCTCCCCGGCTGGCCAGGAACCAGAGGAGGAAGGCGGGATCTGCAGGCCTGGGCATGGGGGCCGGAGCCGCCCGGCCCACCTCCTAGCCGGCAGAGCAGCCAGCCGCACCCCCCGTCAGCTACAGGGGTGCTTCTGGAAGGGCCCCGCTCAGTATGGAGGCTGAGGACCGCGTCTGCTGAGCCCCAGCCCCTTCCCCCGCCCTCCCCTGGGTCGGTCAGGCGATGCTGAGCGTTCGGGTGGGCCGAGGGGCGGCCTGCCTCCCTGCCGGGCGAGGACTGTGGGCGGCATCATGGCGGCGCGTGTGAGCGGGGCTCCTGGGTGAGACCTAGCCCCCACCCCCAGGAGTCCCGAGGGGGTGGGGGTCGGGGGGTGGCTGAGGACAGGATGGCGCGGGGCGGGGCGGGGGCGGAGGAGGCCTCCCTGCGCTCCAACGCGCTGTCCTGGCTGGCCTGCGGGCTCCTGGCCCTGCTGGCCAACGCCTGGATAATCCTCAGCATCTCCGCCAAGCAGCAGAAGCACAAGCCGCTGGAGCTGCTGCTCTGCTTCCTGGCGGGCACGCACATCCTCATGGCGGCCGTGCCCCTCACCACCTTCGCCGTGGTGCAGCTCAGGCGCCAGGCGTCCTCCGACTACGACTGGAACGAGAGCATCTGCAAGGTCTTCGTGTCCACCTACTACACGCTGGCGCTGGCCACCTGCTTCACCGTCGCCTCGCTGTCCTACCACCGCATGTGGATGGTGCGCTGGCCCGTCAACTACCGCCTCAGCAACGCCAAGAAGCAGGCGCTGCACGCCGTCATGGGCATCTGGATGGTCAGCTTCATCCTCTCCACCCTGCCCTCCATCGGCTGGCACAACAACGGCGAGCGCTACTATGCCCGGGGCTGCCAGTTCATCGTCTCCAAGATCGGCCTCGGCTTCGGCGTCTGCTTCAGCCTCCTGCTCCTCGGGGGCATCGTCATGGGCCTGGTCTGCGTGGCCATCACCTTCTACCAGACGCTGTGGGCCCGGCCCCGGAGGGCGCGGCAGGCCCGGAGGGCAGGGGGCGCCCTCGGCGGGGCCAAGGGCAGCGGGCCGGGGGGCGTGGCGACGCGGCCCGCCTTCGAGGTGCCGGCCATCGTGGTGGAAGACGCCCAGGGGAAGCGGCGCTCCTCGCTGGATGGCTCCGAGTCGGCCAAGACGTCCCTGCAGGTCACCAACCTGGTCAGCGCCATCGTCTTTCTCTACGACTCACTCACAGGCGTGCCCATCTTGGTGAGATTGGGGGTCCCCCACCTTCCTGTTCTCCCCAAACCAGACCCAGCACGATCACCTACCTGACCTCCAACCCCATCACCCATCTTCCTCTCCCCCATCCATCCCCACCCCATCACCCATCTTCCAGTTCCCATGACCCCCAGCCAGCTCCTCCGTGTTTTCCAGTTCCCACTGCTGAGCCCCATCCTCCATTCGTCCCTCAGCCCCACTACCGGTGCTCCTGTTCCACCATCTGCCCCGAGGCCCCACTACTCACCCCCCTAGAGACCCATTATCCAGCAGCCGAGCTCCGTTTTCCATTCCCTAATTCCTCCTGGATATCACAGGGTCTCTGAGTGCTCCTGGGTGGGAACCCCAGAGAGCTCACCCCCAGCGCCCCCACCTTCTGCACCCCCCTCTGGTCCCCGCTCCTGAATGTTCCCCTGTCTTCAGGTTTCCTGTACCCCCTCTGCTCCTCTCCCTCCGGACCCGGGGCTTTTCTCTGGAACTCCCCCTCCCCCGGCCTTCCTCCGAGTCAGTCCCTTCCCCTCTGTTCATTCTGTCGTCTCCGCCTCCAACTTTGCTTCCGTCGCCCTTCCTGACTTCTTTCCCACCAGCTGCGCTAGGAGAGCGGGTCCGGGGCGCTAGGATAGCGGGTCCGGGGCGCAGGGGGCCCCGGGCGCCGGGCCCTGACCCGGCGCCCGCCGCTCCCCGTCCCGCCGCCAGGTGGTGAGCTTCTTCTCGCTGAAGTCGGACTCGGCGCCGCCGTGGATGGTGCTGGCCGTGCTGTGGTGCTCCATGGCGCAGACGCTGCTGCTGCCCTCCTTCATCTGGTCCTGCGAGCGCTACCGCGCGGACGTGCGCACCGTGTGGGAGCAGTGCGTGGCCATCATGTCCGAGGAGGACGGCGAAGACGGTCAGCAGCGGGGCCGGGCTGTCCCCCGGGGCGCCGGCTCCCCTTTCCGCTCCTCTCTGCCAGTTCTGCTCCGCGCGCGCCGGGCCGGGCTGCCGGGAGTGCCCCCTGCCGGCCGGAGTCTGCTCTGCCCCTGGGCTGGCTCCGCGCTCCCCTTGCCCCAACCAGGACCTCAGCTGAGGGCTCCCTCCCCTGGGGGCCGTGGGTGCCCCTCTGGAGGTCCGCCTGTCCAGCTGATCCTCCGCGGGGCAGAGGGCCTGAGAAACAGCCCAGAGCCCTACCCACCGTGAAGGAAGGATGTGGAACTGAAAGGAGGCTAAGCTTCCTAAAAGGGACCCCAGCTATAGGGACAGCTGTTTTTTTTTCTTCTTGGGGGGGCAGGTTTTTTTTTGGGGGGGGGGCGTATGCTTGTTTCAGTAAGCATGTGTATATGTTTGATGCACTAGGGATTCAGCATTGAACCAATCTGCACCATCCGGCAGCAAACCCCTCTCTCTCTCCCCTCGGAGCTCACAGAGTAGGGGGAACAGAGGGGTTCTCCCGGGAACTTAACCAAAGGGGCCGGGAGACAGATGTGCAAGGGGAGCGGGGCCTTCCTCGCCTGGAACCTCTCTGCCCCCCCCTTTTTTAAAAAAAATATTTTATTGATATTTTACAGAGAGGAAGGGAGAGAGATAGAGAGCTAGAAACGTCGTCGATGAGAGAGAAACATCAACCAGCTGCCTCTTGCACACCCCCTACTGGGGATGTGCCCGCAACCAATGTACATGCCCTTGACCGGAATGGAACCCAGGACCCTTCAGTCCGCAGACCGACGCTCTACCACTGAGCCAAACCGGCTCCGGCATCTCCGCCCCTCTTCTCTCCTAGACGGGGGCTGCGATGACTATGCAGACGGCCGGGTGTGCAAGGTCCGGTTTGACGCCAACGGGGCCACGGGGCCAGGGGACCCCACCCAGGTGAAGTTGCTTCCTGGGAGGCACATGCTCTTTCCCCCTCTTGAGAGGGTCCACTACTTACAGGTATGGGACCAGGGGGTGTGCCTCCTATTCTGGGTGCCCCCCTAACTACTTTTCTCCAGTCTCTGTTATCCGCCCCCAACCCCCCCTGCCCCCCCATTCCCTGGCCCCGGCCCGCAGGGCGCACAGAGAGTAGGGGAAAGAAAGGTATGGCAAGAGAAGCTCCCCTCCAGACCTCCCAGAGCCAGGTTTGCCCGTCAGAGGGTGTTTCCCGTTTAAGGGCGGGGGAAAGGGGGGGGAGGGCCATCTTGCCGAGTCCCCACTTGGGCCCCTTCAGCACCTCCTGGTCTACTGGCTCCTCTCCCCGCAGGTCCCGCTGTCCCGGCGTCTGTCCCACGACGAGACCAACATCTTCTCCACGCCTCGGGCGCCGGGCTCCTTCCTGCACAAGTGGTCGTCCTCGGACGACATCCGGATCCTCCCGGCCCACAGCCACGCTCTGGGGGGCCCTCCCGCGTACCTGGGACACAGACAGAGGCTGGGGGATGAGGAGGACGAGGAGGAGGAGGCGGCGGCGGAAGGCGGAGGGCTGGCCAGCCTCCGGCAGTTCCTGGAGGGCGGCCTCCTGGGGTCCCGCGGGGGACCCCCCCAGGGGCCCGGCTTCTTCCGGGAGGAGATCACCACCTTCATCGACGAGACGCCTCTGCCTTCTCCGTCCGCCTCCCCGCCCTGGCCCAGGCCGCCGGGCCTCTCGCCCCGCCGCCTCTCCCTCGGGTCCCCGGATCACAGAGCCATTGGACTTCCCCTGGGGCTGAGTGCGGGGAGACGCTGCTCCCTGACAGGGGGCGAGGAGAGAGCTTGGGGAGGCTCCTGGGGTCCGGGGAACCCCCTCTTCCCCCAGCTGACCCTGTGAGCCCACGGGGGCCTGTCGGACTCGGAGGAGGGGGCCTGGGTGGGTGACGCCTCCTCCTGGCCCTGAGCCTAGCTAGGCAGCTGCCTCCAGACTCCGGGGAGATGGGCGCTGGACCGGGGGCCCTGGGGGCCCCTGCTGCCGTCTCCCATACAAGTAACCAGACGCCCTCCTCACCTTCTGTCCCCCCTAGTAAAATGTATTAAAGTCTGAAGTGTTACCATGGAAACCCCTGTGTGCAGTGTGCTGTGGTGGCAAAGGGTATGGCCGTTGGCTTGCCGGGTGGAGCGGCTTATAGAGGACAAAACTGGACAGGGGGAGCAGACAGAGGCACAGAAATACCCATGGAGAAAGACAGACATTTAAACATGCAAACACACACGGAGAAGGGCTTGTAAGAGCATCTCACGCTGGGGGGCATGGGGAGCCACTGGTCTGGGGAGTGAAGGATCTTTGTTCAGATCTGTGGGGGTGTTTTAGGGGTGACCCTGTCCTCCATGCCTCTTTCCCCGGAGTCCACGTAGGGAAGGGTTTGGGCCTGACTTGTGCACCAGGCCTGGAGTGTACCCCCCCCCTCCCCCCGTGCCGCGCTCGGAAGCTCTTTTCCCAGGAGTTGGGTGGGGAGGCTCCGCTTGTGACTCCCTTTCCTGGCCCCAAGGGTGGAAGGGAACCCACGGGCCTCAGGTTCTGGCCCTTGCCTTCTTCTGTCCATGATTTGTTTCTTGGTCTGTTTCTCATCCCACACTACCCAACTCTTTTTATTTTTAATATTTTTAATTTTTTAAAGCACTTCATTGTACGGTGGTTTTTAAAAAAATATGTATTATATTAATTTTTTACAGAGAGTAAGGGAGAGGGATAGAGAGCTAGAAACATTGATGAGAGAGAAACATCGACCAGCGCCTCCTGCACACCCCCATTGGGGACGTGCCCGCAACCAATGTACATGCCCTTGACCGGAATCGAACCCGGGACCTTTCAGTCCGTAGACCGATGCTCTCTCCACTGAGCCAAACCGGTTTTGGCACAACTCTTCTTTTTAAAAATATTTTTTTATCAACTTCAGAGAGGAAGAGAGAGGATGAAATAGAAAATCAATGAGAGAGAATCATTGATCACTTGCCACTGCTTCACATTGGAGATTGAGACCACAACCCAAGCATGTGCCCTGACTGGGAAGGGAGCCGTGTCCTCCTGGTTCATAGGATGCTGGATTACCCAACTCTTCTTTTTTTAAAAAATATTTTTTAAATATATATTTTATTGATTTTTTACAGAGAGGAAGGGAGAGAGATAAGAGTTAGAAACATCTATGAGAGAGAAACATCGATCAGCTGCCTCCTGCACATCCCTACTGGGGATGTGCCCGCAACCAAGGTACATGCCCTTGACCGGAATCGAACCCAGAACCTTTCAGTCCGCAGGCCGACGCTCTATCACTGAGCCAAACTGGCTTCGGCTAAAAAATATTTTTTATTGATTTCAGAGAGGAAGAGAGATACAGAAACATCAACGAGAGAGAACTCTTCTTTTTAATATATTTTTATTGATTTCAGAGAGGAAAGGAGAGGGAGAAATAGAAATATTCATCTGAGAGAATCACTGATTGGCTGCCTCCTGCACGCCCCCTACTGGGGATCCCGGACATATGCCCTTGACCAGAATTGAACCCGGGACCCTTCAATCCGCAGGCCTCTGCTTTATACGGGTTAGGGTTACCCAACCCTTCTTAAAAGACTGCTTTCTCCACTTACCTTTTAAAAAAAACGTATTGATTGCTTTTAGAGACAGAGAGGAAAGTTAAGGGAGAAAGAAACATCGATCTGTTGTCCCACCTATTGGCTGTTTCTTGCATGTGCCCTGACCCAGGATGGAGCCTCCGACCATGGAGTATCCGGGATACTCTAACCCACTGAACTGCCAGGGCTCTCTCCACTGCCTGCCAGGCTCCCTCTGACTTCTCTCTCTCTCACATCGGGCTCTCCAGGTCTCGTTGGCTCCGCTCATTCATTCCTTCTCCCTTCCTCCCCTCCTCTCTCCATCTCTCCTTCCTCTCCCCTCCCTCTTCCTGCCCCCTTTCCCCCCTCTCCTCCGCGCCCGCACTCTCCTTGGGCAGCCGCCGCCGCCGGAGGCTCGGGCACCATGCTCCGGCTGCTGCGCCTGCTGCCGCTGCTGCTGCTGCTGCCCCCCCCGGGGTCCCCCGAGCCCCCGGGGTCCCCCGAGCCCCCCGGCCTGGCCACGCTGTCCCCCGGGGCGCCGCCCCAGGCTCCCGACTTGCTCTACGCCGACGGGCTGCGCGCCTACTCGGCGGGGGCCTGGGCGCCGGCCGTGGCGCTGCTGCGGGAGGCGCTGCGCAGCCTGGAGGAGCTGGGCCGCACGCGGCGGGACTGCGGGGCGCGCTGCGCCGCCGAGGCCGCGCTCCCCGACGCCCCGGGCCCGGAGCCCCCGCCCGGCGCGGCGCCCGGGGCCTGGGAGCGGCTGCTGCTCCGCGCCGCGCTGCGCCGCGCCGAGTGCCTGGGCCAGTGCGCGGCGCGGCGGCTGGGGCCCGGGGGCGCGGCGCGGCTCCGCGTGGGGGGCGCCCTGCGGGACGCCTTCCGCCGCCGGGAGCCCTACAACTACCTGCAGCGGGCCTACTACCAGGTGCGCCCGCCCCGGCCCGCGGGTCCGGCCCGCCCCGCCCCGCAGTCCCGCGGGCGCCCGCCGGGAGGGGGTGGGGGGGCTGCGCGCGCCGGGCCCGGGTGGGGCCGCGGGGGGCGGTCTATGGACCCCCGGCCTGGGCACCGGCCCTCCCCGCCGTGGCACCCCGGACCCGCTCCGAGGGCAGCCTGAGGGCGAGTGCGAGCAAAGCTGAGCAAAGCTGGCGTGGGACCGGGTGGTGAAGCGGGGGGAGGAGGTGGAAGACGGAGGGAAGGGGCCTGACATCTTAGGAGGTCTTTGGCCTCCGTGGGGGCGGGCGGGGGGCGCTGCTTCTTCCTGGGGGTGCGGCGGAGAGGGTTGGGGCGAAAGCCGCTGCTGGGAGGGAGGGGAGGGAGGGAGGGGAGGAGGGTGAGAGGGAGCCTTCCCTTGAGGCAGGGGGAGCTTGGAGCTGGAGGGAGCTTCGGGGAGGTGAGGGGAGAGGGGCCGGGCTGGGGGCCGTGAGCAGGGACGTGTAGGGGTGCGGTGAGTGAGTGAGTGTGTGTGTGTGTGTGTGTGTGTGTGTGTGAGAGAGAGAGAGTGTGTGTGTGTGTGTGAGTGAGTGTGTGAGTGTGTGTGTGTGTGAGTGTGTGTGTGTGTGTGAGTGTGTGTGAGAGAGAGAGAGTGTGTGTGTGAGTGAGTGTGTGTGTGTGAGTGTGTGTGAGTGTGTGTGTGTGTGAGTGTGTGTGTGTGTGTGAGTGTGTGTGTGTGTGTGTGAGAGAGAGAGTGTGTGTGTGTGTGTGTGTGTGAGTGTGTGTGTGAGTGTGTGTGAGTGTGTGTGTGTGTGTGAGTGTGTGTGTGTGTGTGTGTGTGAGTGTGTGTGTGTGTGAGAGTGTGTGTGTGTGTGAGTGTGTGAGTGAGTGTGTGTGTGTGAGTGTATTAGGGCGGGCGGGGTGGGGGCGTGGACACGCGCAGCTCCCGGACGGTGGCCGTCGTCTACGTGGCTCGGGGAGAGGGGGGCTGGTCCCGTACCTCCCCTCAGGGTCCTAGAGCCCTGCGGGTTTCGCTGGCCCTCCAGGCCTCTGCCCCTCACCCCTGTGCTTAGCCGCCACTCGCACCTTGTCTCCCGCACCCAGGCCCCTCTGCCCGCAGCTCGCCGGCTCCACAGTGTTTGGTCCCCTTTCCTTAGCTGCCAGACTTCTGAGGGGCCAACATACCGCTGTCCGGGGGCCTGGGGCTGGGGGTGGGCGGTTCTCACTGACAGGCCTTCCAGGGGGCGCTGGGGCAGCCCCAGGGGTGTGTGTGTCTGGGGCGGGGAGGCTGGTGGGAGGCAGGGGTCTGACCCCCGCCCCCCTCGGGGCACCGACTCCCTCTTCCTCCCCACCTCAGCTGAAGAAGCTGGACCTGGCGGCCGCCGCCGCTCACACCTTCTTTGTCGCGAACCCCACGCACCTGCAGATGCGGGAGGACATGGCCAAGTACAGGCGCATGTCTGGGGTTCGGCAGCAGAGCTTCCGGGACCTGGAGACGCCCCCACACTGGGTGAGACCCTCAGCAGGACCCCTGTCCCCCCCCCCCAGCCCTTGACTAACAGGATACACCAGTCTCCCGGGAGATCTGAGTGGGAGATCTTGGGTGGGGAGTCCTTATCTGGGACTTCATTTTCTTCCTGGGGATCACTAAAGCCCCATGTTCTAACGCCCCAATCCTGAGGCCAAGACCCCAATCCTGAGGCCGAGGGGGAGTGGGGCCCGGAGTCCATGCCCGGAAGGAGACACCCCTCCCCTTCTTGCTACCTCCCAATCCCACTGGGCACCCCCTCCCCCAGGGTCTGGGGGACTGACCACCTCCCTCTCCCACAGGCAGCCTACGACTCCGGCCTGGAGCTCCTGGGGCGCCAGGAGGCCGCACTGGCGCTGCCCAGGCTGGAGGAGGCGCTGCAGGAGAGCCTGGCCCAGGTGGAGAGCTGCCGGGCCGGCTGCGAGGGGCCCGAGGAGCTCCAGAGAGAGGAGGAGAAGGAGGAGGAGGAAGGACCTGGGAGCCAGGGCGGTCTCTACGAGGCTATTGCCGGTGAGGCGGGCGCTGGGAGGATGGGGGAGTCACCGGGCCAGGAGGGCCAGCACGACAAGCTGGAGAGCATGTGTGTATGTGTGTGTATGTGTGTGTCTGTGTCCCCGCAGGGCACTGGATTCGGGTCCTGCAGTGCCGGCAGCGCTGTGTGGAGGAAACGGCCACGCGCCCCGGCCGGAGCTTCCCCGTCCCCGACTTCCTCCCCGGCCAGCTGAGGCGGCTGCAGGAGGCCCACGCGCAGGGTCCGTTGGGGAAGGGAGCGCTGGGGGGGATGGACTGGACACCGGCCCAGGGGAAGGCTTGTCTTCGATGGTGTCCAGAGCTCCGTCTCTTCGTCTCTTCGTCTCTCAATCCCGTCTGTCTCTGGATCTGTCGCTGGTCAGGGCTCCGCGGGGGACGGTCACTGCTGGAGGACTCCCACTGGCTTTCCTGGGGCGCCCCTGTGGGACGCTCAGGAGATGGGTCCCAGGGCCCCTCCTGCCCTCGCTGCTTCTCGCCTTCCTTTATTCTCTCCTCTCTTCCTCCCCCGAGCTCTGCCCCTCCCGCTCAGGTAGGTCTGGGTGGGGCTCTGACCGGAAGCAGTGGAGGAGCATGTATGTCTGCGGTGGGGGGAAGGGGGCGGGGCCTCGGCGTGGGCTGGCATTGGGAGAGCACCTCTCTGTCCACCTGTGCCAGGATCACGGCCATCCTCGTTCTGTGTGCCCACCCCTCCCCCCTGTTGCTCCCTCTCCCCAGTGGGGAATCTGTCCCAGGCTGTGGAAAATGCCCTGAGTTTCCTGCTCTTCTATCCGGAGGATGAGGCCGCCAAGGAGGCTCTGAACCAGTACCAGACCCAGCTGGGGGAGCCGAGGCCCGGCCTGGGGCCGAGAGAGGTACCTCCCCGCCCCACCCTTACCCTGCGAGGCCCTACATCACACAGACCTGCCGAAACCGGTTTGGCTCAGTGGATAGAGCCTCGGTCTGCGGACTGAAAGGTCCCAGGTTCGATTCCGGTCAAGGGCATGTACATTGGTTTCGGGCACATCCCCAGTGGTGGGTATGCAAGAGGCAGCTGATCGATGATTCTCTCTCTCATCGGTGTTTCTAACTCTCTATCCCTCTCTCTTCCTCTCTGTAAAAAAATCAATAACACATATTTAAAAATAAAAATAAAAATAAATAAATCACACAGACCTGAGCAGTTTCCTGGGCTCTGCCCCCTTCTCCCCTGCCGGCCCAAGCACTCTAGTCACCAGAGGCAACCCCAAGTCCAGCACTGACCTGTCTCCACACCCTGTTCCCCATGTCCAAGTGCCAGCCCACCTCTCTTCCCTTAACCTCACCCCTGCCTGCCCCACCCTACACACAGACTTCTCCCCCTGTTTGAGCCCAGGTGTCCCGCAGCGGCTGAGGGAGGAAAGTTGAGCGAGAGGCATGGTGAAGTGTTCGTGGAGCAGGCAGACTGTCCCCTGGAACCTGGGGCTGCCCTGCCTTCACTTCCCCGCTCACTCCACTTAACTTCTCCTTGTCTCCCCCCCCCCGCCCCCCCCTCTGCCCCCCCACCTCAGGACATCCAGCGCTTTGTCCTTCGGTCCCTGGGCGAGAAGCGGCAGCTCTACTATGCCATGGAGCACCTGGGGACCAGCTTCAAGGATCCTGTGAGTAACTCCTCTTCCCTCCGTCCCACTTCCACGCACAAAGCTCTTAGCACCCGGCGAAGGTGCTCCGGGAGTGGTGGTTGTTATTACAGAGTTTGGCTCAGCACCCGGGCTTCCCCCACTCCGCCCGGCCCTCTGGAGGCAGAGCCTAGTAACGTGGAAGTTCAGAGGCTCAGGGATCGGGGCTGGCGTGGGTGGGCGAAGGCGCTTCTCTTGACCCTTCCAGGATCCCTGGACTCCAGCAGCTTTCATCCCCGAGTCACTGCGAGAAAAGCTCAGGTAGGGGAGGCCGGTGGTGGGAGGGGCCGGCCCGGAGCTGGAAGGTGCCAGGCGGGGTCCTGGGGTCCGGGTAAAATGGGTCTGGACTGGTCTGTGCATCCACTGAGCGTGTCTGTCACCCCTGAGAGAGGATCAGGAGCAGCGACCTTGGGACCATGAGCCTCCAGAGCCGAAGCCCTTGACCGACTGGAAGGGTACGTTCCTGGGAGCGCAGGAGCCGGATCCTGGCGGGGCTGGGGGCTGCCAGCTAGGCCGGCTTTCAGGGGGCCCTCAGTCTACCTTCCTCGTCCCTCCCCCTGCAGATGTCCTCCTCCTGGAGGGAGTGACCCTGACCCAGGATGCCAGACAGCTGAACGGGTCGGAGCGAGCCGTGCTGGACGGCCTGCTCACCCCGGCTGAGTGCGGGGAGCTGCTGCAGCTGGCCAAGGTGAGGAGGCCTGAAAAGAGCCGGGCCGGGGGCTCGGGGCGGCTCCGAAGGTCACAGTCCAGTTCCCGGTCAGGGCACATGCCTGGACTGTGGGCTCAGTCCCCCGCGTGGGGTGTGCAGGAGGTAGCTGTTCAGTGATTCTCTCTCATGGATGTTTCTCTCTCTCTCCTTCTCCATCTCTTTCTGAAATCAATAAAAATATACTTTATGCCAAAACCGGTTTGGCTCAGTGGATAGAGCATCAGCCTGCGGACTGAAAGGTCCCAGGTTCAATTCCGGTCAAGGGCACACCGCAGTAGGGGGTGTGCAAGAGGCGGCTGATCGATGATTCTCTCTCATCGATGTTTCTCTCTATCCCTCTCTCTTCTTTTCTGTAAAAGATCAATAAAATATATTTAATATATATACTTTAAAAAAAGAAGACCCCTGGGTAGGTGGCACCGTTGGCTAGTAAGGGACCCGGGGCAGAGCTGCCTGCCCCCTGTTCTAACTTCCCTGACTTCCCAGCCGGGACTGGGCTCGCCTCTGCCTCACTGCTGTGGACGGGTTCCTTTTCCTCTCAACTTAGAGGGCCTGGCGTGGACATTCTTTCCTTTTTCCCCTTACATTCTTCACATACGGATTTTGCTAGAAGTTAATAGGAAGAACAAAAGGAAATAAAGAATATGAAGGCAGCCGAAGCCAGTTTGGCTCAGTGGTTAGAGTGTCGGCCTGGACTGAAGGGTCCCAGGTTCGATTTCACTCAAGGGCATGTACCTTGGTTGTGGGCACATCCCCAGTGGGGTGTGTGTGTGTGTGTGTGTGTGTGTGTGTGTGCAGGAAGCGGCTGATCGATGTTTCTCTCTCATCTATGTATCTAGCTCTAGCTCTCTATCCCTCTCCCTTCCTTTCTGTAAAAAAAAAAAATTAATTTAGCCGAAACCAGTTTGGCTCAGTGGATAGAACGTTGGCCTGTGGACTGAAAGGTCCCAGGTTCGATTCCAGTCAAGGGCATGTACCTTGGTTGCGGGCACATCCCCAGTAGGGGGTGTGCAAGAGGCAGCTGATCGATGATTCTCTCTCATTGATATTTCTAACTCTCTATCCCTCTCTCTTCCTCTCTGTAAGAAATTAATAAAATATATATTTTTAAAATTAATTTTAAAAAAGGAACAAAAGGCATAGGACACTGGGAATGTGCGGGTGAGGAGTCCTCGGAGTTTCATTACCGGCTTGGCTGGTGGCTCAGTGGACACAAAGGCTTATTTTCCTATCCACTGAACTCCCTCCGGTTTGGGTTGAATGATCCATATTCACCAGGCTGAGCCTGCCGTTTCATGAAGCATCAGCCTTCATGCTAGGCTGTGTTCCTTCAGCACACACGCGTTGAGTGCGGGCTGTGTCCTCGGAGCGTCCGGGCCCCAGGCAGAGCTGGGTGGACACAGACTGCGTCCTGGGCTCGCTGTGGAGAGGAGTCCGATGTAGAGACACACTCAGAGCAGTGGTTCAGTTTGATCAAAGAAGGATATGCTCCTTCAAACAGAAGCACCAAAATGCAAGGTCATAGGAAGCTTGGGGCGGAGGGTGGCATTTGAGCGCAGTGTAAGGCCGAGACCGAGAACAGGAGTGGAGTCGGGCTTCGAGGGAGAAGGCGCAGGCGTTCTGGGGATTGCGGTGGAGTCCAGGGGCTAAGCCGGGGGTGGGCAAACTACGGCCCTCGGGCCGGATGTGGCCCGTTCGGCTGTTCTATCCGGCCCGCGTAGCCGAAAGAGCAGAGGGTTCTCTTGCTCTCCCCTCCGCTCCTTCACCAGCAGCCCAAGATGAGAGTGCCAGCATGGTCAGGTTGCTTTTATTCCGGCCCCCTGGTCCAGTTTAACAACCCATTGTGGCCCTCGAGTCAAAAAGTTTGCCCACCCCTGGGCCAACCACACCCCACAGTGACTGCCTGTGTGGCGTTGGGCCATGTGTTTCAGCACCTCTGAGCCTCGCTTCCTCGTCTGTAACGTGGGGCTAAACACAGCGGCTTTGTCACAGTTGTTGTGAGCATTGAGTGAGTTAGCACATGGTCGAGATCTCAGGAGAAAGTGCTCAGAATTCAGAAGCTGTCACTGTTATCACCAGGCTGGGTGTCACTCAGAGGGGTTACGGGGGAGAGACCCAGAGCTGGAATTAGAGGAGAAAGAGACGGGGAAGGGCCTTCTGAGCCCTACCCGGGAGGGTAGGACGGCTTCTTCAGGTATGTAAGGAGCTCACGGTGACTTCTTCGTTCCTGTAGAACCTCCCAGGGCAGGCTCCGGGGTCAGCACCCTCCCAGAGGACTGGGATGTCCCTAGGGCACGTGGAGGAAGGCCGGGGAGAGGACAGTCAGGGGGAGACTGGGGCGCTGCAAGGATCAGACCTCTCTGTGGCGTGGCCACACTGAACACTCTGGCCCCAGGCCCTCTGCACTTGCTCTTTCTGCTGCCTGGAGCGCTTTTCTCTCCGTGGTTCAAGGGACTCCTTCATGTCATCGGGTTTCCGGTCAGATGTCAGCTCATCAGGTAGCTGTCCCCCAACCCCTGCCTGGCCGCTCGAAGTTGTAGTCTATTTTTATTTTCTTTCTTCATAACTTTTATCTGAATTCATCTGGTCCGTTGGTTTGTTATCTGAAAACGTAAGCCCCGTGAGAGCTGGGGCCTTTTCATGCTCACAGATGTGTCCCCAGTGCCTAGAACAGTGCTGGCACATAGTAGACGCTCAGTACAAATTGGTGGAATGAATGAGTGAGTGAGTGAATGAATGAATATAAGAATAGAAGGTTAGCCCTAACCGGTTTGGCTCAGTGGATAGTCGGCCTGCGGACTGAAGGGTCCCAGGTTCCATTCTGGTCAAGGGCATGTACCTTGGTTGATGGCACATCCCCAGTAGGGGGTGTGCAGGAGGCAGCTGATCAATGATTCTCTCTCATTGATGTTTCTAACTCTCTATCCCTCTCCCTTCTTTGCTATAAAAAAATCAATAAAATATATACATATTTTAAAAAGAATAGAGCTGAAACTGGTTTGGCTCAGTGGATAGAGCGTCGGCCTGCGGACTGAAAGGTCCCAGGTTCGATTCTGGTCAGGGGCACGTACCTTGGTTGCGGGCACATCCCCATTGGGGGTGCAAGAGGCAGCTGGTTGATGTTTCTCATCGACGTTTCTAACTCTCTATCCCTCTCAATTTCTCTCTGTGTAAAAATCAATAAAAACATTAAAAAATAATAGAAGGTTAGTTGGCTTAGGTGATAAGGTGGTTTCTCAGAGAAGAGGTTTATATATGGAATAATTAGGTGGTGGTATTTTATTTATTTATTTTAAAGAAAATACTTATTATAAACTTTAAAAAGGCTGGAAGCTCCCAGAGATATCCGGTGGCTCTGGAAAAGGAGCCACCAGAGATCTCTGGGAGCTTCCAGCCTTTTCCAGGGAGCGGGCGGGCTGGAGAGAAAGTCTTGTAGTCTGTGGGCAGTGGGGCGGGCAAAAGTCCGGGGCTGGACAGTGACCCCACAGCCAACTCTCTCCATTTAGGACGCAGCCGAGGCTGGGGCCAGGTCTGGCTATCGGGGCCGCCGGTCCCCCCACACCGCCCATGAGCACTTCGAGGGGCTCACGGTGCTGAAGGCGGCACAGGTGAGCAGAGAGGTGCCGTGCCCCCGCCTGACCTGAGGTCTGGAAAAGAGGGCACGCGGGGGGCTGGCGCCCGGCCTGGGCTTCTCTAATGGAGGGGCTCTCAGGGCGGAGAGACCCCGAGTTCTGAAGAGGGGTTGTCATGGAGCAGCTGGGGCTGATGGACAGAGCTGGCCACGGAGAGACTCCAAACTCACCCTTCCATCGCCTCCCTCCTCCTTGTCCTCCCTCCCGCTGCCCACAGCTGGCCCGGGCCGGGGCTGTGAGCACCCAGGCTGCTAGGCTGCTCCTGGAAGCGAGCGAGCGTGTGCGGACCCTGACCCAGGCCTACTTCTCCCCGGAGCGGCCCCTGCATCTCTCCTTCACGCACCTGGTGTGCCGCACGGCCATCACAGGTAACCGCCACGCCCCACGGTCCTCCCGCCCGGCTCCGGGGCCCGTGGGGGCTGCGTAGCCTCAGCACCCCCTCACGGTGTGGGCTCATCTTCACTCCTAAGGCCTGGCCTCTGCTCAGCTGTGACCCCAGGCCGCAGGGGGTGTGGATGGCGGTGGGCGGGCCCGGGGCCCAGGGCCCGGAGGCGTTCACCAGGCCCCTCTGCTTCCAGGGGAGCAGGAGCAGCGCATGGACCTGAGTCACCCCGTGCATGCCGACAACTGCGTCCTGGACCCCGACACGGGCGAGTGCTGGCGGGAGCCCCCAGCCTACACGTACCGGGACTACAGGTGGGCAGCCCCTCCTGTCCCCTCCTGTCCACGCCTGGGCTGGGCCCTCACCGCCTCCTGTCTTCCTCCTCCAGCGGACTCCTCTACCTCAACGACGACTTCCAGGGCGGGGATCTGTTCTTCACAGAGCCCAACGCCCTCACCGTCAGGGTAAGCGGGGAGGGCGGGGGGAGGCGGGGGGGGGGGCAGGGAGCACAGCTGTGGGCTCAGGATTCAAAACAGAAGGATCCCAGACGCAAATGCAGGGAAATGGCTGGGGCCACCTGAACCCTTTCCCGGCCTCCCAGCTCCTCCCGCCACCTCTCTCTCTGTTCAGGGCTCTCCTAGCAGCGGTTGATTAGGGTGCCCCCCACCCCCGTACCTCCATCTCTCTCACAGTGACCCTGCAGACTTGCCTTCGTGTTTGCCTCACCCCCTAGGGAAGGGTGCTGAGCCCCAGACCCCACGTCCCTATGCCAGGTAGACGCCGGGGGCTGGAACTAGGCAGAAGGAGAGGGACAGTGATTCCTCTTCTCCGGGAGCTCTGTCTTCCTTCCTTGCCCGTTGACCGCCACCAGCACCTACAATCCACGCCCTCCGTGGGGGGGAGGGAGCCCCAAGATCCTCTGCCCAGAGCCTGGCCCTGCCTCGTGCCGCAGATCACTTCACACGCAGTCCAAGGCGTGGGACGGGTGTCAGGGCAAGAGGGAGGGGACCCTCGGGAGGCACTGGATGGAGGAGGCCCCCCCTTCCTTTGGCTCCAGCTCCTCCAGCCGGTCTGGCATCAGTGCTCCCCGGGGGGGGAGGGTGCTCCCCAGTCTCCCCTGGGCCGCTAGACAGGCCCTGAACTAAGGAGTGGGTGATGGGTCGGGACCGCGGGCTCTGAGGGTCTGTCCCTGGAGCTGAGCCTGCCCCCACCCCCAGGCGCAGGTCCGGCCCCGCTGCGGGCGCCTCGTGGCCTTCAGCTCCGGTGGGGAGAACCCCCACGGCGTGTGGGCCGTGACCCGGGGCCGCCGCTGCGCCCTGGCGCTGTGGCACACGTGGGCACCCGAGCACCGGGAGCAGGTGGGTGCAGCGCGGGCTGGGTGCTGGGTGCTGGGTGAGGGGCAGGGCTGACATGACCCGGGGAGGGTCGCTGGGGAGGGTGGGTGCCGGGATTGGGCCCGACTCTCCTCCCACCCCTCTGTCAGGAGTGGACAGAAGCCAAGGAGCTGCTTCGGGAGCCGGGAGAGGAGGAGGAGGAAGAGGAGGATGAGGAGGAGGAAAAAATGCCCAGCAGAGACCCTGCTCCAGAACCCCCCGGCCGCAGGCCTCAGCGGGTCCAGGACAAGACTGGGAAGCGGCCTCGGGTCCGAGAGGAGCTGTGAGGGGCCGAGCTAGCGCCTCGGGCATGCGGCCATGTGACTCTTGAAGGGCCGCCTCGGTGCCGGACCCACACGAGGGCCCCCGTGGCGGGAGCAGCACAGCGAGCTCTGTCCCTGCACCCCCACCGTCGTGGGGATCACGAGGGCCATCCGGACCTGGGCTCAGGGGACGCGGCACAGACCAGCCCAGAACTCCCGGGTCTGAGGAGTCAGGCCTGGCCCAGGGGACGGACGTGTGGCCCCAGCCCAGACCGAGGGCTCGAGGGCTCATGCCTCCCTGGAAGGAAAAGGCCGGGGGCAGGGCCTGGCTGCTTCAGAGGAGGAGGAGGAGGAGAAGGAGGAGTGGGAGAGTGAGCCCCCTGCCCCCTCCCAGCCTGTCAATAAAGAACGTGAAGATCCTCTCTGGGCCCTCGTTCCTGTCTGGGAGGCTGGTGGCTGGAGGTGGAGGCGGAGCGGCTCCGGCCGGCCTGGGCGGAGACAGGTGTCGCCGGGGGCGGGGCCGCGGGGCCTGTGATTTGTCAGGGAAATCTCAGCCACCTGCTGCCCTCATGCAAATACACCCAAACCCGACAGCTGCTCCTCGGCCTCCGCCGCTAAGACCCGTCTTCCCTCCCAGCGAGCGAGCGTGGTGGTGGTGGCCGCCGAGACTTGGGGCCGCTTGATCCCTAAGACTCCTGCTTTCCCAGCCCCGCGGGACCTCGTGAGTCGTGGGGGCCAGGAGGGGGCCGGACCCCAGACGGGGAGCAGGGGAGGGGGGGCTGCCCTCCCCTTGCAATCCGTGATGCGCCCGGAGCAGGGGCGGGCCCATCCACCCCTCTTTCCGAACCCCTGTCCCCTCCCCCTGCCCCCGTCGTCCCCCAGAACGGGATCCGGGATCCGGGGGCAGCTGGTTGGGGTTTGTCTGGAAGGAGGATTATCCAGATCAGTCCCTTCTAATCTCAGCCCTGGCCCTCGCCCTCCCCACGGTCACCAGAGCCCTCTCCCCCACTGCCAGAGCTAGGGAACAGTTTTGGGCATTGGCCATGGGCCGTCTCTGACCCCTGTACTCTGGCTCTGGGGCTGGGTGCGAGGTGGGTGCTGACAGCCAAGATCGTCACGTCGGTGGGGCCGGGCCTGGAGGGACGGCGGGGACGGTGGGGCCCCTTTGCACACTCCCAAACGCCAACCTGTAATCCTCACAGCTTTGCCCTAATCCCACGGGGCCTAATGCTCTTCTCTCCGCCTGCAGAGGGGCCGATGGGGAAGCATCTCCCCACCCCCACCCCCAAACCCCAGAGCTTGTTGTGGGGGGCTGCTCCTCGATAGCCCCGCACTCCTGCTCCTCCCCTCCCCCAGGCTGGGCCCCAGCCTCTGGAAGCCACACACCTCCTGCCCTCCTCCCCACCCCTGCCCGCTGATTTCATTTGCCTGACGTGGTTGTGGGCCCTCCCCTCCCCTGTCGGTGCCCGCACCCCCCTCCCCAGAGCGGGGCCAGGCCGGGCCAGCTCCTCTGGCGGCGGAGCCGGGCAGGTGGCGGCTGGCGTCGCAGCGGAGGGAGCGAGGAGGCGCCGGGGGACCGGAGCCGGGAGCCCGGGAGAGAGAGGTCCAGTCACAGCCCAAGTAAGGGGGAGCCGGCCGGCTCTGCCCCCGGCCCAGGGCGGCAGGGAGGGCGGGCAGGGCTGGGCTGGCCGCACAGGACTCCAAACGTGGAGGGGCCCCCCCGGGGGAGGTGGTGCAGGCCACCTGTCGGCTCCCGATCTCCTGGAGTGGCCTCCAGCCCCCTTGCGGAGTCTGGTGTGGGGTGCGAGGCAGAGGGATCCCCTCTACCTCCCGCCTGTCCCTGGCAGGAGCCGGAGCCACCTCTCAACCCGGCGGCCATGGGGGAGATGGAGCAGCTGCGGCAGGAAGCGGAGCAGCTCAAGAAACAGATTGCAGTAAGTCCGGCACCGCCCCACGGGGGACCCCGGAAACGTGGAGATGGGGACAGGCGGGAGTGTGGCCTGTGGGCGGGGGGGGGGGGGGGGGGGGGAGGCTGGATTCCCTCCTCCGGAGTGACTCACGCCTTAGAGGCCCCCGGCCTGGAAGTCACCAGAGGCCTTCTGCATCTCGGATTTGAGAAGTCCCCAAACTGTAGATCCCCAAGCCTGCCCACCTCAGGGGCCCATGCACCCCGCTCCCTGCCCCTCCCTAATGTCTGCTTCCCCCCCTCCTCCAGGATGCCAGGAAGGCTTGTGCTGACATCACTCTGGCAGAGGTGAGACTCCTGTCCCCCCGAGCAGGGCCGGAGGGGAGCACCCTGACCAGCCCAAGCTTTATTATATATATATATATATATATATATATATATATATATATATATATATATAATTGATTTTTTACAGAGAGGAAGGAGAGAGGGATAGAGAGTTAGAAACATTGATGAGAGACATCGATCAGCTGCCTCTTGCACACCCCCCACAGGGGATGTGCCCGCAACCACGGTACATGCCCTTGACCAGAATCGAACCTGGGACCTTTCAGTCTGCAGGCCGACGCTCTATCCACTGAGCCAAACCGGTTTCAGCCAGCCCAAGCTTTAGTACAAGTCCCCGGAGTGAGGAATAAATAACACTTATTAGTTATAAGCGCCAACAAACATGGAGTGAGGTCCGCTCTGGGCCAGGGGGTGGATTGGAAGCTGAGGACAGGTTGCTCCCCTCCCGACATCCGACATCCGACATCCGTAAAACAAAGGTGATCACGCGCTCACCCTGCAGGGGGTGAGGGTGGAGGGAGGGACAGCACGTTGTGAGCCACACACCCTCACCAGCTGCGTTGCTAGTTGTCTGATGCTGCACTTCATCGATTCTAAGACGCGCCCTCTCCCACGTTTTTACACTCTTGAAATCAAGATGCATCCAACACTAGAGGGTGCCTTACAGTGAACATTGGCAGCATTTTTCCTCTCTCTCAGTGATACATAAAAGAAAGGTGCTTCCTAGAGTTATTTGCACCACAGATGGGATTAACTATCTTAGTAAGTACTTACTGAACACTTACCCTGAGCCAGACACTGGGCTAAGCTGCTTCAATGCCTAATTCCATGTCCACGCCAACCCCACAAGGTAGGTGCTGTGAGCGTAGATTGACAGAGGAGGAAACAGGCCGGGAGAGGTCAAGTAACTTGGTCAAGATCCTAAAGCAGGTAACTGGCGAGTCCAGTCTATTGGCCCTGGAGCCTCAGGCCGAGTCCAGAAGCTGGAGAGACTTAGGGGTAAGGTGACCAGACGTCCCGATTTTTAACCATTTGTCCCACGTCCCGAGGCGTTTTTAAAAAGTCCCGATTTGTCCCAGGGGGCCGAGTGCCCCGGGTGAGCCGAGTGTCCCAGGGGGCCGAGTGCCCCGGGTGAGCCGTGTGTCCCATGGGGCCGAGTGCCCCGGGCGAGCCGTGTGTCCCAGGGGAAGCAGTGGGACCCAGGGGAAGGGGCAGTGAAAACCACAGGAGGAGCGGACTCTATTCATATGGTCCTGAGATAGTCACCATAAAACAAGCAGACTGCCAAATGACAGCGGGGAGGGGAAGGAGACCTGGGGGGAGATAGGAGAACAACCGAGGGACTGGTATGCATGAACATAAGTACAACCAATGAACACAGAACTCTGGGGAGGGAGGGCATAAAGGGGAGGTGGGGGGGGGGTAAACTATGTACACAGAAAATACCTTAATAAAATAAAATTAAAAAAAAAATAAAAAGTCCCGATTTTTGGAAAGATTCTTTTAAATCTTTTGGACTTTGTTAAAACTCCCCGGGGACATCGGACAAGTTGTTAAAAACTGGGACTGTCCCGCCAAAACCGGTTTGGCTCAGTGGATAGAGCGTTGGTCTGCAGACTCAAGGGTCCCAGGTTCGATTCCGGTCAAGGGCATGTACATTGGTTGTGGGCACATCCTCAGTGGGGGGTGTGCAGGAGGCAGCTGGTTGATGTATCTCTGTCATTGATGTTTCTAGCTCTCTATCCCTCTCTCTTCCTCTCTGTGAAAATTCAAATATATATATATATTTTTTTAATTGGGACTGTCCCGCCAAAAGCGGGGCATCTGGTCACCTTACTTAAGGGGCCCAGGACCACACATTTCAGGAGCCGCAGTTCAAGGTCAGGGTTAACACCTGGGCACCCCGTTAAAGAGTTGGCTGTGCTACGGTGGTGTGTGCGGGCAGGCTCCGGACGGTTTGGAAATGCGTGCGTATCTTCCTCAGTCCCGTGGCTTCACATTTTGAAATTGGTCAAGGTGGGAGAATCACAGGCTAGACATCACCCTCCCTCCTCGCCTCGCCCTCCCCACCCTGCACTGGAGAGGGACTTGTTAAACACTTAGCAACAGGCGACAGCGGGGACTCACTTCCCTCAGGCTGGGGCCTGGCCCAGAGCCCCGCACAGAACGGAAACCGGCACAGACCGGTGGCCGTGGCACGGGCGTCTGGCCACGGACCCTGCTCACCCTGGTTTCCTGTGGCCCCCCCCTTTCCTGCAGCTCGTGTCTGGCCTAGAAGTCGTGGGCCGCGTCCAGATGCGGACGAGACGGACGCTAAGGGGGCACCTGGCCAAGATCTATGCCATGCACTGGGCCACCGACTCCAAGTGAGACCCGAGAGGTGCCAGAGGGGAGGGTGGGGAGGGGAGGCAGGAAGGACAGGCTTGGGTGACCCGGGGTGCCCTCTCCCCAGGTTGCTAGTAAGCGCCTCGCAAGATGGGAAGCTGATCGTGTGGGACACCTACACCACCAATAAGGTACCAGCCCCGCCTCCCGCCCTCCATGGCTCCGTCCTTTCTCGGGGACACGGTGCCCACCCTCCTCTGCTCTCTCCCCCCCCCCCGGGAGAGCTCAGCCCGGGGCCCGCGTCTGCCCCCCTTGCCCTCCCGCAGGTCCACGCCATTCCTCTGCGCTCCTCCTGGGTCATGACCTGTGCCTACGCCCCGTCAGGGAACTTCGTGGCATGTGGGGGGCTGGACAACATGTGTTCCATCTACAGCCTCAAATCGCGTGAGGGCAACGTCAAGGTCAGCCGGGAACTCTCTGGCCATACAGGTGAGAGGCCCTCTCCTCCTGTCCCACCCCGAGGGATTATGGGAAGTCCCCGGCGGGCGGGCCGGCTGGCTGGCGGGTTGTGGCCCTGCAGCCAGGGCACCGTCCTCACCTCACCTCCCCCAGGTTATCTCTCCTGCTGCCGCTTCCTGGACGACAACAACATCGTGACCAGCTCCGGGGACACCACGTGGTGAGGACTGACGCCGGGTGCGGGGCTGGGCGGCAGCTCCGGCCTGGCCTTTCTCCATGACGGCCTCCCCTCCTCCTCCCTGCAGTGCTCTGTGGGATATTGAGACCGGGCAGCAGAAGACGGTGTTTGTGGGACACACGGGGGACTGCATGAGCCTGGCTGTGTCCCCCGACTTCAAACTCTTCGTTTCGGGGGCCTGCGACGCCAGCGCCAAGCTCTGGGACGTGCGGGAGGGGACCTGCCGGCAGACGTTCACTGGCCACGAGTCGGACATCAACGCCATCTGCGTGAGCCCCCTCTGCGCGCCGACGCCTGGGCCACCGCCCCGTCCGACGCGCATCCTTTGCCCCCCGCCGGAGCTCCCCCCCTGCTTTTTATTTTTATATTTCTTTATTGATTTCAAAGAGGAATGGAGGAGAGATAGAAACATCAATGATGAGAGAGAATCATTGATTGGCTGCCTCCTGCACACCCCCCACTGGGGATGGAGCCCGCAACCCAGGCATGTGCTCTTGGACAGAATCGAACCTGGGACCCTTCCGTCTGCAGGCTGATGCTCTATCCACTGAGCCAAGCCGGCTAGGGCCCCACCCCTGCTTTTTAACTTTCCACTTTGAACAGTTTACCACATTTGTGTTGTTCTCTGTAGAGGAAGGGGTAGATAAATGATGGACAGCTAGCTAGACACACACATACATCTCAATGTAGATATACATTTTGTTGTGTGTTTTTTTGTTGTTGTTAATCCTCACCCAAGGATATTTTTCCATTGATCTTTTTAGAGAAAGTGGAGAGGGAAAGACAAACATCGATGTGAGAGAAACGCATCGATTGGTTGCCTCCTGCACGAGCCCTGACCAGGGCCCGGCCCAGGGAGGAGCCTACAGCTAAGGTACGTGCTCTTGACCAGAATCAAACCCGGGACCCTTGGTCTGTAGGCCGACGCTTTGTCCACTGAACCAAACCAGCCAGGGCTTTCCTTGTGTTTGGTTTTTTTTGTGTGTTTTTAAAAAAATATATTTTTATTGATTTTACACAGCGAGGAAGAGGGATAGAGAGCTAGAAACATTGATGAGAGAGAACCATCGATCAGCTGCCTTTTGCACACCCCCTACTGGGGATGTGCCCACAATCGAGGTACATGCCCTTGACCGGAATGGAACCCGGGACCTTTCAGTCCGCAGGCCGACGCTCTATCCACTGAGCCAACCAGTTTCGGCTGTTTTTTGTTTTTTTCTTTTTTAAGTAAGTTGCAGACATCATACCTCTTACCCATTAAATACTTCAGTGAGTATTTCCTAAGCCCAAGGCCATTCTCTTTCACAGCTACAGTATAGTTCTTACAGTCAGGAAACTTAACGTTAATGTAGACACAGTAACATAGTCTGCAGTCTGTATTCACCTCTCCGATTGTCTCAAAAAATATCCCTAACCGCAGCGGGTTTTTTTTTTCCCCCTGCCAGGAACACGTATTGCATTTTCTTGCCACATCTTGGTTTCCTTTACACTGGAACTGTTTTCCTAGCTTCGCCTTGTGTGACATTGACATTTTAAAAGAAGGGTACAGCACAAGCCAGTGTTCTGTAGCCTTCCCCTCGGTGTGAGTCGCTCTGACATTTCCTCATGATGAGATTCAGCTTATGCATTTGTACTTGGCCCTGCTCCTGCTCTCTGATCCACCGGGTGTAGCGGGGAGAGTCAGAGACAGCCTCCTCCCCCGCCTCTAGCCCTGTGATCCCGGGCGGGCAGGCTGCGGGCGCTCCCTCGGCCTCATGGGAATAATGCCAGTCTGCCGCGAGGAGCCAGTGCAGGGCGTGGGGGGGGCCGCCAGCGCGCATGGAGAGCGATGCCGAGGCCTTGCTCCCCGAAGGCGGGGGAGGGACAGCCAGCCAGGGAGGCTGAGGGAAGCAGCTTGCCCTGGAGCCAGGGAGAAGGCAGGAGAGGCGGCGGCTGCCAGGGCCTGCGTCCCGACCCCCTTGCCACCTGTGCCCGCAGTTCTTCCCCAGCGGAGAGGCCGTCTGCACGGGCTCAGACGACGCCTCCTGCCGCCTGTTCGACCTGCGGGCAGACCAGGAGCTGACGGTCTACTCCCACGAGAGCATCATCTGCGGCATCACGTCCGTGGCCTTCTCCCTCAGCGGCCGCCTGCTCTTCGCCGGCTACGACGACTTCAACTGCAACGTCTGGGACTCCATGAAGGGCGAGCGTGTGGGTGAGGGTCCCCCTCCTGCCCCCTCGGCTGGAAGCGCCCTCCCGCCGGCTCCCCCTGCTGGGAACTTGCTGCTGGTCCCTGGTCATTCGAGAACGCTGAGCTCTGTCCCTTTGGTTCCCAACGTAGGATCGTCTTCTCGGAAAGCAAAGCTGCTCTGAGGGCCTTCCCTACCTACCGCCCAGGGCCCGAGCTGCCCCCTCCAGCGCAGACCCGAGGACCTGAGTGTCCTGTCGGGTCTGGGGTTCAGGGGCGGCCTCAGTGCCAGGAAAGGGCGGCCTGGGGCAGGGGTAGGGGTGGAGGGTGGGGGGACCTATGCGATGAGCAGGACCAAGGTCCAGAGCGGTCTGAGGGCCCGGACCCCAAGCGAGGGGCCTATGGGACCAGCCTGCTCTGCAGCTGAGTCAGTGTGGCCGCTCCTCTTCAGACAGGTCAGGTGCCCAATGCAAATAGCACCGGCCAGAAAGTCAGGGTCCGAACCCTATCCTGTGGCTTCTCTCTGGGCCTCAGTCTCTTGGTTTGGAAACAGAGAAACAGCACAGAAGGGTTCCTTCCCACATTTCCCTGCGCCCGTCAGACGCCCCTCTCTGTTCTCACAGCGCAGGGACACTGCCGACCCTTTGCCATCCCTCTCTGCCTCTCCCCCGCCCCGGGTTCCTCAAGAGAAGCCGCACTGCTTAGGGCTAATCCTCGTAGGGTCTTCCAGTCTCCACCAGGGGGCGGGAGGGGTGTGTGTGTGTGTGTGTGTGTGTGTGTGTGCTGGAATTCCTCACGGCAGGAATCCCACCTAGCCTGGGACTCCTGCCGTGAGGAAATGTCAGTCGGACAGGCGCACACACTCCCCGCCAAACCAGCATGTGCAGACCCGCTGACTCCTCGCCTTCTCCTCAGGCATCCTCTCTGGGCATGACAACAGGGTCAGCTGCCTGGGGGTCACAGCGGACGGGATGGCGGTGGCCACCGGCTCCTGGGACAGCTTCCTTAAAATCTGGAACTGAGCAGGCTGGAGGAGGGGAGGCAAAAGGCCATGAAGACACTCAGCTGCCCCTCCTTCGGCTCAGTTTCTTCACGGTTCCTTGAAGGCTTTCTCTTCTGTACCCCAGCTGCCGTTCCCTCAAGCTTTCTCCCCTCGGGACCCGAGGGGAACACAGGGCGTGCCTCTGGGAGACAGCGCCCGGGCTGGGCAGAGAACCGCCCCCTCTCCTCCCATGGTCTCCCCTCTCTGTGGTCCTGAGAGTTTCTCCCTTCATAAGTAAGGACAGCAGACCCCTCCCCAGCTCTTGGCGGCCCACCAGGCCCCAGGACTCCCCCTCCAGGGCTACTACCTTTGTCCAGGGTCAAGACCTGCGTGGCCAGGGTGCTTGGCCCCATGACTATGGCTCTGGCCCCACCAGGGTCCTGGCCCCCTTCTCCTTCATGCTTTCCCCTTTGTCTACCTTCTTTTTCCCCCCTCTCTCTTCAAATCACCTGCAATAAAGTGTAGCACCCTGGTATATCTGTGATGTTTGGTTTCCACCCTACTTCTGTTCCAAAAAGACTCAGTCCCCACTTAAAGTAATAAAACATTACAGGTACAAGTGATAAAGACTGGGTACCAGCCAGCTTGTGGGCAGAAAAGGAGGGTAGAGGCAGAAGCCCAAGGCTTGTGGGGAAGGCCGGAGATGGATTAGGAGAGAAGGGACTCACTGGGTGGCTTGGGTGTGCGTGCACAGCAGTTACCATGGCCTGCCTGGGGTGCGTACATGTGTGTTTGTATAGGAGGATTAGGTTGAGAAAGTCTATACTAATAATAACCTAAGTGGTTGTCACTCCCTCACGCTGCGATGCCTTCACGCCGTCACAACCCCACAATCCGTCACCAGGAGGCTGTGCGTGTGCAGTGGGTGCATGTGGGTGGGTGGGGACTTGATGCAGTGTGAGCGGCGCAGAGGCGGGATCCGGCGGCCACTCCGAATGGCCAGGCCTGGGGGTCCTGAGACCCCCGGCTCTGGCCTACCTCTTTGGGGCAATCAATTGTGGGGCTCCTGCACTGTGAGAGGGCACAAGCCAGGCTGGGGATGCCCCCCACCCCCCAGGGCACAAATTTCTTGCACCAGGCCTCTAGTCCTATATAATAAAACCCTAATATGCAAATCGTCCAAACATGATGCACACTGACCTCCAGGGGACTTGGGGGCAGCTCCTGTGTTGAGCATGCACCCCTCTCCTTTCACTCCCCCCCCCCCCACACACACAGAGGGAGGCAATATCCACGGTTCGCCCCACAGATCGGCCCTGATCACCGGCCAGGCCTACGGGTCCTACCCTATATATTGGGAACAGTCTCTTAGATTTAAAAATTAAAACCTGGAAAGGCTAATCTAACCCGAAGAAACAGGATGATGCAGCGACGACATGCATGGACTCTGGCCTGCACATCTTGTGATCAGTCCTGATTCTGAGACTTATAACTGTGACAAAGCCAATTACTTCTCTCTGCTTCAGTTTCTCCCCCCATAAGATGGGGGAAAGGGTACTACTGCCTCAGAAGGACCATGTTATGTGCTACTTCTTATAACCAGGGCAAAAAAATGTAGCTGCCCACACAACAGCAAGATGCCTTTCACCCGTATGAAAATATGGTCATTGGTGCACGCAGCGTCTCAGATTTCGAGAGGGATGTCCGACTGCAGGTTTAGGCCTGATTGCCTGAACCAGCAGTTGGACATCCCCCTGAGGGCACAGGCTAGGCTGAGCGACACACAAATGTCATGCACTGGGCCTCTAGTCAGATTATAAAAGGCCTTGAGTATAAAGCTAATCTAGATTTTATCCTAAGGCCAATAGAAAACCATTGAAGAGCTCTGAGCAGAGTAATAATGTGATCAGCTAGGCTTCTCCGGAAGATGAACCAAGCAGCAGTGCAGGCTGATGAAATGGAAGGAGGAGAGACAGGAGGGAATAAAGGCAACAGTAGGAGCCAAGTGGCAAGAAATTGCAAAAGCAATAGGACAGGAGGCACAAGAAAAGGGATGGGGAAGAGATTTAAGATTCAGAATCACCAGGATTTAGTGACAAAGTGCTTGGATATGAGATTTTAAGAGGGAAGGATTCAAAATGATGGCCAAGGCCTAAACAGGTTTGGCTCAGTGGATAGAGCGTCGGCCTGCGGACTCATGGGTCCTGGGTTTGATTCTGGTCAAGGGCATGGACCTTGGTTGCATCCCCGGTAGGGGGTGTGCAAGAGGTGGCTGATCATTGTTTCTCTCTCATCGATGTTTCTGACTTTCTATCCCTCTCCCTTCCTCTCTGTAAAAAATCAATAAAATATATATTTTTAAAAAATGATGGCCAAGCCCTGGCTGGTGTAGCTCAGTTGGTTGGATCACAGTCCCATACACCAAAAGGTGGCGGGTATGAGGCTTGAGGAGGGAGGTAAAAGGCCATGAAGACACTCAGCTGCCCTTTCCCCTGTGCATACCCAGGTTGCTGGTTTGATCCCTGGTCCTGATGGGGAACATGCTGTCAGGGGAACATGTGCAAGAGGCAACTGATTGATGTTTTTTGCTCTCTCTTCCTCTCTAAAATCAATTAAAACATTTTTAAAATGTTTTAAGAAGCTGGGCCCAGATGGCTCAGTAGTTGAGCATAGAGCTATGAACCATGTCATGGTCCGATTCCTGGTCAGGGCATATGTCAGGATTGCACTCGATCCCCAGTAGGGGGTATGCAGGAGGCAGCCAATCAATGATTCTCTCTTACCGTATTTGCCGGCGTATAAGACGACTTTTTGGCCCTGAAAAATATGCCTCCAAGTGGGGGGTAGTCTTATACGGCGAGTATATAACAAACTCTGTATTTTTAGTGGAAATGTTAGGGGTCGTCTTATACGCCGGCAAATACGGTATCATTGATGTTTTTATCTCTCTCTTCCGCTCCCTACCTCTCTGAAATCAATAAAAATATGTATGTATGTATGTTTGTTTGTTTAAAAAGAAGGAAAGAGAAATATCTTCAATTTTAAGACAAACTGACTTGGAGTGCCTATGGGGCAGATGGATAAGGTCAGGGTGGGACAGAGGGAGGGAAGTAACCAGGAGAGAGGTAAGCAGTAGCTAATCCCTAGCCGTGAGGAGCAAGAAGAAAGAGCCCAGGACGGAGTCCTGGTGAACACCAGAATTGAAGGGAGAGCGTTGAGGAGACTGGAGGTAGCAGTGCAGGGGCGCTCAGGCCAGGAACACAAGCCCCCCAGGCTGCCTTTCTACACGAAGACGGCCCAGGGCAAGGTTCAACCAAAACAGTTAACAACATCGCTTAAAACCACTTCCTTTAATATACAAGAAACACATAACACACAAAGAAAGCTATCAGTTCCAGAGCTGGTAGTTTAGGGGGAGTCGAAGAAAATGAGTCTTTCCAGTCTCCCAGGGAAAGAAGGGGTGGGAGGGCTCGGAATATCGCTAGATTCTGGTGAACCCAGGGCTGGGGCCACCCGTGGCCTAGTTCTCCACCAAGGCAAAGTGCTGGTTCTCCTTGTCATGGTCCTGACCTTGCTCCCACGCTTGTCCTCCGCTTCTCAGAAGTCGTCCAGGTCCCAGAATGGCCCCTTCCTTTAGTTCCCTGACATTTTCACTCAGGGAAGAAGGCCGCTTACCCTACAAAAGGCAGTACGTTAAGTTGGGGGAGGGAGGGGGGGTGTTCGGGAGAGGGAAGATAGGGTCAGGGGCCTCCCACCTCTATGTTGGACATCCTAGGAACAGCGCTCACCCTCTCCCTTTACCTGTCGCAGCGTCAGAGCCGCAGGGGAGTTGTCATCCTGCAGGATGGTGAGGGGAGATCTCCCTAGCGCCTTGCCCCGTGGTTTCCGTCTGTTTCGCTTAGAACCTGGGGTGGGTAAAGAGTTAAAGGAAGGAGCCAAAATTAGGGGCTTGCAGTTCATTCCTCCTAAACTTATCTGTAGACATCCGGACATCATTCCAACTTCTCTTCCTTATACCTTGCCCTTTTATTTTTTTACCTGAAGATCTAGGCGTCTCAGGGTCTCTCATGGGCTTGTCTGAGCCCTGGCTGGGGATAAGCGTTTCTGAGGGCGGTCCTGTTTCTTCCTGGGAAAGCACCTGCTTGGAGGGGAGCTCAGTCTGGCTCCCATGAGGCATCTGGTCCTCAAGGGAACACTGGGTGCCCAGAGGCAAGTCCACGTCAGAAGATGAAGGCACCTCGAGAACAGGCTCTGGGGGAAGACTTGACTTGGGGGCTTCCGCCTCAAATTCTTCACTCAGCTCTTTCACCAGTGGGGTTGTGAGCTCTAGGGGAGAGACGTGAAGTGAATCAGCGACTCCCTGATACAAACTGTTCAGCAAAGAGGAAAAAAAGACAGAAGCCTTAGGGTTCGTGCACTGGTGGGAGAGAAATTGAGAAGAGGGAAACCAAGGTGAGAGGGAGCAAAATGTGGAGAAAAGAGTGAGATGGGCCAAAACTGGTTTGGCTCAGTGGTAGAGCGTCGGTCTGCGGACTGAAAGGTCCCAGGTTCGATTCCGATCAGGGGCATGTACATTGGTTGCGGGCACATCCCCGGTGGGGGGTGTGCAAGAGGCAGCTGGTCGATGTTTCTCTCTCATCGATGTTTCTAGCTCTCTATCTCTCTCCCTTCTTCTCTGTAAAATATCAATAAAATATTTTTTTTTAAAAAGAGTGAGATGGGTTCACAGGAGGAGGATAGAGGCTCCTTTAGGAAGGAGCCCTGAGAGGACGGCTTCATTGACCCAAGAATGCTAGCTGACAACCTCATCAGAATTCCCTGGGCCCAACACTCACCTCCGCTGCTGGTCTTCATAGGTGTCCGGGCAATGCCAGGGGTAGGAGAGCGGGGATCCGAGTCCTCGGCCTGATTAGGATCCTCCAGCTGTTTCCCCGACGCTTGGTTTGGCTGTGGAGAGCTCTCCACCTGTCAAGACCAAAGGCCATTCAAGTATGGACGCCGACTCTTCTTCCCTCCCAGGCCTCCAGCCTTCGGCCAGTGTTTCAGGCAGGAATTGCCAAGGCCTTCGGACACTCCGGGGAATGTAGAGGTAGGGAGGGAGTGGGGGCTCTCTTAAAATCGGATTAGGCGGAGGCCAAAGCATGCGGAGTTTCCCTTCCTACCCCTCGCGCGGCCCAGAGCACCTGGATGGGAGTGCGCGTGATGCCGGCACTGGGTGAACGCGGGTCCGCCACTCGAGCCAGAAGCTTGTTGTGCGGCGGAGGCCGCGCCACCGGCGGCGTGACTGGCACGCTCTTCGCGGAGCCCATCTCAATCCGGAGGAAGAGGGTGGGGCAGGGCCCGGCCCGGGGCGAGGAGGGTATGCCTGTGAGGAGTGACCCAGGTCTCAGCCCTCACCGCGACCATGTTCAACCCGGGACTCCAGACCACCCGACCTTCCCAGATCCCAGCTAAGGGATCTCCCGGCAGCTGGGCCACAGGCCTCGGTGGGGACGGTGGCCGGTGCAGCTGACCAGGCGGCTCATTCCGGACCCGCAGAACCCTCTAACCCACTCACTCGTTTATCGTAATCACTTACCGGGCCCCAATTCCACTTTGGTGCACAACAGCTGCAGCCTCAATTCCCCAAGCTGAGTTTCAAACCTCCCGCCACGCCCCCTGCCGCGACGCTATTGGCTGAGCTGACACGGGCTCCTATAGGCCCGCTAGGTGAGACCCGCCTACAGGGAGGGAAGCCATTGGACAGAGAAGACGTCTATCATGGGAGCCACGGAGTCAATGGGCAGCGGCTGGGCTCACCCAGCGGTGACGCCTCCTGGATAAAAGGGGAATTTTCTTCCTATTAGGGTGCAAATTGTCCATTGTGGAACTTTAAGGAGTGCCCGTCTTCGCTTTAGAGACCTTCAGCTTCAAAACCAAGTTATTTTATTTAAAAAAAAATAGAAAAAAAGGTAGAATTATTATGCTATTCTGTACAGACTCAGGCGGAGACAGTTATGAAGGTTTTTGGTTTTTTTTGAGGCAAGAGAAATAGTAATCCGTAGAGGCTGACGGCGCCATCAATCACTTGACTCTAACCCGCTCACACTCCGCCCCATTAGGTAGGCCCCTTCCAAATGCCAAGTCTCCAGGAAAGTCTCAGACTGATTTACACCACCGTCCGTTTCTGCTCTTCACTAGGAGGCACGCGAAGGGACCGTAGGGGCGCCCCAGAGTGCGAGCGGCGAAAACTCCGGGGCCCACCTCGCCGCTCGGCCCAGGAAGAGGGGGATTGGTTCTTTCGGCCATCGATTGCCTTGGAGGCGCTTTTCATTGGCTTTAGGCGAGAGTAGGGCAGAGGGCGGAGCACCAGAAGGCAGGCTCCGTCCAACTGCCATTCTCGCGCGTCTTCCCGGGAGCGCATGCACCTAACGAGTAGTGCTCATTGGACCGCCGGAGTACGGGGAGGGGGACTAGGAAAGGTGGGAGCTGCTCTGTGTGAAGGAGCTGCTGCCGGTGTCATGGCGGAGCTGAGTGAGGAGGCGCTGCTGTCAGTATTACCGACGATCCGGGTCCCTAAGGCTGGAGACCGGGTCCACAAAGACGAGTGCGCCTTCTCCTTCGACACACCGGTAAGCCCATTCCCCACGTCCGCAGCGAGCACGACTTCCTTCCATAGCCCTGGTCATTCTGCCGGGGCCTTGCAAGGCTGGGGCTACCGCCTCCTTGCGGTGCACCATGGGACGTGTAGTCTCCCATGCTTCTCGCTGCCGTAGCTTTTAGTTAGGCTGGAGCTGCCGTGAGACTACCGCCCCCGGAAGCCACCGCGCCCGCTTCATCCGCTCCCCGTCTCGTGAAGCACTGTGGGTATTGTAGTCGCTCTCTTCCCTCTGCCGTTCTAAGCTTAGGGGCGCAGCCCGATCATCGGACTACATCTCCCAAGTGGAGACCTGCGAGAGCCAGGGAGTTGGCCTTGCCGATCGCGCATGGTTCTCCGGGGCTTGTAGTCTCGTGTAAGGAAGGATGGGGCGAGCCCCCCACTGTTCTGGGCCACGGTTGAGGTTGGAGGGTGGATGCTGCGGTTCCCGGACGCCTCGTAGTCTGGAAGTGGCTGTGAGGAAGGCCGTTTCTGAGAAAGGCCGAGCTACGGAGCCTCCACCCATGATTAATATGGACAGGGGGCGGGGAGGTGGGTCATTGGCGGTAGGGAGGGGAGGAAAGCTCTAGTCGTTTCTTCTTGAAGATGAACCATTCCCTCGGCCCCCTCTTTCCCGCGCATCACAGAAGGCAGAGGGGACCCTTTTCAAAGTATTTTTAGAGAGATGGTTTCTTTCTTACAGGATACTAAGGCCTCTTTCCCATCCCATTGGCACTCTTGGCTAGTTAGACAAAAGCCACCACCCACACCATGCTTCTTCACGTTATGCGGGCTCCACCCGGTACCTCCCTTCCTGCACTTCTCCCTTCTGTGTCACCCTCCAGCAGAGAGGAGGCTCTGGCCCGGGCAGAGCCCGAGCTGAGAGGGCAGCAGCCTGGCCGGGATCCGCCCCCCTCAGCAGCCCTCCCCTCAAGCCTCTCTGGGCCCTGCCCTGGGTGTTCAGCCAGACCAGCTCATGGCCAGGAAAACTGCAAGTCAGAGTGGAAAGGATCATTAATGCAATGCTGAGTATGGGAGCATGATCTAAAGCCAAGGGTGGGATCACCACTGATTTGTGGTTTGCTTGGTTTGCTAGGCTTTGAGCTTGACCTCAAACAATGTGCTGCCTCTCTGAAGTCTGGCTTTGGTAAAGCTGAAGCTAAAAGAGGACTGCTCAGAGCAGAGCTCCAGGGTTCCCAATCCTTGGTGAAACCAGCATTTTTCATTTCCAACAGAGGAGTGTAATCCCGGCAGTTTCCTCATGCCCCCGGTTACCGGAGGCATGGCTCGGAAGCACCATCTTTCTCAGGAGGAAAAGGTTTTTCTTAATTACCCACTGATGGTAGAAGTCAGTGGATTCCTCTTTAAACTCCTGCCTTTCTCCTAGTAACTGCTTTGAATAAGCCAAAAGGGATTTTGGTCATCTTATTACACTTTACTCCTCTCACCCCAAGTCAGGAGAGCTCCCGTGTGGCTGAGTTGCTTTGCTAATGAACTTCCAGCACATTTGATTATCTTCAAATTGGGTGCCTGGTAGAAAGAGAGCTTTGTGCTGGAACCGGTTTGGCTCAGTTCAGCCTGCAGACTGAAAGGTCCCAGGTTCGATTCCGGTCAAGGGCATGTACCTTGGTTGCCGGCACATCCCCCGTGGGGGGTGTGCAGGAGGCAGCTGATTGATGTTTCTCTCTCATCGATTTTTCTAACTATCCCTCTCCCTTCTTCTCTGGGGGGAGTCAATAAGATATATTTTAAAAAGAAAACAAAAAGAAAAAGCTTACATGACCTGCCTGATGAGAAATGCTCTATTTGTTTACAACTATTATAATCCACCCTGTTCTAGGGAGTGGAACACAATCTGTGGGATCAAGAACTGCCTTAGATGATGCCCTATTTTTACTGTGACAGCAGAGAATTTTTCAAGGCCACTGGGGCTTTTATCCCAGGAAGAAGATGCCTGCTGTTACTCAAAACCTTGGACCTGGGGGGTCTGAGGGAAGACGCTGTTGTTGTCCCAGTTTCCTCCTCCACCTTCTCCATGCTTGAGTCACAAAGGCCCTGGGAGACTTGCTCAGATGGGGGAAGCCCATCCCTCTCCCGTCAGCCGCGGTTTAGAGTGGACACCTGTCTCTCCTTGTTTTCTGCCTGGGGTATATGGGTTCTACCTGTCTCTAGGTTGTTCTAGAAAGGGGCTGGCTTTGAGGTTTGAGGTTGATGGGATATTCTTGGGGAATTAGTTATTGGTCAGAGGGGAGGGGACAGGACTTGATGCCTGCCAGGCTGGGTCCACGTTGAGCTGTGAGCTGCTCCCAGGCATTGTTCCCCTGGAGTCAGGCTTCAGCAGGAGAGGAGGGAGAAGACTCACTGTGGACCGGGTTCTACCACCTTGCAGAGAAAGGTCTAGTCTTGCTGGCAAGCTCTGGGGTTAGATATTCTAGAAGAATCTGCTTGTCCAGTCTGGTAGGTTTGGTAGGTTTTCTTTCTTTGCTTTTTTTTGTTTGTTTGTTTTGTTTGTTTTTAAATCTTTATTGTTGAAAGTATTACATATGTCCCCCTTTTTTTCCTGTTGACCCCCGCCCCAGGCCTTCCCCACCCTGTTGTCTGTGTCCATGGGTGATGCCTGTTGGTAGGTTTTCTTAATCCTGGAGATCAGGTGGGGTTTGCCATGTTGTCCCTGGTTTAGGTTCAGCGTCTGACATACAGATCTTGCCTCTCCAAGGAAGGCCCCTGTTCCCCTCTGAATGTTATTTCTGGTCCTGGAACTCTATGGTATTTGGTCCCCTTTTATTTTCTGGGTCTCTTGGCTCCAGGGGAGAAGTGGAGGGAGTTCTCTGCAGTTGATTGGAGGGCTCCAACGAAGGAGCAAGGAGGAAGAGGAATGGTGACTGATAGGCGTTCGGCTCCTGGTGTCCTGGTTGGCTGTTATCAAAGGATGGGGAGAACCTTAGCCATGTACTAAGTACTAATTGGGTAAACGTCTTACCAAGAGCCATTCCTTGTTAGAGAACAGAGCCTTTCTTTGGAAACCGGAAGTTTTGGAGCCGGGGTCTTCGTCTCCCCGCCGGCCAGGCTTAACCCCCCCTTAACCCCCCGTTTCCTCCCCCGCTTCTTGTCCTGCAGGAGTCTGAGGGTGGCCTCTACATTTGCATGAACACATTCCTGGGTTTTGGGAAACAGTATGTGGAGAGACATTTCAACAAGACGGGCCAGCGCGTCTACCTGCACCTCCGGCGGACCCGGCGCCCGGTAGGGACGGGCTGGGCCTGGGGACGTCCTGGCGCACCCCACTGGCCCCCATTTTGAATCTGTTCCCTTCTGACTCTGTAGGCCTCAGTTCCTCTCTCACCTGGTTCTGTTGGTATCGTTAAAACCCAGCACACGTTTTTTAGCTCTGTTCTCTTCTGAGATTAACTCATGGCACCCCATCCATTCCCCCCATTTGCCCCTTCCCTGGGCTCATCGCTGATCCTGCCTTCCTGCCTCGTTGCAGAAAGAGGAGGACGCCACCACAGGCACTGGAGACCCCCCACGAAAGAAGCCCACCCGGCTCGCTATTGGTGAGCACCGCCACCGTCTCATTCTTCTCCCGGGGCTGGTCCTCCCCGCTCTCAAAGAACCAGGAAAGCCCCGAAGGAATGAGCCTGATCCGTGGGCCTTGAACTCTGGGAGGGACGGAGCCAAGGGCAGTATCAGCGAAGGGACATTCACCTGTGGTCGTTGCCCTACTATTCTTCTTCCCTCTCTCGCCAGGTGTTGAAGGCGGGTTTGACATCCACGAGGACAAGTTTGAGTATGATGAAGATGTGAAGATTGTCATTTTGCCGGATTACTTGGAGATTGCCCGGGATGGGTTGGGGGGACTGCCCGAGTTTGTCAGAGATCGGGTATGAACGTTTTCCCGCCCTCCCCGAGATTTTTAGGGCGAGCACTGAGAAAGCTAACGACCAAGTGCTGGAGGGGCTGGGGGCTGGGCATTGTCCACTGTCTCTGACCCTCTGCTTTCCCCAGGTGACCAGCGCAGTGGAGGCTCTGCTGTCGGCCGACTCGGCCTCCCGCAAGCAGGAGATTCAGGCGTGGGATGGGGAAGTCCGGCAGGTGTCCAAGCATGCCTTCAACCTCAAGCAGCTGGACAACCCTGCTCGAATCCCTCCCTGGTGAGCCCTGGCCCCTCGACCTCGAGGCACAGCCCCCAGAGCAGAGCAGAGAGGCCAGCCTCCTGGGGGTCTGGTGGGAGAGAGGGCCGGGAGCAGGACAGCGGGGGAGCCTTGGGGAAGAACTAAACACCCAGAGCAGGGGAGGACGGAGAGCTAGCTCATGGATTGGCAGAGCCCAGGGAGTCCCCTTTCTCCTCCACTCTGAGGTACCCCTGACCCGAATCGCAGCCATATTTTTCTCCTGGGTTAGTGGCTGGAAGTGCTCCAAGTGTGACATGAGAGAAAACTTGTGGCTCAACCTGACTGATGGCTCCATCCTCTGTGGCCGCCGCTACTTCGATGGCAGTGGGGGCAACAACCACGCAGCGGAGCACTACCGGGAGACGGGCTACCCGCTGGCCGTCAAGCTGGGCACCATCACCCCCGACGGCGCTGGTACTCCTCCCTCCTCAGCCCCTCCGGCCAAGATGTCTTCGCTCTTACTCGTTTTATTGGCACAAATAATACATGACAAATAATGAAAATAGCGCAGATAAGACTAAATCTCCAGTTACCCCGCAAACCTCAGTCCTCTTTCTAGAAGTTATTATTATCCGATAAGTAAGCAACCCTCCCAACCCATTTGACACTAGACCAGGGGTGGGCAAACTTTTTGACTCGAGGGCCACAATGGGTTCTTAAACTGGACTGGAGGGCCGGAACAAAAGCAACCTGACCATGCTGGCACTCTCCTCTTGGGCTGCTGGTGAAGGAGCGGAGGGGAGAGCAAGAGAACCCTCCGCTCTTTCGGCTCCGCGGGCCGGACAGAACAGCCGAACGGGCCGGATCTGGCCTGCAGGCCGTAGTTTGCCCACGGCTGCTCTAGACCCTTATCCCTTGGAGTCACAACGAATTCCAACCCTCACCCTGTTGCACCCCATCTTTCCTGACGGCCAAGGGTGCCGAGAGGGTTATCCTACAGGCTCACCCTTCTGTCCCATCAGGGCCCCTCAGGGCAGGGCGTGACACGGGTGGTCAGGCCAGTCCTGCGCCAGCCCTGTGACACCGCCTCCGCCTCCTATCCTAGATGTGTTCTCGTATGATGAGGACGACATGGTCCTGGACCCCAACCTGGCTGAACACCTGTCCCACTTCGGCATCAACATGCTGAGGATGCAGAAGGTACGATCCGTTCAGCTTCAGATTCTTCCTCTTCCTGCCCATTAGGTCCTTCTTCCTTGCCTGGGGCTGAGTACTGGAGAGGGCTGCGTTTGCCACGGTTATTCCAGTCCCCGCGATATGTGGGCTTTGAAGAACTTTCTAGAATCATTTGTTCATTCGTTGAGTACTCCTGAGTACCTACTATGTGCTAGTCACTAATAAGGCAGGTGTGGTCCTTCCTTTCTTCCTTTCAACTAATATATGGAATGGCAGACGTTGAGTACTCCTGAGTACCTACTGTGTGCTAATCACTAATAAGGCAGGTGTGGTCCTTCCTTTCTTCCTTTCATCAACTAATATTATATCTGGAATGGCAGACGTTAGTCATAGGCTCACACAAATAACTGAATCATTGCAAACTGTGCGGGTTACTGTGCAAGAGACTGGAGAGAGCAGCTTTAGTTTGCCGCCGGGACCTGGCCTAGCCTAGGGCATCAGGGAAGTTTCTCTGGGGGAGTCATTGCTTGAGTGAGACCTGAGGGGTGAGGAGGGGTAACTGGAATGGGAAAACCGCTTCAGGCAGAGGATGTTTCATGCATTCATTCATTCCCTCATTCAATCCTGATGACTGTGCTCTGGGACAATTGCTGTGGCCGCCTAGATTTAGACTAGACGATATCCAGCATGCCTCCACCGTTAGCAAATCCTGGCTCCAGCCGGGTTTCGTCCTAGATCTGTGACAGATCAGTGGATCAATGGGAAAGATCCGGGGCTGAGTCCCGCCCCTCGTCTGAAGTGCCCCTTCCCTGCAGACGGACAAGACGATGACCGAGTTGGAGATAGATATGAACCAGCGCATCGGCGAATGGGAGCTGATCCAGGAGTCGGGCGTGTCACTGAAGCCCCTGTTCGGGCCCGGCTACACCGGCATCCGAAACTTGGGTAACAGCTGCTACCTCAACTCAGTGGTCCAGGTGCTCTTCAGCATCCCCGACTTCCAGAGGAAGTGAGTGGTGCCTTCCCCCCTGGCCCGAGCTCCGCACCCCCTGCACCCCAGCTCCTCTCTGGGTCACCAGCCTCTGGGCACAGAGCTCTCAGTGCCCTCAGCACCTCTGTTCTGGTACCAGTTCCTCTTACACTGTGGCCGGGGTGCTGTGAAGGGAGTGAGCTGTAACTGCACCATCGTTACCCAGTCACACACAGCCCCACTGAGAGCAGAACACCAAATCCCAGGGCTCTCTGAGGCCTCCTGGCCGACTCAGGGGTGAGCAGGTGGTCTTTATTTTAGGCCCATGACATCAGATAAGCGTCTCACATGGACATGTAACCCTGGGGGAGAGGGGCAGCCTGGGGACGCTAAGGTAGAAGGAAGGCACGTTCCTTCTCGAGGGGGCTGGGAAGGCTGCCTCAGTGCCCTGCCTACCGACGTGGCTGAGAGGGAAGAAGGGCAGGCGATGGAGAGACATGGCCTCCAAGTTCAACCACGGAACTCCCCACTGTGGAGGCAGCCTGTCCGCGGAGCTGGTAGATCATCTCTCCCTTGGCTTTTTGGCTGAGCCCAGACCAAAGCCCCTCCAACTCCCCTTCCCTTGACTCTCAGGTACGTGGATAAGCTGGAGAAGATCTTCCAGAATGCCCCGACGGACCCGACCCAGGACTTCAGCACCCAAGTGTACGTAGCCAGGCCCTCTGTACGAAGGCTCTCACCACCTCGCAGTCCGCCTGCCTCCCCTCTCCTCCATGACCCCTGGCCCGTTAGACGCTGCCAGACGGTTGCCTTCTCGGCATGCTTACTGCCTTGAGATGGGAACCTGAGGTTTTCCTCGTTTCTGAGTTGTCTGAGGAGGGCTGTCAGCCAGGATTGAGCTGGGGAGGAAGAGGGATAGCAGATGCCAGGTTGTCGTTGGTTGACTAAAGCCACGTGGTTCTGTTGGGTGTTGACGTAGGGCCAAGCTGGGCCACGGCCTTCTCTCTGGAGAGTATTCCAAGCTGGCCCCGGAGTCCGGCAATGGGGAGCAGGTGTCAGAACCAAAGGTGAGTCGAGGACGCTGTCCCTTTCGGGCTCTGGAATTCTGGGGAAACTGAGGTCTGGGAGCTGTCTCACTGGGTGGCCTCTTGAGCCCAGCTAATTTGCTGCCCCGGCTCTGCCTAGGAAGTTCAAGATGGCATTGCCCCTCGGATGTTCAAGGCCCTCATTGGCAAGGGTCACCCCGAGTTCTCCACCAACCGACAGCAGGATGCCCAAGAGTTCTTCCTTCACCTTATCAACATGGTGGAGGTAAGGGCTGAGAAGATGACATTCTTCCAAGTCCTCCCATCCACCTGCAGGTCACTCCCTCTCCCTCCTGCCCTCCCTGCTGTCAGCCCCACCCCTGCAGCTGGCAGTCTGCATGCACTGTGCCTTCCCTGTGGTAGCAATGACACCCAAGGAGAATAGCAGAGCCCAGCAGTGATCCTTACTTTGATGGGCTCGCTGCCTCATGAAGGATACACCCAAAGAAAATGCTCGTATACTTCCTACTTATCAGGAAGACTATAAGCACACTCCAGCCAGCCCCACAGTGCTGTGTCCGGGCCAGGATCAGGGAGGGGGGGTTAACTAGGGAAGGCCTCCGCTCTGTTCCTGCATCCCTGCACTCTCAGGGCTAGGATCCCTTCCCCTCCCCTCTGCTGCCTCCCTAACCACCAGGGACCCTCTTGGGCCCCCGTTTCAGTCCCAGGCTACCCAGACCTCCCCACCTGCCTCTTTCCCATAGAGGAATTGCCGGAGTTCTGAAAATCCTAACGAGGTGTTCCGCTTCTTGGTGGAGGAGAAAATCAAGTGCCTGGCCACGGAGAAGGTGAAGTACACGCAGCGAGTGGACTACATCATGCAGCTGCCCGTGCCCATGGACGCGGCCCTCAACAAAGGTAGGGCTCTCGGCCAGGCCTGCTGCGGTGCAGGCTGGGGGCTGTGAGGAGCATCAGGCGGCTAATGGGAGCACAGCCCATGGTACGCCCCACTCCCCGCCAAGGTCCTCAGCTAGGCCACAGGGGAAAGGAGGATTCACCTCGCCCACAGCTTATGCGCAGAGCTATGTTAAAAAGAAGCAAGATCAGCCGAAACCGGTTTGGCTCAGTGGTGGAGCGTCGGTCTGCGGACTGAGGGGTCCCAGGTTCGATTCCGGTCGGGGGCATGTACCTTGGTTGCGGGCACATCCCCGGTAGGGGTTGTGCAAGAGGCAGCTGGTTGATGTTTCTCTCTCATCGACGTTTCTAGCTCTCTATCTCTCTCCCTTCCTCTCTGTTAAATATCAATAAAATATATTTTTATAAAAAAAAAAAAGAAGCAAGATCATATACAGATGCTTGCCGGGTGGGACAAGGCAAGGCCAGGCGAGGAGGGCATCCCCCTCTGACGGATCCCCCCGCCGATTCTGTCGCCAGACGAGCTTCTGGAGTATGAGGAGAAGAAGCGGCAAGCCGAGGAGGAGAAGCTGCCACTGCCGGAGCTGGTCCGGGCCCAGGTGCCCTTCAGCTCCTGCCTGGAGGCCTACGGGGCCCCCGAGCAGGTGGACGACTTCTGGAGCACCGCCCTGCAGGCCAAGTCAGTGGCTGTCAAGTAAGTCCTGTCGGTCTGGGCTGAGGGTTTCGGGCCTGGGTCAGGGTGGTCCCTGAGATACCATCTGCCTCTTCCTCATTCTGCGTGCCTTTTTTGGGTGGAATCTCAGAATTGCATCAGTTGAGGCTGGTAACTTTGGAATGGGAAACCAAGAGGCTCCCGCAGGAGCAGACGCAGGCGATTACTACATAGTCCGTGTCCTGGCCAACCCCTCCCTCTTCCTCGTGGCACAGGGTCACGTTGGTGCAGCTTTGCTCCACTCCCCAATCCGGGCAGGGCAGGCACTGAGTATCATGGTGCACAGAGTGTGGGTTTCTAGCCAATGCTTTTACTTTTGCCCAACTGTGTTGGCATGAGCTCGAGATCAGTAAGAGTGCTGTGGTCTCCAGAGACGTCAGCCACCCACCCGGTGCTGCTCCTGTCAACAAGCCAGCCCTCGTCCTGGCTCCCGCCGCACCGTTTGCAGATGCTCCGAGGCCTGCCCAGGGCGAGATGAGGATATGGGGTATCTTCTGGGTTGTTAGGTCTTGTACCCAGAGGAGGCTGAACCCCAGGGGGGCTTTCAGGAAAGGAGAAGCTGGGGATTGTCTGGGTACCAGGACATTCTCTCTTCCCTAGGACCACACGATTTGCTTCATTCCCTGACTACCTGGTCATCCAGATCAAGAAGTTCACCTTCGGCTTAGACTGGGTACCCAAGAAACTGGGTATGATGGCTGGGACAGTGAGGGAGGTTAAGCAGAAAATGCTAGACAAAGAAGAGGCCTTGATATATGTAAACTAATATTTCTCTAACTTCTCTCTGAAAGAAGAAAGCATTACCTTAGATGTTTCAAAACGTGTCTAGATTGAAAAGCACTGACTAAAAATATTAGAAGACTTCTTTGTTTTTTTGTTTTTTTTTAATGTATTGATTTAAGAGAGAGAAACATTGGTTTGTTGTTCCACTTATTTATGCATTCATTGGTTATTTTTTCTTTTTCTTTTTTTTTTAAGAGAAAGATGTTAATTTTTAAAAATATATATTTTATTGGTATTTTACAGAGAGGAAGGGAGAGAGATAGAGAGCTAGAAACGTCGATGAGAGAGAAACATCGGCCAGCTGCCTTTTGCACACCCCCTACTGGGGATGTGCCCACAACCAATGTACATGCCCCCAACTGGAATCGAACCCAGGACCTTTCAGTCCGCAGAGCGAGGCTCTACCACTGAGCCAAACCGGTTTTGGCTATTGGTTACTTCTTGAAGATTCCCTGATCAGGAATCAAACCCACAACCTTGGCATATGGGGACACCGCTCTACCCATCGGAGCTACCTGGCCAGAGCCAAGACTTCTTTGATTTTAGTTATAATTTACAACCACAAATTATCTTCACAATATTACAGTTTTTATTTTTACAGTTGTTAAGATGTTTTCATTTTAATAATCTGGAAATAATTCGTTCTCATGCGCCTTACGGCCCCTGTTGATTTTGAGAACTCTGGTTTACCTTCATTTCCTAGATAAGTTGAGACTCACAGAAGTGTAAATCATCCTTCCCACAAGTTGGAGGCCCCCTTCCTTGCCCGTAGCTCGTTTGTGGTCTATCTAGGACTAGAGTCCGGGTCTCCTGACTCCCAGGCCGCAGTTATTTTTATTACTGGATCCCCAAGATTGGATTCTCTGAACAGCTTCGTGTTCCAGGGCAGTGCTAAGACACGGTGCTTGGGCTTGAGAATCCCAAGTGCCTTTTCAGGGCGGGCCCCGGGGGGCTCCCGAGTGACCTCTTCCTGCCGTTCCCCTTGCAGATGTGTCCATCGAGATGCCAGACGAGCTAGACATCTCCCAGCTGAGGGGTACAGGGCTGCAGCCTGGCGAGGAGGAGCTGCCTGACATTGCCCCCCCCCTGGTCACTCCGGATGAGCCCAAAGGTAGCCTTGGTTTCTATGGCAACGAAGACGAAGACTCCTTCTGCTCCCCTCACTTCTCCTCTCCGACATGTTAGTGATTCTTTTTCCTGCCTGTCTCTCTCCCTTGCTGGTGGGGGTCTTCTCTGCCTGCCTCCCCACAATCCTGTGCTCTGTGTTTCTCCTGTCCTCCCTTTCCCGTTTCCTCCGCCCTCTTTGGGTGGACTGAGGCCCGACGGGCGCACTCCCAGCCACATCCTCTGTGTGGATGGTAGTGGCGTGGGCTAATGCCTCCCTACCCTTGTCGTCTGTTGGTGAGGGGTGGGGGCTGCGTATCAGAGTCCAGAGAAAGGGCCCATTCTGTGAGCCTGGGCCAGGAAGGGGATCCGTGGGGGGACCTTCAGCTTTGGTCTGTGCCTTTAGGATACTGGACCCACGTGGTGTCGTCTGTCGGTTCAGTTCTGGGATAAGGTGCCAGGCCGTGGAAGAAAAATGCATGGAACGGGGTGGTTGGGAGAGGGATGGGGGCTGGCGTGTGGGGAGGAGGAGAGGGTGGAGCACACGGCGGCCCAAGGAGTCGGTCACGTGCCCACCCTCCTCCCTCCACAGCCCCCATGTTGGATGAGTCCGTCATCATCCAGCTGGTGGAGATGGGCTTCCCTATGGACGCCTGCCGCAAAGCGGTCTACTACACCGGCAACAGCGGCGCCGAGGCGGCCATGAACTGGGTCATGTCTCACATGGATGATCCAGGTAGGTAGGGGTGGGCGGCAGGGCCTGGCAGGGCCACCATCCTCCCCCAAACACTTCAACCCTTTGGCACCCACAGATTTTGCAAACCCCCTCATCCTGCCCGGCTCCAGCGGGCCTGGCTCCACGAGTGCGGCCGCGGACCCCCCGCCCGAGGAGGGCGTGACCACCATCGTCTCCATGGGCTTCTCCCGGGACCAGGCCCTCAAAGCTCTGCGGGCCACGGTAGGCGCTGCCCTCAGCTCAGCACGAGCCTCTGGTGACAGGGGGGGTGGAAATGAGGTTCCATCCTCCATAAATAAGCCAGACGGGGGACAGCCGCCGTGGAATGGCCCCGGCTCGCTCCCCCCTTCTGTGGCCGTGAGGAAGGAGCTGAGGCTTTCCCTGGTGGTTTTCTTGCCCCCGAACTTGGTGGAAATGTAATGCCTTCCTCCTCTCCAAGAACAATAGCTTGGAACGGGCTGTGGACTGGATCTTCAGCCACATTGACGACCTGGACGCAGAAGCTGCCATGGACATCTCGGAGGGTCGCTCGGCTGCCGACTCCATCTCCGAGTCTGTGCCGGTGGGACCCAAAGTCCGGGATGGTTCTGGAAGTGAGTGTCCCCGGGAAAGAGGACAGGCCCGGGAGAACCGGGCCAGTCTGCTCTACCAGAGCCTCATTCCAAGGGCCACCATCCTCCCCCTCGGGGCAGAGGGGGCAGAAGCTTTCTCCGTGACATGACTCCTGACGGTGGGGTTCTAGGAGGCGGAGATAGACGTTTGACCCAGTCCATGCCTGCGCTCCCTGCATTTGAGCTGTCAGATAGGTCTTTGATCCCTTTCTCATTGTCTTCTCTACCCGCCCCTTCACTCCATCCCTAGAGTACCAGCTCTTTGCCTTCATCAGCCACATGGGCACCTCCACCATGTGTGGGCACTACGTCTGCCACATCAAGAAGGAAGGCAGGTGAGGGGCCACGGTGTGCATTGGGAATGGAGGGGGGGTTGGAAGTGGGCAGGGCCATCCTGGAGACCCGTAGCGTTTGTGGAGAAGGTGAAAGACTGCCTGGTGGGGCCACCAATCCCCCGGGGATGAGAGTGCCTGACCGCAAACACCAGGCACACTACAGCCCTCTTGCTTTTGTAAGCAGTTTTAAATAAATTTTATTGATTTTTTACAGAGAGGAAGCGAGAGAAATAGAGTTAGGAACAGCAGTGAGAGAGAATCATCAATCAGCTGCCTCTTGGACGCCCCCTACTGGGGATGTGCCCGCAACCAAGGCACATGCCCTTGACCGGAATCGAACCTGGGACCCTTCAGTCCCCAGGCCGACGCTCTTTCCACTGAGCCAAACCGGTTTCGGCTGTAAGCAGTTTGAATGAGCATAACCTTACTTACTCATTTATGTATTATCTGTGCCGTAGAGTAGCTATATCTTTTCAATGGCCTGCCAAACCTTCGGGCCCCTTCCAGAAAAAGCTTGCCCATCCCTGCCTTATAGGAATGGGCTAGGGGTGGGGATGGCTGTAAAGATGCTGGAGGATCTGCGGACACCGAGTAGGGGAAATGGTCTTTGTCAGACAGGCAGCAGCTGGACTGTCACCAGGATTGACTCCAGAGGCTGGGTCAGGGGAACCTAGGTGAAGTGTTGTGGGCTGCTCGGTTTGTTCATGCTCTCCCACCTCTCCCCGCCTTTCCCAGATGGGTGATCTACAACGACCAGAAAGTGTGTGCCTCTGAGAAGCCACCCAAGGACCTGGGCTACATCTACTTCTACCAGAGAGTGGCCAGCTAAGAGCCTGTGCTGACCCTCACCGCGGAGGGCAGGGGGCAGGCCGCCGGGCACGAGGGAGCGGGGCTGGGAGTGGACTGCAGCCGCTGGCTCTGCACCTTTTCCTGTCTGTCCCCTGCAGCAGGGAAGAGGCTAGAGGCACTGGGAGAATGGCTGAGCAGAGTGGAGGGACACTCGAGAGACTTTGGGGATGGAGCAGGAAGGGACGGGAGGGTGGCTGCCCGTGTGTGAGGAGACCACGTTGCTTCCCCTCCCCCTGGGCCCTCGGTCCTCTGCTTCTCCAGTCCTGCCAGCTCCTGGTGTGGAAGGGGCTTCTTTGTGTGTGAGTGTGTGCGCGTGCGTGTGCGTCGCTTCGTGCAGCCTCTTCCACCGAAGGGGGTGTCCTTGCCCCCCTGCCCCTTTGTGTTTGCTCCCTGTGTGGTCAGGTCAGGAGGGATGTGAGGGAAACGGGGACCCCCTCGCCCTCCTGCCTCAGTCTTTCCTGTACCCCGTCTCTTCCCTGTCCTCTGGAAAATGCCAAAACACATGATGTGAATAAAAGTACAATGGGTTAAACTGTGTCCTGTTTGAGACCGTGGGAGTTGTCTTCCCTGGGGCTGGCAGGAAGGCCTGTGTCCAAAAACCCCTAGCCTTGTCCCTTCTGTAGGCAGTTCTCTACTTTTCAGTAGTTTTTGGAGCTCTTGGGAAACAGGGTGAGGGGAGTGCCAGAGGCTGTCGGATCTGGGGAACTGGCGTGGGGTGACAGAACAAGAATGGGGCAAAAGCCCTTCCTTCCAGCAACCCCTCACATTCCTCCAGGGCCCCAGGTGGGTGCTCCCCGAGGTCCCTAATGGCCAACGAGCCCGGGCCATGGCCACTGGGGCAAGGGGTGGGGTACTCCTGGGGGCCCCAGGGGTTCCGACGGCCTCTTTCTTCGCTGTGCAGTTTCCGTGCCAGTGTGGGCCGTCCCTCTCCCTCTGAACCCTGTCACTTGTCCAGTCACTGGGCTAGGCTCTCCCCGCCTGGGTCAAAGGTACCCGCTCAGCAGTCGGATGGGCGGAGCCCCTCTCCTGGGAGTTGGGAAGATGGCCCTCGGAGCCCCCTCAGGTCTAGCCCATCGTGGGGGCGGATGGACGCGCCCTGGAAACCACCCCCGCCCCCGGCCCCCCAGCGGTGGTCTGGACGTGGGGGCCCCTCCCCCCAGCGCAGGGTCATAGGCCTCCGAGGCGGCGGGCCCCAGCCCTAGAACGTTGCCACAAGAAAGGGGGGGACGTCAGAACACCGCCACAGGGGTAGCGGGCTGGGCGCGGGCGGCTCGGCGGGCGGCGGGCGGGCGGACGTGGGGGCAGGACTCGCGGGGGGCCGGGCTCAGCATGGCCGAGGAGGCGGAGTTCTGCTTCTCGGCGGTCTATATAAGCGGGCAGTGGCCGCGGCTGCGCCGTGAAACTGACCTTCAGTGTGTCGGCTTCAGCGACATGGCGCCCTCCAGGAAGTTCTTCGTCGGGGGAAACTGGAAGATGAATGGGAGGAAGAGCACCCTGACGGAGCTCATCTGCAACCTGAACGCCATCAAGGTGCCGGCCGACACGGGTGAGCCTGGCGGGGACGGGGGGAGGGGAGGGCGGGGGAGGGGAGGGGGCAGACAGCGGGCCGGCGGCGCCCTCCCCGGGCCCCGGAGGCCGCGCGGACCGGTGCAGGCTGGGCGCCGGCGGTGACCGGGCCCCGCGGCCACGGCCGCAGTCCCGGGGGGGGGGGTGGAGCGGGGAATCGGGGCCGTGTTCAATGGTGCCCGCCGACAGCCGGGCCGGGGAGGACCTGGTGGGTCTTCGGGAGGAAGATGGCCCTTGGGGGGACGGGGCTGCGCCGCCGGGAGCCGGGCCCGGAGCGGAGGCCAGCCCCAGCGGGCGGTCGGCAGGCTGGGGCCGGGGAGGCGGGGGAGGCAGGAGGCGGGTGGGCGTGCGGCCCCCGCGGCCCGGATCGTGCGCCGCCGCACGTAGCCCGAGACTCCTCCCCTCCCCGCGCCTGGCGGCTTCCGGGGCTGCGGCTCCGACCCCTCACCCTCCGCAGCCTGGGTGAGCCCTGCCTTCGCGGAGGCGGCCGAGCGGGGGCCGCACAGCCGGGCCATTGTGAACGAGGAGCCCTCCGACTGCTTTCTCCGACCCGGAACCGGGGAGAGCGCGGGGCCCCCTCCGCGAGCCGGCCCGCTCGCCCCCCGCGTACCCACCGCCGAGCGCTGTCCCCGGCCCTTCCCCCCCCCCCCCCCCCCGACAGACAGCACGGAGCCAGGGCCTGATCAGGAGGGGCAGCCTCTCTGGTGTCCTCCCCCGAGGCCCCCGTACCAGCCCCGCCGTGGCCCCTTCTGCTTTTGTTAAAACCCTTGCCTTGCCTGTGGGAGCTATTTTGGAAGGCAGGGAGGCTGGATCGGGCCCCAGAGAATGCCGAGTAGTTGGTGCTCGGGCCCAGAATAGCCCCAGGAAATCAGAGCCCCGGCTGTTAAAAGAGCAGAGGGCAGGGCCGTGGCCCCGGGGGCGCCTTAGGGCAGGGCCGTGGCCTCAGGGGCGCCTGGAAGGCTCGAGGAATTGGAAACGGGCCCAATCGGGGATGTGGACAAAGATCATCTTGTTGGGGCGGAGAGGGAGGGAAAGCCGAACTCGGGCGGTTGGTGAGGGCTGGGGGTTCTAGAGCACCGGGTGGCGTCCAGAGAGTGAAGACGCGCTTGTGATCTCATCCCCAGAGGTGGTGTGCGCACCCCCCACCGCCTACATTGACTTCACCAGGCAGAAGCTGGACCCCAGGATTGCGGTGGCCGCCCAGAACTGCTACAAAGTGTCTAACGGGGCTTTCACTGGAGAGATCAGGTGCGATGCGGGCGGGAGAAGGGTGGGTGCGTGGGGACCCTTCCCTCCTTTTCCTCGTGGAGGGGGAAGCCACAGGTGGACTTCCTGTGGAACGGTGGCTTCGTCTCTCCTCACAGCCCCTGCATGATCAAAGACTGCGGAGCCACCTGGGTCGTCCTGGGGCACTCGGAGAGAAGGCACGTCTTTGGGGAGTCAGATGAGGTTAGTAACTAGGAGAAGGGATAAGAGGTGCCTTGCTTCGGGAGCGGGGTGTCTCACCAAGTCTGGTTCCTCCACAGCTGATTGGACAGAAAGTGGCCCATGCCCTGGAAGTGGGACTTGGAGTGATCGCCTGCATTGGGGAGAAGCTAGATGAGAGGGAAGCTGGCATCACCGAGAAGGTCGTTTTTGAACAGACCAAGGCCATCGCAGGTATTTCTGAAGGGACCTAGGAGCCTGGCCAAGTCCACGAAGGCACCGAGGGCGGGGTCCGATGCCCTGCAGCCTGCCTCGGTCCCCATGCCGATACAGGAAGGGGAAGGGGAAGGTGGGAACCCTTGCTTCCTCTCCATCACTTCTGCTCCTGCCCCATCGTATTGACGCCTCTTGTAGTTTCTTAAACAGCCACGAGGGGGCAGCAGACCACCCTCTTTATTGCCTTGCTACCTTGCTCTGTCGCTCCCTCCTGCTTACCCTGTCATCGGTGATCTCTGTCCCCCAGATAACGTGAAGGACTGGAGCAAGGTTGTTCTGGCCTATGAGCCTGTGTGGGCCATAGGTACAGGGAAGACTGCAACACCCCAACAGGTAACCACGCCCGGGAGCCCCACCCTACCCTACCCTGCTTGGGTAGAACTGACAGCAGAGACCATCTGGGACAACCTTCATTTTAAAGACAGGAACACCGGCCCTCCTCCCCCCTCCCCCCACCCAAGCCCAGAGAAGGAGAATGATTTGCCCAAGAACATCCATTCCAGGGCCTGGGGTGTGTGTGTGTGTGTGTGTGTGTGTGTGAAGAGCAGAAAGAGTCTTAACTTCATCTGGCTTCTTGTCCTAGGCCCAGGAAGTACACGAAAAGCTCCGGGGATGGCTGAAGTCCAATGTCTCTGAAGAAGTGGCTCAGTGTACCCGCATCATTTATGGGGGTGAGTGGGTCTGGCTCCAGCCTGAAGTGGGGTTGGCTGGGAACTGGACTGAGCCTTGCTTAGACATCGAGGCGGGCGGGGATGGAGTATGCCCATCCCATCCCTGACCATTCGCCCTCCCTTCTCCCTTCCCAGGTTCTGTGACTGCGGCAAACTGCAAGGAGCTGGCGAGCCAGCCTGACGTGGATGGCTTCCTCGTGGGGGGTGCGTCCCTCAAGCCTGAATTTGTGGAGATCATCAATGCCAGACATTAAGCCCCAAATCCATCTCCCTGCCCTTCCTGCTATGCCAAGGACTGTGAAGCTCAGAAGCCCAAGAACCGCCCCTCCCCCCCGCCCCCACAACATACTTCTGATGAAATCACCTGCTCCTGGTGGCCTACTCCAAACCGTAGCTCTCCTTTACCATGTACACCTGTAATGGTTGGGACTAGCCCTTCTCTACTTACTGTAATCATTGGAACAAAACATGTCACCAAGATGGCTTCTCCTTGGCTGAGAGGTAGAAGGGTGGGGCTTGCTCGTGAGCCCCCCGGTCCCCACTGAAGGCAGGAGAGAGAAGCCATCCTCTCCCATCTCGTACATGGGGCCTTCCCGGTGCCGTGCCTGTGTGCTGTGTATGTGAGCAGTCCCACTTGGGGGTGGGAATAAACATCTGGCATTAAGCTCTGTGGTGTGCCCTTCGTTGTACTTGTTTCCACATTATTTCTCTTTACTTTTTCGAGGCAGCCGCGGACTCTTGTGCAAAACAAAAAAAGCCACAGACAAATTTTTGCAACAGCAGGTCTCATTTTTACTTGGGAACAAAAACCCAGGCGCCACAGCCTTGAATAACGGCTCCTTCTCTTCACCCGCTGGGTGGGCTCGGGCTGTTCAGCTCCCCCGAGCTTGGGTTGGGGCTAGGGGCCCAGCCTCACTGGTTTTAAGTAGCTGGTCAAACCAGCAGCACCCCGGGGGAGGGGGAGCATCAAGGCCCCCGAATCGGTGGTATCAGGGTCACTGGTAGAGCAGGTAGCGCTTCATGGCGGAGGGCAAGGGCAGAGCAGACACCTGGCCCAGCCGGGTAGCCCCCAGGGCTTGGCGCACGCACAGGCGGCTCAGGTGCAGAAGGGAGTGTGGCTCCGCTGGGGGAGAGAAGGAGGGCAAGGTTAGGGTTGCAGCCACCGGCTAGACATCCTACAGGGTCCCTTCCACCTCCTCCGAGTCTGCTCCTACGTGGTTGAGAGTTCTAATGCACCCTGAAGTTCTGCATCTGCTCTCAAGGCTGGAGGCACCGCACCCCCAGTCGGAGCTGGAGGTGAAGCTCTAGCTAAGGCCCTCTAAGCAACAGAGCGAGGTGGCGCTGACGGGGGTGGAGCTGGCCCGGGCTCTGGTGCCAGAGAGGCCTTGGGAATGGGGCTGATGAGGTGGAAAAAGGACAGACCTACACTCAACAGCTCACCATGTCCAGCTGCAGAGAACAGTTAAAGTCCGCCAGCTCTAAAGCCAGGCCCATTGGTTCCCCGACGAGGTCCCTCCCCTGCAGCTCCACCCCAAACCCTGCCCCTGCTGCTCCCCTTCCAGGGGGGGGGGGGGGAGGGGGAGAGCTCAACGGTTTCTTGCTGGGGTTTGACTGAGTAAGTAGGCATGTATGTGTCACAGGTCGGGGCCCAGGGATTCTGGCACACACCCTGGATGCCTGGCACTGCCCGTCCTCTTCCTTTTGAGGTTGTACGATAGCCCAGCACCCATCTAACCCTTGGCACCTGTGCTCCAGGAGCTGACAGCTCCGGTGAAGCCCTAATTCCTGGGGGGGCCTGCCTCCATTCTGGGGGCTCACCGCCTAATAGCAAGTTGCGAACCCAAGCCTCACCTTGACCTCCGTCGCTGTTGGGAGGAACACTTTAAGAGCTGTGAAGACCCTTAGCCATCACTGGCACTGAGTGAGGGGTAGGGAAGCAGGTCTGATGAAGGCTCTCCCCCCCCCCCCCAAGGCGTTGAGTTTCCAACCCAAACCCCAGCCACCAGTGAAGGAACCCTCTCCCACACCTGCCCCGGGCCTCACCTCTTCGTTTGCCCAGGTAGCTGATGCGGACCTGGCACTGGCCCCAGACAGCGCTGACGGCCGGGTAGAGGGTCCTGCCCTTCAGTCCTCGGAAGGCTGGCCCCAGGTAGGTGCCCCCGATAGCGTAGCCCAGAGTCCCCTCCTCCATGTCCAGAATCACCTGCAGCCTCTCCGGCACCTCCAGCTGCTCGCCCTGGGGCCCGGGCGGGTACTGGGGGGCCCCGGACCCCTTGCTCTGGTGGTACAGCCTCCCCCGCCCAATGTCCCAGCCCCACGACTCGCTGTTGCTGCCCAGCAGCGCCGCGTAGTGGTCGGCCTGCAGCGGGGCCAGGGCCGTGGCCACCCCCACCACGGCGTGGGTGCCCCTCTGCTCGCGGGGCCAGCTGATCTCCCAGGCGTGCAGGCCGCTCGAGTAGCCCCTCTTGCCCCGGGCCCCATCCGTGCTCTGGGCCACGGGCCGCCGCTCGAAGCACAAGCCCCCCTCCTTGACCTCGATGTTCTCCGAGCAGTCCGTGGGGTTCCAGCCGTGGCACCGTTGGGTTCCCAGGTCCGGGGGGGGCGCAGAGAGCAGCTCCTCCAAGCCTTTGGGGCAGGAGTGGTCGGGGTACAGGGCCTGCGGGGTGGGGGCGCTGCTGCTGCCCCCTGCCAGGGCCGTCTGGCCCATGGGGCGAGGGGCTGGGGGGTTCCCCCAAAGAGGCTTGCCGGGAGGGGGGCGTCTCTCTCTCCTGCAAGTTGCGCTCCGGCTTGGGACCGACCTGGAACGGAGTTGGGAGAGGAGAGACTGTCAGGTGAGGGGACCTGGCGGGGGTCTCCTCGCCCATGAGCCTTATCCTCTCACCTGTCCGCCCACGGCCCCTCTCCCCCCTCTCCGTTCGCCCCCAGCGCCCCACCCTCACCCACCCGCCGCGGTCTCCCGAGAGCTCGCCCGCCCCGGGCCTCCCCAGGGGCCGTCCCCCTCGCCCGCCCCGTGCCCGCGTCGCCCGTGGCCCCCGAACCTCGCTGGGCTCCCCAAGCCGGGAGGCGGCCGGGCCTGAGCAGGAACCCGGCGGCGTTAAGTCACCGAGGGGCGCGGGGCGCGGAACGCGGCCGCTTCCGCCCCAAGCCCCGCCCCCGGGCTCGGCCCCGCCCCGGGATTGGCCCCGCCCTCAGGATCGGCCCCGCCCCCAGGCTGGCCCCCCGCCCTCCGGATTGGCCCCGCCCGGGCCCCGCCCCCACCGCGGCGCCCTCGCGGGGCGGGGCCGGGCGGGGAGGGTCCTCCCGCCGCCGCCGCCCCAGGTGGCGCCCCGCCTCGAGGCCCGGCCCGGGGAGGCCCTGCCTCCGGGGCCGTTAATCTCCCTCCTGCGTCGCTTTGGGGTCCCCGGGGGTCCGTTCTCCTTTGAGCCACCTGGGCGGCCGACTCCTGAGCCCTTAGGTAGGAGGGGCATGGGGGGGTCCAGCGGGTTCTCCCATCGCGCTGACCTCTACGCCCATGGCCCTGGACTCGGAGTCACCGTTTCCGGGCAGGTCTCTTTCTGATTCAGTGGTGAGTCAGCCCGTTCTAAGCCTGAGGTTCCAACCCTGCGTCTCCGGCTCCGAGCGGTAGGTGTCATAGGTCTCCATGCTGTCTGTCCCATCCATTCCTAAACTGGGGGTCTCACTGAGAGAGTGGAGTGGTGACAAGCTTGGTTGTGACGGTTTGGCTCAGAGCATCGGCCTGAGGACTCAAGGGTTCCGGATTCGATGCCGACCAGGAGACCAGGAGCGTGTGCCTTGGTTGCAGACACATCCCCACCTGTGGGGGGTGTGCAGGAGGCAGCTGATTGATATTTTTCTCTCATTGATGTTTCTGACTCCCTCTCCCTTCCTCTCTGTAAAAAATTATATATATATATATTAAATATATATATATATTAATTTAATATATATATATATATATATATATATTAAAGATCTTGGTTGTGAGTGAAGCTATGCCACTCCAAATTAGCTGTGTGATGTGAGAAACATCCATCTGTTTCCTCCCTATGCACCCCGATCCGGGATAGAACCCACAACCTAGGTATGTGCCCTGACTGGGAATCTAACCAGCAACTTTGTGTACCAGATGAGTATCCAACCAATGGAGCCACCTGGCCAGGGCAAAATTTTATAATATACTAGATGCCCAGTGCACGGATTCGTGCACCAGCGGGGTACCTCAGCCTGGCCTGCACCCTCTCGCAATCTGGGACCCCTTGGATGATGTTCACCTGACAGTTTGGCCGGGTCCCAGGGATTGTAGGGTTTAAACAGGCAGTCTGATACATCCTCCAAGGGGACACGAAGCAGCAGGCAGCCGGGGAGGAGCCTGAGCCTCCCGCTCATCCTGGCCCCGCTGCGGCTCGGTAGCACTGCGGTGGAGACAGGAGAGGCTCACGCAGCCACAGCTGCGCTTTTCAGCCACGAGCCCAGCATCTGCTGCCGCTGTGGGAGCTCACTGACCACCAGGGGTCAGCTCCTGCTTTGAGCATCGTCTCCCTGGTGGTCAGTGTTCGTCATAGTGACTGGTCAACCTGTTGTCCAGTCATTCAGTTGTTTGGTTGCTTAGGCTTATATATATACATATTAAAGAGAAAAAAAAGCATATTAATAAGAAAGATGTAAACCTGAACACTTGTCAACCACTCAACCTGGATATTCTTGCCCGTGTGACAACAAAAATAATGACTGTGGATAGTGCAGGGCCTGTGTATAACCAAGTGGAAGAAGCGAGCCCACACCATAGCCGACTCCAGTTCAGCTTGAGAAGTAGCTGACTGTTTAAAACATGGTATTCACCAGTTGTTGCCACTGGATCTTGAACTGCTCAAACATTTGTTAACAACTCAAATATTCCATAATGCTATAAGCAATATTAACTTTTTATTTTTTATTCATAGGTAACACATGTAAAGTCCACTAACTGTAAATTGCTCAATGAATTTTTATGTATTTGTATGTTACGTGACCACCATTTCCAGCCTCAAGATCAAGGGTATCTCCAGCGTTCCTATAGGCTCCTTTCTGGCCCTTTCCCTAACACTACACCCCTAACCTAAAGATCCCTACTATTTGACCTCTATCAGTGTAGATTAGCTTTGCCTCTTCTTCAATGAAACCATAAAGTATGCCTTCTTTTGTATCTGGCTTATTTTTCTCAATATTATTATGTCTGTGAGTCATCCATGTTACATGAAAACAGTAGCTCCTTATGTTCAATGTTTTACAGTATTCCATTGTATGTTTGTACAACAATGTACTATTCTTGATGGGCATTTGAATTGTTTCCAGTTTTTAGCTAGTAGAGAGAAAGCTATGTACAGTATTGTACAAGTCTTCTGGTGGACACAAGCATTCATTTTATTGCTTGTGAGTGAAGCTATGCCACTGATTAGCTGTGTGATGTTCGAAATATCGGTCTCTATGAGCACACTCATGAATTCTGTACTCTTATGTGCAGAATAGCTGGTTTATAAAAATTTACAACGTGTAGATTTAGCCACATGTAATTTTCTCAGGTTTCTCTTCATAGAGCACTTTTATTCAGAATTAAGTAATTTATTTTTTTTAAATATATTTTATTGATTTTTTACAGAGAGGAAGGGAGAGAGAGAGAGCTAGAAACGTCAATGAGAGAGAAACATCGACCAGCTGCCTCTTGCACACTCCCTAACGGGGATGTGCTCGCAACCAAGGTACATGCCCTTGACCGGAATCGAACCCGGGACCTTTCAGTCCGCAGACCCACGCTCTACCACTGAGCCAAACCGGTTTCAGCCAGAATTAAGTCATTTAGGTGTTTGACAGTAAGGAACACTTCAACATATCCTTGTAGATTTGAACTGGTCTTTTCCTCCTGTTCATCATATCTTTGTCTTTTGGGGATTTTATCAGTTCCTCAATCTTTTTTTTCTTCTATTTTCAATAAGAAATTTATTTAAACAATAAGACTCTTTCTTGACTTGAAGGAAAAAATATGTAGTATTCTTTTCTCTCTTTTTTTGTAGAATGATTTATCCCTGTTTAAGGACAGATTACCCTACATGTAACAGCTACATACAAAACAATTATAAAATTGTCCTTGGTTTTACAATGATAAATGAAAAATATTAAAATTCTCCAATCAGTCTGACTGATTTGGCTCAGTGGATAGAGCATCAGCTTGCAGGCTGGGGGGTCCCGGGTTCAATTCTAGTCAATGGCACGTACCTTGGTTGCAGGAACCAGCGGGGGGTGTGTAAGAGGCAGCTGATCGATGTTTCTCTCTCATTGATGTTTCTAACTTTCTATCCTTCTCCCTTCCTCTCTGTAAAAAATCAATAAAATATATATTAAAAAAATTCTCCAATCAAACAAGGTATACAAGGATTTTTATGTTGTTTGCTTTGTTTGGATAAATAGTGACAGCAAAATAACTTACTGGAATATAAAGATAAGAGCTGAGTGAGGCGGCCAGAATGGAGAAAGGGGGTGTTTTCTCAGAACCAGTGTTTTCCCTCCACCCATCTCTCTTTGATGTCAATCAAAACATACCACTGGCCATTTATTTTTTAAAATGCAAATTCTTGTGCACATACCTCAGTTACTTTAAATATATATATATATATATATATATATATATATATATATATATATATATATCCGAAACCGGTTTGGCTCAGTGGTAGAGCATCGGCCTGCGGACTGAAAGGTCCCAGGTTCGATTCCGGTAAGGGCATGTACATTGGTTGCGGGCACATCCCCAGTAGGGGGTGTGCAAGAGGCGGCTGGTCGATGTTTCTCTCTCATCGACGTTTCTAGCTCTCTATCTCTCTCCCTTCCTCTCTGTAAAATATCAATAAAATATATTTTTAAATAATAAAATAATAAAATAAAATTTCTATGATTCTTTATATATATAATTGATTTTTTTTTTACAGAGAGGAAGGGAGAGGAATAGAGAGTTATAAACATCTATTGGTGGCCTCCTGCACACCCCCTACTGGGGATGTGTCCACAACCAAGGTACATGCCCTTGACCGGAATCAAACCTGGGACCTTTCAGTCCTCAGGCTGACGCTCTATCCACTGAGCCAAACTGGTTAGGGTTACCTCATTTTCTTTATGTACAATAAAGGAACAGGGAAAGGGGAAATGAAAGAATAGAGACAACTATATGCAGTAGTCAGATGTGTTGAAACCAAATTGCATTTTTATAATTGAGACTGCTTGGTCTGGAGAAGAGAGTTCTGGCGTAAAGTAGCAGGCTCCCTTTTCAGTAGACACCTCTGGTCTGCTGCCAGAACACATCAATTGTATTTTTATCCTCCACTTGCCACTGTGCAGGTGTTCTCTCTCTCCCTTTTTAAAAATATGTTTTATTGATTTTTTACAGAGAGGAAGGGAGAGAGATAGAGAGTTAGAAATACCAATCAGCTGCCCCCTGCACACCCCCTAATGGGAATGTGCCCTCAACCAAGGTACATGCCCTTGACCAGAATCAAACCTGGCACCCTTCAGCCTGCCGGCCGATGCTCTATCCACTGGGCCAAATCGGTTAGGGCATCTTTTTTTTTTTTTTTTTTAAGAGAGAGTGGAAGGAAGGGGGAGAGACAGAGAGAGAAACATTGATGTGAGAGAGACGCATCGATTGCTTGCCTCCACTTGTGGTCCTGACACATGCCCACCCAGGGCCAGGGATTGAGCTTGCCATAGAGCTACATGCCCTTGGCCAGAACTGATCCGGGACCCTTCACTCCCTGGGCCAAGCCTTTACCCATTGAGCCATACTGGTCAGGGCAGGTGTGTCTGTTCTATTGAATCAAATAAAAATCTGACCTGCCTCATTGACAAACCCTGTCCTTCACAATAGGTTTTCATTAGTTTACTAAGAGGTGTATGCCCTGCACCACAGAACCTTCCTGCCCCACTACCTTCAACTTAGTCTTAAAAAAAAAAAAAATATATATATATATATATATATATATATATATATATATATATATATATAATTTATTTTTCACAGAGAGGAAGAGAGAGGTATAGAGAGCTAGAAACATTGATGAGAGAGAATCATCAATCAGCTGCCTCTTGCACAACCCCACTTTGGATGTGCCCGCAACCAAGGTACATGCCCTTGACCGGAATTGAACCTGGGACCTTTCAGTCCGCAGGCCAATGCTCTATCCACTGAGCCAAACCGGTTTTGGCTACCTTCAACATAGTCTTAACTCCTTCCTTGGAGTTAAGTGCTGGAGTCTCCTCAGCTACCACTGCACCAAAGGCGCACACAAGCAGCACCAGAAGCAGCAGCGGTGGAGAAGGGAGAGGCGTGGGCACGCTATGCCAGGTCCTCAAGGTTTTTATCCGTGCTTCTCTGTGGCTCTCCGTAAGCTCTGCAAGCCTGGCCAGTGTGGCTCAGTGGTTGAGCATCAACCTATGAACCAGGAGGTCATGGTTCAATTCCTGGTCAGGGCACATGCCCAGATTGCGTGCAGGAGGCAGCCAATCAATGATTCTCTCTCAGCATTGATGTTTCTGTCTCTCTTACTCTCCCTTCCTCTCTGGAAAAAAAAAAACAAACCTTTTTTTTAAAGAAGCAGCTCTTCTATTTCTTCCACAAGCCACCACTCTCCACTTGCTAGGCCACAATGAAACAGCGAGCTTCATTTCTTTGTTAATAAAATGCCCTTAACATCCTAAACACAATCTTCCCGACATGCATGGACTGTTTTAGGCTTGATCGTTTCCTGTCTGTTTAATATAAAGGATGCAGCTGGCAATACTGAAGAATTTCCAACTCTTCCAGCCTATTACCACATTAAGGTAAGCAGTCCTGGCTCTGAGGGGGAATCTCAGCCTCCTGATGTGGCTTTGAAGCAGCAAAGCAAGCTTAGATCAGCAGAGTGAGGGCGGGGCGATATTGTACGGAGGAAGACTTCGATGTCTTTATGAGCACGCTCATAAAGTTCGTGGTACCTTTGGCACGGCACTGCTGTCTGCAACACTGAGGCCCAGGCCTTTCTCTTGGAGGTCCCAGTCTACTTCTAAAGCCAACTCGGGAAATGCTGCAGCCCCTGGATTTTGCATTTGATTTCTACCGTATAAGCAAAAATATGGTGTCTTCTTTTATGGTACTGGGCTCTGTATCCCTGTAGAACATACTGCGCTTTATTAAATACAGAGCCACGCTGCCACCGAGAGATGGAGGGAGGGGCAGTTATAAGGGCATTAGCTACCTTCAGACCAGGGCCGTGTGTGTATCTCTCATTTGGAAACAAAAGCAGCTGGGCATTTTTTTTCCTGGAAGATACCAGGTTCATTATATTCTGGAAGATAGCCCCTAGGCCAATAATTCTTTCCAATAGCTCTGGGTGGCTTTTGCTGCCTGTCCCTCCATAGATACAGCCTCACCAACAGTTTGCACGTTTTTGAGGTTAAAGTGGTTTCTAAAACTCTTATGCCATCTGAGGCTGGTTGGGAAATCCTCCCATCCAAAGGCTGTCTCCTCTGGCAGGAGGTTTGAACTGTGACTTGAGACCAAGAGCTTTCTTCCTCCTCTCCACCCCTGCCCCTTTCTTTTAAATTTTTTTTATTTTTAATCTAAAAACCAAGGGAAGTAAAAAAACATGATGAACAATATTAACTGTTGAATATAATAGAATCAGAGGTATGGAAGGGGAGTGGACTGATGATTCCTGGGAAAAGAGGAATGGGGGGGGCGGGAAGAGACAACATAAACTGTGCACCTATGGATTGAGGACATTGGGGGATGGGGAAAGGGCAGAGGGTGGGGTGGGAACCTGGTGGAGGGGAGCAATGGAGGGGGAAAATGAGGAACATTTGTAATAATATGAACAATAAAGATTTATTTTAAAATATTTTTTATTTAAAAAAAATATATTTTATTGATTTTTTACCAAGAGGAAGAGAGAGGACTAGAGAGTTAGAAACATCGATCAGTTGCCTTCTTGCACACCCCTACTGGGGAAGTGCCCGCCACCAAGCTACATGCCCTTGACCAGAATCGAACCTGGGATCTTTCAGTCCGCAGACCAACGCTCTATCCACTGAGCCAAACTGCCCCCCCCTTTTTTTGCCACATACTGCCATTGTTAGTAATAGATTCCTGGTTCATTTTTTCCAGGCATAAATTCAGTGCTCTTTCAGTCTTCATTTAAGAAGTTATCAGGGGACCCTTTCCCCCTCCCCACATGGGAGTCTGTGCTGTGAGATTCTTTCCCCTTCTCCACGTAGGAGTCAGTACGTGTTCTTCAGTAAATTTCCATCTTTGCTATACAAAAAAATAAAAAGTCATCCGAAGAAATCAACCAAAGGACTAATGTGCATGCATATAAGCCTAACCAGTGGTCACAGACAACAGGGGGGTAGGGGCGTACATGGGGAGGGGTTTGGGGTAGGAATGGGGGATGAGGACAATTATGTGATACCATAATCAATAAAAAAAAAAATAGTCATCGCATGAACTTTGCTGTCACTGGAGTAGTTATAGAATTTGATGACCTGGCTTCACCAATTTGTTGAATTTTGATTGCATGTGTGGATTTCTTGAGGTCGTATTTATGTGCCACATGGAGATGGGCAACTCCCCCTCCCCCCCAAGTGAGCTGTTTTTTCCAGCATGGAAAGGGATTCTGTAAGTGTGGTTGGAATGCCTTCAGATGGTACTGTTATAGGAGAAATGGCGTCTTAAAACACTAGAATCTTGTTTTCAAAACAAAGCACCAGAATCACAGTCAGCTTCACAAGACACACCCTGAGAGGCCCAGGACTGGGGCCAGGAGAACGCGGTCCAGCCCACCGTCTCCCGCTCCCGAGGAGGGCGGTGGGCGTTTGAGTTCTGCTGAGCTCACACTAAATGTCCCTGAAGGAACGCCGCACACCTCACCTAAACCTCACAAAACATCCCGCTTCTTACAGATTCGTCAACCGAGACCTGGAAAGGTTAAACGACACGCCATTCTGCAAAACGCAAGGGCGGCGACTAGCTGGCGACTGCAGAGAATGCCAGCCGCGCCCCGAGCCGCGCAAGCCCGGGAGGGAACCGCGCGGGCGGGGCGCCGGCTCCGCGGGGCGGGCGGTCACGTGGGCGGGAGGGCGGTCACGTGGGCGGGCGGGCTGCGGCCCGAGAGGCTCGTGCGCCCCCCGGCGGCGGCAGCCGGTGCTGGGGCCGCCTCTCAAGCCGCTTCTCCCGCCCGCCGCGACGGGCCCTGCCCTGGACCGCCGCTTCCGCCCCGCCAACCTCCTTCCGGTGCCGGCGCTCGCGTCTGGAAGGTTCTGTCCCGGAACAAAGGCCCCAGGGCGGAAGCCGAGCCTCGGGGCTGGCGGCGGACCTGCCGCTGTAGCCCCGGGCTGCGGAGCGGAGGGGAAGGGAGGAGCGCTTCCTTACACTTACAGGGCTCCTTCCCTCCACCCTTTTCCTTTGCTTCCCCTCTCCCTCTGCTCTCACTCTGTCTAGGACCCTCCACGGGAGAGGATCTGCTCACCCTGCAGGAGGGAGGCTGCAAGTAGGGACCCAGGTTAGAAACTGCATACAAAGAGCACACGCACTGCCGACAACCAATGCCTCTGCCACGCCTACCTCAGTCAGTCAGCCAGTCATCGAAAGTGTTACTTGCCAAATCTTTAATTTCTCCTTGCTAAATTTTAAATATATATGTGAATCAAATTTAAATTTGATTACTTTTGTAATCCTCACTGAGGATATGTATATATCTATATATCTATATATATCTATATATATCTATGTTTTATTCACACACACACACACACATATATGTGTGTGTGTGTGTGTGTGTGTGTGTGTGTGTGTGTATCCCTCAGGGAAGGGAGAGGGAGATTGAAACATCAATAATGAGAGAGAATCATTGACCAGCTGCCTCCTGCACACCCCACATTGGGGATTGAGCCTGCAACCACTTGAGCTGAGCAGGCAGGCTGGACTATCCTTGCTAATTTTTAAAATACTGCTTGAACTTTTTTTTTTTTAGTTTCCCTTCCACCTAAAGGAAACCTTCCTTTAAGACATCTACTTCTTTCTAGTAAATCCTAACTGGGGATGTCTCCCTGGTTAGTCCTTTGTTCACTCCTCATCAGTGATTCTCAAAGTGGAGGGAGGAAGGAAGTGTATTTCATCTGTAAGGGCAAATCCTAAGAGCAATAGGAAAACCTGAGGAGGTTAACATATAGGATTCTCTTCACAATTGAAAAAGCTCACTATGGCTGCTCATGGAATAAAGTTGAATGAGAGAAAAAGTAGAATCAGGTAGACTACTTAGGAGGCTACTGCAGTAGTTCCAGGGAGTGGTGACAGTAGTTTGGGCTAGAGCGATGTGTCAGAGGAGGGAGAGAAGTAGATGGATTCAAGATACATTTGGAGGTAGAACAGATCACACTTAGTGGTAGATTCAATGGGTGCCAGTGGGGAAAGGTGTCACTGAGGAAGAAAAAATGACAAGGATGACCCAGGTTTCTGGTTTAAACACCTGAATATAGGAAATTCTGGGGTGAGGGGGGGAGACAGGTAGGGGAAAATATACAGAATTGTTTTCAGATATGTTAAGTTTGAGATGTCTGTGAGTCTAAGAAGCAGAAAAGTAAGTTAGCTGAATGAGCCTTGGACTGAGATGTTTTATTGATTTCAGAGAGGAAGGGAGAATGAGAGAGAGATAGAAACATCAATGATGAGATATCAATGAGTCATCAATTGATCCCGAAACCCGAGTATATGCCCGGGCCGAGACTTGAACAGTGACCTCCTGGTTCATAGGTTGATGCTCAAGCACTGAGCCAGGTGGCCAGCCAGCTGGCAGTTCAGTTTCTTCTGAGGCCTCTGTCCAGCTCACAGATGGCTGCCATCTTGTGTCCTCACAGTTTTTTTTTCTTTGTGCACGTACACAGTGTCCAGATTTCCCCTTCTAGTCAGACTGGATTTGGGCCCACTTGATCAGCCTAATTTTAACTTAATCATCTTTTAAAGGCCCACTCTCCAAAAACAGTCATTCTGAAGTATTCCAGGTGGTGGTTAGAGCTTCAACATGGGTTTTGGGAGGACACAATTCAGTCCATAATAATTTTACTATTATCTAAACTCTCTAAGTTATTTACCTCTATTTTATCTGTATGGTCATGTATGGAAATACCATATTATGAATTGCTAGCTTGAAATCAGCCATGATAGTAATATTTACACCAGAGAAATAACAAATACTAAAAATTAGGGCTTTTGTTTTCCCTGGAGAGAGCCTGTTGTTAAACATTTACTAGCACATCACAGCTATTGACGTTATTTCGTCTTCAGAGTATAATTTGAAAGTGAAAAATGGGGAACGTGTACACACACACCTTTTGTTGAAGTGCTACAAACTATGGCTGGTAGAGATGCAAAGAAAGTAATAGGTGTTATCAAGGTATTTTCCACTGAGACACAGAAATGCTAACCAAATGACATTAAAACATTTATTATTCCACATAAAAATAAATACCAAGGTAACAGGCTTCTGAAAAAGAAGGTTCCTTGCTCCTAAGATAAAGCAGCAAAAAGGAACTCTCCTTGTCTGAATGTGACTGCTTTCAATTGGGTCCCTCATTGCTACCTGTAGCCATCACAGGGCGTGAGAACACTCAGCCATTGAAGAAGGAAGCATTGTGGTTTGCAGTTCTGAGAGGCATGGTGGGGCAAAATGATCAGTCCTGTTGAGGCTCAGCTCCAGCCCTCGTCTCCAGTGGTATACTGGACACCTCCATATGGATGTTCCACTACCATCGCAATCTCAGTGAATTCCAAAGACAGGGATCATCTTCTGCAGCTCTAAGTTCAAACCTCTCCCTTCCTTTCATTGCCAAAACTGTTTCCCCAGGAACTCTAGATTCAGCCAAACCTTGGATATACACTGAGTGGCCAGATTATTATGATCTCTGAATGAATAATAATCTGGCCACTCAGTGTATATCCTATATAATAAAAGGCTAATATGCAAATTGTCCCCTCTACCAGGATTTCCACCAGCAGGCAGGCTGGCCAACCGTCCATGTCCACTCCCCCTGGCCAGGCTGGCCGGACCCCACCTATGTACAAATTCATGCACTGGGCCTCTAATATATAATACATATATATTCACACCGAGTGACCAGATTATCATGTGTTCAGAGATCATAATAATTTGGCCACTCAGTGTATATAGGCTAGGGGCATGGTGCACAAAATGCATGCATGGGTAGGGTCCTTACCTGGCTGGCAATCAGGGAAGATCAGGACCTCCTGCTGCTGGCTGGGGACTCCTTCGTTATGTGCTGCCCCCTGGTGGTCAGTGTTCTTCATAGCGAGTGATCAAACTCTCAAGTCTGCCAGTTGAACACCCAACGGGACACTTTGCACATTAGCCTTTTATATATAGAGAGATATACAGAAAAAATCAATAGCTAAGACAGTGTGGTACTAAAGCAGAAATAGCCAGATATATATAGATCAATGAAAAATAATAGTTCAGAAACTGTATATATAATGATATATAATAATAAAGATGGCATTTCAAATTAATAGGGAAGGATGAAATTAGTTAATGAATGGTTTTGGGAAAATTGGCTCCCTTTTTGGGAAAATGTTAGATCCCTACCTCACTCTATACACAAAAATTATTTGAGATTAATTTAAAACTAAAAACCATACAATAAAATATTGTTCAGCAATTAAAAGAGATGAAATACTGATATGGACTACAACCTGGATGAACCTTGAAAACATTCCAAGTGAAAGAAGTCAGTCATAAAGGACCACGTGTTGTATGATTTCATTTACATAAAGTGTAAAAAATAGTTTAATCTGTAGAGACACAAAGGGGATTAGTGGTTGCCAAGGGCAGGAGTGGAAGGGTCAGACACCCAATGTACAAGCATGGAAACATGGAACAGACTGATGAATCTCAGAGGAAAGGGAGAAGGGAGGAAGGCGGGAGGAGATTAATCAAAGATCTTAGATGCATACTAGAGGCCCGGTGCACTGGTGGGGTCCCTTCACCTCACCTAAAACCGGCCAGGAGCACGAATTCGTGGACCAGTGGGGTCTCTTGGCCTGGCCTACAGGGATCAGGCCGAAAACAGCAGTCCAACATCCCCCAAGGGGTCCTAGGTCAGAGAGGGTGCAGGTCAGGCCAGGGGACCCCACCAGGGCACAAACCCATGCACTAGGCATATATATATATATATATATATATATATATATATATATATATATATATAGAAAGAGGTAGCCGAAACCGGTTTTGGCTCAGTCGTAGAGCGTCGGCCTGCGGACTGAAGGGTCCCGGGTTCGATTCCAGCCAAGGGCATGTACATTGGTTGCGGGCACATCCCCGGTGGGGGGTGTGCAGGAGGCGGCTGGTCGATGTTTCTCTCTCATTGACATTTCTGTCTCTCTGTCTCTCTCCCTTCCTCTCTGTAAAATATCAATAAAATATATTTTAAAAAAGAAAAAAAGAAAGGTAGATATACACTAAGTATATTGATTATTTACTTATTATTTATTTATTTATAATTTATAAATATTTATTTATTTATTTATTTATTTATATAAATAAAATATATTTAAAGAAAAAAAACCCAAAAAACAAAAACAGACTTGTCTGTTAACTATATTACCCAAGCTGGACAGGGCTGATTTCCAGCCCACCACATTTTCCATCAGACCACTTTACTAGCTGTAATGTGTGATTTCACAATTAACCACATAATAGCTTACTCTTATTTAAACTAGACTAGTAGCTCTGCTCATGAATCCGTGCACCAGTAGGTCGCTGCCACCCTCCTGTAGCTCCCCCCAGCCCCTCCTCTCTCCCTCACCTCATGATTTGCTGCCCTGCCCCCTCCTGTAGCTCTGCTTGTAGTTCACTGCCCCACCCTCCAGGAGATCCGTTATCTGGTCATTACTTGGTTGGTCGTTACACCTCCCGGCGTAATGAATAATTAGCATATTCCTCCCTTATTATACAGGATTCCACAAGATTGGTACCGGCCCCTCTTTCCCCAGGCAGGAATTGTGTCATAAATATTAACCTCCCTGGGTCTTCTTTCAAATATCTCTCTCACCGGACTGGTGTGGAGATTAAATATCACTTGCAAAGGCACCTCACACACTGTCTGGCACCAAATATTTGTTGCAACTCAACCTCTCTCTTTTCATCTCCTTCAACAAGTCACACAGGCCTGAATGCCTGGGTTTGGCTGGATCAGTTCTCATTGATTACTTAATATAGCAATGTTGTGTGAGTATTTTAGTAGGCACATGTTGGATTTTCTCCCCAAAAGGTTTGCGTGAAACCAGTTCAGGATATGAGGAGGAGTAAAATGTTCCCAAACTGGGTTTAGCAATCTGTACAGCACTTTAGGGTGGATTAGACTCATACTCAGTCCCCGACACAGTGGGTATAGTTAAGCCGATTTTACAGAGAAAGTGGAGTCTTGGGTAAGTTGCTAGTAAAACTGCAGATCTGTCAGGACTCCAGCTCAGGTCTCCAGGACAGTGTGGGCCTGGGCTTCTTCCACTCCGAAGGTCGGCCTGAAATAACGATGGACGGCACCTATAGGGGTGGGGTTAAGTGGGGGTGGGGGAAGGAGACCACTTACCTTGGTATTGTTGTCCCTCTTTACCCGCCTTTTGTGTTTCTTTTGAATTCACAATACTTTGCATTGCGGGTGTCCGGTCCCTTTAAGGTCTCAGGTGATGTAATGGACAGCCCCGCCCCTCCCCCTACCTCTGCACCGCTCTAAGCCCCGCCCACTGCTCCCTCCCTCCCCCAACCAATTAACGCCCCTCATCCGGGTCCCTGGGCCTGAGAAAGTGGGTTTGGAACTTGTCCACTGACCCGGTTCAGTTAGTGGTGGCTCCTCTCAACGGTTGTCAACTGCGGACGACCAGTTGCCCCGCCCCTCCGTTGCCATAACAACAGTACACAACGCCTCCGTCCCGGGTTTTCCAGCTTCCAAAGCAATCTCTCACTGGGGCCGAGGCCTCTCCAGCATCGCTTGTAATTGAGCGGAACCAGAGTCGGCTCCCTTCTGTGGAGGAGGATTGGGTGGGAGGATTGGAGACTGTCAGGCTGGTGTCCCGGGGGGGACAGGGAATGGGGCTAAGCAGGTGGGAGAGTCAGAAGACAGGGGTGGAGCGGGGCTTAGGGTTGAAAAGGAAAGGGAGGGTCTGTAAGGAAGATTGGAGGAGGACATGGGCTTAATTTAAAATGGAGATTTGAAGAATTGGGGGTGGGGTGGGGGGAGTCCAGGAAGCAGGGACACAGCTGCTGGAGGCGAGTTGGAGCCAAATGGAAGGGCAGAAAGGTCTCAGGGTTCTGGAAAGGCATCCTGGAAAGAGAGGGGGTCCTTGATGGGAAATGGGGCGTGGAGGTTGGGAGTCAAAATGAGATGCTCATCGGGATGAGGAAAGAAGCATATTTAGGAAGAGATCGAATGTGATGGGAGGGGCAGTACCCCATCAGTGGAGGTGAGAGAGCTGAGAGTTGGCGGGGGCTGAGGAGACCTTCTCTCTCAGGTCGAGGACCCAGCTTGATCGGACGCCAGCCGTCGGCAGGGAAGAAAGATGTCAGACGAAGAAGATCCGGAAGATTTTGAGCCAGACCAGGATGATCTGTTCAGGGAGGACGATGAGAAGGAGACAGAAGAGTGGGAAGATGACAGGAAAGAGGAGGAAGACTTTTCAGAGGAAGTGAGAGCGTGGAAATGGAGTGGTCCTAGGGCTAGGGCTAGGGCTGGGCTGGAAAAGGATGCCTGACTGCACTTCCTCCTGTAGTGGATGCCGACCCCCCTCACTGAGAACATGATGAAGGAAGGGCTTTCTTTGCTCTGTAAGACCGGCAATGGATTGGCCCATGCTTATGTCAAGCTGGAGGTTAAAGAAAGGTGCGTTTCGGGGTAGGGAGCTGGGGGGGGGGGGGGGGAGGGGGATGAGAAATGAGGTTGTAGGGCCCAGTCTCCTTTCTCACCCTCATCCCTGAGAGTTTCAACTGAGAGTTTGGATCTCTCTGAGAGTCTGGATCCCTCGCATCCTGGACCAGTAGGAGGGAAGGGTCAACTTTACTTTTCAGGATCCCGGGACTCCCTGCCTCAGGGCTGGCCTGAGGATTGGAGGCTGTGAGAGGAAATGTGGGTTCCTGCTGGACTTCCTCACTTGTCCTTCTGAGTGTAAGATCTCAGCTCTTCAAAGACACGGGTCCTTGGCCACTATTAAGAATCCATCTACAGCCAAAACCGGTTTGGCTCAGTGGTGGAGCATCAGTCTGTGGACTGAAAGGTCCCGGGTTCGATTCCGGTCAAGGGCATGAACATTGGTTGCGGGCACATCCCCGGTGGAGGGTGTGCAAGAGGCGGCTGGTCGATGTTTCTCTCTCATCGACATTTCTAGCTCTCTCCCTTCCTCTCTGTAAAAATATTAATAAAATATATATTTTTTAAAAAGAATCCATCTACCTTCTCGTCTCCCCCTCACTCCTACTATCTGTCACCCATTCTTCCCCCTCATTATGAGCCATCTCCATATTGCCTTCTGCTTTAGCATCTCTGCCAGTCCCTGCTAGATTCTCACCCTTAACCATGGCCTCTTCCATCTCCTAGAGAACTGACAGACATCCACTTGCTGCGTTCCTACATCCATCTGCGTTACGTGGATATTTCTGAGAACCACCTGACAGACCTGTCCCCGCTCAATCACCTCACCCACTTGCTCTGGCTCAAGGCTGACGGCAACCGGCTGCGGAGTGCCCAGTTGACTGAACTGCCTTACCTGCAGATTGCCAGTTTTGCCTACAACCAGATCTCGGACACTGAGGGCATCTCTCACCCTCGTCTGCGCGTCCTGAATCTCAAAGGTGGGTCCGAGGAATGGGCTACACAGATTCCTTCTTTCCTAGCCTGGGGCCAACAGAAGTGAGTAGTGTGGCCCTTGGCTGTGCCACACAGCAATTTGTATTCATTCATTCTGGCACATTCTGACTCATCATGGCAGTTCTATGTAGTGGAGGTATTCTCATGCAACTTACAATCTAGATGGGAGAGATAGACAATGAACACGAACACAATAAGTAAATTCATTCAGTAGGTTAGAGGAGATTGGAGTATGGAAAAAATAGATTAGAGTGAAAGGAACGGGGGCACAAGTGGCAATTTCTAACAGATCGGTTAGGACCGTGGTCGGCAAACTGGCTCGTGAGCCACATGCGTCTATTTGGCCCCCTGAGTGTGGCCCTTCCACAAAATACCATGGCCCGGGCGAGTCTTTTGAAGAAGTGGCGTTGGAAGAAGACTCCAAAAGAAATCTCAATCGTTGTACTGTTGATATTTGGCTCTGTTGACGAATGAGTTGCCAACCACTGAGTTAGGACGAGCCTAATTGAAAAGCTAACATTTGAGCAGAGTTGGGGAAGGAGAGAGAGTTGGTCATTGCTGGGTGGAAAGTCCTTCAGGCTTTGGACCACCAGACACTGGCCTAGGGCCCTGGAGGTGTTGGGGGTGGACTTGTCTCTCCTCATATCCACCTGGCATTGGAGAGAAAGATGCAGAGACTCCCAACACTCGGGCTGCGCTCTGAACATTTCGGAGGGGCCCTTTGCGCTCTTGACGCCCTCCTGCTCCTCAGGGAACCACATCCGCTCGCTGGCCGGTCTGGACCCCGAAAAGCTGGTCAGCCTGCACACACTGGAGCTTCGAGCGAACCAACTGGAAAGCACAATAGGAATCAACCTTCCTGTGCTGAAGAACCTCTTCCTGGTAGCTCCCTCGGTCGGGGGGCGAGGGGGGGGGTGCCGGGAAGGCGGCACTGTGCTGGGGGCCGGGCTGCCTGGCTTCTAGGAGGCTCAGCTACTAACTTTGTCATCGTGATGATAATTGGCATCATTTACTGAGAAGCCAGATGCTGGGGCGATGCAAAGTTAAAACAAACAAGGTGCTAACCATTTGGCATCGCCGGAAACACAATGTGTGGGTAATACAGAAACAGTCTGCTTTGACAGAGGTAGCAGCATAATGTGCCATCCCCGAGGTTCAGACGCCAGGCTAAGAAGGCCACCGAAATGTCTAGTCATTTAGACTCTTGAGCTTCCTCATTGCAGGATGGGGCTGAAGTAATTTCTCCTCAGAAGAGCAGTGGGGCTCTGAGACCCGGGGCGGGGGGGGGGGGGGATTAAAACATGGCCTCCTTACTCAGAGGTGGCTTTGTTGGGATGAGCAGTCAGTAGGAAGTTCCTGCTGACCTTTCTCTGGATGGGCAGCTTCTCCTGGATGTCTTTACTCTCGTGACCCAGCTCTACTGACCCCTCCTTCTCTACCTCTTAGATTTCCTCTTCTGCTGCATCTCTTTCTGACTTCTCTTCCTTCCCTATTCCTTTCCCCTCTCCCAATATATATATTTTATCCTGGAATCTAGGCCCAGAATTTGTTGAGGCAGGTGGAAGGCCTGGAGAACCTAAAGAACCTCACTACCTTGCATCTTAGAGACAACCAGATTTACACTCTGACTGGCTTCTCCGAGGAAATGAGATCACTGCAGTACCTCAACCTGAGGTAGGCACCCCCTCCTGGCCCCACCTTGCTCCTTCCCCTCCTCAGGAGCAGTTTTTGACCGCGTTCTTCCCGGTCCCAACCCCCCAATCCTAGCCCATTCTCAGATTCTCACCTCATCCTCCATCCTGCTCCTCATCCCCCCTTTCCTTGCTTTTTTCTGCATTATAACAATCTTAATGATAACACTGAGATCTTTATAGCCTGAGACCCCCAAGTCCTTATGCATTCAACCCACAGTTATTGAGAACGTGCTATATGCCGGCTACATGTGTTGTGTTTCAGGAACATTTAAAGGCACCAGAGATGGTCCCTCTGATCCTGAGCCCCACCTATAAGGCTCCTTTACCTATATAAAACATAAGATGTGCTCAGATGTGAGCAGAGAATATTGGAAAGGGAATCTCTAGATAGAAAAGCACTCAGGATCAGAGATTTTTCTCTCAGCAATTCTTGCCTGATGGAGGATTTTGTGTGTGTGTCATTAAGTAAGAAAACTTAGTCAACAAGGCCTCTTTAGTCAATACTGGCTATGGAGCTGGGCAGAGTGGCTCAGTGGCTGAGCATCAACCTGTGAACCAGGAGGTCACTGTTTGATTCCCAGGTTTCCGGGTTGATCCCTGGTCAGGGCACATGCCCAGGTTGTGGGCTTGGTCCCTGATCCCTAGTATGGGGCATGCAGGAGGCAGCCAATCAATGATTCTCTCTCATCATTTATGTTTCTATCTCTCTCCATTCCTCTCTGAAATCAATATATAAATATATATTTTAAACGGACACACACACAAGAGACTGGCAATGGAAACAGAACAGAATCTCCAAGTAGGAGAGGTGGTTGCACCTTGAACCCCAACTCCAACCTTAATTCACGGAGCAATCTCTTGCTAATTAGCTCTGCCACATTGGTCTGGAAGGCGGAGGGGCTTCTCTTTCCCTGTCAATAGCTTGGGCAGGGATGGTGGACCCTCTTCAGTGGCTGTTCACTGGGGGGTTTGGAAGTAAGAGCAGTGGAGCTGCATTGTCTCAACGACTAGGAGGTGCCCCCGGGGCCAAAGATGCTAAACCTCCTGCAGTCACAGGGCAGCCCAGCACGAAGTGCACGCTGCGCTCCCAGTGAGAAATACGGCGTGAGGTTCAGCACCTCCGTGGAAAGGAAATGGAAACGTTTAAACCTGATTTCATAAAGGCTCGAAGCAAACACATGAAAATAATCGTAGGAGCAGACATATTAGGAGACATATTAGCAGACATATTAGCTTGTTCTTCAGGCTGGGAGGCCCGCCCACCCTCACCTCTAGGTTCCTTCCAGCGGGGAGCACGACGGAGCACTCACTGCCTTGAGCTTCAATCCCAGGCCTTTTTCACCGCCCCGAGTCCTTCTAGCCTCTGATTAGGTGTGACTGACACAGAAGTCTGCCCTGCAAGGGACATTCCCCCTCCTCCCCAACTGCAAGCCTGGGTTGTGACCTAGCTTTGCTGCTCCAGGGGGATAAATAGGACACATTACGGAACAGAATATGGCACTCAGGGATTCCTTGTGGGACAGGACAGCAATTCTGCGGCAAACCTGGCAATGTCCACAGTGTTTCTAGGGAAGCTGGAGCCCATGGGAGAGAGTCCCCAGAAGCTGCATTTCATCCTTCCCATGAACCCCTCCTGACTGCACCCACAGGGGCAACATGATCTCCAGCCTGCAGGAGCTCAGCAAGCTCCGGAACCTGCCCAAGCTCCGAGCCTTGGTGCTGCTGGACAACCCGTGTACAGACGAGACTGACTACCGCCAGGAGGCCCTGGTGCACATGCCACAGCTGGAGCGTCTGGACAAGGAATTCTTTGAGGAGGAGGATCGGGTGGAGGCCAATGAGATTCGGCAGAGGATGAGGGAGGAGCAGGAGCCGGATATGGATGGTGATCTGGGACTGGACCAGCTATAGGTGCAGCAACAGTTCTCCTCGCCATCACGGAGTAAGGAAGCCGGCAGGGACGCAGGAAGAGGAAGCGAGGGGCCTAGCACTTAGGGGGAGAGCGAAGCTGCAGTGGGAGGAGGTGGGTGAGGAAGGGATGAATCAAAGACAACCCTTGGAGAGATGAGAGGGGTCAGGGGTGTCTCAGGGTGAGGAGGAAAGACCAGCGGGACCTATGAGGAGCTGAGGAAAGGCTCAGGAGATACATCAGGAAGCCAGAAGAATACGTGAAAAGGATTGGGGAGGCAGGCGTAGCTGTTGGTGTGGGGTGGCAGCCATAACTGAGCTAGAGAGAGTCAGCTGAGAAGGCCAGGGCTGCAGCAAGATGGCGGTGGTGTGTGAGGGGGAGGTGGTTGGTGGTGTATGAGGAATGCAGCTGGGCCTAGGAGAGAAAGAGCCTGAACTAAAAAATCTGAAACTAAAAATAACAGGACACGGGGTGGGGGTAGAAAGGAGGGCAGGGGGAGGCAGAGGCGCTGAGCAGATGAGCCCAGGGAAGCGCAGCAGCTGGGCAGAGATGGGGCAGAGGCAGCAGTGCGAATGCGGTCGGCCCAGAGGGTTTACTTCTGCTCCTTCCTCCAGGGGATGAAGACACCGGCCTGAGACCTGAGAGGCCTCCACTGGCCGGATCCACCACAGCGCGCCCTCCTCCGGAGGCAGGCTGACCTCAGCCCCGACCTGGGGTTCACAGCCTGCCCCGCCCAGGCTGTGTGCGGGCACCTGGGCAGAGGGGCGGTGGGCTCGAGCCCTGCCTGGAGCCCAGAAGTGGGCATCCTTCAGGCAGATCCAGTTGCCTGCGGAACAGCTCAGTTTTCGAATAAAGAGCTATTTTGATACTTTCGTGACTTGAGCGGGTCCGGGAGAGTCTATCGCGGCTTTCCTGGCTGGCGGGGCTCAGGAATCGGGTTACTCGGAGGCTGGGCCAGTTACTTTCCAGGGGGTCGGGTCGCGGGCAGCAGCGTGCGTGGGCGCTGGAAAAGGCAGGCTCCGGGTCGCCCCCAACCCCTCACGCATCACCTTCCCCCTCCCCTTCCCCCACCGCACCCCCACCGGCCCCCACCGGCCCCCCGCCCGCACCCCTACACGCGCCTCTGCCCGAGGCTCCTGACTCACGGGGGCTCCAGGTCACATGCGCCCGGCCGGCCCTATCGGTGTCTCCCCGCTCCCGCCCCCGCCCGCTGCCCGGAGCCGCAGTCGCCGCTCCCGCTCCCTCTGCGCCGCCGCCGCCACCACTGCCACCGCCACCGCCACCGGCTGAGTCCGCAGCCCCGAGGTGAAGCCCCCCTGGCCTGCCCCCGGCCCCCCTGGCCTGTCCCCGGCCCCCGCGCTCCCCTGGCCTGCCCCCGGCCCCGCGCCCCCTGGCCTGCCCCCGGCCCGCGCGCATCTCTCCCCGGCGGGCGCTGCGCACCTGCTCCGCCACCCGCGCTCCCCGGCTCCCCCTTCCCTGCCTTCTCGGCTTCTGCTGTCGCCTCCTCCTCATTTGGGCTCCAACCCTTCTCCACCCTGGCCTGTCCCGCTTCATCCCCGGTCCTGTGGACATCAAGTTCGGGGTCCCCCCTCCACCACCACCACCACACGCATGGGGCTGTGCATGTTTACCCCGCACGTCCTCCTGGCTTTGCTGCTAAGGGGTGCTTCCTCCCCGTCCGCAGCATCCTGAGTCCGGACTCCCGCGCCCCTCCTCCCCCACTGCGCGCCGGGGCGGAGGGCCCAGCCTCTCCGCGGGCCTCCCTCCTCCTCCTCCTCCTCCTCCTCCTCCTCCTCCTCCTCCTCCTCCTCCTCCCCGCTGAGACCCCGGGACGGAGGGCCTTTCCTCGGACCCCCTCCAGACCTCTCCACCGCACATCAGTGGGAGCGGAGGGAACCCCATCTGGGAGCCTGGGACCTGGGCGTGGGGCTGGGGGCTAAGTTGGGAGGGACAGGGCTGTGCGGGAAGCCTTCAGCTGTGCGGACTGCCATCCTCTTCGAGGCTCCAGGGAGGAAGGCAAGCCCGGCAGCCATTCCTCTCTGAGGAGGCCTGGGCGAGCCCCACCAGCCGCTGCCCAAGCTGCGGAGGGGAGGGGAACCACGGCCCCCTCCCCTCACTGCGGTGTCCTCCGGCCTCCGAGGTGGATCCTGCCCCGCCCCGCACTGCAGTGACCTCCCCCTCCTCACTGCATTGACCTTCTCCTTCCCCCTGGGGCGGGAGGGGGGACCCCCTCTCACAGGAGCAGCCGGTGGTGGCGGCCTGCTCCTCCCCGCCCCCACCCACTGCGGTAGCCTCTTCCCATCCTCCCTAGCCTCCGGCCCCGCCCACTACCTCAGGCTCCGCCCTCTAAGCCTCTTACCTTTCTCCTTACCTCCCTTCCACCCAAGGAGATAGATCCCAGCCATCATGTCCATAACGAAGATCTGGGCCCGGGAGATCCTGGACTCCCGTGGAAACCCCACGGTGGAGGTGGATCTCTACACTGCTAGAGGTACTGAGCGGGCCCGGACCCAGTCCAGCTCTCCACCCGCACCCCACCCCTCAGGGCTGGGTTTGCCCTGGCCTTGGTTCCCAGCAGGGATGGGGTGCTGGTCAGGCTCAGGGCCTGGGTTTGGGGGTCGGATGCTGTTGTCCAGGGGAGCCAGAGTAGGCAGGCCTCCTGTTCTAGGTTAGTGTATGACACACGCCCTGCCTCTGCATGTTTGTGTATGCACCTGTGTGTGAGCATATGAGTGCATAGCTTCATTTCTCTGGGTTCCCACTGGTGCATGTGGGGACTCAGTTGGGTGGATAAGGAGGCCCTTGTGTGTGTGTGTGTGTGTGTGTGTGTGTGTGTAATAGTGTGTGTGTATTAGGGAGCAGTGTGTATGTGTGAGGAATAGTGTGTGTGTATTAGGAGCAGTGTGTGTGTATATTAGGAAGTAGTTGTGTATTAGGGAGCTGTGTATGTGTCTGTGTGTGTATTAGGAGCAGTGTGTATATATGTGTGTGTATTAGGGAGCAGTGTGTACATATGTGTGTGTATTAGGGAGGTGTGTGTGTTAGGAATAGTGTGTGTGTATGTGGGTGTATTAGGGAGGTATGTGTGTGTGTTAGGAATAGTGTGTGTATTAGGGAGCAGTGTGTACATATGTGTGTGTATTAGGGAGGTGTGTGTGTGTTAGGAATAGTGTGTGTGTATGTGGGTGTATTAGGGAGGTGTGTGTGTGTTAGGAATAGTGTGTGTGTATTAGGAGCAGTGTGTACATATGTGGGTGAATTAGGGAGGTGTGTGTGTGTGTGTTAGGAATAGTGTGTGTGTATGTGGGTGTATTAGGGAGGTGTGTGTGTGTTAGGAATAGTGTGTGTGTATTAGGAGCAGTGTGTACATGTGTGGGTGAATTAGGGAGCTGTGTGTGTGTCTGTATTAGGAGCAGTGTGTACATGTGTGGGTGAATTAGGGAGGTGTGTGTGTGTCTGTATTAGGGAGCAGAGTGGGGAAGGGCTGGGTGTGGCGGGCAGGAGCGTAGAGCTGGGGCTAAGGGGATCCCGGGTCCCCGGTGTCTCTCTCTCTCTCCCTCCTCACTCCGAGCTCCTCTCCAGGCCTCTTCAGGGCCGCCGTGCCCAGCGGGGCCTCCACTGGGATCTACGAGGCCCTGGAGCTGAGGGATGGGGACAAACAGCGTTACTTAGGCAAAGGTGAGGCTTCTCTCTCTCCCCGGCCCTCCCACCCCCCAGCTGTATATCCCGACCTCACCGCAGTCCCCAGGCCTTTTCTTGCACCCCCTTTCCCTCTGGCCCCTCCTGGCCTGACCCGGCCTGGCCTCTTTGCCTCTCCGCAGGTGTCCTGAAGGCAGTGGACCACATCAACACCACCATTGCCCCGGCTCTCATCAGCTCGGTGAGGCTCCCCTCTGCTGGGGCGGCAGCACCAGGACTAGAAAGAATGCTGGGCCAGAGGAGGAGGGCAGGGGTGGGGGAGGCCTGGTTACTAAGGGAAGGGTGGGGAGATGACCCCTCACTGTCCTCTGCTCCCGTGGGGGTCAGGCCTGGCTGGACCCGCTGGCTGTGAGCCCGGGTGAGGGGGCCGGGTCTTGGGGCCCAGCCTCCGTGCTGGCCCCGGGTGATGGCGGCTCTGCCTGCAGGGCCTCTCGGTGGTGGAGCAGGAGAAGCTGGACAACCTGATGCTGGAGCTGGATGGGACCGAGAACAAGTGTGAGCGGGGTCGGAGGAAGGGGGAGGCCGAGGGCGGGGCTGGAAGCAGAGAGAATTGGAGGGGCTGGTGCTGTGGGAGGTTCCTGAGGGTGGACTTTTCATCCTCTCCCCAAAACCAGAGCAGGGGAAGGTGAGTTAACTACGGTGTGTGTGTGTGTGTGTGTGTGAGAGAGAGAGAGAGAGAGAGAGAGAGAGACATTATTATTTTTAAAAATATATATTTTATTGATATTTTACAGAGAGGAAGGGAGAGGGATAGAGAGCTAGAAACGTCCATGAGAGAGAAATATCGACCAGCTGCCTCTTACACACCCCCCACTGGGGATGTGCCCACAAGCAAGGTACATGCCCTTCACTGGAATTGAACCCGGGACCTTTCAGTCCGCAGATCAACGCTCTACCACTGAGCCAAACGGGTTTTGGTGAGAGAGACATTAGACCATTAGACGGAGGAAGAACTTCTTTGCAACATAAAGGGGAGGGAGTTGGTGTGAGATAGTCTGATCTTGGAATGTTTAGAAATACATGCAGCTCTCTGCCCTTTCCGGTCACCTCGCCCCAAATCCCCTGCTGTTTCCGGAGAGAACGGACTAAGGAGGAAGGAGGGGGTCTCCTTTGTTGCCTCCTTTGGGGAGTATACGTGGCGTCAGGGCTAGAAGAGGAAGGAGACATTTTTGCTTAGTGCCTTCTTCTGTCACCTCCCAGCCAAGTTCGGGGCGAATGCCATCCTGGGTGTGTCCTTGGCCGTGTGTAAGGCGGGGGCCTCGGAGCGGGAGTTGCCGCTGTACCGCCACATTGCTCAGCTGGCCGGGAACTCGGACCTCATCCTGCCTGTGCCGGTGAGCAGCCCGCATGCCTCACCTCTCCCGGCGGGGGTCCGGGAGCATGACAACTTGTGAAGACAGATGGATGGGAGGACAGGGAATTGGGGGGCTAAAGAGAAAGGATGGGGACAGGAGACTCGGAGTCTGGGGAGCTGGGGTGGGGGGTGATTTGGGATGTTGGGTGGACGCTCCCAGGGGCAGAAAGGAAAATGCTCAGGGACTGTCTGGTCTGCGGCTCCCAGGCCTTCAACGTGATCAATGGTGGCTCCCATGCTGGGAACAAGCTGGCCATGCAGGAGTTTATGATCCTCCCGGTGGGTGCCGAGAGCTTCCGTGATGCCATGCAGCTTGGGGCGGAGGTGTACCACACGCTCAAGGGGGTCATCAAGGACAAGTATGGCAAGGACGCCACCAACGTGGGAGATGAAGGCGGATTTGCCCCCAACATCCTGGAGAACAGTGAGGGTGAGACCAGGACCCCCCCTCCCAGCTCTGAGTCGCACTTCATCCTGGGCCATTGGGAAGGGCCACACACTTCACCGGGTCCTGAGGAGTGTGGGTGATGGTCCGTGACTCCTGCTAGCTGCAGAGGGCCGGCCAAAGTCACATGCAGTCCCCACCTGCCAGCCAGGCTCCTTAGCGACTAGAAGTTTTCGCTGGAGCCCCTGGGAGTGCCAGAAGGTGGTCTAGGTCTCCTGTGGGATCCATGCCAGCTTTTAACTCCACAGGGTTCTCAGTTTGATGAGATATAACAAACCCGAGGTAATCTATTCCAAATCTCTCCCATTCTCACCCCAACCTCGTAGGCCTTGAGGATCTCTAACTTTTTCTGCCCTGGGAGAAACTTGTATAGAGAATAGAACCAAAACCCAAAACTGGTGGTGGCTAAGAGTTAAGGTTCTGAGGGTAAAACTGCCTGCCTTTGAACTTTGACTTGAAGACGTTACGGGCTGTTGATCTTTCTTACTTTTTTGGTCCACGCTTTGTCTTTTTAAAAAATATTTTTATTGATTTCAGAGAGGAAGGGAGAGGGATAGAGAGAAACATTAATGATGGGAGAATCATTGATCAGCTGCCTCCTGCATTGGGGATCGAACTGGCAACCTGGGCATGTGCCCTGACCTGGAATCAAACCTAGATCAATGCTCAACCACTGAGCAACACTGGCCAGGCCATGCTCTGTCTTTCTTATCTGTAACATGGGAACTAATAACAGTATCTACTTCATAGCATCGTCGTGAGGATTAAATGAGATCAGATATGTGAAGTGCACAGCTAGCCCTAATAAGTGATTTAAAAACACTTTTGGCCGAAACCGGTTTGGCTCAGTGGTAGAGCGTTGGTCTGTGGACTGAAAGGTCCCAGGTTTGATTTCGGTCAAGGGCATGTACCATGGTTGCGGGCACATCCCCAGTAGGCGGTATGTAAGAGGCAGCTGATCGATGATTCTCTCTCATCGATGTTTCTAACTCTCTATCCCTCTCTCTTCCTTTCTGTGAAAAATCAATAAAAATATATTTAAAAAAATAAAAACACTTTTGCCCTAGCTGGTTTTGCTCAGTGGATAGAGTGTCCACCTGCGGACTGAAGGGTCCAAGGTTAGATTCGGGCCAAGGACACATGCCTAGGTTTCGGGCTCGATCCCAAGTAGGGGGTGTGCAGGAGGCAGGCAATCAATGATTCTCTCTCATCATCGATGTTTCTATCTCTCTATCCCTCTCCCTTCCTCTCTAAAATCAATAAAAATATATTAAAACAACAACAACAACACTGTTATCAACAGAAGGCATCCCCCACTTTCCTGGAAGATGGCCTGCTTTCCCCAGATCCGGGATAACCCTGACCGGAACCTTAGCCAGACTCCTCCTCAGCAAGTGCTCCACCACTGCCCTTCATTGCCTCCTTTCCCCCCTTCCTCCTCGCCTGCCCTTCCTGCTAATAATCTCGCTGTGTTTCATCCCCAGCCCTGGAGCTGGTGAAGGAAGCCATCGACAAGGCTGGCTACACGGAAAAAATTGTCATCGGCATGGATGTCGCCGCCTCAGAGTTTTATCGTGATGGCAAATATGACTTGGATTTCAAGTCTCCTGCTGACCCCTCCCGATACATCACTGGGGACCAGCTGGGGTCCCTCTACCAGGACTTTGTCAGGGACTATCCTGGTGAGGGCAAGGCGGGGCGTGGGAGAGAGTGCAGGGGGAGGGCGGCAGGCAGGTGACTGGACCTTATGGGATGCTACGGTGAGGTGCCAGGTGGCGGTGTCCTAAGAGGAGGCTGAGAGCCAGGGATGGGGTGAAGTCTCCCGCAGGGCCTGGGCTTTATGTAGTAAATGTGCAGGTACTTTCCATCTGCCTCAGCTCCTCATTAAAGTCATGTGCTCTGGAGCGACTGGGGTCACGGGAAGGCTTTGGAAGAAACCGTGGATTCGGAGGTGACGGCCTGGCAGGGAGCCAGCCAGTTTCAGTATTTTTGATAAAATTGTGGATGCTGAATGGAGCCGGAATTCATGTGTGAATAGAACAGAAGGCTGATGAGGAACGGAATTATCCTTCGGTTCTTCCAGAGCGTTAGATATAAATTGCCGAATGAAGGATGATGATGAGTAAGGAGGAAGGACTGTTTCCTGGTAGTGAAAATACGGAAATGCAGGCAGGTTGTGAGAAAGATTTGGAACCCTTGTGTTTTGCAAGTTTGTGAATGAATCAAGATGAGACTCCGTTAGGGCAGGCTTGTTTGGGGATGGGCAGCTCAGTTAGCCAGGGGATCCGGCTATTTCAGGGAATCAAAGTGTGTGTGTGTGTGTGTGTGTGGCAGGGGGTGGGGGGTCCTGCCTGGGGCAGAGCCCCAGAGAAGACCAACAGCCCCTTCACCCCTCTCCCTGCAGTGGTCTCCATTGAGGACCCCTTTGACCAGGATGACTGGGCGGCCTGGTCGAAGTTCACGGCCAATGTAGGGATACAGATTGTGGGTGACGACCTGACAGTGACCAACCCTAAGCGGATCGAGCGGGCCCTGGAAGAAAAGGCCTGCAACTGCCTGCTGCTCAAGGTCAACCAGATCGGTTCGGTCACTGAAGCCATCCAAGCGTGAGTGCCTCCTGCTTCTCTCCTGCTCAGCCCTTCTCAGGACCCCTCGTGCAAGGGCCCTACGCCCAACCCTGCCCACAGATGCTGGAGCGAGCAGGAACCTGGAGTCACCTTCGTAGCCCTCAGTTCTGCTCCCTCTGGGCTCCGAACAGATTCTCTGCTTCCCTCCCAGACAACCTCCCTCCAGATGTTTCTGGACGCAGACCAATGTTGGGGCTGGGAGGAGAGTGCCCCGTGGGAGGGGCTGGGGTCAAAGCTGGTGTGTGGATACAGGTGCAAGCTGGCCCAGGAGAATGGCTGGGGGGTCATGGTGAGTCACCGCTCCGGAGAGACTGAGGACACCTTCATCGCAGACCTGGTGGTGGGGCTGTGCACGGGCCAGGTGAGTGCAAGGGGCGCCTCTGTGCCATTGGTGGGTGCTAAGCCCGGGTGGGTTTCTCCTCCCAAGTGTCTGAGGGTGTCAGGGGAATCTCAAGGGAGTGTACGTTTCCTTTAAAGAAACGAAGGGGCCGAAACCGGTCTGGCTCAGCGGTAGAGCATCGGTCTGGGGACTATAAAGGTCCCAGGTTCGATTCCGGTCAAGGGCATGTACCTTGGTTGCGGGCACATCCCCAGCAGGGGGCGTGCAAGAGGCAGCTGGTCGATGTTTCTCTCTCATCGATGTTTCTAGCTCTCTATCTCTCTCCCTTCTTCTCTGTAAAATATCAATAAAATATATTTTTTTAAAAAATAAAGAAACGGAGGGCAGCCACTGAGCTGCTTATCTTTCCTGATGTTTCAGATAAAGACCGGTGCCCCATGCCGCTCGGAGCGTCTGGCTAAGTACAACCAGCTCATGAGGTGAGGGAACGTGGGGTGTGGGAGCCCAGGGCCCAAGGTTAAAAGCTCTGTTCCCCCTTCTCCCTCCTCCCCCCCCCCCCCCCCCCCCGTTCCATATCCAGAGAACAGATTTGAAAGATGGGTTGACTATGGCCTGATGGGTGGATCGCACAGGTCACCTGGGGGAGCCAGAGAAGGCCCACACTGGGGCCAAGACACGGGAGCAGGTGGGGTGAGGGGCTTGGGGCCTGAAGACCTCCTGCTTCCCTGACATGTCCTTTCCGGCTCCTTTCTCCCAGGATTGAGGAGGAGCTGGGAGACGAAGCCCGCTTCGCCGGACACAATTTCCGCAACCCCAGCGTGCTGTGAGCCCTCTGCTCTCCCGGAGACTTGGACCCCCTGCGCCCTCCTGGAACCCCTCCCTTCCTGTCCCGCTCTGTGATGTTTCACCCCCGACACCCCCACCCCGGCTGACCTGGGCTCGTCCCACCCCTGCTGTCTCCACTCCCCCCTCTGGGTCCCGCTCTCTTCACTTCTCCTTCCTTTCCTCTCTCCTCAAAGACTGGCCACAGGATGAGGGCGGCGAGGGGGTCCGTGGGGGAATGGTCAGGGTCTGCTGACGGGAGCATCAGGGTCGCTTGCGAGGTGTTCAGGGAGGGGACATGTGTCACCGGTGCTTTGCACCTGCGCCACGTGTTTGCCATGTTGCAGATGAGCCCGGCATTGCTGGTGCCGAGGTGGAGGGAGGTGCTGGCTGCTTGGGCATGCCTGGCCGAAGGTCTTAGTGCGTTATTTATTTACTTGTTTTTCACGGATCCTGTTGACTAATCATTTCCTCCTGACTCCAGGGCCAAACCCTGGCCTGCCTGGAGGGGACTGTGTCTCATATGGCTTAGGTTGAGATGGTCTGGGACGGAAGTCTTGCTGGAATGCTGAGGGGGGACAGAAAAGGGCCTTTGCCGGCAGTTCCTCTGTGGGTAGCAACCTTGCGCGGAAGCCTGCTGGGGCCAGAGATGGGGCCGTGCGCCCGGCACTCTTCCCGGAACTCTCTTCCCAGCCCTGTTTTCCCCGTCTTCCTCCAGCTGCTCCCACCATGCCGCGTTCCAGTTCCCACCACCTGACACTGACATGAGCAGCACCATTAAAGTCTGAATCACAGTGCGTTGTTGTGTGTGAGGAGTCTGCCTGTAGTCCTCCGAGGGGAGGGAAGATGGAGGCCCGGGGAGGAAGCTGGTGGAACTGGAGAGCAGAGCTGGGGAGGGCGCAAGAGGAGGAAGACAAAGAAATATGGCCAACATGATGACATTGCCTACCCCTCCCCCCCCAGCCAGGTGAGGGCCGCGCTGCCCCTGCCTTCTCAGCAGCGAGCTTGGCCCCAGGATCCAGGTGAATGAGCAGTTCTTAATGTGAGGTGCAGGAATTCGTAAAATCACCAAAAAATGTGTGTATGTGCATTTGGGGGGCAAGGTGGCCACGGTGTTTTCAGATCGCCAAAGAGCTTTGACGGAAGAAGGGATGGATCTGTGAGCCAGAGCGGCTCCCATACTGGGCCTCTCCAAGCCCAAATCCTGGATGCTCTGGGATGGACAGCACTGCATGGCCACCGCTCCCTGCGAGGTGGGGAGCCGGGGGGAGGGAGGGTGTTCCAGGGGCTGCAGAAGGGGCCGGAGGGAAACGCTTCCACCGACTGAGAGTCAGCGCCCAACGGCTGAAACTCCCCGCTGCTGAGCCACCTGCAGTAGGTGCCAGAGTGTGGCTGACCCTTCAGCTCCCATTGAGGCCCGGCACTGAGATGGGAGCCCAGGAACCACCCGGGGGCACCCTCAGTGCTTCGCACACGGGGGGCTGTGGAAAGCTGTGGCCACTAGAGGGAGGCAAGGCTCTGCAGGACACCCAGCAGCCTGGTAAAGCTAAGCGGGAGGAATTTCTAGATTGTTCCCTCTGTGGGTCTCCCCCTCTGAGTTCTGGTCCCGGGATCCCTCTGCCATCCTGCCCAGTTCCAGGACGAGAAGATTCCAGTTCTGCACGGGCAGAACCCATTTCTCCCCATTCCTCTGCCCTGTCCTTCCGGTGTCACTGACTCGTCCTCCGGGTGCAGTTCAGAGAACCTGCGCCCTCTCCTCCGCCGTGCCTCTTCGTTTCAGTGCGGGCATCTCATCTTTCCCTTCTCTCCCCGTCTCCTGGCGCCTTCTCTGTTTCCCTCGGGGCCACATTATACTTTCCTTTATGCCTCTTGGTTTCCTCTGGGGTGCCTCAGAGTCATTTTTCCTTAGTAACTCCTGCACTAACCAGGCCTATTCTGGTTGCAGCCACATTTTCTACCTGCTGCCCCTTTTCTCCCTCTTCACTCTATCACCTTGTCTGCAGTCGCCTCCCTCACCCCCCACCCCCACCCCCAGCGCTGGGCCAGGTACGGGTAGATTGAGTTACCGCTGGCTCTGCCTAGGCCTCCCAAGCCCTTCTCTCCGCTCTCCCTTTGTGCCGTTGCCTGGAGACCAGTGGGTCCTGGGGGGCTGGGGCCTGAGGGAGCTGGGGGGAGGGATGGTGGTGGGGTGTGTGATGCTCCCTGAAGCTGAACTGTCAGCCTGGCCCTCGGGTAGGGGAGGATTTGGAGGGTAGAGGCCCTGGCTTTTCTTCTGACTCTCCCCTTCTTCTGTTCCTACCTATGCTTATTGAGTTTTTCTTTCAGTGTTAGATGTGTCACCATCCTAATCTACCCCTTAGTGGTTAAAAAACGAGAGAGGACGCAGCCTGGAAGGGAATTGGAAAAGGCCTCGGCCAGGATCCAGTGGGAGACTAAACTGAGAGGTGGAGAGAGAAAGAGAGAGAGAGAGAGAGAGAGAGGAAATGCAATAGGGAGGGGGAGGGAGGAGGAGTCTTGGAGCAAAGTTGGGAGGTGGGGAGGAGCAGGAGCTATTCTAGGGTAGGGGGGAGGGCAGGCTGTTGGGGGGGGTTGGCCTTGGCCCCTGAAAGCCCTGAGGAATAAGGAAGGTGGGCATGGGGCGGTAAAGTATCCATCGATGTAAGAGACAAAAGAGCGGTGTGATTCTTTCCTAGGCCAAGGAAACCTCTTGCTCTGGGTCCCCAGTGCTTCAGAATCCGGCTGGAGCTGTTGGGTATTCCTAGAACTTGGCTGAGCCCGGCCCAGGGAAATATGAGGCAAAACCTACGGAGTTGATACAGAGCCAACCTCCTTCCCAGAAGGCGGGCGGGATCCTGCCCTTGGCCTCTAGCTGTCCTGGTCTCACACGCCCCCTGCCCCCACCCCAAGTCTGGAGAGCAGTTGAGGGCTCCCAATCCAGACTCCAGCCCCAGCTCTTCCTGTTTCCCAGCCCGCCTCCCTCCCATCCTCTGGCAATCTCGGCTGCCAAAATCCAACCAGTGTCTTGGTGTCCTTTGTCCTGGGAGATGTTGCTGCTTGGAGCGGGGCGGGGAGCCAGCCCAGAAGACGACACTGGTGGTGGGCTGCTGGGGGTGCCGCGGGCTGCAGGCTGGGGCGGCTGGCAGACTGGCAGGGTGGCGCTGCCCCCCTGGAGAACAGCGAGGGAGGAGAAAGCCTCCGGCCTGTGTGGGGGCTGTCTCCACATCAGAATGACTGGGATTAGGGAATGGGGCACCTAGGGATTTGGCTCCTTTTTGAGACCAATCCCTACCCCATCCCTTCCCTGGGGCCCCAAGTAACAGCCATGACTTCAAAGGAGACACCACTAGACAGAGGGCCCGAGGTGGCGGCCCACTCCTATGAGTTAATCTCTTCCCTGCACCAGAGCCTGCCCTCCCCCCCATTTCTATCATTTCCTTCTCCTTTCCCTTCCACTCTCTTGTCTTCTGCACCCCTGCCCTTCCCTCTTCCAGCGCCATCCAAGGCCCTTACACATCCTCCCAATCTGCCCCCTCCACACCCACTCCATTCTATCTACCTTGTCTTGCCAATCAAAACCCTCAGCTCTCTTGGAAACCCTTCACCCCCGGAACCCAGCCACCCAGTCTTCCTTCTCCTTCCCCACCCAGAACCCCACACCTCCAGAGAATGCCTGGCCCCACCTCTGTCACCTCCAATGTTTCTCATGCATTCCTTTCTCCAAGCTGACGTCTCTGAACTTGTCTCTCTCTTCATCACCCCCAAATTCCTGTTTCCTATTCTTTTGCCAACACCCGTCACCCCCAAACTCTGCTCTCTTCCAGAAACCCCATCCTCCTACAGGTCTCCATTTTTTCAATTTCTTCTCCACCTATGACCCCAAACTTGCATCCCGTTCTCTCACAATTGCCTCCCAAACCTCCCCCTACATGTCTGCCACGGACGCCATCTCCCAAGCTTCTTTCCTGTCACACACTCTGCCCCCGAAGCCCCCCGCAGCTCCAGCTTGCCAACCTCACCTCGTTACCCCCTCTCGGCCTCCCCCCTCCCCCTCCCTCCTCCACAAACCCCTTTGCCCCCAAACTTCTGTCTCTTGCAAACGTACCCTCACAAGCCACAGCCCCTCCCTACCCAGCCCTCTCCGGTGCCAAGGCCCGCGGGCTCCCCACATTCCGCCTAGGCGAACCCCTCCCCGCACCCTGGGCCCCTCCGGCCTCGGTCTGGGCCAACTCGCTCGGCGCCTCCCCCTCCCTCCCCTCGCCGCCCGCCGCCGCTCCCTCCCTCTCCTTCCTCCCCGGCGTCTCCCTCCGGCCCCTCTCCCGATTCCTGCGCGCTCCCTCCTTCTCCCTCTCCCTCTTCCTCCTCCCCACCCCCTCTCCGCGCTCCCTCCCTCCCTCCCTCCCTCCGCCGGCCGCTTTCCTGTGCCATCGCCGCCGCGCCGCCCAGCTCGCCCGCAGCCCGGCGTCGGGCCGGGGCCGGGGCCGGGGCCGGACTGTCTGGGCCGCCGGCCGGGAGGCGGGGGCGCGGGGACGGCCGCGGGGAGGCGGGGGCGCGGCGGAGGCCTCGGGGCCGGGCCGGGGCCGGGGAGGCGGCGAGGCGGCGGCGCGTAGCCGCGCGGAGGGCCGGCCGGGCGGGCGGGCGGCGGGGGCGGCTCGGGAGGGAAGGGAAGGGAAGGGACGGGCGGGAGCGGCGGGGCCAGCGCGGGGCCGCGGCCGCGGGCGGAGGGGGATGGGGGCCGCCCTCCCCGAGGGTCGGGGCCGCCGCCCCCGCCGTCGCGGCGGCGACTGAAGCGGGAAGAGGCGAGGGGGGCGGGGAGCGGCCGCCGCCGCCCCCCGCGGGCGCCGGAGCCCCGAACCCTGCTCGGAACCCCGCTCGGAACCCCGCTCGGAACCAGCCGGCCGCCCCGAGCCGCAGCCAGGTAAGACCCGCGGCCGCCGGCCGGCACGCCCGGGTTCGGGCCCCGGCTCCGCTCCGCTCCCCTCCCCCACCGCCGCCGCCGCCTCCATTTGTTATGCTCCGGCCGGTCCCCGCTGCGGCCTGGGGCTGGGGGGGGGGGCGCCCCGAGGAGGGGACGGGGCCGGGGAACCCGGGGGACCGGGCAGGTGGGGGGGAGGGTCCGGAGGGCCCGGACCGGAGGGGGAACCGGGGTGGCGGGGCGGGGGCGGGGGCGGGGGGGAGGGATGCCCTCGGGGGGCTTCGGGGCGAAGGCGGAAAGGGGTGGAGAGGTGGCGGCGGGGCGGGGGGGTGGGGGGGGGGTGGGGGGCATAGGTCTCCGGGAAAAGCCCAGAGGCCCGGACCGGGTTTCCGAGCCCGAACCGGGCGGGGTGGCAGGGATGCGGGGGAGTGGGCCGTGGGAAGGGGTGTGGTGGGGGAAGAGAGGGATTGTGGCCTTTGAGGGGGAGAATGGAACCGGGGGAAGGCCAGGGAGGGGTACACCTTTGAGAGGCCCCCCCCCCCCAGGTGTTCCTGGTGGGTTGGGAAGGCAGTGCCTTTGTGATTCCGTTTTCTTCCCCTGTGTCAGGTCACCTCTGCCCCCCCCCCTTTTTTCTCTCCCAATTTTAGACACAGTCACTTCTTGGCGAGGAGCACATTGGGGTCCGGTAGGGTGGGTCACCCTAAAACTAGTGGGGAGAGGAATACTGACGGAAGAGTGAGGGAGGAGGGTTTCTGGGGGCTGGAAACCGGAGAACTGGGACATTTTGTGGGCACTTCAGACAAGTTGTCCCCTCCGCCTTCAGATCCCAGCGCGTCCCGCCGCCCCTCTCGCTGGTGGGTGTGGGGGTGTCTTCATTGCTGTTGAGCTCGAGGAGTTCCCTTTGTGCCGGGCTGGTTTCTCCTGGTTTCTCCTGGGGTAGGACTCCGCTCTCTTCCCTGAGGCGCCACGGGAAAGTAGGAGTTGCTTTGGCAACCTGAGGGGGAGTGGCTGGTAGAGGGACCCCTGAGATGGACTCTGGAGGGGCAGGGCTGTCATGTTGTTGCCATGGCAACGATCCACTGGGATGTCCAGTAGGTGGGGGGGGGGGGTCGGCATGTTGAGGGGACCTCAGCCTTTGGCCGTGTCCTGGGGGCTGTTGTCTGGGTTTCGGAGGTTTCTAGTGTTGCAGGTGGGCAGCTTTCCCTCCATCTTGACAGTCACGGTGTGTCTCCGAGCCCCTCCCCGTGGGCAGGTGGGAGCAAGGGAATGCTCTGTGCATTATACCATCTTTCCGTGGTTTTTTCTCTCATTTTTAGGAACTTTCTGTGTACAGTAGTCTTTTTGCTTCTTCGCACTGATATTCTTCCATTTTCTTACGCTTGAGTCTTCCTCCCCAGTCAGTCTTTCCCTCTTTTGACACAGTGACCCCTTTCCTCAGCTAATAGGGGTCTTGCAGGAATGGCTGGGCTCCCCGAGCCCACCTCAGGTAAGGGTGGCCCAGGGGAGAGGGCCTGGAGGTGGAAATACTCTAACTGCAGCCCGGAGGCTGGGCCTAGTCCTCCTGTACTTCCGTGACCTTGGGCAAGTCACTTCTGTGTCTTTGAGCCTCTGCTTCGTGGTCGGAGAAGGGGTTGTATACAGATGCGATGATGTCTGAGGCCCCTTTGACAATCCAAAGTTCTCTGAAGGCGTGAGCCAGGGCATTACCTGCTGCTCCGGGCTGCTTGTTACCTAGGGGTCCCTTCGGACCGTTTGTGAGGCTGGCAGATCTGGAATGATGATGGAATTCAAGCTTTTCCCGAAAACCCTGGTGCCTCTATTGTATTCCCTCTGGCGTCCTTCTCGTATTTATCCCGTAATTTCTTTTTCTGTTTTTACTTAGAGACTCTTTCCCTGTTTCTCACTTTTCCACTTCTCCAATCTGGTCTTTATCATTCTCCTGTGGCAGGGAAGCGATGACGGAGAAGGAGCTGTGTGTTGCCGGACACACAGTAGGTGCTCTGAGAATGTTAGTTACAGAGACTGGCTACTAGGGCAAGCTGGAGTGGAGCTTAGTTTGCTGGGTTAAAACATGCCAGTTCAGACATATAAGTACAACCTTAATTTCTCTCCCCCCGCCTCTTCCTCCCCCAGGATTACCTATCTTAATGACTGCTTTTCTTCAAAGCTACTCATTGCTTATTTTATCATATTTCAGCTGATTTTATTTTTAAAAAAATATATTTTTATTGTTTTCAGAGAGGGAGGGAGAGAGAGAAATATCAATGATGAGAGAGAATCACTGATCAGCTGCCTCTTGCATGCCCCACAGTGGGGATTGAGCTCACAACCCGGGTATATGCCCTTGACTGGAATCGAACCCAGGACCCTTCAGTCCACAGGCTGATACTCTATCCACTGGGCCACACCAGCCAGGGCAGATTTCAGCTGACTTTAAACGCTGAAGTGTGGGGAGGGGCACACTAGGATTGCTCAGGTACATTCCACCCTATTCCAGGACCTTCTGGGTGCCCTAGTGCTGACTGACTGGGTCCTGGGAGGGAGGGCGGCTCTTCTCTAGAGGGGCTTGCGGAGACACACCTGTCACAAACAGTCATAGTCCTTGTGTGTGCTTCTGTTAAGATTGTTTTCCCCTTTCGATGTTTGGCTTTTATTTGGATTTCTTGGGTTGACAATATTTTAAAATCAGTCCACACAACAAAAATATGCTCATAGTTATAGTTGAAGAGAAGAGGTTGGCTTATTGGGCAGAGCATCCGCTGTAAGTTCAGAAGACCTGGGGCTTTGGTCCATCTATTTTTCACTCATTAAAGTAAATTCTTGTTACGTTTCCTGGAAAGGTTAGGCTCCCCCTCACTACCTGCCTCAGTATGGTTCAGGGGAGGTGAGTGAGAAGTAATGACTTTGTATTCCTTGGGGAAAATATGATCTAGAAGGTGGAAATGCCATTTACCTTAGCGAAGCCTCCTAACTCAGAACACGCAGGTAAGCTTACTCTGTTCCCACTGAGGCCAGCAGCACTTCATCCAAGAAGGCCTACAAAGTTGGTGGGTTTATTTATTTTTAAAGTATATTTTATTGATTTCAGGAAGAAGGGAGAGGGGGAGAGAGAGAGAAACGTCAATGATGAGAAGAATCATCCACCGGCTGCCTCCCGAACCCCCCCCCCCCCCCCCCCCGGATCAAGCCCGCAACCCACGGCACGTGCCCTTGCCCGGAATCGAACCTGGGACCCTTCATTCCGCAGGCCGATGCTCTATCCACTGAGCCAAGCCAGCTAGGGCAAAGTGAGTGGGTTTAGAGGTCAAAAACAGAACACCCATATATACATGACATCAGTGGGGGATATAGAAAGGAAGAAAACAGTAGCAAGGTAATAATATTTTTGCTCTCAAAAGATCATATGGTTGGTAGTATGGAAAGATGTGACACTTAGCAGGAAGTACAAACCAGTGCAAATGAAAATAGAGATATACAGATATAGACCGGGTGGAGGAGGTGTATGTTCTCGTCTAAGCATAGCGAGAGGCTAGGCTCACACGTTTGTGTTGGGTACTCGCTGCTTTCATTGGTGAAGTGGAAGTCCTTCCTTTTCCTCTAGCCTTTGGGAACCCAAGCACTAGAGCGGGGGTCTTTCTGAGGCAAAAATGAAATTCTACACTTTGGGGCTACGTAGGTTTTGTCTTGGGATTGGTAGGGTTGCGTTCTTTTGCACTGTAGAATGGGACATTCTTCTCCTACCCACTCTGATGTGAAAGAAAGAGTATTTTCAAATCGCTGGGGCTGATCTAGGTCTTTTGAGGGTTATCTCAACCAACTCCTGATGAGAATAAAGTATAGAAGAAAGAACCCGGGCTTTGGAGTCAGGGAGAGGTGGGCTTGATTTTGGTGCTGTCACTGGTTCCTCACTGTATGCTCATCACAGAAGTTGGCAAGTCAGAATCACAAAATTTTGAGCCTGTTTCCTCACTTATGTAATGGGAATAAGAACACCTACTTTTCAGGGTTGGTTATACTTATTGTGTATGTGAGGGCTTGACATAAAGAAGGTGCTCAATAAATAAGTTAATACTTCAGCTCTGTTTCTTGGTGTTCTTTTGTTTATGTGTGCACAGATATTTCCTAGGGATCCTGAAGGGTAAAATAGTGCCATCTCCTGAATTGGGGCTCAGATATACCTGAGTTTTATTGCCTTCCCCACAGATGACACTATTCACTTATAGAGAGCTGGATAGACCATGGGGCAAGCCAGCCATGTATTGTGGGGCCTGCTCTTTTAAATTTTTTTTCCAAAGCATATCTTCATTGATTTCAGAGAGGAAGGGAGAAGGAGAGAGAGAGAAACATCAATGATGGGAGTGAATTATTGTTCTGTTGCCTCCTGCTGGGGGTTGAATCTGCAACCCCGGGTATGTGCCCTTGACTGGAATCGAACCTGGGGCCCTTCAGTCCTCAGGATGATGCTCTATCCACTGAGCCAAACCAGCCAGGGCAGGCCTGTACTTCCTGACTGAAAGGCCGAGGACTAGGGCACTTGCTGCTCCTTGACAAGCACAAGGGTAACCCCCTCAGACTCTATTCCCCGATTCGGACGTTTTGATGGTCTTTTTCCAACAGGCTTCCGTGACAACAGATCCTGCAAGTTCCAGGTGCCGACACTGGGAACTTGGAGATCCTGCTTCCTGCCTCCCAGGCCACAGTGGTGGGGGACTTGGGGTGAAGCAGGGAAGTTTCTGTATTCAGCTGCCCAGGCAGAGGAGAATGGGGTCTCCACAGCCTGAAGAATGAAGACGCGACAGAATAAAGATTCAGTGAGTGACAGCTTACCTGGGGGACGTGAAAGATCAGGGGCAGGGAAGCTAGGGGACGGCCCGGAGGGAAAGAATTGCAGTAAGGCGCGTCTTGAAGTTCGATGTAGTGTAAAAAAGCCTGTTTCCTCTCTTCCCCTCCAGATGTCAATGAGGAGCGGACGGAAGAAAGAGGCCCCCGGGCCCCGGGAAGAGTTGCGATCGAGGGGCCGGGCCTCCCCTGGGGGGGTCAGCACGTCCAGCAGCGATGGCAAAGCCGAGAAGTCCAGGCAGACGGCCAAGGTATTCCGTCCCGAGGTCCCGCCGGCGGCCGGGCCGGGGCGAGGGTGTGTGCGCGTTGTGGGGAACCTCCTCCAGCAGAGGCGATGGTGGAGGTCTGGAGGTCTGAGACGGGAATGCTCTCTTTCTCGCTAACAGAAGGCACGAGTAGAGGAAGCCTCCGCTCCAAAGGTCAGCAAGCAGGGCCGGAGTGAGGAGATCTCTGAGAGTGAAAGTGAGGAGACCAACGCACCAAAGAAGACCAAAACGGAGGTAGGGGCACCGGCGGGCACCCTGACCGGCCTCTGACTGTTCTTCCCCACACCTCCTTTCATCCGGAGTCCCACTTCAATCTCACCGGGATATGAGGAAAGCCTTTCCTTCTCTAGGCCCTGATTTTCAGGAAGGAGGAGGAGGTTAGGGGTGAGAGGTCTTAGTGGAAGGAACAGATAAATCATAAAGAAAAATGCAGAAGGGGGCCTTTTAAGAACCAAGGGTTTCTGGGATGTTACAGAGGTAGAGGAGCTGAGAGGGACATGGATGTAAGCTGGTGGAAGACAGGGTTTGGGTTCAGCTGTGGGTAGGAAGAAGGTGCTTGAGATGAGATGGACACCTGAGGAAGGAATAGGGTTTTACAAGGAGGGGCTGATCTCGGGGCTGCTAGGGAGCAGCCGAGAATGTGGGGCGAGGGGTGGGATCCCGACGTGGTAGGAAAGGGCGTGAGTAAGTGTTCATCACACGTGGCCCAGTGGTGTGCTGTGAGGGGGAAAGGATTTTGTGTGAGGGGGAAAGGACTTTGTGTGAGGGGGAAGGATTTTGTGTGAGGGGGGAAGGATTTTGTGTGAGGGGGGAAGGGTTTTGTGTGAGGGGGGAAGGGTTTTGTGTGAGGGGGAAGGATTTTGTGTGAGGGGGAAAGGACTTTGTGTGAGGGGGAAGGATTTTGTGTGAGGGGGGAAGGATTTTGTGTGAGGGGGGAAGGATTTTGTGTGAGGGGGAAAGGACTTTGTGTGAGGGGGGAAGGGTTTTGTGTGAGGGGGAAGGATTTTGTGTGAGGGGGAAAGGACTTTGTGTGAGGGGGAAATGGTTTTGTGTGAGGGGGGAAGGATTTTGTGTGAGGGGGGAAGGATTTTGTGTGAGGGGGGAAGGGTTTTGTGTGAGGGGGAAGGATTTTGTGTGAGGGGGAAAGGACTTTGTGTGAGGGGGGAAGGGTTTTGTGTGAGGGGGAAGGATTTTGTGTGAGGGGGAAAGGACTTTGTGTGAGGGGGAAATGGTTTTGTGTGAGGGGGGAAGGGTTTTGTGTGAGGGGGGAAGGATTTTGTGTGAGGGGGGAATGATTTTGTGTGAGGGGGGAAGGATTTTGTGTGAGGGGGAAAGGATTTTGTGTGAGGGGGGAAGGGTTTTGTGTGAGGGGGAAAGGATTTTGTGTGAGGGGGAAGGATTTTGTGTGAGGGGGAAAGGACTTTGTGTGAGGGGGGAAGGATTTTGTGTGAGGGGGGAAGGGTTTTGTGTGAGGGGGAAAGGATTTTGTGTGAGGGGGGAAGGATTTTGTGTGAGGGGGGAAGGGTTTTGTGTGAGGGGGGAAGGATTTTGTGTGAGGGGGAAAGGACTTTGTGTGAGGGGGGAAGGATTTTGTGTGAGGGGGGAAGGGTTTTGTGTGAGGGGGGAAGGATTTTGTGTGAGGGGGGAAGGATTTTGTGTGAGGGGGGAAGGATTTTGTGTGAGGGGGGAAGGATTTTGTGTGAGGGGGAAAGGACTTTGTGTGAGGGGGGAAGGATTTTGTGTGAGGGGGGAAGGGTTTTGTGTGAGGGGGAAAGGATTTTGTGTGAGGGGGAAGGATTTTGTGTGAGGGGGGAAGGGTTTTGTGTGAGGGGGGAAGGATTTTGTGTGAGGGGGGAAGGATTTTGTGTGAGGGGGGAATGACTTTGTGTGAGGGGGAAAGGATTTTGTGAGGGGGAAAGGATTTTGTGTGAGAGGTCCCTAGTCCAGGAGAAGCAGGAACGGGAAGGCAAAGGGGAAACGGCCCCCCTTTCTGCAGCAGGAGCTGCCCCGGCCACAGTCGCCCTCGGACCTGGACAGCTTGGACGGGCGGAGCCTCAATGACGACGGCAGCAGTGACCCGAGGGACATAGACCAGGACAACCGAAGCACATCCCCCAGCATCTACAGCCCTGGAAGCGTGGAGAATGACTCCGACTCGTCTTCTGGCCTGTCCCAGGGCCCAGCCCGCCCCTACCACCCACCTCCCCTCTTCCCTCCCTCCCCGCCGCCGCCAGACAGCAACCCCCGACAGCCAGAGCCTGGCTTTGAACCCCACCCTCCTGTGACGCCCGCTGGATATCATGCTCCCATGGAGCCGCCCCCATCTCGAATGTTCCAGGCTCCCCCCGGGGCCCCTCCCCCTCACCCACAGCTCTACCCCGGGGGTGCTGGGGGAGGAGTTTTGTCTGGACCCCCAATGGGTCCCAAGGGGGGAGGGGCTGCCTCCTCAGCGGGGCCCCCTAGCGGCGGTAAGCAGCACCCCCCACCCACTACCCCCATTTCAATATCGGGCTCTGGGGCCGGCGGTGCTCCCCCAACAAAGCCATCAAATGCTCCAGTGGGCGGCGGAAACCTACCCTCTGCCCCTCCACCAGCCACCTTCCCACATGTGACCCCGAACCTGCCTCCCCCACCCGCTCTGAGACCCCTAAACAATGCATCAGCCTCTCCTCCTGGCCTGGGAGCCCAGCCGCTACCCGGGCACCTGCCCTCCCCCCATGCCATGGGCCAGGGGATGGGTGGACTTCCTCCTGGCCCAGAAAAGGGCCCCGCTCTGGCTCCTTCCCCGCACCCGCTCCCCCCTGCGTCCTCCTCTGCCCCCGCCCCGCCCATGAGGTACCCTTATTCCTCCTCCAGCAGTGGCTCTGCAGCAGCCGCCTCTTCCAGCTCCTCGTCCTCCTCTGCCTCGCAGTACCCGGCTTCCCAGGCGCTGCCCAGTTATCCCCACTCCTTCCCGCCCCCAGCAAGCCTCTCTGTCTCCAACCAGCCGCCCAAGTACACCCAGCCCTCTCTCCCATCCCAGGCGGTGTGGAGCCAGGGCCCCCCGCCGCCCCCTCCCTATGGCCGCCTCTTAGCCAACAACAACGCCCATCCAGGCCCCTTCCCTCCTCCTGGAGGCCAGTCCACTGCCCACCCGCCAGCCCCAGCCCATCACCATCACCACCAGCAACAGCAACAACAGCAGCCGCAGCAACAGCAGCATCACGGGAACTCTGGGCCCCCGCCACCCGGGGCGTATCCCCACCCCCTGGAGGGCAGCAATGCCCACCATGCGCACCCTTACGCCATGTCTCCCTCCCTGGGCGCTCTGAGGCCCTACCCCCCCGGGCCCGCACACCTGCCGCCACCTCACAGCCAGGCCACCTACAGCCAGGCGGGCCCCGGCGGCCCCCCCGCCTCTTCCTCCTCTTCCAGCTCCTCTTCCTCCTCTCAAGGGTCCTACCCGTGCTCACACCCCTCTTCCTCCCAGGGCCCCCAAGGGGCGCCCTACCCCTTCCCCCCGGCGCCCCCGGTCACCACCTCCTCGGCCACGCTCTCCACGGTCATCGCCACCGTGGCGTCCTCGCCGGCCGGCTACAAGACGGCCTCCCCGCCGGGGGCCGCGCCCTATGGGAAGAGGGCCCCGTCCCCGGGGCCCTACAAGACCGCCACGCCACCGGGGTACAAGCCGGGGTCCCCGCCCTCCTTCCGAACGGGGACCCCCCCGGGCTACCGGGGCACCTCGCCGCCCGCGGGCCCGGGCGCCTTCAAGCCGGGCTCGCCCACCGTGGGGCCGGGGCCGCCGCCGCCGCCAGCGGGGCCCTCGGGCCTGGCCTCCCTGCCGCAGCCGGCCGGCCTGGCCTCGGGGCCGCCCCTGAGCGCCTCGCAGATCAAACAGGAGCCGGCCGAGGAGTACGAGGCCCCCGAGAGCCCGGTGCCCGCGGCCCGCAGCCCCTCGCCCCCGCCCAAGGTGGTCGACGTGCCCAGCCACGCCAGCCAGTCAGCCCGGTGAGCGGGGCGCGGGCGGGGGGGGGGGCGCGGGGAGGGGAAGACGGGGTCGGGGCTGCGTTCACACGGTGCTGTGTCCGGTACTGCGGCCCTGCCCTCTCCGCGGGCTGACGGGCTGCGTGCGCGGCCTCCGCGCCCACAGGTTCAACAAACACCTGGACCGCGGCTTTAACTCGTGCGCGCGCAGCGACCTGTACTTCGTGCCCCTGGAGGGCTCCAAGCTGGCCAAGAAGCGGGCCGACCTGGTGGAGAAGGTGCGGCGCGAGGCCGAGCAGCGCGCGCGCGAGGAAAAGGAGCGCGAGCGCGAGCGAGAACGCGAGAAGGAGCGCGAGCGCGAGAAGGAACGCGAGCTGGAGCGGAGCGTGGTGAGTGCGTCACGGCGCGCGCCTCCCGCCTTCCGGTGTGCCTAGCGCGCCGCGTAGGCAGGCTCAAGGGGCGGGGGAGTCACTGCGCCACCTCTTGGAGGGGAGGAAGTACTGCAGCCCAGGAGATGGAGCCCGAAGGATTCGGGGAGAGAGAGGGATGGCTGGTTTGGGGGTGGGGTCAGGTCAGACTACCTGTGGATTGTAAAAAGAGCTGCGGATCAGAAGTGGGTAGGGAAGTTCCTGGTGGGCTGAGTTCCAATGAGACGAGGTATTTTGGCATTCTGCTGCTGAGATAAACTAGCAGCTCAGAAATGCCCATCTTTTTTATTATTGAATTTTAGAGAGGAAGGAAGGAAGAGAGAAACATGGTGGGTTGCTTTCCACCCATGTCCCAACCCAGGATTGAACCTGCAACCTTTTGGTGGACAGGATGATGCTCCAATCAGTTGAGCCTCACCAGACGCGGCCTGGCCACTATTTTATAAGGCTGCTCTTCTGACTCCTTTTCTCCTTGTGCCCCACAGAAGCTGGCTCAGGAGGGCCGTGCTCCAGTGGAGTGCCCATCTCTCGGCGCGGTGCCCCATCGCCCTCCATTTGAGCCGGGCAGTGCTGTGGCTACAGTGCCCCCCTACCTGGGTCCTGACACTCCAGCCCTGCGCACACTCAGTGAATATGCCCGGCCTCACGTCATGTCTCCTGGCAATCGCAACCATCCGTTCTACGTGCCCCTGGGGGCAGTGGACCCGGGACTCCTGGGTTACAATGTCCCAGCCCTGTACAGCAGTGACCCAGCAGCCCGGGAGAGGGAGCGGGAAGCCCGAGAAAGAGACCTCCGTGACCGCCTCAAGCCTGGCTTTGAGGTGAAGCCCAGTGAGCTGGAACCCCTCCATGGGGTTCCTGGGCCTGGCCTGGATCCCTTCCCCCGGCACGGAGGCCTCGCGCTGCAGCCTGGCCCCCCTGGCCTGCACCCTTTCCCCTTCCATCCGAGTCTGGGGCCCCTGGAGAGAGAGCGTCTGGCGCTGGCTGCGGGGCCCGCCCTGCGGCCTGACATGTCCTACGCAGAGCGTCTGGCAGCCGAGAGGCAGCATGCAGAAAGGGTGGCAGCCCTGGGCAACGACCCCCTGGCCCGGCTGCAGATGCTCAATGTGACCCCCCATCACCACCAGCACTCCCACATCCACTCTCACCTGCACCTTCACCAGCAGGACGCCATCCATGCAGGTGAGACTCCTTCTTTCCTTGCCCAACACCCCCCACCCCCATTCCTCCGAAAGTGATTGGGTTCTTCTGTTTCTCAATCCAGGACCTTCCTAGTCTGGCATGAGCTCTCTCTTAAGTGCTTCCCTGATCTTTGCTTCCCTGTCATTCACCTGCCTGTCACCTCATACCCTAGTCTTGACACGGAGACTGTTCCCCACATCCCCACCATCATTAGTCTAGCGTCCAACCCATGATAGAGGCCAGAGCTGGAGCCTTTGAGAGACACTGCTTTTCTGCCGTTATAGCCCATCAGCACATTCCCCCAGACCCTCGCATACCTGTTTTCTTGCTCCTTTGGATTCAGCTCTTGTGATTTCTTGCCATCTTCTCGCCTCCCAGCTGCAGGTCTTTTGTGTTCCTCCCCATCTCTGCCTTTCAGAAAGAGCCTTATAGCTGTGGTCGTGGGCATCATAGGTGTTAATGAGCTTTACTTACCGTCCTTTTACTATATTTCTTTTTTTTTTTTTTTTAAGTATTTTTATTGATTTCAGAGAGGAAGGGAAGGGGAGAGAGAGATAGAAACATCAAAAATGAGAATCATTGATCGGCTGTCTCCTGCACGCCCCCTACTGGTTATGGGATTGAGCCCATAACCTGGGCATGTGCCCTCCACCAGAATCCAACTTGAGACCCTTCAGCCCGCAGGCCTATGCTCTAGCCATTGAGCCAAACCTGGCTAGGGTTTTACTAGATTTCTTATTGCCCAATTTAACTATATGCTCATGTTCATTCCAACCTCCCTTGAGCTTTCTCTCTGTTAACCTCTGTTCTCTGTCTCATTTCTAAACTTTCTATCCTCTCTCGTCTCCTCTAAGCAGACTGCTCTCTTTCCTCTTCCTCAGACCCCTCTGATACCTCTACTCTGTCCATCGGTATGTCCCTGTCCCCTTAGCACCTTATATTTGTCCGCTGTGCTCCTATTCCACTCTGGATCGCCCTGTGTTTGATTTGCCGTCTCTCTCCCTAGGCTTGGACCCCCCCCACCCCCCTTCACCACATGCATGGTTCCCCCCAAACCTGCCTTCTGGTGACACCTTCCTCTTCTTTACCCTCCAGCCTCTGCCTCAGTGCACCCTCTCATTGACCCTCTGGCCTCAGGGTCTCACCTTACCCGGATACCCTACCCGGCCGGGACCCTCCCCAACCCTCTTCTTCCTCACCCTCTGCACGAGAATGAAGTTCTTCGTCACCAGCTCTTTGGTAAGGACGGAGGTTGGGGGCAGGGAAGGTCCAATAGGAGAAGAGCAGAGAGGAGGACTTTGGGCGGTGGGATTGGCCCGATCGGGCTTGAGGGTGGGTGAGGAGGTGCCCAGAGGAGTGAGGGTGGGAGGAGCTTCACTGAAGAGAGGCATAGGTTTATGGCCAGGATAAGAAGTTTGAATCCTAACTCCACCACCGGCATTTTTCAAGACTGCTGTTGCCTAACATTTTCAGTCTCAGTTTCCCCCGTACGTAAAGTGGTTGGTCATCAGTCATGTGCCCTGTGCCCTTGCTGCCTACAGCTGCTCCTTACCGGGACCTGCCAGCTTCCCTCTCTGCCCCGATGTCCGCAGCTCACCAGCTGCAGGCCATGCACGCCCAGTCTGCCGAGCTGCAGCGGCTGGCGCTGGAGCAGCAGCAGTGGCTGCATGCCCACCATCCCCTGCACAGCGTGCCGCTGCCCGCCCAGGAGGACTACTACAGGTACGACTGGGCACCCCGGGGCCCGGAGTGAGGGGGTGGAGGCCTGGGGTGGGGTGTAGGCAGGGTGCAACTGGGTGTTAGTCTTCTCGGGGAGGGATCCCCTCTTCCAACCTCCTCTGTGAGAGGGGTCGGATCAGATTTGGCCGCAGTCACATATCTCTGTTCTACTCCTAGTCACCTGAAAAAGGAAAGTGACAAGCCACTGTAAGCCTGCAATCAAGAGAACAACGCCCAAGCGTGCATCTGGATCTTGGAAGTCTCCCTCCCGGCCTGCCACCCGGAGCGAGGAGGGGCGCTGCTCAGTTGCAGAGCCTCAGCAGCTGGGCAGAGGAAGGGACAGAAGGGAAACCGAGGCTCCTGTGGTGTGCAGAGTGGGGGGGTGGCGGGTGGGGGCAGAAGCGCACAGTATCTTGGACCAGGTCCCTCTTTTTGTCCCCCTGCTTTCTCCCTCTCCCATGCCCAGCCCGTGGCCACCCCCGCCCGCCCCGCCCCCGTTGGTGTGATTATTTCATCTGTTAGATGTGGCTGTTTTTGCGTAGCATTGTGTGCCACCCCTGCCCCTACCCAGTCCCTGTGTGCGCGCCCCCCTTCTGCAATGTATGCCCCTTGCCCCCGCCCCACATTAATAATTTATATATATAAATATCTATATGATGCTCTTTAAAAACATCCCAACCAAAACCAACCAAACAAAACGTCCTCACAACTCCCCAGGAAGATGGCTGTGACTCCTTATTTGCGGCTGCGGGAGTGGGGGAGAAGAGGGAAGTGGCTCAGTGGGACCTCCAGAGAGCGGAAGCGGAAGGGATGGGCCTTCTGAAGAACAGGGGGAGGGACCCTGGACAATCGAAAAGGATTCTCCCATCAGGATGCTGGAGGCCTGGGACAGGCTGGCCTCTGCCCAGGTCAGGTCTAGGGAATACTGACTTCCGAGGGTTTTGTTTTAAAAATGCATTTTTTATTAATTTCAGAGGAAGGGAGAGGGAGAGCGGGATAGAAACATCAAGGAGAGAAAAATCATGGATTGGCTGCTTCCTGCAACCTCCACCCTCCATGAGCCTGTAACCCGGGCATGTTTTCTCTCGGCTGGCCTGGTTCATAGGTCCACGCTTAACCATTGAACCACCACTGCCGTGCTGAGGTGTGACAGCCAGGAGGACCAGTCTGTATCCTTTCTGTAGAATACTTTGAGACATGAAGCAGAGCTCCAAGAGCCTTGTTTCAGCATCAAAGCGATTACAATCCAGGAGTCTTTACCCTGTGGTTTGAGAAGAGAGTGGCTGGCTGACCATTTCAAACGCCCAGAAGGGAAGTTGGAAGGCATTACGCTTCAGCGTTCCCACACGAGGCCCCGTCAGCAAAGCGCTGCAGCTGCTGCAGCTCCAAGCTTTCCCCGCTGCAAACCCCCGGCTCCGTCCTTAAGACCCAAAAGGTGTGCCTGGCTCCTCCCGGCCAATCAGCGTCGGCCTCATTTGCATACGCGCGTGTCAAACGTTCGCAAACCCTCGGAATGCACGCGAACAAGCCCCTTCCGTGCCGTCTTTCCTCGTAAAGGTCGCGGCGCGCACCGTTGCGTGTGCAGCGGCGGGGCTCAGGGAAGTCCGCCCCGGGTCACCCTCACCCATACTGGAGTCCACGCGTCCTGCGCGTTCTCGCCGGGGCCCGCCCCGCAGTGCTTACAGCTCTTTTTGAATTTGTCCAGCAGGTCTTCCGGCTCGCACCGGAAGGCCCTCCCCCAAAGCCGGTCCGTGGAAACAATAGAACGACTAGACCTGGGGTCCGGCCTGGCGCTGTTTGTGCTGGTTCTTAGGGCGTCACACCCACACCCACACCTGATATACCCAACTCCGAGGGGTCCGGGGGGGTCCTCTGGGGGGCGCCCGAGGGACTTCCGGCTGCGGCTGACACCTCCCCCGCCCCCGCCACCCGGAGAACCGGTCTCGGAGCCCTCCCTCTGCTCCCGGACGGACGCTCCCCTGGTCCGGCCGTACGTGCCGCTCCTGCCGCACCATGGCGTCCGCCTCGGCCCAGGCGGCGGCCCTGAGCGCCGAGCAGGCCAAGGGTGAGCCGCACGGCGTCCTCGTCCCCGGGGGGCTGCCTGCCGGAGGAGGGTGCCGGCGGCGGGGGTAACCGGGAGATGCGCTTGCTCCGCCGGAGACGGGGCGCGGGGTCCCATCCTCCGCCTCCCTCCTCCGAGAGGGGTGCCCTAGGGCGAGGGATCCGGGGCCGTGTGTGTCGGGTCACTGTGGTTTCAGCCCACTAATTCCCTGTCCTCTTCCCCTGCACCGTCGGCTGGGCCTGCTGGCCGCGCTCCGACGCCTCCCCCGGGACGCCACCCTGGGCTGCCCCCGCCGCACAGTGGTCCTGGCCGAGGTGATCCAGGCGTTCTCGGCCCCGGAGAACGCCGTGCGCATGGACGAGGCCCGGGACAACGCGTGCAACGACATGGGCAAGATGCTGCAGTTCGTGCTGCCCGTGGCCACGCAGATCCAGCAGGAGGTCATCAAGGCCTACGGCTTCAGCTGCGACGGGGAAGGTGGGTAGGCAGGGAGGGGCTGGGGTGCAGTTGGGGAGAAAGGGGCTGGGTTCATTGTGTCCTCGAGCCGTCGTCTCCCTTCTCGCCGCACGGAGGCAGCCACGATCCGACTCGCGGCCTTGGCACCGAGCCTAGGATCCGCTCTGAAATGTGCCGGGTGAAGTCCTAAGTGCATTTTGTAGTTACCATTAATTATCCTGTTATTCCATTTTTAAGACGAGGAAACACGTTCTTGTAGTAAACTAAGGGCCGGAGGGGCGTCACAGCAGAGCTGGACCGGAATCCCGTGTTGAAAGCCTTTGGTCTGCATACCAGCAGCTTCCGCAGCCCCTCCGAGGTGTTGCGGCTCCTCCCCGTTTGAGGGTGGGAGGTTCAGTGTCTTTAATGAGATCATGGTATTCCCCGAGGGTGTGGACTGACTAAGGCCAGCTACCCCGTGGCCCTCCTGTGTTGTGGTATGGGGTCTTTCCTGGGTGTTCATACTTTGGATTCTTGTGACTAAACTGCTAAAATTGCTCACCTAATAGGGAGAAACTGCTTCGGGATATTTCCATTTCCTGCAAACCATCTAGTTGTGCTCGGGTGTAGACCAGAAAGTGGTTGTTTCAACCCCCCGGGGCAGAGGCGGTTCCTGTGCCTTGTTTTGCAGACAGCTACCTGTCGAGTGACTCACGCTCTCCTCTGAGCACCTCCATTCCCTGGGGATGTGGGTTGACCTCAGAATCTCCTCCCCCCTCCCTCCCTCCCCTTGCAGGTGTCCTGAAGTTTGCCCGCTTGGTCAAGTCTTACGAAGCCCAGGATCCTGAGATTGCCAGTCTGTCGGGCAAACTGAAGGCGCTGTTCCTGCCGCCCATGACACTGCCGCCCCACGGGCCCACGTCGGGGGGCAGCGTGGCCGCCTCCTGAGAGCGGGCCTCCCCTGCGCCGTTGCCTGCGAAGGGAAGAAAGATCTCTGAGTCCCGGTTCGATAATAAACGTGTGCCTGTGATTTATTCCCGGTGTCATTCTTTGGTGACCTGACGAGCCCACCTCCTGGCCCCGGATTCCCTCTGCCATGTCGGTTGCTCACGTCCCTTTCCAGATCCTTCTTTCGCTCTTGCTTGGCCCGACCCTGCTCCAAGGCAGGGTGGGAGGGCGGGCCGGCCCCTCAAAACACCCTGAGTGGGTGGGCCCGCACAGGTAGTACCTCTGGTGAGGAATGGGGCTTCCCGGGGTTTTTTTCCTGCGGCCCCGTGGAGGCTGTGGACCAAAAAAAGTCCCTCATTGGCTGGTGTTCCTTGGGGTTACTTCCTGGTCCTTGCCCCCACCCGCCCTCCAGCGGCCCTGTCAGCTCGCACTCAGGTGGAGCTCCAGGTAGCTCCTCCCTCCCCTTGGAAGGAGGCCCAGGACGGGCAGGCAGGCGCGCCCTGGACTCTCGACCTGCCGGAGGAGGAGGAGGCGTAGGGCTGGAGGGAAAAGCAGGCTGCCGAGGGTGGTCCGAGGCCAGCCCCGCCTCACCGGTCCCCTTTCTGGGGCTCATTAGTGCAGGGGCTCGTTGCTGCGGGTACCACTGGCCTGGTGGGCAGCATCAAGGAGGAAGTGGCTGAGTTCAGCGCATTCTTCTCCACCAGGTCCGGGGGCCCCCACACTGCCGCGCCTCGGGCTCAGCCCCGCCCCCCGAGGCTCTGCCTGCGGCTCCCCCAGCCCTCTGGGGAGATGCTGTCCCGTGGGTAAGTAAGGCTCCCCCTCCACCCGGGCGCTGCAGTCCCCTGTTTGTGTGGAGGGAGGAGCAAGGTTCATGCTCAACTTCTGACATGTGTGTGATCGTGAGTGCAGTCTGTCACTCCTCCCTGCATCCCGTCTCTACCTGCCCTCGAGCTTTGAGGAGCTCCAGGCTTATTCATGCTTTGGGGGGAAGAGGGGACTCACCCCCTTCTCTGACACTTTTCCCTGACACGTGTCTTGATTCTCACCATTGCATTCTCTCTCTCTCTCCATCCTCTGTTCGCCTGCTTTTGCCGTCTGTTTAAGTTAGACCTTGTCCCCCTGGGTAGCCCACATCACCTGCAACATAATTTGTGTCTGAGACACAAACCCGAGAAAGCTTGTCTTCGTGCCACTTTCTTTCGGTTCCTCTTCACCTCCCCTCCCCTGCATCGGTCACACACGGATGCATGGCGGGCGAGGTCCTCTGTAAGGTTCTGGCGGTAACTGTCCCGGGCAGGGCGGACAGGGCTCCTGCCCTCACAGAGCTTCGTGTCTGTGGGCCGCAGCGGACCACGCCGGGAACCCAGCTGCTAGGATAGTCTTCGGGTCTCAGCAGGGAAAGGAGACAGCGGCATGTGCCAGCAGGTGCCTGGGCTGCCGACGGCCCCACAGGCTGGAGGGTCCCCGAGGGGTTTCCTGAGGAGGGAGGAGGGAGTCAGAGCCCCTGGGCAGAGGGGATGGGGAGGGAGAGGCCTTGCTGTGGGGACAATGACGCAGGGACGGTGCCCGGAGCGGGGTAGACCGGTGGGGAGGAAAGCAGGGCCCGCAGGCCTGTTGGCGTTTGGGACCGGGTACGCAGTGCAGACCTTCGTGGAGTGTTGTGAGTGGGTAGGTTGGTCGCCCCCTTCTTTCCATTTGTGCTGCCTTCCCCAGTGCACACCGTTGTCATGTCAGCCCCACGGACAGTCTTCTGTAATCCCGTCCATGCTCCTACCATGACCATTTTCTTTTTTCTTTTTAAAAAAAGATATATTTTATTGATTTTTTACAGAGAGGAAGAGAGAGGGATAGAGAGCCAGAAACATCGATGAGAGAGAATCATCCATCAGCTGCCTCTTGCACACCTCCTACTGGGGATGTGCCCGCAACCAAGGTACATGCCCTTGACCGGAATCGAACCCGGGACCCTTCCGTCCACAGGCCGGCGCTCTGTCCACTGAGCCAAACCGGCTTCGGCCCATGACCATTTTCTTACCAGCTGGTTGGGAAGGCCTCTCCGGGTGCGGATGCCTTCCCTGGTCCTCAGCGGGCCTTGTAGCGCTCTGCAGCAGGCCCCGGCCGGCCTCTCGGAGCAGCTTTGCAGCACGCACCCCTCTGCTCACTCGCATCCCTGCTCCAGTGGATCCTGTGCCGGCCACCTTGGTGCGGCCTCTGTGGGAGCACCGGCCCTCCGGTGTCCCCCTAGGGCCATGCCAGCACTCCCCCCGCCCCCACTACCACTGAAGTCAGCTGTCAAAGTGTGGCCATTGTGTGGGGAAGGACAAGCTCTGGTGTCAAATAACCTTGGTCTGTCCACCTCTCACTCATGAGCTAGTGACCTTGGGCAAGTGACTTAATGCCCCAGAGCTTGTTTTTTATTCTAAAATTGAGCTAATAATGCTGAAACCGGTTTGGCTCAGTGGATAGAGCGTCGGCCTGGGGACTGAAAGGTAGGGGGTGTGCAAGAGGCAGCTGGTCGATGATTCTCTGTCATCGATGTTTCTAACTCTCTATCCCTCTCCCCTCTTCTCTGTAAAAGAATCAATAAAATATATTAAACAAAACAAAACATAAAAAAGAACATCTTACTAAAAAAATAAATAAAAAATAAAATAAAATTGAGCTAATAAGACCTAATAAATAGGGTTGCTGTGTAGGTTCATTTGTAATGTAAAAGCTCTTGGCACTAAAACCCTACTGCGTATCAGCTTAAAAAAAATAAAAAATATATATATATTTTATTTCAGAGAGGAAGGGGGAGAGAAATAGAAACATCAATGACGGCCTGGCCAGCATGGCTCAGTGGTTGAGTGTTGACCTATAACCAGGAGGTCAGTTTAATTCTGATCAGGGCATAGACCTGGGTTGCAGGCTCAATCCCCAGTGTAGGGCGTGCAGGAGGCAGCCGAGCAATGTCTGTGTTTCTGTCTCTCTTTCTTTACCAGGTGCTGAGGAATGGGGAAGCTCAGTAATTTTCTAGGCATTTCACTTTGCCATTTAGACCCCTTATCGTTCTACTTCATCACTGATCTCTATCTCCACCTTTATCTCCCTGCTTCCCAAATGAATACTTTTCTCTTCTGAAGCACTAGGCACTTATTTTGTAACCCTCAGCCTCCTCCAGCCTGTTTTCCCTCCTTAAAAAAGTGGGGGAAATAGTCTCTACCTCAGCAGGGTGTATGAGGCCCAGGTGGGATCCTGGAGCGCTTATGTCAGGGTAAGGAAGGCAGTGGCTCTTTATTTCCCTGTTAAAGGGACAGCAGAGACTGTGCATCTTATCGAGTGTCTGTCTTCGTGTCACCTTCCACGGAAAAAGTCCTTCCTCTTCCAAGGCTCAGGAGTTCCTGGGTGCCTAGCTAGTTTCTTCCCACCCAGTAGGTTTAATCCCAGAAGGAGAGTGGCCCGGGGCTGGGGCACAGTGGGTGTTCAGTGCTGAGCAAGGACCTGGACCTTTTTGAGTGTTCAACCAGGCATGTGTGTAGATGGACATGGGCGATGAGGTGCATGTACTGGGACTGTGTGCATAGGTGGGTGATGTGTGTGTGTGTGTGTGTGTGTGTGTCTGTGTATGACAAAGGAGGGTATATGTGTAGGACCAGGAATGGATTTGTGACCATGTACCTGTGTAGGTTTTGATGAGCTTGTTTATGGGACATGCACTCTGTGCCAGGCATTGTGCCAAGCTTTGAACATTTTAAAAATATATGTATTTTATGGATTTTTTTACAGAGAGGAAGAGAGAGGGATAGAGAGTCAGAAACAGTGATGAGAGAGAATCATTGATCAGCTGCCTCTTGCACACCCCCAACTGGGGATGTGCCCGCAACCAAGGTACATGCCCTTGACTGGGATCGAACCTGGGACCTTTCAGTCCGCAGGCCGATGCTCTATCCACTGAGCCAAACCGGTTTCGGCAACTTTGAACATTTGGAGGTGAGCTAGACTGGTGGTGGACCCCTGTGGTGGAGCGGACTGTGCAGCCGCTCCTCCTGCCCTCGCTGTGGGAGGGGGTTCATGGTCATCCAGTGTGGCTGTCCAGGGCTGAAGGGGAACCCAGCTGGCTGGGAGCTCAGTTGTTCAGAGCGTCATTCCATAAGCCAAGATTCTGGGTTTGATTTCTAGTCAGGGCACATACAACAAGCAACCAATGAATGCATAAATATGTGGAATGACAAATCAGTGTTTCTCTTTCTCTCCCTTCCTGTCTCTTTCTTAAAAAAAAAAAAAAAAAAATTTAAAAGACTGAAAGAGTAGTCAGCATCATACCACACAATAACTAGGCCAAGCAAGTTCTCCAGGGAACCAGAGGAGATGGAAAAAAGCTCTTTTTTTTTTTTTTTTTGAGGGGGTGGGGAGAGGATTGATTTTTAAAATATATATATTTTATTGATATTTTACAGAGAGGAAGGGAGAGAGATAGAGAGCCAGAAACGTCGATGAGAGAGAAACATCGACCAGCTGCCTCCTGCACAACCCCTACCGGGGATGTGCCCGCAACCAATGTACATGCCCTTGACCGGAATCGAACCCGGGACCTTTCAGTCCACAGACCGACGCTCTACCACTGAGCCAAACCGACCTCGGCGAGGATTGATGTTTGATGCTTTAAAAAATGGTATAGTAGTCATCATAGAAAAACAGACTTTTGTTGGGCTTTAATACTTTGTTATTTTTTCCCTTATTTTTTATTGAGGTTGGCACACATTGTGTGCATGTCTGTAAGCATACAGTCTGATGAACATCAGCACACACCCATGTATACACCACCCAGATCAAGATGTAGAGCTCTACCAGCAGCCCAGAGCTTTCCTGGAAATTGCTACCTCCCAGTCAGATTATTTTTATGAAGGTAACACATGCCCATGCTACAACTTTCTAAAAGGTATAAGGGAGATTGAAAACCGGTTTGGCTCAGTAGATAGAGCATTAGCCTACGTACTGAAGGGTCCCAGGTTCGACTCCAGTCAAGGGCATGTACCTTGGTTGCGGGCACATCCCCAGTGGGGGGGGAGGGGTGCTGGAGGCAGCTAATAGGTGTTTCTAGCTCTCTATCCCTCTTCCTTCCTCTCTGTAAAATATCAATAAAATATATATATATATATATATTTTTTTAAAATATATTTTATTGATATTTTGCAGAGAGAGGAAGGGAGAGAGATAGAGAGCTAGAAACATCGATGAGAGAGAAACATCGACCAGCTGCCTCTTGCACACCCCCTACCGGGGATGTGCCTGCAACCAAGGTACATGCCCTTGACCGGAATCGAACCCGGGACTTTTCAGTCCACAGACCGACGCTCTACCACTGAGCCAAACCGGTTTCGGCAATAAAATATATTTTTAAAATAATAAAAAAAATAAAAGGTATAAGGGAGAAGTCAACGTCCCTCCATTGCTCCCCTCCAGCCACCAAGACTCCCACCCCCACCCCCGGCTAGGGGAAGCCACCAATCTGAGTTTCTTTCTTTCTTTCTTTTTTTTTTTTTTTTAATATATTTTATTGATATTTTACAGAGAGGAAGGGAGAGAGAGAGAGAGAGCTAGAAACGCCGATGTCTTAGAGAGAAACACCGACCAGCTGCCTCTTGCACACCCCCTACCGGGGATGTGCCCGCAACCAATGTACATGCCCTTGACCGGAATCGAACCTGGGACCTTTCAGTCCACAGACCGACGCTCTACCACTGAGCCAAACCGGTTCGGCTCTTTCTTTCTTTTTTAAAAATAAATATTTATTGTTCATATTATTACAAATGTTCCTCATTTTTCCCCCTCCATTGCTCCCCTCCACCAGGTTCCCATCCCTCTCTCTGCCCTTTCCCCATCCCCCATTGTCCTCATCCATAGGTGCACAGTTTTAAGTTCAGTCTCTTCCCGCACCCCCCACTCCCCTTTTCCCCAGGAATCGTCAGTCCACTCCCCTTCCATACCTCTGAGTCTATTATATTCACCAGTTAATATTGTTCATCATGTTTTTTAATTCCCTTGGTTTTTAGATTCACTTGTTGATAGTTACGTATTTATTGTTCATAATTTTTATCTTTATTTTCTTCCTCTTCCTAAAGAACCCCCCCGCCCCCTTTCAACAATTCATATAATTCTGGTTTGGTGGTATTGAACTCCTTTAGCTTTTTTAAATTTTTTTATTAGTGAGCTCTTTATCTGGCCTTCGATTCTGAGTGATAACTTTGCTGGGTAGAGTATTTTTGGCTGTAGGTTCTTGTTATTCATCACCTTGAATATTTCTTGCCATTCCTGTCTGGCCTGCATGGTTTCTGTTGAGAAATCAGGTGACAATCGTATGGGTGCTCCTTTTTAGGTAACTACCTGCTTTTCTCTTGCTCCTTTTAATATTATCTCTTTGTATTTTGCTCTTGGAATTTTAATTATGATGTGTCTTGGTGTGGTCCTCTTTGGATTCCTTTTGTTTGGAGTTCTCTGCACTTCCTGGACTTGTAAGTCTATTTCTTTCCCCAGGTGGGGGAAGTTTTCTGTCACTATTTCTTTCAATATGTTTTCAGTATCTTGCTCTCTGTCATCTTCTGGGACCCCCATAATTCTGATGTTGGTTCGCTTGAAGTTGTCCCAGAGTTTTGTTACACTATCTTCAACTTTCTGGATTCTCTTGTCTTATTGCTTCTGCGGAGGAATATCCTCTGGCTCTTTGTGTTCCAAATCTTTGACTTGATTCTTGTAATCTTCCATTCTGTTTTTAGGACTCTGTATAATATTTTTTATTTCAGACAATGTATTCTTTATTTCTAGTTGATCATTTATTATTTCTAGTTGATCTCTTTTCATATCCTCATAGGTGTTGTTTATTTTATCGGCTTTTTCTAGGAAATTCTTAAACAACCTTATAAGCATGGTTTTGAACTCTATATCTAGTCGCTTTTGTCCTCCATTTCTTTCGTTTGTGGTCTGTTTCCTTGTCTCAGCATTTTTGCCGCTTCCCTGAGTGGGTAGGGTGGCTTTGTGTGTTAAGGTGTCCTATATGGTTCAGTGAGTCAGCCTCCCAGTTATCTGAGGTGGACACTCTTGGTGCACTCCTTTGTGGACTGTGTGTACAGCCTTATTGTAGTTAAGTCTTTTTTAAAAATATTTTTTATTGATATTTTACAGAGAGGAAGGGAGAGAGCTAGAAACATCGATGAGAGAGAAGCATCCACCAGCTGCCTCTTGCACACCCCCTACTGGGGATGTGCCCACAGCCAAGGTAAATGCCCTTGGCCGGAATCGAACCTGGGACCCTTCAGTCTGCAGACTGACCACTGAGCCAAACTGGTTTCGGCTGTAGTTAAGTCTTGATTGTTGTTGTTATCATTAGGAGGAACTGACCTCCAGGCCAATTGGCTGTGAGGATCAGCTGTGTCTATGCCAGGAGACAGCCTTATTCGACTAGACTTGGAAAACTGCAAAAGCCTCTGTGCTCAGCTTAGATGGGGCTAAGTTTCAGGGTGGAGCCTACAGCCTTGGCTTTCCGTTAGCCCCATCCTATGAGGTTCCTGAGTCTCAGTGTTCCTCAGTGTCCTTTGGTACTCGCTGCAAGCACCTCTGAGAGAAAGGTGCCCTAGAGTTTCGCCCGCTACCAGACAGTCTAGTCTCTCTCCCAATGAGCCCGGAACTGGGGTTCAGTGCAGTTGGAAGTGGGGTTAAGAGCAGTCTGGAGCTTATGTCTCCTTCCTGCTAGGGCAGTCCAGTGGCTCAATCAACAGTCTGTCCTCGGGGTGCAATGTGTGCGACTCTGAGGCTCTGCCTTTCACTGCTCCCCTGAGCTTCTGCCTTACAGCCCAGATTCCATCTGTATGAGCTTGGGACCCCAGGGTCTTGCCCAGAACTGGGGTTCAACGTCCGGAGCTTTTATCTCCTTCCTGCTAGGGAACGCCAGCCAGGCACTCAGCCGTCCCTTCTCTCCCCACGCACACACCATGTCTCCGTACCTTAGGCTTTTATAGCTCCTCTGATTTTCCTTCTGGTTTTCTCTTTCCTTCTCGTTGTAGAATTTCCAGTCAGTCAACTTTCCTGTAGTTCTGGATAATGTCCACTTTATATTTTAGTTGTATTTTTTGAAATTGTTGTGTGAGGCTGCAGTTAGGCAGCCTTTGGTTTACCTATGCCGCCATCTTGGTTTCTCCAATCTGAGTTTCTTGTCTATTCTTTGTTGGGCTTCTTTCCTCTCACATTGGTTGGGTGGTGTTTGTGTGGAATCACACATAGAGAGCACCATACACATTTAGTGTTTAGGGCCTCTCAAGGTCAACCGGCCCTGAGAATATCCACCATGGCAGGGACCTTGACCCCAGACAGGCCTTGGTCGGAGTCCTGAGCTCTGGCTGATTGAGACCAGACCCACTCGGCAAGAAGTTAAAGCACAGACATAGGGTGGTTGGCCAAAGGGGTCTGTCAACTCCATCCCTACCTGCCTGCTTGACCCCCACTCCCTCTCTCCTTCCCCCCCATTCTGTTCCAGGGCTCCAAAATCAATATATTTTATTGATTTTTTTACAGAGAGGAAGGGAGAGAGATAGTTAGAAACATCGATGAGAGAGAGAGTCATCGATCAGCTGCCTCTTGCACACCCCCCACTGGGGATGTGCCCGCAACCAAGGTACATGCCCTTGATGGGAATCGAACTCGAGACCTTTCAGTCCGCAGGCCGACGCTCTATCCACTGAGACAAACCGGTTTCGGCCACCGTGACCATTGTTAGCTCGGCACAGGGAAGGCAGAGTGGAAGCAGCTGGGAGGAGGAGGAGATGGCGTGTGACCGTGGGTTCCCATGTACAAAGCATGACCTTCTCCTGGAGGGTGCAAGGCGTCCATGTGTCCTTATGTGTGGAATGCCGTGCTCCGGAGGCCTTTGATGGCAGCAGGCATGTGGAAAGTGGGCCCTAACCCCACCCCCACTGCCACCGGCTCTGCTAAAATGAGAAGTACAGTGAGTTCCCCCAATGGGGCCTCGCCCCTTCCTGTCCCCGCCCTGCAGGCAGCCCTAGGCCATTGGAGTGGCAGCCCCAGAGCCGGGACGGCGGGCAGGGGCGGCGGCGAGGCGGCCTGGTGCTGAGGGCCGCATCTGAGGCTTCGCCCTAGCGGTCTCCGCTTGCCCGGACTCCCCGGCGGCACCACCTCGTTCCCTGCGCCCGCTTCCTCTTGGGGAGCCCCCAGGATGGTGAGGTAAGGGCCTGGGACCCGCGGTAGGCAGGAGGCGCGGGAGCCCCGGAGCCCGTGCGGCCTCCCCTCACCGCCCTCCCGGGCCTCCCAGGTGGTTTCACCGAGACCTCAGTGGGCTGGATGCAGAGACCCTGCTCAAGGGCCGAGGTGTCCATGGGAGTTTCCTGGCTCGGCCCAGTCGCAAGAACCAGGGCGACTTCTCCCTTTCTGTCAGGTAGGTGGCCCTCAGCTCCGCCAGTTCATTCCTGACTCCCTCTTGGTGGGGCCCAGCCCCCCAGCCCCCCAGCCCTGCGTGTCCCTCTCCTTGTCCGTGTCCACCCCAGCCGGTGTGTGTCCCGTTCTTAGGACCTCAGCCTATCCCCCCCGCCCCCCCAGCCCCACCTCCCCTCCTGCACCCACCGGCCTCACTGCCTGGTGTCCTGCAGGGTCGGGGATCAGGTGACCCACATTCGGATCCAGAACTCGGGGGATTTCTACGACCTGTATGGAGGGGAGAAGTTTGCGACACTCACGGAGCTGGTGGAGTACTACACGCAGCAGCACGGCGTCTTACAGGACCGCGATGGCACCATCATCCACCTCAAGTACCCGCTCAACTGCTCGGACCCTACCAGCGAGAGGTGAGGGGCTTTGCTTCCGCCCCTGGCTGGCGGTGTCTTCCCCATCCCGGCTGCCCACCGGGGCTCCGTGGCCCCCTTTCTTCCGTGTGACCCCACGGCTGTGTCTCCGGGGTTGACCTCCCACCCCTTTCCACCTGCCCCCGAGGAAGTGAGCGGTCGCCTCACCCTTCAGGGTCCCTGTGGACTGGCCGCCCAGGCCGCCCCGGTGACAGAGAGCCCACTCCTTGTGGCCAGTCTTGTTGTTAGAAAGCTCTTCTTCCTTCTCTGGAACCGAATCCGACTTCCTGTAACCATATTCCCTCCTTCTGGACAGGTCCACACAGTGAGAGGTGGAGAAGAAGCAGGGATAAGGGTCTGTGAGGACCTCAGCAGACCAGCGGGAGTGGGGGCTGGGAGGGCATCACTGTGTGATGCGGTCACGTGTGCAAGGGCCCAGGACTGGACCCAGGGCAATACCACCCAAGCCATTGTCCCTTCCATCCCTTTGGCTCCAAAGAGGCGGCTGCGGAGCCGGGCTGGCCACTCTCCAGGTGGACGCCCTAGAGCTTTGGGTGAGAGGTGGAGACCCCTGAACGCTCAGTATCACAGGAGGTTCATTTTATTTTATTTTTTTATTTTTTTTTTAACATTTGTTCTTTTATTTATTTATTTATTTATTTATTAATTATACTTTATTGATTTACATAGAGAGGAATTGAGAGGGATAGAGAGTTAGAAACGTCAATGAGAGAGAAACATCGACCAGCTGCCTCTTGTACACCCCCTATCGGGGATGTGCCCGCAACCAAGGTACATGCCCTTGACCGGAATCGAACCTGGGACCTTTCAGTCCGCAGGCCGACGCTCTACCACTGAGCCAAACCGGTTTCAGCAGGAGGTTCATTTTGGCAGCCACGTCTCAATGACAGCTCCTGTTAAGGCGAAGGGTGTTTCTTCTCTCTTCCCTCCACTCCCTCCCCCCCCCCCACCCCGCCACCCCTGCCCCCGTACTCCTGTGTCCAAGCCAACTTGCCCTCGTACTGTGTTTGTGTCTTGATCGTTGACATGATTCTGAACCTTGATTCTGTCCATTTTCCAGTGCTTCTGAGATGCATGCCTCCCACCTTGCACCAGTATGTTTGTGCAAAGTGACTGATTAGGACTTAGACGTGGCTGAGGTGAGGTGAAGGCCGCACGCCCGGCCATGGCTCTCTCTCTCCGGTCCCCACGAAGCCACCGGTCGCTTCCTTTGAAGCCATGCCTTCTAGGAGTGACGCCCCACCACCGATGACCTCGTGCTTTCTCACCCCTTTCCCAGGTCCCGTCGGTCACGTGCCTGGGGATTTGCCACCCAAGACCCGCTGGACGCGTGTCCTCTCTCGGCCCTTGCCCACAGCCAGGCCCTTGCAGGGGGAGAACGGGGTTCCCAGGCCTGAGGGAAGCAGTAGGCCGGGCACCGAGCTGGGAGAGGGAGGGACGGAGGGGCTGAGCAGACCCCGGGAGGGGGGGAGGAGGCTGAGGGAGGCCTGGACTCACATCGCTGAGGAGAAACAGGGGGAGACTAGAGCTGGGGCTAGGGGTGGTCAAGACCAGGGGAGCTGACTCGAAGAGGCCCTTTTGGTTACTTACGCCTCGACGCTCTGGCTCACCCCTGACCCGGGAAGTGTGTGTGGGAGGCTTTCTCCGGACCTCTGTGTCCCTGCAGCCTCTGCCGCCGCCCCTCCCCTCCCCAGGAATTTGCATTTGTCCCCTTGATGGCTAGCTCTGCGCCTGTGGTCAGCCTGACATTTGCATGGAAACTTCCTCATCCTGGGGCCTGGGGGAAGAGGGTCAGCCCCCTCCTCATTGCCCCGGGGCTCTGGCCTGTCCCCCCGAGTAGCCCGGATGGGGGGTGGGGGGCAGGGGGCCCCTGGATAGGCCAGGAGACTCTGAAGGCCTCTGCGCTGTGGTCGTCTCTGGGCCAGAGCGAGATGCCCTCTTCCCCACCCCCCGTCCTTGCGGTTGGAAAATGCCCCCCCCTCCCGAGGTCCCTGGGCTGAGGAAACCTCACAACCTCACTTCTCACTCTCTCCCCAGAAGGAGTTTTGTGTTTTTTCCATCACGTGGTTTCCTGTGGGGCTGGGCATCGCGGGGCTACAGTTTCCTCCTGGGAAGGGGGTGTGCTTCGGGGAAAGGTCCTAGTTCTGCTTTCTGCCCCCTTTGAGCCCCTCGGAGCCCCGGCCTCCTCGTCGATGGCATCATCCTGGGCACCTCAGAGCCCCCCAAACTGCTCTCCCCCCTGGTTGTCCGCCTCCCGGCCTCCCTGAGAGGCTCTTCCCACCAGGCCTCCCGGGGACTTCCGCCTCTCCCACCTCGGCTCTCCGTGGTTTGACCTTCGCCTGCCTTCCTCTGGCCGCCATCCTCTTTCCCCGTCTTTCAGGGGGACCCTTCCTGGGGGTCTCCCCTCCAAGTGTTCTGGGCAGGGCCTGCCTTTCTGCCTTTGTCTCAAGCTTCCAGCGGTGGGCCTGATTGGCACTCCTGAGGTTTGCTTTTTCTTCTTCTTTAAAAAAAAAAAATATTTTATTGATTTTTTACAAAGAGGAAGCGAGAGAAATAGTTAGAAACATAGATGAGAGAGAAACATCGATCAGCTGCCTCTTGCACATCCCCCCCAAGGTACATGCCCTTGACCAGAATCGAACCTGGGACCCTTCATTCCGCAGGCTGACTCTCAATCCACTGAGCCAAACTGGTTTTGGCATGGGGTTTGCTTCTTCTTCTTTTTTTAAAAATATATTTTATTGATTTTTTACAGCGAGGAAGGGAGAGGGACAGAGAGCTAGAAACATCGATGAGAGAGAGACATCAACCAGCTGCCTCCTGCACACCCCCCACCGGGGATGTGCCTACAGCCTCAGTACATGCCCTTGGCCGGAATCGAACCTGGGACCCTTCAGTCCGCAGGCCGCCGCTCTATCCACTGAGCCAAACCGGTTTTGGCATGGGGTTTGCTTCTTATCAGCAAGGGCCTTGGGCCAGGGTGCAATCGACAGCCTCAGTTTCCTCATCTGTAAAATGGGCACGGCACCTGCCTCTCTGTGTTTTGTGAGCTACAGACCTACGTATGGTGGCGGGTTTGGAACCTTCTAGCACGGTGCCTGGCACATCCGGGGCGCCGTTTCCCTGTCCCTCCCCGTGAGCCTCTCCGCTCAGGGCTGCCCCTCGGCCCAGGACTCACCTTCCCCGATGCCGCCTTTTCTAGGTGGTACCATGGCCACATGTCGGGGGGGCAGGCGGAGACGCTGCTGCAGGCCAAGGGGGAGCCCTGGACATTCCTCGTGCGGGAGAGCCTCAGCCAGCCGGGGGATTTCGTGCTGTCCGTGCTCAACGACCAGCCCAAAGCCGGCCCCGGCTCCCCGCTCAGAGTCACCCACATCAAGGTCATGTGCGAGGTGAGGCGGCCCGGCCGGGGGGGGGCTTCTTGCTGGGGCTCCCTCCCGTCCGCGGAGGCGGCAGCGTGGGCGGAGGGGGGTCAGCCAGGCTTCCGGCCAGGCTGGGGTGGAGGGAGACAGGGAGGCCTGGGCCTGCGGGTGGCCTGACCGGCGGTCCCCCAGGGCGGACGCTACACGGTGGGTGGTTCGGAGACCTTCGACAGCCTCACGGACCTGGTGGAACATTTCAAGAAGACGGGGATCGAGGAGGCCTCAGGCGCCTTCGTCTACCTGCGGCAGGTGAGGGTGGGTCTGGCTGCCCCCCCCACCCCCCTGTGCTGTCCGCAGCCCCCCCCACCTCTGAGCCCTGGAAGGTGCTGACCTCCCGCCCCCCCCCCCCCCCCCCCAGCCGTACTACGCCACGCGGGTGAACGCGGCCGACATTGAGAACCGGGTCTTGGAACTGAACAAGAAGCAGCAGTCGGAGAACACGGCCAAGGCCGGATTCTGGGAGGAGTTCGAGGTGCGGGATGGGGACCGTGAGGGTGGCCGGCGTGGGGTGCCAGGCAGACCTCTCTCTCTCTCTCTCTCTCTCTCTCTCTCTCTCTCTCTCCATACCTGATTCTGACCTGCCCCCTGCTGCCCTCCATCGCCCTCTCGCCCTCAGAGCCTGCAGAAGCAGGAGGTGAAGAACCTGCACGAGCGGCTGGAGGGGCAGCGGCCAGAGAACAAGAGCAAGAACCGTTACAAGAACATTCTCCCATGTGAGCACCCCATGGCCTCCATCCCCCCCCATGGCCTCCATCCCTCCCCATGGCCTCCATCCCTCCCCCCTCCCCATGGCCTCCATCCCCCCCCATGGCCTCCATCCCTCCCCATGGCCTCCATCCCTCCCCCCTCCCCATGGCCTCCATCCCTCCCCATGGCCTCCATCCCTCCCCATGGACTCCCCCCCTCCCCATGGCCTCCATCCCTCCCCATGGCCTCCATCCCTCCCCATGGCCTCCATCCCTCCCCCCTCCCCATGGCCTCCATCCCTCCCCCTGGCCTCCATCCCTCCCCATGGCCTCCATCCCTCCCCATGGCCTCCATCCCTCCCCATGGCCTCCATCCCTCCCCTCCCCATGGCCTCCATCCCTCCCCATGGCCTCCATCCCTCCCCTCCCCCTGGCCTCCACCCCCCTATGGCCTCCATTCCTCCCCCTCCCAAGCAGCATCCACCCAGGAGATTCTCCTTCCCTCAGCCAACCTCCCCCATCTCCTAGGGTCCCTGCTCAGGGAGGACGCACCTCCCACCCACACAACAGAACCTCCCCTCCTTCAAAAAGCCTCTAATCCTCCAAGCCTCCCACCCCTACCCCCCTCTCTCACTCTCCTTCCTTTGAAACCTCCACTCCCACGCATGCAGCTGCCCCGCCCGCCCTCAGGGCCCCGAGGTCTAGAGCCTCGTGGCTTCTCCGACAAGATCGGCCTCTGAGCTGAGGAGGGTCCGATGCGGGGGCTGGTGGGTTCCTCTGACCCAGGCCCTTCCTGCTTCCGCTCTGCCCCCCTCAGTCCTCTGAGCTGAGGAGGGTCCGATGCGGGGGCTGGTGGGCTCCTCTGACCCAGGCCCTTCCTGCTTCCGCTCTGCCCCCCCCCCCCCCAGTCGACCACAGCCGGGTGATCCTGCAGGGGCGCGACAGTAACATCCCCGGGTCCGACTACATCAACGCCAACTACATCAAGGTCTGTGTCGCCCGCCAGCCCCCCGGGAGGGGGGGCTAGGCCTGGGGGCTCCCCCCCTCAGGGAGGCACCGGCCCCGGAGACACGTGGGCAAGGGCAGAGCTGACGACGCACGTGGGTGAGGGCGGCGGGGCGAAGGGCGTCCCCGGCCCAGAGGCTCACGGTCCGGTGTGCGTCTCTCTGCCCGGCACCCAGAACCAGCTGCTAGGCCCCGACGAGAACTCTAAGACCTACATCGCCAGCCAGGGCTGCCTGGACGCCACCGTCAACGACTTCTGGCAGATGGCGTGGCAGGAGAACAGCCGCGTCATCGTCATGACCACCCGCGAAGTGGAGAAAGGCCGGGTAGGGCCGAGCCCCCGCTCCCCCGGGTCCCCACGTCCCTCCCCGGTACTCGCTGTCCGCCCCCGGTAAACCCAAGAGTGCCGGGGCAGAAAGGCACCTCGGAGGGCCAGGGCCCAACCCTTGTTGGGAAACTGAGGCACGGAGACAAAGTCTGGGGTGCACCCTGACCCCCCAGATCTCTGCTTCCAGCCATGGGCTCTCCTGACCTCCAGACACAGGTTTTATTTATTTACTTTTTAAAATAGGTTTTCTATTGATTTCGGAGAGGATGAAAGAGGGAGAGAGATAGAAACATCCAGGATGAGCCGAAACCGGTTTGGCTCAGTGGATAGAGCGTCGGCCTGCGGACTGAAAGGTCCCGGGTTCGATTCCGATCAAGGGCATGTACCTTGGTTGCGGGCACATCCCCAGTAGGGGGTGTGCAGGAGGCAGCTGACCGATGGTTCTCTCTCATCGATGTTTCTAACTCTCTATCCCTCTCCCTTCCTCTCTGTAAAATAATCAATAAAAAATATATTAAAAAAAAAAAAAAAAAGAAAGAAAGAAGCATCCAGGATGAGAGAGAAAGGTCGGCTGCCTCCTGCATGCCTCCGCTGGGGATGAGCCTGCAGCCCAGCATGTGCCCTGATGGGGATCTGAGCTGCCACCTCCTGGCTCACAGGTTAAACCTCAACCACTGAGCCACGCTGGCCAGGCCAGGCACAGGTTTTAAATGGGCCTTCTGCCTTCTTAACGTGTCCAGAAGCAAACCTTCCGCCTGCCCCTCCCCCTCTGGCCCCCATCCAGGCAAGAGCCCCTCTTGTGGCCTCTGCCTCTAAGTCTCTCTGGAATCCGCCCCTCCCTCCCTCTCACCTGCACAGAGCCTGTCCTGGAGCCAGGGATCCCGTCCAGATCGGGATGGTCGCCTTCAGGACGGTCTGTCTCACTCTCAGGCAGTCAGGGCCTGGCGGCTTCTCCCTGACACCCGCCGCCGCCTGCAATGGGCCGGGCCCCGTCAGGTTTCTGAGCCTTTGCACAAGCTCATTTGCTGCTAGGAAGCGGCTTCCTCTCTCCACACTATCTCTGCCTGACAGACTCCTCGTGGGTGAGGACCCAGTCCAAACGCTGCCTCCTCCGTGAAGCCGTCTCTGATTTCCTCCTTAGCGTGGGGGGAGAATCCCCCTCCACCTCGCTCCATGTTTCCCCGTCCACCTGTCTCTGTGAGCTCCCCGAGGCCCGCGGTGCAGACTGCATCTCTCTCTTTTTTTTTAAATTTCTTTATTGATTAAGGTATCACCTATTTGTCCTCAACCCCCATTCCAGTCCCCACCCCACCCCCACCCCCCTATTGTCTTTGACCGCTGGCTAGGCTCATATGTGTGCACACAAGTCCTTTGGTTGATCTCTCCCTTCTATCCCCACCCTCCCTCTGAGGTCCAACAGTCTGACCCATGACTCCTTATCTCTGGGTCTGTTCTTGTTCCTCAGTCTATGCTGTTCGCCATTTCCCCTAGATGAGTGAGATCATGTCCTGCTGGAAATATACTTATAAGAATCCAGAGTGAGACAAGCAATCATCGTTATGCTGAAAGGCATATGAAGCAGTCTGTAGTGAGCTTCTTTCTGGGCCACCAGTTCTTTTCAGACTGCATCCTATTGGCATTTTTTTTTAAAATTATATTTTATTGATATTTTACAGAGAGGAAGGGAGAGAGATAGAGTTAGAAACATCGATGAGAGAGAAACATCGACCAGCTGCCTCTTGCACACCCCCCACTGGGGATGTGCCCGCAACCAATGTACATGCCCCTGACCGGAATCGAATCCGGGACCCTTCAGTCCGCAGACCGACGCTCTACCACTGAGCCAAACCGGTTTCGGCCTTATTGGCATTTGTAACGCCTGCCTGGCCCGCACCGCGGATGTGTACTGAAGGACCTGTCGGGCAGGACTCAGCGCCGGATCCTAAGGCTCTGACTCTTGGCCAGAGGTCGGCAAACTCACTGGTCAACAGAGCCAAACATCAACAGTGCAACGATTGAAATTTCTTTTGAGAGCCACATTTTTTAAACTTAAACTTCTTCTAACGCCCCTTCTTCAAAATAGACTCTCCCAGGCCGTGGTATTTTGTGGAAGAGCCACACTCAAGGGGCCAAAGAGCCGCCTGTGGCCAGGGCTCTAAGCGAGGTTGACTGGGCCGGCACCGGGACCCCGAGCAGGGCCTGGAGCGCCGTGTGGTGCTCCTCACACTCCGCCTCCGCCTTCCCTTCCAGAACAAATGTGTCCCCTACTGGCCGGAGGTGGGCACCCAGCGTGTGTACGGGTCCTACACGGTGACCAACTGTGGGGAGCATGACACCGCTGAGTACAAACTCCGCACCTTACAGATCTCCCCACTGGACAACGTGAGTGCCCCCCGCCTTTTCCTTGCCGCCCCCCGGGCCTCCTTGTCTGCTTGGGAGGGGGAGAGAGCCGGGGCCGGGAGCAGGGGCCGCTGACTCTGTGCGCTGGGCCCAGGAGAACCTGGTGCGGGACATCTGGCACTACCAGTACCTGAGCTGGCCCGACCACGGGGTCCCGAGCGAGCCCGGGGGCGTCCTCAGCTTCCTGGACCAGATCAACCAGCAGCAGGAGAGGCTGCCTCACGCGGGGCCCATCATCGTGCACTGCAGGTGAGCGAGAGGACAGCCCCGCTGGCGGCGGCTGGCGGGTACATGCTGGCTGGTACGTGCCACCCAGGCCCTCGCACCGCGGTAAGCAGTGTGCGGACGGCTGCAGGTCCCTGGGCGGGACTTAGCTTGCACCGACCCCCCTGTCGGACCCTGTGCCGGGGAGTGGCTTTCTCAGAGCCTCCTGGGTGTATGTACCATTCTCTCCCACTCTCCCGAAGGCAGATGAGGACACAGGCCCAGCCCCTTGGCAGCTCACCCTGGCCAGGGCAGAGCCTAGACTGGCACTCACCAGAGCCCTCGGTCCCCGTCACGGTTTTTCTGGCATTGGCCCATTCAGCCTGTTTCTTCTTCTTCTTCTTCTTCTTCTTCTTCTTCTTCTTCTTCTTCTTCTTCTTCTTCTTCTTCTTCTTCTTTAATGTATTTCATTGATATTTTACAAAGAGGAAGGGAAAGAGATAGAGAGCTAGAAATGTCGATGAGAGAGAAACATCGACCAGCTGCCTCTTGCACACCCCCTACCGGGGATGTGCCTGCAACCAATGTACATGCCCTTGGCCGGAATTGAACCCGGGACCTTTCAGTTCGCAGACCGACGCTCTACCACTGAGCCAAACTGGTTTCGGCCTTCTTCTCCTTCTCCTTCTCCTTCTCCTTCTCCTTCTCCTTCTTCTCCTTCTTCTTCTTCTTCAAATATATTTTATTGATTTTTTTTACAGAGAGGAAGAGAGAGGGACAGAGAGTTAGAAACATCAATCAGCTGCCTCCTGCACATCCCCGCTGGGGATGTGCCCGAAACCAAGGTACATGCCCTTGACCAGAATCGAACCCGGGACCTTTCAGTCCACAGGCCAACGCTCTATCCACTGAGCCAAACCGGTTCCGGCACAGCCCCGTTTCTTCTTGGCACCAACACCCTCCATGGGGGGCAGTGTGTCTCCCCATCGCTTCTCTTTTTCCACCTGCAGCTCTGCAAGTCGGCGGGGGGTCAGGGGTGGGAGCCGGGGTTCTTCCTGGCTGCTCCCACTCTCCCCTCCCAGCCAGTGTCCCCAGCTTGGCCCCAGAGTGCGTAGGGACGGAGATGTTAGGAGGGGCACACGTACGGCTAGCTCCCGGGGAGACCCTCGTGTTCAGGATCAGGAGAGCCCATTCCTGTGGGAGGCGGGGTCCAGCCTGAGGGTGGAGTCCTGGAGGGAGGCTGTCCCAGCCAGCCTGGCCCGCGGAGGGTTCAGTGGGCACAGGGTCCACGGAGGGGGCAGTGGGCACGGGGTCCAGGGCGGCTGGTTTAAATTCCAGCTCCTCTACTCACTGGCTGGGTGACCTGAGACACATTGCTTCACTTCCGCGACCCTCAGATTCTTGACTGTAAAGTCAGGATCTCACAGGGCTGTGGGCTGGGGATTCAGTGAGAACCTATCACTGTGTCTGGAACAGCCATGGGCAAACTACGGCCCGCGGGTTGGATCCGGCCCGTTCTTGGAGCCGAAAGAGCGGAGGGTTCTCTTGCTCTCCCCTCCACTCCTTCACCAGCAGCCCAACATGAGAGTGCCAGCATGGTCAGGCTGCTTCTGTTCCGGCCCTCCGGTCCAGTGTAAGAACCCATTGTGGCCCTCGAGTCAAAACGTTTGCCCACCCCTGGTCTGGAATATATAGTAAACACTCAAGAAATGGGAGCTAAAAAAAAAAAAAAAAAAAAAAAAAGTTGAAACCGGTTTGGCTCAGTGGTAGAGCGTCGGTCTGCGGACTGAAGGGTCCCGGGTTCGATTCCGGTCAAGGGCATGTGCATTGGTTGCGGGCACATCCCCAGTGGGGGGTGTGCAGGAGGCGACTGGTCGATGTTTCTCTCTCATCGACGTTTCTAGCTCTCTATCTCTCTCCCTTCCTCTCTGTAAAATATCAATAAAATATATTAAAAAGAAAAAAAAAAAGAAATGGGAGCTGTCCGGATCGAGGGAGGAGAAGCCTGCTCTGTGCTCTCTCGCGGCTTCCTGTGAGTGGGGCCCGAGGGCCAGACTCCTGCCCGGCAGCTGCGTTCCCTGGGCAGGGTTTGGCAGGCCTGGATCTGGAGGTGCCCCCGCCCCCATGCTCTGCTTCCAGGGGCTGCTCTGCACCCATCACCAGGAACGACCCTCCCGCCTTCTCTCCGCCGTCTCTCTCCCTCCCCTCCCCCCAATTCTTGAAATCCCCACGGTCTTTATTTAGACCGTACAGGAAGGAAGTGGGTGAAGGGGGTTTATTTTTTGACAATCTGGGTTTGAAATTAGCGAGGCTCAGGGCACCCGCCTGGCAGGCCCGGTGAGGGGCAGGACCAGGGACGCCGCCCAGGGTGGAAGCAGAAGCCGGGGTGGGGGCGGGGGCGGGGCGCGGACGGAGCTTCCTGCTGCCCTGCTCCTTCGCGTCTCCCCTGCGCCCTGCACCCCCTGTCTGAGGGCTGCTCCTTTCCTGCCGGCCGCTCTGAAGAAAAAGGGGAAATGAAGCCCCGAAGGAAGAGGCTCCAAATATAACTTGTGAAGGGAGAAGGGGAAGGCCTCGCTCGGGCCGAGGGTTTGGGACAAGGTCAGGGGAGTGGGCAGGTCGGCGGTGGGACCCGGGATCTTGGATCTTCTGGCCAGAAATGAGTCAAGGCAGCCGAAACCGGTTTGGCTCAGTGGATAGAGCATCGGTCTGCGGACTGAAGGGCCCCGGGTTCGATTCCGGTCGGGGGCATGTACCTTGGTTGCGGGCACGTCCCCATGGGGGGTGTGCAGGAGGCGGCTGATCGGTGATTCTCTGTCATCGATGTTTCTAACTCTCTATCCCTCTCTCTCTTCCTTTCTGTAAAAAATCAATAAAAAAAAAAAGAAATGAGTCAAGGCAGGGGGCGGGGGAGGTGGGAGGAGAGGGGGTGGCTGGCACCGAGCTCTGGGCCCTTTCTGGGGAGGCGTGGCCCTGGCCCCTGAGGGCGCCCCTTCTCTCCCCAGCGCGGGCATCGGGCGCACGGGCACCATCATCGTCATCGACATGCTCATGGAGAGCATCACCACCAAAGGTGAGGGGCCTCGGGGGCCTCGGAGGGGACCGGGGGGGCTGGGGGCGGGGCGAGCAGCTCCCCAGTGTCCGCCTCCACCGGGCCTGAGGTCCCCGCCCTCCCTGCTCAGGCCTGGACTGTGACATTGACATCCAGAAGACCATCCAGATGGTGCGGGCCCAGCGCTCGGGCATGGTGCAGACCGAGGCTCAGTACAAGTTCATCTACGTGGCCATCGCCCAGTTCATCGAAACCACCAAGAAGAAGCTCGAGGTCATGCAGGTGCGTGCCGGGCAGGGCCTGGTGCTGGTGGTGGTGGTGGTGGTGGTGGTGTGGGCGGCTCGGAGGGCCGTGGGCATGACCTGGTTCTGCTGAGACCGCGGCCCTCCCCCCACCCTTCTGCCTACAGTCCCACAAGGGCCAGGAGTCCGAGTACGGGAACATCTCCTACCCGCCGGCCTTGAAGAACACCCACGCCCAGGCCTTCCGGACCTCCTCCAAGTGAGCGGCCACTCCCTGCCGGCCGGCCACCCCCAGCGCCCTCCCCGGCTTGACCCCCCCCTTCCCAGAGTGCACAGCGCTGCTGCTGAGGAGACCTGGGTTCAAGTTCAAGCTTGCTTCTCACTACCTGTGCTTCATGGTTCCCACGGGCTTTCTGCGTGGGGCCTGTGCTAGGTGCGGGTAGTGTGCTAGTGCAGTGGTCGGCACACTGCGGCTCTCGAGCCACATGCTGTTCTTTGGTCCCTTGAGTTTTTAGCAAAGGCCAGCTTAGGAGTGCCCCAATTAAGTTACTAACAATTTGCCGAAACCGGTTTGGCTCAGTGGATAGAGCCTTGGCCTGTGGACTGAAGGGTCCCGGGTTCGGTTCCGGTCAAGGGCATGTACCCTGGTTTCGGGCACATCCCCGGTGGGGGGTGTGCAGGAGGCGGCTGGTTGATGTTTCTCCCTCATTAACGTTTCTGGCTCTCTATCCCTCTCTCTTCCTCTCTGTAAAATATCAATAAAATATATACATATATATATATATATATATTTTAAAATATATTTTTTATTGATATTTCACAGAGAGGATAGAGAGGATAGAGAGCTAGAGAGCTAGAAACGTCGACGAGAGAGAAACATCGACCAGCTGCCTCCTGCACACCCCCTACTGGGGATGTGCCCGCAACCAAGGTACATGCCCTTGACCGGAATCGAACCCTGGACCTTCCAGCCCGCAGGCCGACGCTCTATCCACTGAGCAACACCGGCTTCGGCAAAATATATATTTTTTTAAAAGTTACTAACAATGTACCTACCTATAGAGTTTAAGTTTAAAACATTTGGCTCTCCAAAGAAATTTCAATCGTTGTGCTTGTTGATATTTGGCTCTGCTGACCAATGAGCTTGCCGACCGCGGTGCTAGCGCACGAGGCGCAGCCTCTGCCCCGAGGAGCCCCCGGCCCAGTGTCAGGACAGTGACCAGGCCCCTCACTCTCCGGCCTCCGTTTACTTGGCTGCGAGGCGGAGGGACCAGGGGCGGCGGCTGGTGCTGGAAACCCTCACGGTGGCCTGACCTGCGCCCCGGCCCGCCCTTGCCCCCCCGCCCGCAGGCACAAGGAGGAGGTGTATGAGAACCTGCACAGCAAGAGCAAGAAGGAGGAGAAGGTGAAGAAGCAGCGGTCAGCGGACAAGGACAAGGGCAAGGGCTCCCTCAAGAAGAAGTGAGCCGGACACCACCCTGAGGTGGCCATGGTACGGCCCCTCTGCTCAGGCCTCTCCCCTGCCCTGGCCCCTCACCCCCACCCCATGTCTCCTGCCCCCTCTGCTCAGGCCTCTCCCCTGCCTGTCCCCCACCCCACCCCATGTCCCCTGCCCCCTCTGCTCAGGCCTCTCCCCTGCCTGTCCCCCACCCCCACCCCATGTCCCCTGCCCCCTCTGCTCAGGCCTCTCCCCTGCCCTGGCCCCTCACCCCCACCCCATGTCCCCTGCCCCCTCTGCTCAGGCCTCTCCCCTGCCTGTCCCCCACCCCCAGCCCATGTCTCCTGCCCCTCTGCTCAGGGCTCTCCCCTCCCCTGCCCCGCCCCAGGGTCCTCTGGATCTGGTGCTCACCCTGGATGGATGACATCCCTGACTTGCTCATGTCCCCCCTCCTCGGGTTCCCGCCACCCCTTAACTCCCTTACTCCCTTCTCCCTGCAGCCTCAGCCCTGTTCCCTCAGAGAAGCCTCCAGCGAATGTCGGCAGCCTGAACCTGGGAGCCGCCCGCCCAGCTCCATTGTAATTTAAACGGTCATGTTACTCCCCCCCCCCCCCCCCAGACCCTGTAAATAGCCCCGCAAGGCTCCGGGCCCTTCTGCTCTGTAAATAAAGCCCTGGGATCCCTGCATGCGGGTCTCTAACTGCGCTGGGCTGGAGGGGAGGAGGGGGGAGGTGGGCAGGGAGAGGGGGTGCGTGTGCGTGTGCGTGTGCGTGTGCGTGTGTGTGTGTGTGTGTGTGTGTGAGAAAGCTCCACCTTTACCGTCAGACAGACCTGGTGTGTGTGTGTGTGTGTGTGTGTGTGTGTGTGTGTGTGTGTAAGCTCCAGCTTTACCGTCAGACAGACCTGGTGTGTGTGTGTGTGTGTGTGTGTGTGTGTGTGTGTGTGTGTGTGTGTGAAAGCTCCAGCTTTACCGTCAGACAGACCTGGTCGTGGACTCTGCTCACCACACCAGGAGAGTGACCGTGGCCCAGGTTTCCCAGTCTCTCCCCTGGAAAGGGGAGGACGACCCCAACAGGCTGGCCGTGAAGACCACTGAGATGAGGCATGACATCATTGTCACACGCTTGCCCCGTGTCAGGCACTGTTTTCTTTAAATCTTCACCCAATGGCAATTTTTCGTTGATTTTTAGGGAGAGTATAAGAGAGAGGGAAAGACAGAAATGTCGATGTGAGAGAAACACATCGAATGGTTGCCTTCTGCGCATTTCCCCACCAGAGCCTGGGCTGGGGAGGAGCCTGCAACCGAGGCACGTGCCCTTGACCGGAATCGAACCTGGGACCCTTTGGCCCCCAGGCTGATGCTCTATCCACTGGGTCAAACCATCCAGGGTGGCATTGTTTAGTTTTATTTGTTTTACATAAGAGTTTATTTGAGCCGAAACCGGTTTGGCTCAGTGGATAGAGCGTCGGCCTGCGGACTGAAAGGTCCCGGGTTCGATTCCGGTCAAGGGCATGTACCTTGGTTTCGGGCACATCCCCGGTGCGTGGTGTGCAGGAGGCAGCTGGTCGATGTTTCTCTCTCATCGATGTTTCTAGCTCTCTGTCCCTCTCCCTTCCTCTCTGTGAAAAACCAATAAAATATATTTAAAAAATAAAAAAATAAGAGTTTATTTGAGCCAAACTGACCACATATGCCAGGGAGCAAGATTGCTGTCAGGCACTGTTTAAAAGACTGCATGTAAAAAAAAAAAAAAAAAGACTGTATGAATTCCCTGGCTGGTGTGGTTCAGTTGGTGGAGCATCGCCGTGTGCAGCGAAAGGTCACCTTGTCAGGGCACTTACCCAGGTTTCAGGTTTGATCCTCTGCCAGAGTGCATACAGGAGGCAACTGAACGATGTTTCTCTCTCTCTCTCACACACACACACACACTCCCCCCCCTTCTATTCTCTCTAAAAAGCACTAATAAAAACATTTTTTTAAAAACCCTGCATGTTTTAATTCAATCTGGGTACCTATCATTCCCATTTCACGGTGGGGGAAACCGAGGCACAGGTAGATCAATAACTTGCTCCAGGTCACTCCCGAGCAGTGAAGGTAAGGTTTTAACTCGGGCTGTCACCGCGGTCCCAGAACCCACGCGCCTGGAGAGGCCGCTGAAGTCACCCGAGGCGGGTTAGGGTGGCAACCACACGCTCCAGGTGCCGACTTTGAGCTACGACCATACACAGAGGCCAGGACCGCCCTGGTTTCCCCTCCCCTCGCTGGGGTCCCCGTGCTCTCGTTCCTCCTCCCTTTCTCCCGTGGGGCCGCTGCCGCCCTTGTGATCCTGATTCATTTTGTTTTTGTCCTCCCTGTCCCTGTGTCCAGAGTGGGCTGCTGGCGATTCCTTCTTTGTGTTATGGCTTTATCTTAACCCCTGGGGCGGAAAGCCTGTGAGAGTCCCCCCTGGTGGGCAGGCTCAGGAGCAGGCACACTCCTGGTGTGATCTTGGCTCCCCTGTCCCTCATTCGGCATATACTTTCTTTTCTGAGTGTCCGTCGTGCTGAGGGTGTGCTGAGGAACAAGACCACTCCGGTCCTCGTGGGACTTGGGAGGGTGGTAGGGGAGACAGACCGGGGACAGCCACAGACAAATGGGAAGTACAGAAGGATGCAAACAAAACAAAGGCAGGAGGGAGGGAGCGAGGGAGCGGAGGGAGGGAGAGAAGGGGGGCAGGGGGGCGGGTGAGAGGGATCAGATTGGGCCACACAATAGCTCCCCGGAGCTAATGCTCTCCAGGGGGTGGGGGTGGGGCCCTCACCGGTGCACCTGTGGGCCTCAGGGCCCCTCGGCCAGCAACGCCCTTTCTTCCCTTTCTTTCCCGGCTGCACAAAGGAGAGGCCGGCCCCACACCCTCTAACCGCCTGTGGGCTACCTGCCCGAGGGCTGGGACTTGGACCCGGGGCGGTGAGGTGAGTCCTGGGGCGGGGCGGCCGGGCTGGGTCCCCAGGCCCTCCTCCCGCAGGGCTACGGCCGGGCTGAGCTGGTGAGGGCGGACGGAGAGCGGCTCAGTCCTTCCGTTGTCTAGGCCAGAACGGAGGAGGATGCTCGTGGCCAGCTCGTGGCCAGCTTGGGCCTCTCGGCCGAGGCGGACACCCCAACACCAGGGCCGAGGACAAGGGGGCGCCAGGCTGAGACCTGTCTGCCCTCCGCAGGCAGGGATGCCCAGCATGGTGGGGGGTGGGGAGTGGGGGGAAGGCAGTGGGCCTGGGCACAACCCAACTGCCAAGCGAACCGCCCCAGGCTGACCTCAGGGATCTCCGGCCCTCCTGGGCTGGCCATGGGGAGGGTCGGAGGCCTCAGAGGAAGAAGGGACCGTAGTTGGAGCAGGAGTAGCTGAGGACAGAGCCTTAGGAGGTAGGCAAAGGGGCCCCAAAGCTCCTCCCTTCCTCCCCTCTGGAGACAGACCCGTCTGCCCGGTCTAGGCCTGGGGGCAGAGGCGGCCGGCGGGAGGGCAGACACAGACGGAAAAGGGTGGGAGGGTCAGCAGAACTCAGAAGATGGGAGGGTCAGCAGGACTTGGAGGAGGCCGGGAGGCGAGGGGTTAAGGCGGTGGGGGGGCAGCCTATGGCAGGAGGACACACCTGTGCGCCGGGCGGCGGGCGGGGCCCAGGTGAGGAGCCTGCGCTGCCGGCCCCGCGGACAAGGAAGAAGGAAGCGCGGAGGCCGGGGCGGCGGTGGAATCCGGGGCCTGGCGCCCCTTCCCCTCCTCGGCACTCCCTCTCTGGGGGTTCGGGTGGCCTGGTGACAGGTAAAGGCCCCGGGAGAGGAGCCCGGGGCCGGGCTGGGGGCTGCAGAGGGCCCCCAAGGCCACAGAGTGGTCTGCGGGGACAGGGCCGGGCTGTGGGGGGCAGGGGGAGGAGGGAAGGGGCTCGGACAGGTGGGCGGGGGGCTGCTGAGGCTTTGCCCCGGCCTCCGTGGACCCGCAGGCCCGGGTGGAGCTGGTGGCCGGCTGTGGGGCCCACCCGGAAGTGTCCCTAGGGACGCGGGCGGTGGCGGGGGGAAGGGAGCGAGGGTCCTGCAGCCTCCCCGGGGGGAGCCTGGGCCTCGGACCGCCTGCCCGGGACGTGGGCCGGCTGGGTGGGGGCCCCCGTCTTACCCAGCAGTGTTTGGGTGCTGGTTGGGAGTCTCTAATACTGCCGGGTAATGATGGAGGCCCCCGTCCCTGTGTCAGCGACCGTCCTTGACCTCAGGCCCCGCGGGCTGCAGCCCCCCGACGGCTGACTGTCCCCCACGCCCCGGAGTCCCCCTCTTGTGGAGCGGAGGAGGGAGGGTTGCTGCAAACAAAGTGGCTCCTGGTTGGCGAGCTGCCCACTGGACACAATGGTTCCGAGCCCCTCCCCCGGCCCGGAGTGATTTGTCATCCGGCGGATCCAGAACCCACGGCCCCCCGTGAGCTTGGGGTTGGCTCGTGGACTCTCTGGAGACCGCACCTGGCCCTCGGCCAGGGGCCCTGGAGCAACCGGTCAGCTCCGGCCTGGGGCTGCGCGTCGCCGGCTCTGGGCCCATCTTCCAGCACAGTGTTGGATGGTCTAATCTCGAAGCTCCTAACACTGTCTGGTAAAGATGGCCCCCGGGCTGGTTCCCTCGGCAGCGACCTTCAGGGAAGCCCTGAAGACCTTGGAGGCCTCCTGACCAGCCTTTGACCTTTACCCCTCTGGATGGGGGTGCCGGTCGCTAAGGAAAGGGGAACAATGGGGAGGAGACAAAATGGCTGCCCCAGGACTTGCAAACATGCCTGCTCTCCAGGCACCTCCACGCTCTTCCCTTCCCGCCTTGGGAGCACGGAGGAAGTAGCGTGCGGATGGGACCGGTGGCAGACCCATTCGGGTGACTCCACCCTTTCTTGTCTAACTGTCGATCTCCTCTTAGGCTCCCAGCTCCGGAGGCGTGGGCTGCCACGTCGGCTTCCCTCCCTGCCTCTTGCATGACATTCAACCTGCAGAGCAGGGAGAATCCATCTCCTGCCTAAAAAAATCTAAGAAGCTGAAGATGAGCCCAGTCCCTCACCCTGCAGGACTCACCTCCCCGCTACCGGGCTTTGTAATTCCCGCATAGGCTTCTGCCCCCCCCCCCCCCCCCGTGCCCTCTCCCCATGGGGACAGGGGAGGGGTGGGCTGTATGGCACCAGGTACAGCAGTAGCTTCGTGGTGGTTGAGACTCTGGGAGCCCTGTCATGTGGGGAAGCTGGGGCCCATCATGTGGGGATTGTTCCGTGGGGGGGGGGGGGAACCCCCCGGGCTGTGGGAGTGAACTCCCCTGCGCAGAAATCGGCTGGGAGTAGCTCACAGCAGGAAACACGACCCATGGGGCTGTTTTTTTTCTTATCCTCACCTGAGGATATTTTCCCATTGATTTTTAGAGGGGGAGAGGGAGAGACAGAAGTATCAGTGAGAAACACAATTGGTTGTCTCATGCATGTGCCCAGACAGAAGCCTGCAACCCAGGTATGTGCCTTTGAGGAGAATCGAACCCTGGACCCTCAGTCTGCAGGCCTATGCTCTACCCACTGAGCCAAACCAGGTAGGGCCCACGGGGCCTTTGAGCATATAAGCCCCCGATAGGCACGAGCGGTCTCCCCTCCAGTCGCATGGAACCCTGTTACCAAGGAAGCAGCTCTTGTTGGGGTCATCATATTTTTGGTCTGGCTCAGCAAAGCCACAGCTGCTCGTCTTAAAAAAAAAAAAAAAAATGTAGATGTTGGTAAATAAACGGGGTGGTGTGGTAGAAATGGGGGTGTGGTGGGGGTAAGGAAGTGCAGCTGGGCCTGGTTTCCAGCGTGGGCCCTATTTCCTGACTCTGGGACTTCCAGGGTGAGCTGGGCCCAGGCCTGCTAGTCCTCAATCGCCCTGACCAGAGCCTGTGCGCCCCCTGGCGGCAAAGACAAAGAAAGACGCGAGAGTGTTACCTGAGAATGTGCCAGGCTCTCCCCCCAACCCCAGTGAGGCACATGTAGCCTTGACTTCTGCTTAAGTAATAAAAATTTATTGAGAATTCCTGGGATGGTGGTTATTGCCTCCCAATCTTGAGAGAGGAGCCAACACTGCAGGAAATCACTGAGAAATCACACACTGTCCCGACAACCCCTGCCAACAGCGGGAAGAGGAAAGTCATTCCCTGACAATGGGTCAGTCTTCATCTGAGAAGGGCAGGGAGGACGGATACGGAGGGGACCATCACATGATACTGGGGGCAGGGGGTGGGGTGTGTGTGCTGGACCCCAAGCTGGCTCCTCAAACACCAGGGCAGAAACTGATCCACTTCTCTGGGGGTGGAGTTCTTGGTCAGCAGGCTCATTTCTTAGTCTTGAGGAGGCTGTCACTGTGGGAAGGAGATGGATGAAGGGGACATAAACGTGAGAGGAACAGCACCATGACCCCTCCCTTCAAGGTCACAGGAGCCACCCTCCTTCCTGATTAAGGGGGTGTGAGGAAGGGTAGGTGGTGGGGAGAAGGCAGGTACTAGATGAGCTGCAAGACGCCATGGAAACAAGGATGCATCATCAACTCACCTTCCCCTGTGGACACCAGGTCGCCAGATGAACAGGAAACAGAAAGAAGAAAAACACAGAGGTGATTGTCAGTTCAGGCCTCACCTAGCGCTAACCCCTCCTGTGCTCCCAAGAGAAAAGGGGTTGGAAGCCAGGGACCCCGGAAAGGAAGACTAGTCCTCTCGACACTGCCATCTCTCCTCTCTCCTCTCCTCACACCCTTCCATGCCCCAGAGCAGCAATTTTAGGGTTCCTGAGTACGAATGCTAAATACCATCTTCCACCACTTGTCAGTAGGCAAAACTTTACAATTAAAGTGCCTTTAAAAAAATGATTTGAGAGGAAAGGAGAGAAACATCAATCAGCTACCTCCCACTTGTACCCCAACCAGGGACCTGCCACCTTTTGGTATAGGGGACAAAGCTCCAACTGAGCCACACCGGCCAGGGCGAAATGCTTTTCAATGAACAATCCTATTCTCATAAGATCAATCCTGTGAGATTCAAGTCACCAACACTTTCTATCTTCTGGTTCGGAGGAATGGTGTCTTTCAAAGGCCACACGAATAGGCTAGGAACAGGCCCCCGAGCCCGAGAGACTAGACTCGGACCCCAAGTCCTTTGTGACACCCACTGCGGAGGACACATCTCTCACCGGGTGAAGCTTTCGTCCTGCAGGTTCAGCACAAGGTTGTCAGCAGTGAGATAGATACGATTCTGTGACGTGGCGATCTGTGGGCAGGAAACAGGACAGAGGCATGTGTTAAGCAAAGGTCTCAATTCCTATCCCTGCCTTCAATAGCCACTGATGGGACACGTGGGTTAGGAACAGGGATGCAACAATGACAACGACGTGGTTTCTGTTCTCACACACAGACCCAGAGCGAAAGCAACTGTGATTACGCTAGTATATAGAGGCCAAGGTCAAGGGACCCAGAGGAATTGTTTTAATCCTCATCCAAGGACACTTTCCCCATTGATTTCCAGAGAGCAAGGGAAGGAGCAAGAGTAGGGGGTGGGGAATGAAACATCTGATGTGAGAGATACATGGATTGGTTGCCTCCTGCCCGCACGAGCCCCTAATGGGGTTGGAGAACCTGCAACTGAGGTACATGCCCTTGACCGGGAATCGAGGCACATGGCCACCCTTTGGTGCACAGGCAGACGCTCCAACCACTGAGCAGAACTGGCCAGGGCTGGAGAAATTGTTTTTGCCGATGGGACCGTTTGAGTAGAAACCTGAATGGGCAGGTTCTAACTACCACACTCCAGTGTCGCCAGGAAGCCCTGAGGGCTACTAGGCTCTTACACTCACCGTCTTGGAGATGTTCTGGGCCGCCCGGATCTTTCGTAGCTTGATGTAGCCCGGGTTCTTGCCCAGAGCTTCTCCAAGGTGAGCAGGGAGGGGTTAAGGGTTCATACAAGGCCAGGTGTCTCACTCTCTGGGCCCATCCTACTACTCCCGTCTCTCCAGCCCTCCCCTGGGCTGTCAGATCCAAGGTTGCGCTCAGGTGGCTCGTGCCTCGTCTCGCTTTGGTCCTCACCTGTGGGCCCCCCGCCGGCAGCTGCCGGGAGCTAGAGGCAGCAGCAGAAACGGAGGCAAGGCCCGTGGTGCTGTTGATCTGCTTTACAGCGAGGAGCCAAGCTCAGGCACCCCACTAAGATTTCAGATCCCACTTGAAACCTCCATCCCCCGAGAGAGCACGGAATCGCATTCGCCTTAGTTTCATCAGCCAGCCCCCGAGGGAGGACAGGGGAGGACGGGAAGGCAATGAGCCCCAGGGGTGAGCCGAGATCTCGCCAGCGGAAGGATATCATCTTAGCGGCCTCGGCTTCGCCCTCGGCCTGCACGATCTTCTGCCGCTGTTCCTGCTTGGCCTTCTCCACTAAGAACTGGGCCCGCTGGGCCTCCTGCTGCGCTGTGGTGCGAGTCAAGAGGTCACAGAAGTGAGTGTCAGGAACCCCACGCCCCTCCCCTTCCGCGTGTCCGGACACCCTGGACCCGCTCCGCTGGTAACTCACCCACTTGTTTGGCTTCTACTGCAGCTGTGTACTCCCGGCTGAAGCTTAGTTCCGTGATGGCTACATCATCCAGGATGAGGCTGAAGTCCTTGGCCCTCTCCGTCAACTCCCTTCGGATCAGCAGGGACACCTGGGGGTCGGGGTGAGGAGGGGAAGGGAAAGGTCTTTCGAGGGGACTGGAGAACTGAAAGGAAGGGGGGTTGCTGTGACCATCTGGATATCAGATCTTCTGAGAAAGGCAGAACACTCACCAACTCTTCCTTAGTACGTACCTACTGAGTTCTAGCCTCGGCTCTCCTTGTTTCCCGCAGTGGCCACTAGTGCCGCTTTTAGGTAGAAATGGACCTGGGGTCCCAACCTTTTCCCAATAACCCGCCTTTCCCAATATGTCTAGGACAGTGGTGACCCCACATGTGGTGCTCTGGGTCCAGGAGGGAAATGCTGACGCCATGCAGATGGTGATGGGAGCCGGGTCCAACCTGGGCCCGCTGGGTGATCAGCTGTGAGGCGTTGAACTTGGCCACCACGCTCTTGAGGACCTCGTTGACGATGGACGGCAACACTCGCTCCTCGTAGTCCAGCCCGAGGCGCTGGTACATGCTGGGAAGCTCCAGGGCATTGGGTCGAGACAGCACTCGCAGGGAGATGTTCACCATCTGCAGGTCTGAGAGGGAGGTCAGCAGTGGCTGGTCAAGGCCATGGGGCCTCATCTGGCCCCTCAGCCAAGCACCCTTCCCCAAACAGTCTCCTCCATGTATACCGTGCAGCCTGCAACTCCCCTGCAGGGAGGAGAGGAACCAGGCCGAGTGCATCCTTTGTACCAAGGATGTTAGGTCTTCTATCCGCAACCCCTCCACTAATAAAGGTAACCTCTCCTCTCTTTGCCACTGTACTGTTGGCAACCTCTACAATAACCACCTGTCTTCTCTACTAGACCGCCAGGGCTTAAGGATGAGGACTGTATTGTGAATCCTTTATTCCCAGGACCCAGGGTTTAGGGAATGAATGTTAAGTGACTGACACTAAAAAACAGTACAAATAAGTTTATTACATGTGAGTAACTTGCCTCAGTGTGAATATGCCTGTGTGTGTGTGTGTGTGTGTGTGTGTGTGTGTGTGTGACGAGGGGCTTGGGGCAGTGGTCGGCAAACTCATTAGTCAACAGAGCCAAATATCAACAGTACAGCGACTGAAATTTCTTTTGAGAGCCAAAAATTTTAAACTTAAACCTCTTCTAACGCCACTTCTTCAAAATACACTCGCCCAGGCCATGGCATTTTGTGGAAGAGCCACTCTCAAGGGGCCAAAGAGCCGCATGTGGCTCGAGAGCCGCAGTTTGCCAGGGCATACCAGTGGATACCATTAAGTCAAGCAGCTAAAAGAACAACAACAAAAAAGCTTTAAAACCAGCCTTTCATCTAGGAGTGAAGGACAGACAGTGCTCTCACTGAATTTATGTTAAGGGGGTAGGAACAGTGAATTAAAAAGTGCAAACACACATTGTGTCCAGAGTGTGCTGCTTTCACCACAGAAGCAGGTACTTTCATTCCAGCTGTGTTGCAGCTGTGGCAAACCGAGGCCCGAGAGCTGTGACACCACCATCTTCCCTTCGCGGCTCCTGCCAGGCCTCCCAGTGTGCAAACCTACCTTTAGAGCCCGTGGGGGAGGAGATTTTTCGTGGCCTGGCCCGAATGTCATAGATGATGGGATATTGGAACCAGGGGATCCTGGAGGAGAGGGAACAGAGTTATCAGGAGTCTGCAGAGCCACTCGTTTCGCCTAGTTCTCCCTCACCACGTGTTTCTGGGCCTGCTCCTCCACTTAGTGACCACAGGCTGGCTAGGAGGACTTCTCTTTCAGGGAACAACTTATGTGCAGCTGCGGTTACGGGGGAGCACCCACGTTCTGGGAGATGGGAGTCAGGAGGGGAAAGAGCACAGCTGAACCCTGTTGCAAGCCTTCCTGCAGCCGCCGGTGGGTTGGCGCTCAAGGGTGAAGGGTCAGGGTCAATCCGCTCGGCTCGCCATTACCTGAAGTGGAGGCCCTCGGCGAGAATGGTGTCCTGTTGCACGCCACCGATCCGATTAAAGAAGATGGCTCTCTGCCCGCCTTCCACTGTGGGGAGAGGGGTGGGGATCAGGCCGGGCGCGAGCTGGCCCCCGGTGGGGCGAGGGCCCGAGGCGGGGAGGGTCTGGGAGGGGGGTTGTCCGGGGGGCGGGCGGAGGTGGCTCACCGGTGAACACGGACTCGCGGACCCCGTAAGCCACGGCGCCGGCCCCGAGCAACAGCTTCAGCGCCGTGCCCATGCCCCGGGGCCCCGAGGGCAGCCGCCCCGCCAAGTCCTTCAAGTTCTGGGCCATGTCCGATCCTGGGACCGGCGGCCCCGAAGGTCAGGAGTGGGTGGCGGCCCACCTCTGCCCCACTCCAGTTTAGAAACCGCACGCTTCGCACGAGGGTCCGTGGCCCAGGTGCTCGCAGGAGAAAGGGCACCGGAAGTGCGCTTTCTTCTAAACCTTCCCCCGCCCCCCCCCCCGCCTCCCCGCCCACGGCGGGGATGGGGGGGGACGACCGATCCTGGCGCACAGGAAGTGCGCACCGGAAGTCCCGCCCCTCCCGGAAAAACCTGCCCGCCCAGGGAGACGCCGGCCGTGCCAGGCTGCAGGCCATCGCCATTTCCGAGCGCCTGCTTTTAAAATGGTAGCCGGAAGGAAGTTTGCGATTTGGAAGAGCGCGGGGCGCCAAGGAAAGTAACACAACTTCCGGCCGGGCTGCAAGATGGCGGCACCCAGCGGTGGATTCCAGCCTCGTGAGCGTCGCGATGGGGACGAGGAACAGGACTGGGAAGCCGTGGCGCCCAAGCGGCCCCGACTTGGGGCGGGAAGCAAGATGGGAGGCCGCAGGCTGATAGTGGTGCTGGAAGGGGCCAGTCTGGAGACAGTCAAGGTAACATGGGCCACGAACGTGGGGAGCTAGCGGTGGCGGTAGGCTGGGACCCCGTGGGACGAGGGCGAGGGGCTTCAAGTAGATGGAGAGAGCGGAGGAAGGCGAAAATGTGCTTTTTGGAGGACGAGTGGCCTCGTCGACTGTCTTTTGGTTGAACGTCCCGGGTTGGCTGTACTTGTTTTCTTCCCTGATTGAACCCCAATCCGGCCGTCACGCCCCTGCTTCCAGTTGATTTGCCAGGATTCATTCTGCGGTATAGACTCACCTAAAGGGAGGGGAGTTCCCAAAGGTGGTTACTGTAGGCTTCGTCGGCCCATACTTTTAATTCGTAGGGACTTCGTGTTTTATAAAAGGTGTTGACTGTCACGCTCCTTTGTGTTACTACCCACTTCGAAACACTTTTTACCTATCTTTCGGCTCTTTTTTTTTTTTTTTTTGGAATAACGCAGCAGGTCTGTGTCTTAAAATTGTTCGTGTTCTTATTCCCTCCGACTTGCTTGTTTCTCTCACCGTTTAGAGCTAAATTTGTTCAATGAGTAGGCCCAGAAGAAGTAGCACTGGCTTGGAAGTCAGACCTGGACTTTAATCCTGATTCTTATATTTACTGTAAGTGTGTGATGCTGACGAAGATTTGTCCTCGGTTAATACTTTACAGGGAGAGTTCAATGAGAGGGCTTTAAACGTAGTAGGTTTCCATAGTAATCTTTTTTTAAAAAATATATTTTATTTATTTTTTTACAGAGAGGAAGAGAGAGGGATAGTTAGAAACATTGATGAGAGAGAATCATCAGCTGCCTCTTGCACACCCCCATCTGGGGACGCGCCCGCAACCAATGCACATGCCCCCAACCGGAATCGAACCTGGGACCCTCCAGTCCGCAGACTGATGCTCCATCCACTGAGCCAAACCGGTTTTGGCCTAAATAGGTTCTTATATTTATTCCTCACTTAATTGCTTCATATCTTTTCAGACTATTAATTCTGAATGTCACTTACCCACTCCATTTCTTCCTGTGTCCCTTGGGGATGATAGCAGTTCCTACCTTGCTGAGTTATTGGGAAGATTAAAGGAGTTAATATGTATAAGGGGTTTAGAATAATGTCTTTCACTTGGAATTAGTTATTATTACTGTTACTGATTCCAAGTTACCGATTAAGTAGTTGTGAAGGTCGTGGCCAAATTAAAATTCCTATAGTATGCTCTGGAAGAATTTAGGTTGTCACTAATGGTACTCTAAGGGTGACAGAATTCATTGATGGCTGAAATTTTTGGTGCCGTTACCTCGTGTCTTCCTTACTCTGGTAACTCTTGCTTCTGCCAGCCTCTTCTGGGCCTGCTCTCTGCATTTATTCTTTTTTTTTTTTTAAACATATTTTATTGATTTTTTTACAGAGAGGAAGAGAGAGGGACAGAGAGTCAGAAACATCGGTGAGAGAGAATCATCGATCAGCTGCCTCCTGCACACCCCCCACTAGGGATGTGCCCGCAACCAAGGTACATGCCCTTGACCGGAATCGAACCCGGGACCCTTCAGTCCACAGACCGACACTCTACCACTGAGCCAAACTGGTTTCGGCCTGCATTTATTCTTTATACTTCAGCCTCACTGGCCTACATTAAGCTCTTTGAAGGCATGAAGTTCTCTGGTACCTTAAAGATGTTTTGTATAAGGTTCTTCTAAATGGAAACTCCTTTTACTCAGCTCTTTGCTTCATTAATTCCTTCCTAATGGTCATTCACTTAACAATTATTGATCCTACTATGCTGTTCATTCTTCAGTTAATATGTTAAATGTTACTTCCTCATAGAAATGTCTCCCTGGTATAAACCAGGTTCTTCTGTTATAACTATAGGCCCAATGCACGAAATTCGTGCAAGGGCCTGGGCCCTTGCAGCCCCGGCTTTGTCTGGAGGGTTGTCCTGATGGTCGTTCTGCTGCTCGGTCTAATTAGCATAGTAGCTCTTGATTATATAGGATCTTTTAATGAACCATTTACTTTTCCTTCATAATGTTTATCCCATTTTGAGTTAAATATTCATGTAGCCATTAATTATTTGTCTCTTCTACTAGAAGGCTCTCTCTGAGGGCAGAGAAGGTTTGAAAAATTCTTATATCACCGAAACCGGTTTGGCTCAGTGGATAGAGCGTCGGCCTGCGGACTGAAAGGTCCCGGGTTCGATTCCGGTCAAGGGCATGTACCTTGGTTGCAGGCACATCCCCAGTAGGTGTGTAGGAGGCAACTGATCAGTGTTTCTTTCCCATCTATGTTTTTAACTCTATGCCTTTCCCCTCCTCTCTGTAAAAGATCAATAAAATATATGAAAAATTCTTCTATTATAGAAAGTGAATACACATGGTATTTATTCTGATTATTCTAATTATTGGTTTTCAAGCTTAACCACATTCCATAATTAAAAATCAAAAGTTTCATGGTTTTGAAACTTTTGATTTTTAATGAAATCCTATTTTATTAAAAACCCTCCTTTTAACTTACTAATGGGTTAAGACTAGATTCTTTTATTCAAGAGGTTTTCTTCTATAACTAAGTATCCCAGGGTCTTAGTTCTGGCCTTTGTTCTTTCTCTGTGCTTACTTTGTGACATTATTTCAGTTATTTAATTTCAAAGTTCATGTGCCTCTTCCCCCCACTTTTTGGGGTTGTATATTTTAAGGTGTTATCAGACATACAAATATCCTATTTATACATAAAAGCTTAGCCTTTCAGAACCTGTATTTGTACTTAATGGCCTTAGGACTCCAATTGCAATTTACAATTATTTCTTCTTGCTGCTACAGATCTCTTATTATCAAACTCCTACTTGGTATATTTTCTAGTACGCAATATTCCCCAGTCATTCTCATACTCCTGTTATTCCAGAATTATTTCTTCCTGATGGATACTTGAGGATTCTGCAGTTTACAAAGCAGTTTCATATGTAATCACTGCTCTTCAGTGTTTCAGTTCCCACTTTTTCAGCATCATTTTCTTTTTTTACATTTACCTTTGCTAGCCCATCTTAAAACCTCTTGTTTTCCTTTTTGACAGAAGTATTGATCAAACGACCCCCTTCATCATTAGAATTTTCACACTTCTAGTTCAGATGTGCAGCTCTTCACTTAGTGCATGATTGTTATAAGCAAACAGGGTCATGACCATATATATTTTGCCCAGTTGGTCACAATTGGTACTACTGTGATAAGCTTTCAGCCTTTTTCATTAACCTTACTCCACTTGGTTCCAGAATCTCTCACCAGCTTTGCCTAAGAGCCACAGGTTTTTAAATTAAACCCAGTTTAAATAATCTGTGTGTTAAGATCAGGTATGGAAGGAGGAGTGAAGGAAAGGAGGGGAGGATAGATGTGGCCACATAGTGAACCTGAAGACTTGGTGGGCCCCACCCCGGTTTAGGAAATCTAGGGTGAATGTGAGACTTTGACTAGAGTAACACGCTTTCAGATGCTGCAGCTGCCAGTTTGGGGAGCACACTTTGAGAATCACTGGGCTAAGTAAAAGCAGCTTATGTTCTGTCATGTTCCCTCTGCAGGCAGGGAAGACATATGAACTGCTAAACTGTGACAAGCACAAGTCTATGCTGCTGAAGAATGGACGGGACCCGGGGGAAGTGAGACCAGACATAGCCCACCAGGTAACTCCAGGACAGAGCTCCCCCTGGAGCCTGTAGGTGGAAGGTGAGACAGCTGTGTGCACTTCTCTGCAGTCTTGACTGTGCCTTGGTGTTTGCCTCCCTCAGAGTTTACTGATGCTGATGGACAGTCCCCTGAACCGAGCTGGCTTGCTGCAGGTTTATATCCATACACAGAAGAATGTGCTGATTGAAGTGAACCCCCAGACTCGAATTCCCAGAACCTTTGACCGCTTTTGTGGCCTCATGGGTGAGATCTTTAGGACTTAAATTTTAGGAGTGAAGAAGGGAAGAGGGAACATCTCGATCCCAGAACCAGGGCTCCTCCTTACTTTCCATGTGTAGGGGTAAAGCTTTCATGGGTTTCTGGTCGAGTGAAAAGGGAGAGTGAACCTATCAGTATACAACTAGTCATGTGTTTGCTCTACAGTATAGCTATAAGGCCCATCTTACCATGGGTTTTCCTGGTTAGAAAACGTGCAGAAATGTGGTCTCCACCGAGTTCTGAACACTTTTCTTTTCGCCCTAGTTCAGCTTTTACACAAACTCAGTGTTCGAGCAGCTGATGGCCCCCAGAAGCTCTTGAAGGTGAGGTATTGCCACCTACTGGTCGGAGGTAGGGTCCTGAGAACCTTTCTGGGGCTCATTTTTCTCTTTTACTTTAGGTGATTAAAAATCCAGTGTCAGATCACTTCCCAGTTGGATGTATGAAAATTGGCACTTCTTTTTCCATCCCAGTCGTCAGTGATGTGCGAGAGTTGGTCCCTAGCAGCGACCCTATTGTTTTTGTGGTGGGGGCCTTTGCCCATGGCAAGGTAAGGTCTAGGCTCAATTCTTAAGACTCTTCATAGCTTAGCACAGAATTCCAAGAGCAGTTAGCATTTGGATGATCCTTGTCCTCATCAGTTGGGAAATAGAGGGTAAACACAGAGCTGAAAGACAAGTGTGAGTTCCCTAACCTGCCCCAGGACATACCTTTTGAGGACTGCTGGCATATTTGTAATAGTCAAAACGAGGACTGTCTTCGTCCTTCGTACAAATTTGATGTTAACACAGTGAAATAAGAGCCCAGCCCAGCTTTCCTGCCCTAAAGAAGGACTGAACCTATTACAGTGTTAGTTGGTTGACAGAACTGTTCTCTCCTCAGCTCAGTGTGGACTATACAGAGAAGATGGTGTCCATCAGCAACTACCCCCTTTCTGCTGCTCTAACCTGCGCAAAGCTTACTACAGCCTTTGAGGAAGTATGGAGGGTCATTTGACAGTAGGACGTTGCTCTGAAACAGAGACTGTTGACATTGCATCCCTTGACTCTTCTAACTCCCTGTTGGATGATGACCTTCCCGAACCAAGATTGGGGTTAGTGGAAGCCAAGGCTGAATGTACATTTGCTATTTGTTTATCTTATAAATATTATTCTTGCAAACCTGGTTGTATTTGGGGATTCCTAAACTTAAGTTTCTAAAGGTGTAAACTGTTCGTTCTCCTCAGACTTCAGGGAAAGAAGCGAGGTTACAGTGTTTGCAGCTCGGATCCGGGCTTTGCAGGTTGGCTTTAGCTCCAACTTCTGTGATTACTGTGCTCTCCAGGAGATAGCCCTGATTGTCGCAGCAAAGGCAAGCACGGAGAACTGTCTGAAAGAAAGCAGCCAGGAATGCTAGCAGTGAAAAATTGAACAAACAGAAGTGATTTTTATCTGGTACAGTTCCAAGGTAGAAAAAGTGGAGCAGGCAGGGCCCTATGCCCCTCCTCACCCCCCCACGGGGGGAGTGGCGGCGGCGGCACATATACAATCATAGTAAATTGGCAGAAGAAAAACAACAGATTCCTGGTTAGAGGGGGGAGATAAGGCAACGTGCATGGGGGAGTCCCGAGGGGAGACATGGGCCCCTCTGCTCCTCCCACGAGAGTTTCCCCTTTGGCCCAAATGAAGACTTGGCTGTCAGCAGAGGCACAGCTGGGAGTGCCATGTCTTCCTACTCCCTGGCTTCTGTGTTCTCTGCTCTGGAGCGGAGTGTAGAAAGGGAGGCAGTTATTTCTGCACCAGTCTTGCTCTAGGCCACCTGCAGAAGAAAATTGATGGGAAGGCTGGTCAGCTATTTCTTCCAAATCCTGGTCTACAGCCCTTCTAGCTTCTTCCTGGCACATTAGTGCTCAATACTGTGCTTCCTAGAGCCAGACTATCTTGAGATTCACCCCAAATTTCCAACACTGTCCACTCCCCATACCCCCAGTTTATTGTTCTGTCCTGTAACCTGGATATTAACTTACCAGGGAAGGAGATTATTCCATTCTCTTTAACTTTTCTTTCCTTGGCATTTTTGCTTTGCGAAGATAAGGCAGTATGAATAATAGGCTCAGGAAGAAGACGTGGCCAAGGAAATAGACAGATTTATACACCTGTGGAGAGAGATAGAGGTCACTGAGTTAGCCTGAGGGCATCCTATATAATAAAGAGCTAATATGCAAATGGCCATCACACACTCACACCAGGGCCGTACTGCCCTGGCGCTGGGGGATCTGAGCACCCCCCCAACCCCCCTCTCTGGGGCTTGATGGGGGTGGGACCGGCTGGGTCTGGGTCACATGTGGGTGGGTGGGGACTTGACTCTGGGTCCTGTGGCGTGCCAGACTGATAGGAGGGAGATTTTCATATACATTTTACTAATTTCCTTTCATCTCTGACACTTCTATTATAGAGAAGAGTACATAACAATATTAAAGTATTTCCACTAATTCATTCCCTTTTAATGTGTACGAATTTTGTGCACTGGGCCACTAGTGGTATGTAATATCCCTTACTACCAGAGGTTTCAGTGGTTCCCTCCCATCCTTGCAAGCAGGCCCTCACTCACCTTAAACCATTTGTCCCATGTGAAGAGGCAGAAGGCAGTCATTGAGTAACCCATGAAGAGCCAGTGGATGGTCTGCTGCACCAAATAGAAGAAGGGTTGTAGGACAGTAACGGAAGCCAGATTGCTCAGGGTTGGGCTGCTTCGTATTAGGCTGGCAGCCTGGGGAGGAAAGGAAGAGGTGATCAGGACCTTGCCTCTTCTCGTCGTCCCCTTTCCCCCAGCATCCGTGAGGCCTACCTGCCTTTCCACGATAACAATGAGGAATTCCATCTGGAAGCAGATCAGGTATCCTGAGTGTAGGCCATGCCAGAGGGCCAAGAATAGCAACGAGAGACCCTGGGAGAGCTCTTTATTTCCAAGGAACTTGAGTCGTTTGAAGAAATAACTAGAGAAAAGGACAGGTAAGGATGAGCTGCAGACTAGTTCTTGCACTCCCACTGTCCACCTCCGGCTCTCAGCTTCCCGCGGGGTGCAGTGGTGGTGGCTGGCTCCTACCTGGGCCCACCTGGGGCAGGGGAAGCAGTGCTGCCTGATTAGCTTTAGAGACGAAAGGCAGCGAAGTCCACTCAGTTTAGAGGCAGAAAATAGACCTAAGGCTTAGCTGGGTGAACTCTGGCAAACAGCTTAAATGACTAGTGCCTGATGGTGACTTGCAGTGATAGGGCAGACCAGTTTTCTACTCGCGCTGCTTACCCTCTCGTGATGAGGTGAATAGACAGACTTTATAAACAGAGCAATGGAGAACATAAAGCCAGTGGCTGAACTGGGGTTAAATCCAGGACTCAAGGCACTCAGACATTTTTGCTTTCATTTTTCAAATAATGACAGAAACGTTGAGGGTAGGAGTGGAGACACAAGCGTGTGAGGGTATGTGTGAGAACGATTGGAAGGTCTACCCCAAGTGGGAAGAGACAGAAGTGACAGGTCCATTTCTGCCCTCCCATCTGGGAAAGTGGCGGAGGGCAGAAGCTCAGGCCCAGCCCCCCCCCCCCCCCCCCCCTGCTTACCGGGCCACCCAGGCATTGGTGTTGATGTTGAAAGAGGCGATGGTGCCGGTGAAACGGGGGGTTGTTTCAAAGAGCCACACCTTCATGTTAGCGCAGGCGTCCCACTTTGCCTTTCCATTTTCATCAAAGTCATTGAAGCCCAGCCCCGTCAAAATGCACACTCCTTCCTGAGGGAAGGACCAACTCAGGGTTCTTGCCACTCTCCCCACGTCCCCCACAGCCTGTCTCTGCCCCGTCTCAGCTTTTCTACTCACTGTGACCAGCCAACAGGTGACGTATTTGTACAGCACGAACTTGCCCCAGATCAGCATGTACATGCAGCGGAACCAGAAAACGCGGTTCTTGAGAGAAGAATGAACATGTGCATTAGGAAGGGCGAATTCCCTTCCTTTCCACTCTTGTGACTACTTCATGTCCCTCTGACAGTCTGCCTCTACAGCTGGCTAAGAGGATGAGCAGGGAGCCCAGCGAACATCCATTCACCTCCTTCCCCTTGGAGAGTCGCAGTAACAGCACTGTCTTTAACTCTTCTTCTGAAGCACTTGGGACACCAAGTGCCAAGGGACTTAAGAACTCATGCTCAATGTTAACGTAAGGAGTCAACCGACCTAGAGTGGGTAGGGAAAGGTTGCAAACCTTTCAGGGCAGGAGCAAAAGCCAGCACTTCCCCCTCCCTTGGATTTTGAATTTCCTAGAAGCCCCCAATCTATCAAGAAAAGAAACAAGCTGGAGGACCGGAAGCTGCTATGCTGGGCTGTAATACAGCAAGCTAAGAGCTGCTCCTGGGGAAGGTGAGACCTGGCACAGCCCTGTGCCCGCGAAGGTCGTTCAGTGCGGGCTGATGAACATGGCCCGGCCGGGCTGGCAGTGACGCCAACTCTCACAGGTCTAGAGCAAAACCAACATGCATTTGTGGATGGTGTTTCCCGCTTGGCTGTCTACAGGGATCCTTGCCTGTAGACATCTATCTCGGACGCAGTCAGACTGCTGCTGCTTTAGTAGCCACTCACTTCATAGTCTTCGGTGAGGAGATAGCTTTCTGGGATGTGGGGGCTGAGGAAAACGTAGCCCACCAGGTAGATGAGGCCCAGGCTCAGGCGCTTGAGAGCAGGCACGATGCTGAAAGGAAAGGCGGGTCACAGTGCGCGGAGGCCGCTCCTTCGCCCTCACGTCACAGAGGGGAGCGAGCCCACCTGGGACGGGTGAGTAGCTCCACTGCCCAATATATGTAAGTATGTTAAAACCAATTTTTTAAAGTGAGGAAATGAATTTTAAAGGCGGGGACATGACTGGTTCAGGCAAAATCCTGGTACATAAAGGTAAATTTTATGTTTGTGCCACAGGGTCAGAATGGCTGGCCGGAAAGGGCCCACGCCTGTGGTGAGCAGGTACAGAGTGCCGTTACCGCAGGCCAGGGCTGTGTGGCATGAGCCCAGGGAGCCAGGGCCATGTGGAGGGTGCAGCTAGGGCTGGCCCGCAGGAAAGTCACCTCAGAAGTGGCTTTACAGTGGTGGGACGCCTGCTCTACAGAGGTCCTGACCAAGAGGGGCATTTACCTGCTTGGTATCTCCCCCGGCTTGTCAGTCAGCTTCCTGTGCACCAGCTTCATGTAGTGGTTCATTGAGAACTGGGGGCCTACCAAGAAGGCTCCATAGAAGTAGGAGAAACCAGCAACTTCCAGCAGGGAAGGGACACCTCGGATGGCATATTTCTGTTGCTCGGGCGACAAGGAATCCTATGCCGAGAAGAGAAGGAATGGCTCAGGGTGGCCTTGAATCCACCTGCAAGAGCCGGTTTGTGTGTTCCCATCCTTTTGGCCCACTGAACTGGCTCTTCCAATAGCCATCTCTGAGGGGATGATAGGGGGAAAAGGAATTGCTTCCTGTGGACACGAGTGTGTGAAGCAACAGTTGACTGCTGCTGATTTCCAAATGCCTTGCTGGCATTGATCTCTGGACTTTGTGCAAGAGCTGGATCCACGCAAATTAGGTTTGTTGATCCTTGCTCAGTGCTATCTGAAACGGAGGTCACACGGGCTGGGGATGAGGTGGGGCTCTGCCCCTGGCTTTTGGGTTCAGTCTTTTGGTAAGAATAGGCTTTCTCCTTCCCTCTGGCTTACTTCCTTAATCTCTCTGTGGAGGAGTTGTGCTTACCTGATCTTTCCCTCCATCAAAGTAGTCAACAGCCAAACCTGAGCAGAGAGAGAAGGTGTGGGTAGAGTAGAGGGAAAGGCCATTGGGGGTGTGACTTGTGGACTGAGGGTAGCAGGAGTGGGGGGGAGAACACAGTAAGTTTATGGTCAGATGGGGAGGAGCCTAGGTGTAAAAGGGGAGGATAGTAACCCCCCACTTACCAATCAGTTTCAAGGTCAGAACACAATGAGGCATTGTCCACTTGATATCGTAGTTGCCGGTGGCTGTCCAATAATATCCGGCAAGAAGGTAGGCCTAGGAGAGGGGAAGTATTTATTCTATTATTGCTATGAGTTATTTTCTCTCTACCCTGAAATCCACTGTATTCTTTCATTTTTTCTTTCTGGTGGTTTCTTCAAGGACTAGTAAGTTCCTATAAATGGAGACACTGAAACTATAAAGGGAAAGACTTGCTCCAAGGTTTCTCAGCAAAATTAAGGCGAATTGAGAATTTAGATGCTTTGGTTCTGTAGCTCATTCTAAGTTGATTTTCTGCCTTGCCTTTACGTGACTTCCCTCGTGAGAGCTGGGCCAATCCTGGTCAGAATCTTAATCACAGTCCTATGCAAAGGATTAGCTGTCACCTCTTCCTTGAGGCAGGAAAAGTATTACCACTGCCACCTGCAGATGAAACGCTTGGGGCTTGTGTACAGTGACTACATAAAGTCCTACTCGTGAGTGCTATTGGGAGAAAACAATCAGAAGTTGGATTGTTTTCCAGTTCACTGGTTTTTCTACACCACAGTCTCTGTCTTCTCCCCAATCTCAGCTGTGACCTGAGCTGCCAAGGGGAAGATGCTTACCATCTGGAAACAAAAGGTAGTGAGAACAGCAGTTATAGTGCGGCCCATTAGTCGCAGAATGAGGAACTGAAGGATGACACATAGCAGGGAGTGGTACATCTGGTTTCCTAGTGCAGAAGAGAGCAAATTTTTAACGCACGCTCGTGTGTGTTTCATTCCTACCCACCCTGAGACTTCAAACACAAAGTGATACATAAAGAAAAAACTATTTTGGTATTAGGATATTTCTGTCAAAATCACTTCATGTTCTGGAGGAAGGGACTATAAATAGAAGGGACTGTCAGGCAACTACTGTATTTCTGAATGTTTGAACTTAAGGTTGCTCCTGAGGGGACTGCTTGTCATCTAGTCACAGGCATGGCAGAGCTTTGGCTCCTCTGTTGATGGGGTCTGGCACGGGTAACTTTGTAGAAAGTAGACAAACTCTCAAATGTTTTATCTGGGAGAGGGCTGTCCATATAAGGAGAACTTAAGCTATTTTCTGGTCCATACAGATCCTCTCTTTACAAGCACAGGATTATAACTTCCCTATCTATCAAATTCTCTCCAGGAGAGAATCTGTTCCTTCCCAGGTTCTCTCTAATGCACCCCCACTGTGAGCCCAGTTTACTCACCAAAGTTAAAGTAAGCGATGGAGAGGCCTGTGAAGGTGTGGAAGAGGTGGATGAGGTAGCTGTCCTTGTAGAAAAGGTAATGCCGATAAAACAAAGCCAAGGGGTAGCCTGAGGGAGGGGAAATCAGAAGAGGGTTATTTGTGGTAGGTGCTCTCCCATTTTGTTTTGGAGATTTGTCTGTCGTGAAACACAGCCCCGAGAGAAAAACACACACATTATGTGGATGTCAACAGAGAAGATAACAATATCCCCAAGAATCAAAAGTGTTTTTGTGAATAAACATTTAAAATTGAAGATAGTTTAATATAGAGGCAATATAAAACCAGGTCCTAAGGCTGGGTTTCTCATATAGACTATTAAGTAGTGTTAGGAATTTTCTTTTGCATTTTACTTCAGTGTTACAAGGAGTTGAGGGTATCCAACTGTGCTCTGCCCATAAACATTATTTTATGCCTTTATAATCTATTACTAGAGGCCCGGTACACTATTTCGTGCACAGGTAGGGTCTGGTGGGCCTGCCCTGTGGGGGTTGGGGCCTCGGGCAGTTGGCTGCCTCCTCCCTGATAGAACTCCCGCCCAAGGGGACAATTTGCATATTGGCCTTTTATTATATAGGATAATTTTATGTAGTGTATTATCAGCAAACTATCAAGAGGATAAATATAAACCAACACAAGGCTATAAACTGAGATTACTGACTGCAATACAGCTGCATAGCAATTATAGGAAATGTGTGGATGTTCCTCACATGCTGAGTTAGATATCCATTAAGTATCATGGGAAAATGTCTTCTAAAGCAGTGATTCAGAGTATGGTCCTGGGGGACCACAATTGAACTATAGTGGATTTCCTGATGGGCCATGAACTGATTATGCATGGCCAAAGGTTGCTTACCGAATAAAAGAGGGTCAATTTAACATTTGGTATTTCTAAAATAAAATTAGCATGTTCCATGGTGTTACTACACACTTTCATTTAGTGTTCTATGAAAGGGTCGCTGATGTGCTTGGCAGTTGCACATGTGAAGAACTGGAATTCCTACTGTGTTTTAGAACACTTTACCCGTCCTATCATTGCATAGTGTTAGCTTATCATTGGCAGTACTGTTGTGAGTTTGGATAACTCTGCAATGCTAAGAAGTGTCAAATACAAGGAAAGTACTCAATTATTTATTAAGTAAGTAAATGGATAATCCTGTTGTATATTTGGCTTATGTCCTAGTCTTTCCCTATAATTTTTGTGTTTTTTTTTTAAACTTATGACCATATCCTGTGTACTTATGTAATCAAGTTTTTAACAGTGTATCCACCATTTAATCATCCTGGTCCCAGGATTTGCTATTTTTTTTTCTCTTTTATTTATTAAAAAAACAATTTTTTCTCTTGGTTTTTTGGTTTTTTTTGACTGCTGTTATAATGGGCTAGACATTTCAATTTATTAGCTTCATGCAAATAGCTAATTTTATAGATTACTGGATCATTCAACAAATGCTTATTAAACACCTACTACATGCCAGGTATTCTGTTTGTAGATCACATAATGAGGGACAAGGTGGCATGCAATGGTTTATTTTCTAGCTAGCTAAGGAGAAGTGATATAGGATTACTAGCTCAAGGGAGAGGGAGACAGCTCTGACCCCTTCGTAGTCAGATGAATGAGCAAAGAAATAGGATCAAGTTTCATACATATCACATATCCAATTTGGCAGGAACATAACACCATGTTATTAGCAAGTATTGCTAAGAACCAGAGCCAGGTGCCAGGTACTAGAAAGTATATATAGAATAAGATCAGACTGCCTTAAATCTTTGACTTTCTAACATTGTAGAAAATGGTGTGTAAATGAATAGAAACAATAAATAGGGTATATCTTAATTATTTAGAGTACTCATAAATAAATCCTGGATAGGTAAAAGAGTTTACCCCTTTAAGCAGTAAAACCCTTAACTACTTGGAATCACCAAAACCCTGAACCATTCGGAATGCTTAAAATTAAAAAATGCAACACATATCACTCTGCCCCCTTAAAGTGGATATAATTAAACACTTTCTTGATAATCTGGTTCATAATTACCCTAGAGTAAAGTGATCACTTTACAACCTGTTGAGGTGTGTAAAATGGTGGCCCCGATTCTGTTACGGCCTACACTGTCCTGCATTCCGAGTTCTTGTATCCATTTCTTAGGGCTTTACTGCCCCTTTCCTTCCTATTCAGGGATCAGTAGTCACTTCTTGAGCTTTCAGTGTGCCTGCCAAGAATAGTTGTTTTCCCTACTTTTAATTTTCTGCAGGCCTCAGAAATCGTATGTTTTAAAGGAGTAAAAAAGAAATACAAGAGCAAAGATCTTGGGTGTTTTTATTGCTCAGCCTGGTAACATTGGTTCTGGCCACTTGAGGCCCTTTGCTCAGGTGTATTTTGGAGGAGTGGAGGTTGTTGAGTTCCACACAGGCAGGTGAAGTATTATTGTACACCACTAAACATATGATAAGATGGTGCCATTGGCAGAATAATCGAAAGAATGCAGCCGGCCATTAAGGTTACCAAGAACATTAAGACCATAACAGAGCACAGCCAAGCCTGGAGTGAGGCCGCAGAGGGGGGGAAGGAGCTGTGCTGGGAGAGTTGCTGTGACAACCAGGGCTGATTTGAGTGTGTAAACACCAACCCTTGCACTTGGCTGCTGCTCAGCTCAGCAGGCTTTGTGACCTGGTGCCCAGTCACCCCTTTAGGGGATGTGCTGAGTTTTTTTGGAGGGTGTTGTCCCACAAGGTGTTTGAGTCTTAATGCTTTCTTGTGGGAGCCAATTATGAAGACAGTAGCCACAGTCACCTGATAAATATTTAGAGAACAATGGAAGTGCCTCCTCCCCACCCGTCATAGAGCCTGCTTCAGTAGGAGTGTCTGGCGTGCAGCCGGGGAAGCAGCCCTGTATTACTAAAATTCTAGCGCAAGGCAGCAGTACTTACTAGGTCCTGGGAATAAAAGTCTGAGCTTGATGACCGAGAGTTGCTCTTTCCTTTAATACCACTGTCCAGGCAGAGGTTAGTTTTGTAAGTCCGATTGGGAGGTTTTAAAGAACTCGTTTGACAGTACTATAACTTTTTTCTTTTTATTTAAAGAAAGGCCTTCAGAACTCATTAGCAAATGTAGGATGATGACCTAACTTACTCCCAAACCCAATGATCCCATACTAGAATGGGAGCATTTCAGGAACAACACCTAGGGTGTTCACACTTGGTAGAGCAGACTGCTGGGACACACGGAATCTGGCTCTGGTCAGGGGTTCGGGTTGTCCAGCACACGGAGTGTATTTAGCTGTGTTCTCCAGTCAGTCCCTGGACATCCCCTCATGAATGCTGTTGGGGTCAGGAACTAGGCTCTGTCACAACCTAGTCTGGGGTGGAACTCCTTATTCTCTGCACAATTGTTGTGAAATTATTAATTTGAAGAAATAGAAATGAGCTGTTTTCATTAAAGCCTTGTAAAGTTCTTTGCCTTTTCATCCTGTAGAGCTATTTCTGGGTTCTGTAGGAATAGGATATACACCCATTTGATTAGTCAATGATTGATAAGACTCTGGTGAAAAGAAAGTAGAGCATGTTTTGGCAAGTATCAGGGAGAATACAGAATTAGGACTGCTAAATGCTGGCTTACCCAGATATTGGTACCAGTTTTATAGAAAAGAAAAACAGTTCAAATACCATACAAAGAATTGATATAAGCTAAGAAAAAATTAAGAAAAATTAACCCATTAAAAATACAGATATTAATAAGGAATTGAATATGTGACCTCCTGGTACATTGGACAACACTCAACCAATTGAGGCACACTGGCCAGAGCTAAATATCACACCTTTATTTATTTAAAAAAATATATTTTATTGATTTTTTACAGAGAGGGATAGAGAGCTAGAAACATTGATGAGAGAGAAACACCGACCAACTACCTCCTGCACACCCACTACTGGGGATGTGCCCACAACCAAGGTACATGCCCTTGACTGGAATTGAACCCGGGACCCTTCAGTCCACAAGCCGACGCTCTATCCACTGAGCCAAACCGGTTTCGGCTAAATATCACACTTAAAAAAAAATTATATATATATAATTGATTTTATTTATTTATTTATTTTTTACAGAGAAGAAGAGAAAGGGATAGAGAGTTAGAAACATCGATAAGAGAGAATTATCATTCAGCTGCCTCTGCCACACCCCCTACTGGGATGTGCCCACAACCAAGGTACATGCCTTTGACTGGAATTGAACCCGGGACCTTTCAGTCCGCAGACTGACGCTCTATCCACTGAGCCAAACCAGTTTTTGCTAAATAAATATCACACTTTTAATGAAAACAAATATATTTCCCCCAAACAAAATCATCGAATGCAGAGAATGGCATTGTACAAATTTCTGGCCTTTCTCTAAATAGAAGATAGCTGGATTCTCAAATGTGCTTCTGTATTTAATCTGTTGTTTTGGTTAAATTATATGAAGAAAATCTTTATACAGATATATAGTTGGAAGGCGAATCAATAGCTTTTCCAGATAAATTTGGATATTCTTTGGTATTATACCTAAACTTGACAGATAGTGGAATGTGCAGCAACCATATCAATGAACTTTTCATATTCTGCTATGTTAAAATCCAGTGGTCTCTCATGTGCTTTGAATGGATCTTTTACCCAGGCATGGTTTTTGTAATATCATGCACTGGTCATCTGGAAAACAATGGTTAACTGTATTAGGCAGGTCTTCCAATATTTGACAATGTGTCATTAAAATACAGTATAAAAAAATCACATCTTTTAATATCACTAATGATCTTCTGTATGTACTGAGAAGTTGTCAAGCTCATGACAGTAGACACAAAAAAGTTTTCCAAAATTCTAAAAATTTTCATTTGAAAGGTTGAGTTTTATTATTCATGACAAATAGTGTCTATTATTTTCTTTTAAATGACAGGCTCACGTCATAAAAAAAAAATCTGCCAAATGCCCATGCTTAAATAATCCATGTGTAAGTTTGTCAGTTGTTGTCCCCCCCCCACCCCAAGTAAAAATGCTGTTCCATGAAAAAAAAACCTGTTAACTGAACATGCAACTCAAGCGACCGCACAAGTCCTCTGCCTCTGGACAGCCTGTGCTTCAGTATGCAGAAGTGCCTCAGGCACTTTTCTCATTCTTCAGACTATTAAGAAGGGTTGAGATTTAATACAATTCATAATACTTACTGCTTCCTCCAGGACCTTTTTAAGTGAAACTGGCTGTTTAAAAAATTATTATTTTTTATCTTTATTGTGAGTGCACGGCAGTGAGAAATACAGAGGGAAAGAGAAAAGGGTTCTCAGGGGCTCCCTAGAAGTTCAGGGCTCCACTTTGAGAGCTGCTGACGTACGGACTGATGTTTTGCCTTAATCTGCCTTCTTACAACGCCAAGTCCAACAGTCTTTTCTTCTTCCCAGCTTCCTCAACTTCCCTGCTATATTTTCTTTTTTTTAATCCTCACCAGAGGATATTTAAAAAAAAATTATTTTAGAGAGGAGGAAGAAAAAGAGGGAAATATTGATTTGTGAGAGAAACACATCAGTTGTTTCTCACATCTATACCTAGAATCTTTTCATTTTCTTTGAAAGTTTCTCTTTCATTGGTTTTCAGTGTCTCTGTTGCTTTTTTTTTCTTTAAAAAAATATTTTTATTTCAGAAAGGAAAGGAAAGAGAGAGACAGAAACATCAATGATGAGAAAGAATCATTGATCAGTTGCCTACTGCACCCCTCCTCCCGGAGTGGGGATCAAGCCTGCAACCTGGGCACACGCCCTGACCAGGAATTGAACTGTGACCTCCTGGTTCATAGGTTAATGCTCAACCACTGAGCCAATATGGACTTACCAATTATGGGTATTTCATGTACGTGAAGTTATATAGTATATGTGCCTTTTATGTGTGGGTCTTTCAGTTAGCATATTGTTTTCAAGGGTAATTTTGTTATAGTATATATCAGTTCTTCATTCTTTTTTAATGACTGAATAATATTACAAAGTGGACATACCACATCAATAGTTGATGGGACACTTGGGTGATTTCTACTTTTTGGGTATTATGAATAAGGCTGTTATGAACATTTGTGCACAAGTTTTGGTGTGAATATGTATCTTGAGTTCTCCTGGGTATATACCACTCCTTAATTATTTTATCCTCTAACCCAGCACTTCTCGGTTAGTGGTGTAGACAGTTTTTTCAATTTCCCATCTGTTGTGGACCAGTACTTATTTATTGATTTTAGAGAGAGATGAAGAGAAAGTGAACATTAATTTTGTTCCACACATTCATTGGTTGACTCTCCCATGTGCCCTGACTGGGGATCGAACACGCAACCCTGGTGTATCGGGATGATGCTCTAACCAACTAGGGCGGACCAACATTTTGTAAAATACAAAGTCATGGGCTTAGATGACATGACACTGTCAAATTGCTGTGGAAGATTCCTAAACATTTACTCTCACTTCCTGTGTTTACTTTCACTGGCAAATGGTGGCCAACTATAATCTGAACAGATTACACCAATCTACCTTTCTTTGTCTTTTTCAATTAAGGCTTTTCTTCTGGTTCCTAAATAAGGCTGCCCTCCAGGATTTCATCTTGACCTTTATTATTCTTACTATTAGAAAACTACATCTACTATCATGTAACTTAATATAATCTTTACCAAAAACAAATAATACATTTTTAATCCTACTTAAGTTTCAGTTCCACATTTCCTGGCTGGACATTTTTAATTTGCTATCTCATACCATCTTGTACTCTATAAAACATGACTTATTCCCTTAAATCAGCCATCTCTTGGCTTCTTTTTTTTGCTTATTAATGGTGTTAGCTTTCTCCAAGTCATACAACCACATTCAAAAGCTTGAAGTTGTTTTGCCTCTTCCCTTTCTTTGGTTCCCTATATTCAGTCATCAAATTCTGCTGATTCCTCCTTTGCAGTGTCTCACCACCCTTAATACCTTTTTTTCTGTGCTACATTTGCAGTTAAGGCCATCAGGCACTCAGATGTAAACTCTTGCAATGGCCTCCTACTTGATCTCTGCCTGCAGCCTCACTCTCCCAGGAATCTTACACCAGAGTACTCTTTTCAACTCCTGCTTAGAAACCACAAACTGACTATTCAACAGAGAACCAATTCCTAAGCCTAAGATTCGAGGTCTGTCTTCTAAAAACTACATTTCTAGTTAAAGTTTCAATTTCTCTGGCTAAAACTGATCTTGTTTTTGCCCAAACATGTCTTGTATCTTTTGTCCCTAGACTTTAGCTCACACCAGTCCCTCTGAGTGGAATATCTTCTCAAACTATCCCTCTAACCAAATGAAATGCTACCCATTCTTTCTTTTTTTTAAAATATATTTTATTGATTTTTTACAGAGAGGAAGGGAGAGGGATAAGAGAGCCAGAAACATCGATGAGAGAGAATCATCGACCAGCTGCCTCTTGCACACCCCCTAATGGGGATGTGCTGCCCGCAACCAATGTACATGCCCTTGCCTTGAATTGAACCTGGGACCTTTTAGAATGCAGGGAGACGCTCTATCCACTGAGCCAAACTGGTTTCGGCACTACCCATTCTTAAAAAACACCATTCAAACACTTGCTGATTTGGCTCAGTGGATAGAGCGTTAGCCTGTGGATCAAAGGGTTCTGGGCTTGATTCCCCAGTAGGGGGTGTGCAGGAGGTAGCCAATCAGATTCTTTCTCACATTGATGTTTCTTCTATCTCTCTCTCCCTCTCCCTTCCTCTCTGAAATAAATTATATATATATCCTATATAATAAAGAGGGAATATGCAAATTGACCATCACTCTGCCACAAAGATGGCAGCGCCCATAGCCACAAGATGGTGGTGCTCAGTCCTCTCAGCCCCACTGGAGTCCCCCAGTCCTGGGGCAGCAGCCGTGAGAGAGGCAAGGAATGAGCAGATTCAATGTGGAATGCCTGCTTTATTGCCGCAGTGATGAGGCATGCGTTCCATTTCATGCTCTGGGTCTCTAGTGTGTGTGTGTGTGTGTGTGTGTGTGTGTGTGTGTGTGTGTGTGTAAAATAAGGGCACTGATTTGTCAAGAGCAAAATGCAATGCACTATTAAATTAAGGCACTGGCTCTGACCTGTTTGGATCACTGGATAGAGCATTGGCCTGTGGACTCAAGGGTCCCAGGTTTGATTCCGATCAAGGGCATGCACCTTTGTTGCGGGCACATCCCCAGTAGGGAGTGCGGCAACTGATTGATGTTTCTCTCTCATTGATGTTTTAATTAAGGCACTGGTCAGTTAAAAAAACATGAACTTTGGAATTATGACAGATGTCAGTTTGAATACCTAGTTCTGATACTTACTAGCTGTTAACCTCAGGTTTGTTGATTAGTTAACCTTTTTGGGCCTCAATTTCATCAGTAAAATGAAAATCTAGCTTAGGATTCATATATTAAGCCTGGTACATATTAGATACTTAATAAATGTGAGATTGCTTTACCTCTGTTTTAACAGTGAAGCACTCAGCTACCTCATCCAGTCACACTGCTTTAATTACATATCATCTGTTTGCTGATGTCTTCCAAATGTTCATGTCTAGCCTGGACTTCTTCCCTGAGGTTGTATAGCCTACCTGACTCCTACATGCCTAATGGATATCTCAGCTTTAACAAAATGAACCGCCGACATACATCCCTCACTAAACCTATTCCTCCTTTAGCCTTCCCCATTTCAGCAAACAGCAACTTCCCCTTTTGTTCACTCAGACTGAAACCTTGCAACCTGGCCATCATTCTTGACCTCCCTTCCTTTCAACCCAATCAGTAAGTGATTCCTGTTCTACTTTCAAAATAAACCCTGAATCTGACCATTTCTTCCCACGTGTCCAAGTCAATACCATGTCTGGCTTGTATTATTATAGTCGCCTCATGACTGATCTCCCTACCTCTGCCCTTCAGTGTATCCTTAACACAGTATCAGAGGGATTTTATTATAGCATAAATCCAGTCTGCTCATTCCTCTGCTCAAAACCCTCAGAAGGTCTCCACTCTCACTCAACATAAGCCAGAGTCTGACCAGAACCTATACATCTGCTCATCCCTTCTCCACTCCACTTTTCTCTGCCTCATCTCTGCCTCCACAAAGCTCTCCTTGGAACATCAAGCAAGTTCAGCCTTGTGGCCTTCATATAATAGGTTCCTTGCCTGGAATGATCTTTCACAAAGAAGCTCAAGTCCTTCCTTATATTACTTCTCACTTTAGATCTTTACTAAAAAGTCACGCTATCAGTGAGATTGCATGTTCCCCTCACCGGCCACCAACCACACTTCCTTTTATTTTTTTTGCTGTAGTTTCCTCTCGGCACTTATTACTCTTTCAAATACAGTATATTTTACTTATTTAGAATTATTTGAAAACAGGGATTTTTGTCAATTTTTCCCCCACTACCATACCTCAGTGCCTACATACCAGTACATTTTCTGGTACAAAAAAAGGTCTTGAGACTATTTGCTGAATGGATGAAAGAATGAATAAACAAATACTCTATTCTAGGCCCGTGGGTGGCAAACTGAGGCTCTCGAGCCACATGCGGCTCTTTGGCCCCTTGAGTGTGGTTCTTGCACAAAATACCACGGCCTGGGCAAGTCTATTTTGAACAAGTGGCGTTAGAAGAAGTTTAAGTTTAAAAAATTTGGCTCTCAAGACATTTCAACCATTGTACTGCTGATATTTGGCTCTGTTGACTAATGAGTTTACTGACCACTGTTCTAGGCAGTCAGTGAAATATTTTTATTTATTTATTTAAAATATATATATTTTATTGATATTTTACAGTGGAAGGGAGAAGGATAGAGAGTTAGAAACATCGATGAGAGAGAAACATTGATTAGCTGCTTCCTGCACACCCCCTACTGGGGATGTGCCCGCAACCAAGGTACATGCCCTGGACCAGAATTGAACCTGGACACTTCAGTCTGCAGGCTGACGCTCTATCCACTGAGCCAAACTGGTTTTGGCTGAAATATTTATTAAGCATCTATTATGTGGCCACACTGCTTTAGGCAAAAGGTGGGATATGGTAGAAAATTTAAGAGGTGCTTTTTAACTCAAGTACTTTCTAGGTAGAGAAGAAATATCAAAGAATGATGCTTTGTAAATGCTAACTGCATGGAATAGCCAAGGTTGTAGTGGTTAGAGAAGAGAGAAGAAAGAAGGAAAGGACATTCCAAAGGATGGGAATAATGTAGTAAAGGACACAGGGACAGGAAAGAACATGGAATTGTCACCTCAAGACTATTTCCCTGCTAGGGGTGAAACAGTAGCAAAGTTGAAAACAGGTAGAGCCTGAAATATCATCCCATCCTATCCTCGCCTATCCTATAAAAGGGTAATATGCAAATTTATCATCACTCCGCTACACGTACAAGCCATGCCCACCAGCCAATCAGGAGCAAGTATGCAAATTAACCCAACCAAGATGGCTATGGCTATGGACTGAGCAGGAGGCTTGGATTTCCCGGCAATGGAGGAAGCCAAGCTTTCTGTACATCCTGTCCAGCCCAGGCCTCCACTCAAGGCTCAATGTTTCAATTACAGAAGATAAATAAATCCCAGATATCAGGGCCTCTGCTTGGGTCAAGGGGGGTGTGGCCAGCCTGCAAACCACCACAGGCCCCTCACCTAGGCTGCACCAAGCCCCAAGGGAATCCCCACCCTGATGCGGGACACCCTTCAAGGCAAACCAGCTGGTCCCCACCCATGCACCAGGCCTCTATTCTATCTAATAAAAGAGTAATATGCAAATTAACCATCACAAGATGGCTGCCCCCCTGTATATGCAAGATGGCCACTACAAGATGGCCAGCAGGGTAGGGCAGTTGGGAGGGACCAGGCTGGCAGAGGAAGGAAGTTGGGGGCAACTGGGCCTGCAGGGGAGGGCAGCTAGGGGCAAACAGGTTGGCAGGGGAGCAGTTAGGCATTAATCAGACTGGCAAGGGGTGGTTAGGGGGTGATCAGGCTGGCAGGCAGAAGCGGTTAGGGGCAATTAGGAATGCAGGCAGGCGAGCAGTTGGGAGCCAGCATTACTGGATTGTTAGAGGTAATGGGTATTTTGCTTTGGGCTATATTGGGAGGCCACATTCAGGATCTGTCTGCTCCTTTAATTAAACTTCAGTTAAATTTCCCCAAGAATCATAGACTAGAATATAAAACAGGACTGCTTTTGAGTATGGATTATTTGTAGTTTATTTTTATAAAATATTTCCACATAATTCTAACTTTAGTTCTTTTTTGAAGATCTGCCACTCAATTAAAAAAATAAATATATTTTGCTGAAACCGGTTTGGCTCAGTGGTAGAGCGTCGGTCTGCGGACTGAAAGGTCCCGGGTTCGATTCCGGTCAAGGGCATGTACATTGGTTGCGGGCACATCCCCGGTGGGGGGTGTGCAGGAGGCAGCTGGTCGATGTTTCTCTCTCATCGATGTTTCTAGCTCTCTATCTCTCTCCCTTCCTCTCTGTAAAATATCAATAAAATATATTAAAAAAATAAAATAAAAATAAAAAAATAAATATATTTTATTGATTTCAGAGAGGAAGAGGGAGAGTGACAGAAACATCAATGATGAGAGAGAATCATTGATTGGCTGCCTCCTATGCACCCCACACTGGGGATGGAGCCCGCAACCCGGGCATGCACCCTGAATGGGAATCAAACCGGGACCTCCTGGTTTATAGGTCAATGCTCAAGCACTGAGCTGCACTAGTAGGGCTGCCACTCAATTTATTTTTTTCTATTCTTTTACCTACATGAAAAGGAAGACAAATACAAAGAGGAAGGAGGGTTGAGTCCTGGAGGATTAAAAAGGATTAAGCGATGAGTAACTGGTTAGGCACTTAGGCACTTAAAGCACAGAACTTACTGACTGCAGTAGATTACGGACATTTAGGTGGGGATGAAGCTCACCTTTGGAATTTGTTCAGAACTGGTTCTTTGTTTCTGTTTACCAGAGTAAGTTTCTTTTGATAGTAAGGGCAAGATGCTAGTACACTTTCCACATTCTGACCATCCTCTCTGGTTAGAGCTGAACCATATGCTGAATGGTTACTGGATGTACAGATTCTTAGAACTGAAGAAGCCTTCGAAATAACTGACTCCAAACCCTTCATTAGACAGATAAGAAACTAAGGCCCAAAGGGAATAGCTGGCATACCCAGTTAATAGATCACAGCTCAAATTAGAATCCACATTACTTGATTTCCACTCAGATATTCTTGCCTCATGCCTTAGCACTTGGCAGGTACGTACGAGTGAATCAGTAACAACTAGCTGTGTGCTTTTAAAAGTACAGCTGTATTATTCTTTGATTACTCAATAACTTTCTATACTCCGGCACCTGTGTATAGACAAATATACACCCATGTTTATTTGCTTATCTTTCTATCTAAAAGCATTTAGACTTCATTTTAACAACAAACTTCTTTCTCTCTGCCCTTCCTCTCTCTCTCTCAAATCAATAAATATAATTTAAATATCCCCACAAAACAAAAGTAATCCTTTATTTGCTCCATTCCAGCCAAATGATCTTAATAAGCAAGGCCTTCTTAAGTTTAGTGCTAGTGACTGATATATTCACCTACTGACTGACTGGTGAAACCTGCCACAAAAGCTGAAAAGTTATGACACAACAAAAGCCTGACTTTGATGTCACCAATCCTCTTTATTGTCATGCCACAGGAACTAGACGATCACAGATTAGCCCCAGTTTCTTGGCGATTTTAGGCCTAGAATGACATCCATGTTGCCTGTGTTCAGTGTATTTTATCACATTTTTATTCTTTTTAAGGTAGTAAACCACATGGTGGCACCTTCTACCCAGATTATCTGATAGATGCAGGTCACCTCGTTTTATTGTAGTTCACAGGTGTGTTTTTACAAACTAAAGGTAAGACCCTCCACCAAAAAAAATATTACAATTTGCTTTATTGCAATACTTGCTTTTTTGCAGTGCTCTGGAACTGAACCTGTAATATTTCCCAGATTTGTATGGATATCCCTATAGAATATCCCTGGATTTGGATCAAGAGTAATCTAGTTTAGAAATTCAGTTCTAAAATGAAGGATAGAAATCATGTGATCATATAAATGGATGAAAAAACTTTTGACAAAAAACAATATTTAGGATATAAACTCTCAGCAGAGTTTATATGGGAATAGAGGGGTCATTCTTCATCATAATAAAGGACATATGTGACAACCTACAGCCAACCCCATTCTCAATGTGCAAAACTAAAAGGGTTCCCTTAAGATCAGGAACAAGACAGGATGTCTGCTTTCACCATTCTTATTCAACTTAGTACTAGAAGTCCTAACCACAGCGATCAGACATGAAGGGAAAATAAAAGGCATCCAAATTAGAAAGGAGGAAGGTAAAACTGTCATTATTCACAGATGACATCATATTGTGCATAGAAAATTCTAAAGACTCCACTAAAAAACAGCTAGATTTAATAAATGAATTCAGCAAAATAGCAGGATACAAAATTAACATCCAGAAATCGATGGTATTTTTATACAACAATAAACTCTCAGAGAAACTAAAAAAAAGTAATCCCATTTACTATTGCAACAACAACAAAAAATAAGATACCTGGAAATAAATTCAACCAAGGAAGTAAAAGACCTGTACTTGGAAAACTATAGGGCATTGTAAAAGAAAACAGAGGAAGAGACAAACAAGAGGAAGCATGTACCATGTTCATGAACGGAAGAATTAACATCATTAAAATGTCCAACTACCCAGAGCAATCTACAGATCCAGTGCAATTTCTATTAATATTCCAAGGTCATATTTAACAGATCTATAACAAATATTCTAAAAATTTATATGGAACCAAAAAAGATCCCAAATAGCCACAGCAATCTTGAGAAAGGAACAAGATTGGTGGGATCACAATACCAGATATCAAGCTGTACTACAAAGCCACTGTGCTCAAAACAGCCTAGTATTACTGGTACAAGAACAGGCAGACAGACCAATGGAACATAATAGGGGAACTCAGAAATTGACCCAAGCCACAGTGCTCAATATTTGACAAAGGAGGCAAGAGCATACAGTGAAGTAAAAATAATCTCAATAAATGCTGTTGGGAAAATTGGATAGGTAGATGCAAAAAAAAGAAAAAAAGAAATGAGAATGCTAACTTACACCACAACAAGAATAAACTCAAAATGGATAAAAGACTTAAATGTAAGTCACAAAACCATAAAAATCCTAGAAAACATTGGCAGTAAAATCTCAAACATCTCACATAGCAGTATTTTCACCGATACATCTAGGACAAGAGAAACAAAGGAAAAAATAAACAAATGGGAGGGACTACATCAAACTAAAAAGCTTTCGCACAGTAAAAGAAGCCATCAACAAAATGAAAGGGAACCCACTGAATGGGAGAACATAGTTGCCAACGATACATCTGATAAGTGGTTAATTTCCAAAATATACAAAGAAGTCATACAACTCAATACCAGAAAGACAATCTAATTAAAAAATGGGCAAAGGATTTGAATAGGCATTTCTCCAAAGAGGACATAAATAGACATATGAAAAAATACTCAATGTCACGAATGACCGAAGAGGTGCAAATTAAAACTACAATAAGTTATCACCTCATACCTGCCAGAATGGCTACCATCAATAACTGGACAAATAATAAGTGCTGTTGAGGATGTGAAGAAAAGGAAGCCCTACCTAGTACACTGCTTGGTGGGAATTAATAACAAAATTAAAAATGGAACTGCCATTTGACCCAGGAATCCCACTACTGGGAATATAACCTAAGAATCCTGAAATACCAATCAAAAGGAATAGATGTTGATAACAGCATTGTTCACAATAGCTAAGATCTGGAAACAGCCCAGTAGATGAGTGGATAAAAAAGCCACGGTACATTTACACAAGGGATACTATTCGGCTGTAAAAAAAAAAAAAAAAAAAAAGCTCTTCATCTTTGTGATAGCATGGGTGGGCCTGGAGATTATTATGCTATCTGGACAGTACTGAATATTCTTCTTCTTTTTTTAATCCTCGCCCAAGGATATTTTCCCACTGAGTTTTAGAGGAAGTGGGAGAGGGAAAGACACTAATACCGATATGATGTAAACTCATTGATTGGTTGCCTCCTGCAGGGCCTGGGCCAGGGAGGAGCTGCCACAAAGGCACATGCCCTTGACCAGAATCCCAGGGACTCCTTGGTCCTCAGGCTGACGCTGTATCCATGGAGCCAAACTGATTAGGGCGGGACCGAATATCCCTTTACCTGGCTTTAAGGTATAAAATCCGATAATCACGTTCTGTGAAGTTCTGATGACGGCAACCACAGGTTTAATAAGGCCTACAGCTTCAGCATGGAGGCAGAAGCAGCTTTCTCAGGAGCAGAGATGGACATCGTTCCTTCGAATAAGCGCAAGCCTTTCGTTCTTCGAATCAGGATGGCTAAAGGTGATCCCAAGAAGCCCAAGGGCAAGGTGTCTGCTTATGCCTTCTTTGTGCAGACATGCAGAGAGGAACAGAAGAAGGAAAACCCCGAAGTTCCGGTCAGTTTTGCAGAATTTTCTAAGAAGTGCTCTGAAAGGTGGAAGACCATGTCGGCAGAAGAGAAATCTAAATTTGATGAGATGGCAAAGGCAGATAAAGTACGCTACGATCGGGAAATGAAGGATTATGGACCAGCCAAGGGAGGCAAGAAGAAGAAGGACCCAAATGCCCCCAAAAGGCCACTGTCTGGATTTTTCCTTTTCTGCTCCGAATTCCGCCCCAAGATCAAATCCACAAACCCGGGGATTTCCATTGGTGATGTGGCCAAGAAGCTGGGCGAGATGTGGAATAACTTAAGTGACAGCGAAAAGCAGCCTTACAACAATAAGGCTGCCAAACTGAAGGAGAAGTATGAGAAGGATGTCGCCGACTATAAGTCTAAAGGCAAGTTCGATGGTGCAAAGGGTCCCGCTAAAGTTGCCCGGAAAAAGGTGGAAGAAGAGGAGGAGGAAGAGGAAGAGGAGGAAGAAGAGGGGGAGGAGGAGGAGGATGAATAAAAAAACTGTTTATCTGTCAAAAAAAATAAAATAAAGTATAAAATCCCAGGCTCAAGCTTCTTCTTTAAAAAAAAAAATTTTTTTTATTGATTTTCCACAGAGAGGAAGGGAGAGGGATAGAGAGCTAGAAACATCGATGAGAGAGAAACATCAACCAGCTGCCTCCTGCACACTGGGGGTGTGCCCGCAACCTATGTCCATGCCCTTGACCGGAATCAAACCTGGGACCCTTCAGTCCGCAGACCGACGCTCCATCCACTGAGCCAAACCGGTTTTGGCCCAGGCTCAAGCTTCTAATTTAGGGAAGGGAAATTTTGGTCTTTGCCTAGGGAAATTAAGCCTATAGCAAAGGTCTGTGAGTTGTATTCAGTACTCCCAGGGAAAAGGTGATTTCCCCAAAGCTACTAATGCTTCAGTTTCAAGGCCCTTTAAGGCCACAGGGGTGGGGTGGGAGGTGGAGATGTGAGTGGATGTGGGAGGGAGCAATATGTTCATACTGACACATTTTTGTAAAACTTGTAAGGTGTTCCCCCCCCCCCCCTTTTCTTTTCTTAAAGAAGGCCCCCAAGATTATATGAACTTCAGGTCTTCAAATCCTGGTTATTTTAAAAAAATAATCTACCGCTCTGACCTGTTTGGTTCAGTGGATAGAGCGTCAGCCTGTGGACTGAAAGGTCCCAGGTTCGATTCCGGTCAAGGGCATGTACCGTGGTTGCGGGCACATCCCCAGTAGGAGGCAGCTGATCCATGTTTCTCCCTCAACGATGTTTCTAACTCTCTATCCCTCTCTGTTAAAAAAAAAAAAAAATCAACAAAATATATTTTTTTAAAAATCTGCCATCACAACAAAAGTAGGCACATGCCAGAAATTTCTGTTACTCTGAATTCCCAGTGGAGACCGGGTTCTTTACTTCTTTAGTTCAGTTGTGACTTGATCTGGCCTAGGGTTGCCCTGTCACACCGCCAAGTGGCTAATTAGCTGCTCTTTTCCCAATCCTCCCACATACTTGTCCTGATAACTTCTATTTTTGTGTTTAAGAGTTGCCAAGTCTAATCTTTGTAAATACAAAGTAGGTGAGACTTCTTTTTTTCACCAGGTATTTCAGCAAATAAAACAGTAAGTTCTTTGTTACCCAGCTAAAATTTTAATAGAAAAGATAATAGCATCACACCTCTAATTGTCGGTTGGGTCCTCTCTTCCTCTCTACTTCTGTGATATACACATAGTTCCTTTTTAAAATTAAAAAATAATTTTTTTTAATTGCTTTCAGAGAAGAAGGGAGAGGGAGAGAGACACAGAAACATCAATGATGAGAGGGAATCATTGATTGGCTTCCTCTTGCCTGTTGAACTGAGCCCACAACCCAAGCATGTGCCCTTGACCAGAATCAAAACTGGGACCCTTCAGTCCACAGGCCGATGCTCTATCTACTGAGCCAAGCTGGCTAGGGTACATAGTTCCTTTTTAAAAACTGTGCAATTCCGTGGATTTAGTATATTCACAGTACTGTGCAACCATCTCCGCTATCTAATACCAGAACGTTTTCATTGTCCTAATAAGAAACTCCATCCATACCTCTTAGCAGTCTACTCCCAATTCAACTCAACTCTCATCTCCTGGCAACCAGCAACTTACTTTCTGTTTTTATGGATTTACTTATTCTAGGCACCTATACACTAATATATAAAAGCCCAAGTGTCCGTTTGACTGTTCGTCTGGTAGCTATGGTGCACAATGACCACGAAGGGGAAGACGCTCTGACCAGTAGAGGATGGAGCCTGATCCCTCGTGGAACCCACTGTGGTTTAGGTTGCTGCTGGGACACTGTCAGCCCCAAATCTGTTTCACCCACACCCTGGACCCATAGAGGAGGGAGCCCAATTCTGGGGTGTGTCCCCCAAGAAGCACCATCTTGCAATCTGGGACCCCTCAGGGGATGTCGGAGAGCTGGTTTCCACCCGATCCCCGCAGGCCAGGCTGACGGACTTCACTGGTGTATGAATCCGTGCACAAGGCCTCTAGTTTCATGTAAACAGAATCATACACTCTGTGGCCACTGGTGTCTGGCTTCTTTTACTTAGCATAATGTTTTCAAAGTTCATTCATGTTTTAGCATGAAACAGTACTTCATTCCTTTTTATGGCTGAATAATATTCCACTGTATGAACATTCATTCATTTACCAGTTGGGGTACAATTGGTGTGTTTTCACCTTTTAGCTAATATAATAAATGCTAAGAACATCTGTGTACAAGTTTTTGTGGTGAGCATATGCTTTCAGTTCGTTGAAGTATACTACATAGCAAGGAGTGGAATTGCCGGCCCATACTATAAATTGTTTAGTTTTGAGAAACTGCCAAACTGTTTCCACAGCATCCACACATTTTACATTCCCACCAGCTCAGCACGAGGCTTCCAAAGTCTCTACCTCCTTGCCAATGCTTGTTTATTTGCAACTTTCCGTGTGCTTATTGGCAATTGTATATTTTCTTCAGGCAAATGTCTATTCATAGCCTTTGTCCATTCTTAAATTGGGCCATTTGTCTTTTTATTGTTGAGCTATGAGAATTCTTGATATATTCTGGATACTAGATCCTAATTAGACATATGATTTGCAAATATATATTTTTCATTCTGTGGGTTGTCTTTTCACTTTCTTGATAATGTCCTTTGATGCACAAAAGTTTTTAATTTTGATAAAGTCCAATTTATTCTTGACCATCTAAGCTGGAAACAACCTACTCCTTTCTGCATTAGCATCTTACTATTACTCTAAGATATAGGAAGAATCTTCAAAGAGTAAAACAAAAAAAAATTTAGAATAAGATAAAAATATGCATACTTTATTATTTTTTAATCCTCAATGGAGGATACTGATTTTTAGAGCGAGGGAAAGGTGGGAGGGAAGGAGAAAAGGAGAGGGGGAGGAAGAGAGGGAGAGAACACTAATCAGTTGCCTTCCATACATGCTTCTATAGGGGATCAAATCTGAAACCTAAGTGTGTGCCCTGATTGGGAATCAAACCCTTTTGGTATACAGGATGATCCGCCAATCAGATGAGCCCCACTGGCCAGGTCTGAATACTTCAAAAATACAAAACAAGAGGGTAAGACTTGGAGAAATTTGGAGCTTCTAAGGAGGTGATGACCTGGGTTCCAATAATTACTGTTAGTCTCTTGATATAAATAATATATAAATGCATGCTATCTAGGAGCTCTCATGTCTTGCTTTTGTTTCCAACTCTTTCAGAGGGGCCGATGAAGACTTAGGAAGTAGAGTCAGATTAACCTTTAGCTAAAGAATGAGGATTTCTAGTAGCCCTTATGGGGTTCAATATTTTTGGCCAAGGCTCCAGTATATTTGTCCTCAAACTATAATCAATTTTTTCCACCTTGTCTGAATTAGATGCCATAGGAGCCTTAAAGTGTACTATTCTAGTTGGCCTTGTCTTGCTGGCTCGCAAAGGGAAGTTTTATATTTATGGACAGTAATCCAGAGTGGTGTCCAAGTTTATCTGAGTTTAGAACTGCTATCATAGCAGAAACTGAAAACCCCAAGAGCTATATAAGCCACAGCCATTCACCATGTCTACATGGATGCCACTTCTCATTAGGGCATATACAAATATACAGCTATTAAAGCTTTAATGTCCTGGGACCTCAGATCTATATATAATATATACACATGAATCCTCAATTTTTTAAATAGTGCATTTGTGTGTGTGACTTAACCAACTTAAATTTATTCTTTCACAATAATAAATTGTGAGGCTAGTAGTCTGGAGGCTAGTAAGAGGAAATCAAGGTGTTGGCAAGGTTGGTTCCTACTGGTGGCTTTGAGGGAAACAGCTGGTGATCCTTGGCATTCCTTGACTTGCATAATTTCTGGCTCTTTTGTCATATGGCCTGATCCGTGTATGTCTATGCCTCTGTCTCTTCTCTCTCTTTTTAAAAAAAATATATATTTTATTGATATTTTACAGAGAGGAAGGGAGAGATATAGAGAGTTAGAAACATCGACCAGCTGCCTCTTGCACAGCTACCGGGGATGTACTCGCAGCCAAGGTACATGCCCTTGACCGGAATCGAACCTGGGACCTTTCAGTCCGCAGACCAACGCTCTACCACTGAGCCAAATCGGTTTTGACTCATTTTAACTAATTACATCTGCCAAGACCCCATCTCCAAATAAGGTCAAACTCCAAACTGAAGTTCTGGTAGACTTGGATTTTGAGGAACACTATTCAACCTAGTGCAGACTCCTATGAATTTAAGGTCTTTCATGCAAAACATTTTGAGATTATTCTTTCATTTTTTTTAAACTTCATGAATTAGTACAAGAGCCATCCCTGTGTGCTCCAAGCCCTGGGAAAGCCTGGTGTGGCATCACAGAGGATCTGACTACAGTTAGGCTTCCAGGAGTAGTCCAGGAGGAGTTTGTCAAGCAGAGGGGAAGGTCACCTTGCTTCTGGGGTTCTCTGTTATAATGAATTATCTGCAAAATTACTATCTTACATTAATATATTTTTAAAAAATGTATTTTATTGATTCTCTACAGAAAGGAAGAGAGAGGGACAGAGAGCCAGAAACATCGATGAGAGAGAATCATCAATCAGCTGCCTCTTGCACACCCCCCACGGGGGATATGCCCGCAACCAAGATACATGCCCTTGACCTGAATCAAACCTGGGACCCTTAAGTCCGAAGTATGACGACGCTCTATCCACTGAGCCAAACTGGTCCCGGCTATCTTACATTAATATTTTATGTAGCAGATAGGATCATGTATACTTTTCTTAAGAAAATGCCATAGCAACATGAATACATGTACCGAAAGCATCTTTAATGGACAAACACCTTTTATTTTTAAACAGCCTATGGTTAGAATGGGGCATTTAAATAAATCTATTTCATGACTTCATGTGAATCAAGAACAAAATCTGTGTCTGACCATTTTTGGCCTAATTTTCTACCCACTTGCTGACAAACTGTCCCTATGTTACAATGCAATGACATTTCTATCAGAAGCTTCTCTTGCTAACAATTATGGTGCATTGTACTTAGACAGACTCTTTCATTCAAGGTGTCATTGTTTCATAAATCTCACTTGCCTTCATAGCCATTGCTTGAGTAGGGAGGAACTTAGATTTAAAGCCAGTCTATTTTAGGCCAAAGGGAGATTCTTATCCAAAAATTATCCTTATTTTTAGTGTCTTATTTGCCCCCCACCTTCTCATTTTGAAAATAGGGAGAAATAAATATTCATACATCTTTTGGGCTACACAAATTATAGATAGGCTTTGATGTTCTCTAGGAAGCTATTATTGCTTCACCAAGACAACTCCAAGTGGGCCCTAAATCTCCTTGACTTCAGCAACTGCTAGGAAAATGTCAAAACACACACTCACACACCCTTAAAAACTCTACAAAGACAGTTTGCTTAGAACAGCTCTTCCTGGCAGCCCTAAGTAGGACACCTACTTTTGTTGAAGCTACCAGTCACAATTCATGAATTGTATTAAAATGTGAAGTGATCAATTAGGAGAATGCTATATTGCTCAAGGTGTCTGATGCAAAACAGAAAAAGAAATATGGAACTAAATAGTTTCAACAACCTTAAGAAGAAAATGCCTCTATATTTAACCTTCTGATCAAAAGTGTGAAACGAATGGTATAGGTAATGATGACCATTATGATATTAAAAATGGTAATGATATAACAATGTGATTCAGTAATAATAATAATGTTTGAAGAATAAGAAGAGATGTTTGCAAATGGGAAAAACTAAGCCATAAAGAATCTGAAAGCATTTTGTTTATTCCAAAGATCACCAGTTACAATGACATTTCAAAAAGTTTAAGGTACTATCAGGACATCAAGTTTTACAAAACAGATACATGAAGAAATAGAGTTATGTGCTGCCTTATCGATGGGGATACATTCTGAAAAATACATCATTGTGTGATTTCGTCACTGGACAAACATCACTTACACAGGGCCACCTGTGTATGGCTCTACACAAATCTAGGTAGTATAGCCTATTACACAAGCTACAGCCCTGTACAGCATATTACCGCACAAACAACACCTGGTTAAATTAAGAGCAAATGACACAATTAAGAGACACAGTAAACACAATGTATTAGGCTGCTGCTGGCATTACACAACATAGTGTTTTATAGAAAAAAAAATTTTTTCATAGAAAAGTACTCTCTAAAATAATAAAAAGCATAGTATAGTAAACTCATAAACCAGTAACGTAGTTGTAATATCTACTGTACTAACTATATGTGTGGTACTTTTATATGACTGACATCGCAACAGGCTTGTTTACACCAGCATCACCACAAACATGAGTAATGTTACGATGGCTGCATCATTAGGAATTTTTCAGTTCCATCATAATCGTATGGGACTGCCACTGTATACATGGTCCATCTTGAATAAAACGTTATGTGGAGCATGACTGTTCACTAAATCAGTGATCCTCAGAACTTCAGGGTAATCGGTGTAACCTGGAGGGCTGTTAAAACAGATCACTGGGTGGGGCAGGAGTGGAGGGTAATGGGGGAATAGGGACATATATGTAAAAATAAATAAATAAATAAATAAATTAAAAATGAATAAATAAAAATTTTATAAGGAAAAAAATAAAAACAGATCACTGGGCCCCATCCTCGGAGTTTCTCATTCAGAAGGTCTGGGGTAGACTTGAGAATTTGCATTTCTAACAAATTCCTAGGGGATGCTGATGCTGCTGGTCCCAAGACCACACTCTGGGTCTCCTTGGAAAGGAAGGAGAGGAATACTTATTGAAGGAAGAGAAAGAGCAATTACCGTATTTGCCGGCGTATAAGACGATTTTTTGGCCCTGAAAAATACGTATTTGCCGGCGTATAAGAGACTGGGCGTATAAGACGACCCCCTAACATTTCCACTAAAAATACAGAGTTTGTTATATACTCGCCGTATAAGACTACCCCCCCACTTGGAGGCATATTTTTCAGGGCCAAAAAGTCGTCTTATACGCCGGCAAATACGGTATTTAAAACTACCCTGGGTTAGGCTTGGTCAATGTATCTCATTTAGCCCTCAAAGCATCTCACTGAGCAATGAAATACATCTCAAACATGAAGTCTGGTGCAATGTAAGATTCTGGAATGTAGAAAATGCTTTTCCAGGCAAGAGGAGAGTTAAAAAATCTGTACAAAGGGCTGCAGTTCTCTAGAAATAAGAAATTTATATTATTTTTAAAAAATCATGTAAATTTTGCAACCTGTTTCAAAATATTGCTGCTTGTTATGAATTAAATATAATTAAAAATTATTTATCAGATAAACTGCCTAACTTTTGACCTCAATTCTTTAGTAAGACTGGCCTTTGGGAGCGTGAGGAAATGAATGGCTGAAGTTTAGTAATTATCTATTGTGAAACAGGTAGTACCTATTTAATCCAGAATTTGCACTAGGTCTCTAAAAACAATGCACATTCTACCACCTTATCTTGTTTTACCACCGCACCCCTTTTCCTTCTCCTGAAAGGTCTAGAGTTTTTCTCTACCATTCCTTTATGAATCCTTTATTGTTCTGGCCAAAATGGAGTACTTGCCGTTCCACAGATGTGTCTCACTCTGCCTCATCGTCACATAGATACTCATTATTCTCTGCCGCTGGAAAGCTCCCCCTTTCATCTCAGCTTGACCAGAATCTTCCATACCCTTTAAGTCCAGCTGAAATGCTATTTCCTTTTTAAAGACCAAATCCCATGTTTTAAAGGTCTGTTGGACTGCGTGGCTCAGTTGGCTGGAGCATCGTCTCATACACCCAAAGGTGGATGGATTCAGTTCTCAGTCAGGGCACATACACAGGCTGCAGGTTCCATCCCCTGGGCGGGGTGCATGTGAGCAGTGTGAGAAGTAACCAATCCATGTTTCTCTTTCACAGCAACATGTTGTCCTCTCTCTAAAATCAGTCAGTCAATCAATAAAAGGCTGTTGGACTGAACACCTCCAGTGAGTTCCTATGGCTGTCCAGATTTAATGTCAGTGGGTATGTAATTATTTTTGTTAAATTAGCTTGTGCATATAATCTCAAAGGCCTCAATGTAAACATGCCTCTGCAAAGAAATGATTCTATTTGGCATTAAAATTATACTGGCATTCAAAACATTGACGTTTCTAGCTTTCTATCTCTCTCCCTTCCTCTCTGTAAAATATCAATAAAATATATTTAAAAAAAAGAAAGAAAGTTAGAAACATCAATGAGAGAGAATCATCGATCAGCTGCCTCTTGTACACCCCCCACTAGTGATGTGCCTGCAACCAAGGTACATGCCCTTGACCACAATCGAACCCGGGACCTTTCAGTCCGCAGGTCGACACTCAAGAGGATTGAGCGTAGGCCTGCGGACTGAAAGGTCCCCGGTTCGATTCCGGTCAGTTGTGGTTAGTTGTGGGCACATCCCCGGTGTTCAAGAGGCAGCCTATCAATGATTCTCTCTCATCGATGTTTCTCTCTATTCCTCTCTCTTCCTCTGTTAAAAAAAAACACAATAGAATATATTTAAAAAGGAAAAATGGACTTAGTTCTGAAGGCTAGACCTGACTTTGGTCCAAAGCGAGCTAAACTGCAAAACCTCCTTTGATTTTAAATGTTGCTAACCCCAGTGATGCTAATTTTAAACCTCTGAGGAATGAATACTTACCCCCAAGTGCAATTTTTTATCAGTCTAACAGCCAAGCCACAGCCATGGCCAAGGCTCGAGAACTCACACTAAGCAGGGTGGCCATCTGCTCCATTTGGCCACCTCCCGCTCTGGAAGCTGAGATATCTCATTGCTGATTACATCTTGGTTTAACCACACGGGGTGCAGAGAGAAAAGGATATCAGGGCATTATCTTTTCCACTCCTACAGGCTCCTCCCAATTCGCATTAAGTAAAAAGCAAGGGCTCCAGAACTGGGTAGAAATGGGTGTGACATTAGGCAAGTCACTTAACCTCTAAAGATGTCTCCTAGTTGCACAAAGGAGATAACAGTACTGTAATCATCTCATGGGTAGCTGGTAGGTTTAGGTGGGGCATTGTTGAACATTTATAAACAATGTCTGAAACTGGTAGGTAGCAAACCCTTAATAAATGTCAGCTATCTTTATAACAAAGGAGGTAGCGATGTACTCCATCAACACGAATTAGGTTCTATTATCTCCTAAAAGCTTTATTTTATTCCCTCCCAGATTCAATTATGACATCAACATGATCTCCCCAAACTGTATCTTTAGCTCAACTTCTTCTTTTTTTAATCCTCACCCGAGGATATTTTTCCATTGATTTTTTTTAGAGAGGGTGGAAGAGAGAGGGAGAGACAGAGAGAAACATTGAATGTGAGAGAAACACTTGGATTGGTTGCCTCCTGCACACGCGGGGACCAGGACCTGGGCCAGAGAGGAGCGTGCAACTGAAGTGTGTGTCCTTGACCCTTTGGTCCGCCCCAGGCAGATGCTCTATCCACTGAGCCACACCTGCTAGGGCTAACCCAACTTCTTTCCTGAGCTTAAGACTCTAGGCCTCACATTTCTCAGGACACCAAAAGGTGCCCTTAAAACCTAAAGCAAACCTAAAATTAGATCATTACCTGGCACTGAACAATATTTGACTTTCCTCTTGACCTCTCTGCATATGTGAAAAATACTGTCATCTTTCTAGCTACCCAGGCAGATGGGCAGAGGTGTGGGTGTGTGTTTTTTTTTAAAACAACTTCTTTATTCTTCATTTAATCAGTTGCTAAATCATTCACCCACACAGTGACTTATTCAACAAATATGTATTGTGTCTTTTCTATAAGCCAGGTACTGTGTTAAACTGGGTATATGGCGGTACACAAAACTTACAAGGTTTCTATCCTCATCGTCAAATATATAATGACAAATTAGAATGTATACTTGGAAGATTTCAGTCGGTATGAGGAAGTGCGAGGAGGGACATGCTTTAAAGGAAAGAACTTTCAGAGGAAGTAACGATTTGAACAGACAATTTGGAAGAGGAAAAGGACTCTATCAGGTGAGTAATAAATGAAGAACTTTCTAGGCAGCAAGATGAGGAGGTGCAAAGGCTCAGAGGAAGGAAAGGGCTTAATGTTTTTTTCTGAGAAACTGAAAGGAGGCCAAGTAGTTAAAAGGTTGTGAACCTACTTGAGCTGAGGCTGCGGCAGGCGGCAGGGGCTGACCAGCCACATAAGAAAGCCCCTGAGGGGTCTGAGTTAGGACAGGCACCGGACCAGACCACCCTGGCAGCTTCTGGAGAGTGGACCGAAGGGGGCAAGTACAGAACTAGAGGCCAGTCAGGAGACTGTTTGGGTGGTTCTGGTGACTCATGGTCAGTGGCTGTGGTGACGGGAGAAAAGTGGATATATTTGAGGCACAAGTTGGAGGTACTACTGATTGGATTTAGTGATTGGGATGTGGGGGAGATGACAAGGCTGACTCTTGAGTTTCTGGCAACAACAGCTGTATAGGTGGAAACTGCATCGAGTTTACCTCTCAAAAGATTCTGTGTTCTAAAATTCCCCTCCTAGAGCAACTGCCTTGCTTCTAAATCATTATAACTATTTAGATTGTGTGCTTTTCTCTCATTAGTTTCCCTGCCTCTTATCTCTGTCCACTTCAAATGACCCTTCGCTGTATTAAGTACAAACTCCTTACCTTCCCGGTCTTAGTTCCCACCACCTCTCTACTTAAGTCCTGCTTTAGTCAAACCGGGCTGGTTGCTGCTCCTTCAAAGTGTCATGACACATCGTTACCTCAGTCTTGTACTCATACAGTTCCTTCAGTCTTATCATCTCCATCTGTTGAAACCTTATTCAACTTTCAAAGTTCATTTACAGGTCCAACTTTTAAATCTCATAAAGCCTGGTGATTATCTTATGGTGATTATACCTGGTGATTATACCTGCCTTTTATTGTGGTTATTAGAATACTAACCTCATGGCCACTAACTGACTGCATGTAATACCTTTGAGTGCATAGGTCTATCACTCATTCTACACCACTGCCCTGGTCCATGCAGGGTCAAGCATAGCGCTCCACTCACTGTAGGTATATTTTATTGAGTTTATTTGGAGCTATTTATGTTATTATGCTTAAAAGTGATGAGACCCAAACTGTTGAAAAGAAGATGTTTCCCAGTAGCATTTGCCAGCACCAGGGCTCACAGCAAAATTCATTTTCCACCAAATTCCCTGCAATCATACACAAGGCACGCATACACACACACACCACTTTGAAAGAGTCTCCTGCTGTTCACAATATTCCAAAGCGGCAGTCTTCAGGGGCTTGCCCTTTCCTTGAAATACTGAATATTAAAAGTTACACTCTCTAATTTGGGATTTTCAAGCTACTTGTTATAATCCATTAATGGGTCATGAAATCAATTAGTAAGTCACAAACAATACTAAAAATAAAAGAGAAAATAGCTAAACACTCTGCCTCTGATAAGAAGTAGTGTTTCCTGAAACTTTTGTTTAAAGTATACATGGTTAGCCCTGGCTGATGTGACTCATTTGGAGTATAGTCCTGCGCACCAAAGGGTCAAGTTGCCAGTTCAATCCCCAGTCAAGGGGCATAAAGGAGGCAACTGATGGATGTTTTTCTCTCCCCACTCCCCCCCCAAAAAAACCCCCCACACAAAACAATAAAAACATATCCTGGGGTAAGGATTTAATAAATAAAATACATGTTTACACATAGGTGTGTCCTGGGTCATGAGGGGTATGGGATAGAGCAGTGTTTCCAAAACTTGTGACATATATGTACCCCTTCTATAATTTTCATAACGCTGAGTACCCCTCGTCAAAAAAAAGGATGTATTTTAATAACAATCAAAATATATTTATTTTTTTAGTACATACACAAAATAATAATAAACGAAAAATAAAATTATTCATAATAAAATATAAATAAAAGTTATATTATGAATAACATTTACTTGGATCAGTGAGAAGGATGAAATTGACTTGACTCATGAGAACGTAGAATTAGGCGCAGCTAAGCACGGTGCAGTGCATATCCCCACCAAACTCCGGTGAAACGCGTACCCCCACCAAACTCTTCCTGTACCCCTGGGGGTACGCGTACCACACTTTGGGAAACACTGGCATAGAGAAAACTATTTTCCAGTCAGCTGTATGCCCCATGATAGTACATAGCAATAGACCACCAGCACAAAAAGGGGGAATCCCAAGTCTTAATTCCAGCTCTGGCTCCATTTCATAGGCTGCCCCTTATAATTTGTTGCTGCTTGTATTTACAGCTGAGAAATCAACAGTGAACTTCCTAACTAATGTAAACACTCCTAATTGCCAACCCCAATCCCAACAAATAACTGGGTCAGAAACAAGTTTGGAGGAGTGGGAAGTTAAAAGATAGCGTGGTACAGAGAACCTTTAATAGGGGTGCTGATAAATTTGGATTGGGTAATACTGAGATCACACAACCTAAAGCCACTTCCACCTCTAAAATCTTATAATTCCACAAGGGAAGGAAAAGGCGACCTTTACTTGGAAGAAATAAAGATCATCTTGGTTTGATATGTAATAGGCAAAAGGGAATGATATTAGCCAAGGTTGTTTAAATATGAATTAATGCCGCTTCCATTATCTAGATTGGGTTAACACTCTTAGGTGATATTACATGTCAATGTCTCTACTGACTACTACTGGATAAATTCCAAACTTCTTTTCCGGCATGTACAAGTCATTCCACAACTGCCCAACCTCAGCTCAAACTTCTTTCTGTTCAGTTCTCTAACCTTCTGCTCTTTCCCCAGGTTTGCTTAATTCTTCCCCACCCTGCTCTCCTAGCTAAAGTCCCATAACCTTCATAAAACCTTCCAACTACTCGAATACTTATACATCAAATCTTGACCTTTGCATTCCTCCAGGATTTATCAGCAATCCTATCAAGGAGGCACCACAGCTTTCATCTCACAGGTAAGAACACTGGGGCCCGAAGAGGTTAAGTGGCTTGCCCAAGGGTCCCACAGTTTCTAAGCGGCATGCTGCTTCCACATATTAAAAAAAACAACAAAAAAAACCAAAAACCCATGGAGGAAGGAAGCAGCAAAGAAGCCTATAAACCAGGGATAAACACAGCTCACTGTGACACAAACTCAGATACACCACATCCTTTGAACCATACACGTAATGAACGCTTGGGGGTAGTAGCATGGATAGTTTATAAGAGGGTTGTCAGTCCCGTTCCCCAAGCCTCCTTTGAAGACGATGATATTCCAGGGTCAATGACAGGTGGGTGGTTAAGGAGAAGTCATAGGGTATAAGAATCAAATATTAGACATGGGGCAGAAAAGAGATGAAAGTGTAACAATACAAGCGGGCACTGCCCAAAACAGAGACTCACAACGGGGGACTGCGGAGGCCCTCAGAGCTCAAATAAAATACTTAAGTTGGGGGGAGTGGGGGGACCGTGCTGCCGATAAGGAGGCGCCTGCGAGGGCTGATAGAGCATTAATAACAGGCAGCAGCGCACATGGCCTCAGAGTGGAGAACTCGGGAGCGACAAATAAGGAGAGGTCGCGGGGACACCGGGAGGGTAGGGTGGTGGCGCCCAATGAAGGGTGCAGCTGGCGTCGAAGGGAAAGGTGAGGAGGTTCAGAGGGCACCGCAGCCCCACTCTCCAGACAAGATCTCGTCCTTCAATACATAGCCGGCTGGTGTGTGTGCGCCAGCATTCACACATGCACCCCACCAAGCCCTCCTCCGGGAAGGCGGGGACCCCGGCGACGTCCCCGTCCCCCGCGGGCTCCGCGAGAGGGCGGAAGGAGGCGCGAGGGGTCCTTACCCAGGAAGATGGAGATGATGAGCCGCAGCGCCTGTTCGGACGCGCCCAGGGACGCCGCCAAGTTGTTGAGGCTCAGGTCCTGGAAACCCCACGGCTGCTGCACCCTGGTCAGCTCGGCCGCGGCTCCCACGTCCCCCTCCACAGAAGACGCCATCTTAGCTCCGGGCGCCCCCCCCCAAGGGACCCCCCCCTCCGCTCCGTGCGCCCCGAAATGCGGGCACAGCTCCGTAAGCTTCACCCCCAATTCCGGCCCGGAGCCCGCCCACGGCGTGCGCATTGGCTGCGGACCCCGCCCAGGGGCTCCCGGCGCTCCCCGTTATTGGTCCGCCCCGCCATGGGGGGCGGGGCCTAACGCCCCAAGGTAGGCAGAGGGCGGGGCGGAGCGTGTGTAATGCAAAGGTGACTCCGGCCCCGAAGGAACTGGGTGCTGCCCCCGGGGCGGGGAGGGCGGGGCTTGGAATCGGAGGCCGGAGAAGTGATTGGGGAAAGTCCGCCGCCGAAGGGCCAGGTGGCGGTGGTGGTGGGCACAACTCGGTTCCAACTGTTCAGGGGAGGAGCCGGCGAGGGCGAATGTCCGGCCGGCTCGTGCGCGGCCCTCCCATTGGCTGGGACGGAGCAGGCGAGAGTCGGGGCGGGGGGGCGGGGCCTGCCCTCCGCCCGCGGGGTTACTCTCGGTCGCAGGCGCGCCGGGGTTACTGGGGCATGTAACGGAGAGGGCGGGAAACCCTGCCGCGGCCTCGCGAGCGCCTCCTAACGGCATTTCCGGGTCACTCTCAAACCATCGGACACGCCTGAGGGTCTTGGGAGGGAGAGCCCAGCGCCCTGGGGGGACACTAGTGGCCTGCTCCTTTTATTTCATGCACCCCTGGCATGTAGTTTTCTACCTTAAGGCGTGACCTTCCCCGGAGAGGCGGTGACATTAAGATAGGCCGATTTTTAAAAAATCATTATTTTCATTAAAAATTAAACGACTTTTGTCACTATGTAAGGTTTATGATAAAAGTTCAGGCAGTAGCCGAAACTGGTTTGGCTCAGTGGATAGAGCGTCGGCCTGCGGACTGAAGGGTCCCAGGTTCGATTCCGGTCGGGGGCATGTACATTGGTTGCGGGCACATCCCTGCTGTGGGGTGTGCAGGAGGCAGCTGGTCGATGTCTCTCTCTCATTGATATTTCTAGCTCTCTCTTTCCTCTCCCTTCCTCTCTGTAAAAAATCAATAAAATATATATATATATTTTTAAAAAGTTCAGGCAGTAGAGGGATTTATAAAACAGAAACGAATTTCTCCTCTCCCACCCTGCTTTCTCATCCTTATTTCCTAAAGGTAACCACTGTTCAGATTATACTAACGAAGTGTTGGCGAGGGGGTGTGCACTGTTGGTGGGAATGCAGATTGGTGCAGCCACTTTGGAAAGCAGTATGGAGTAACCTCAAAAAATTAGCATTGGAACTGCTTTGTGACCCAGTGATTTCACTTTTGGGAATTTATCCGAAGAAACCCGCCAGAACACTAATTTGAAAGAGTACATGCACCCCTAGGTTCCCTGCACCATTACTTACAATAGTCAACATTTAGAAGCAGCCCAAGTGTCAAGCTTATCTTTTACCACAGCATGGATGGACCTGGAGAGCATTAGGCTAACCGAAAGAGGCGAGAGAAAGACAAGTACCATGTGACTTCACTCATAGGTGGGATCTAATGAACAAAAGAAACTAACACATAGGAACAGACTCATAGGTAGAAAACAGACTGACAGCTGTTGAGGATTTCGGGGTTGGATGAAAAAAGGTGAAGAGATGAAGCAAAAACAAAAAAGACACAGACAACAGTGTGGTGATTATCAGAGAGAAAGGGGGTGGGGAGGTAGAAGAGGGTACAGGATGGATAAATGGTGATGGAAGGAGACGTGACTTGGGGTGGTGAGCATACAATATAGAATGACACACCCCAAACCTATATAATTTTATTAACCAATGTTACCCAAATAAATTCAATAAGAAATAACAGATAATACTGCCAAAACCTGTTTGGCTCAGTGGTTGAACGTCGGTCTGCGGACTGAAAGGTCCCGGGTTCGATTCTGGTCAAGGGCATGTACTTGCGGGCACATTCCCGGTAGGGGGTGTGCAGGAGGCAGCTGGTTGATGTTTCTCTCTCGTCAACGTTTCTAGCTCTCTATCTCTCTCCCTTCCTCTCTGTAAAATATCAATTAAAAAAATATATAACAACAACAACAAAAAAAAACCAGATAATACTGAGAACCTAGTATGGGCCAGGGACTGTGCTGGGCTCTGGAGAATATAATGATGAGCCCAAAGCTATGGAGTGGGGATGATGCCAGGTCACACAGTATGTTAATGTGGGTGTAATTGCAAGTGAAGGGAAGTGCTTTGAAGGAAAGGAACAAGGTTCTGTGAGAGTATCTCACAGAGGGAGATTAAGAGTTTTTTTGTAATAATTGTAATTTGTGGAGCATTCTTATAAAATGACAGCTTATGCTTCCATAGCACTTTGCACTTTATAAATAAATTATCGGTATTATTTCACATAATGTGAGTGTGAAACAGGATATTTATCATTATGATGTTCTTTTGCAGACACAGAAGCTTGGAGAAACTAAGGAAGTCCCTACGTTCCATTCCCAGTAAGCAGTAGAGACAAAATTTAAACCTAAGTCTGTAAAATTCCACCTCCCTTGCCAGGGCCAGCCTGGCAGGTTGAGCCGGGCTGAGGTAGAGGGAGGTGGGAATTGAGAAAAGAAAGAGAGACAGAAAAGCGGGATCAGGAGGACTACAGGTCGCCATTGACCAACTGTAGCCATTGACGGACTGTAGTAAGTTTATTAACCGCCCAATGCCTTTTATACACAAAGCACTAATTAGGATGTCTGTCAAGAGGAGTGTATTTCTTTGCTCCTCTCTTTATCTCTAAAGGAGAGACAGAGCCGAAGGATAAATTCTTAGTACAATAAATCTCAGTAGATAAACACAGACTTCTTTGCAAGACATGATAGATTGCTCTCATAACACAAAGTTTACTTTCATTCTACTGATAATTGCCATCCAAACAAGTCAGGGAAAACTGTTTGGGTAGGGGGCCAGCCCTGCTAGCCCCCTCAGATGCAAGAACCTTGTCAGCTACATCCTGTCACCAACACTCCCTCTCCTTTTTTGTCAGCAAAATTTAATAAATATGAAATGTTCAGAAAAGTTGAGGATAATATAACTTCTTCCAGGTTAAGAAACGCATATATGGGTGCATGCTCTGCCTTTCTCTTTTCTGGCTGGAACCATGGAGGGAGAAGGAGGAGAAGCAGCAGCAGCAGCAGCAACAGCAGAAGAAGAATCCTGCTGGGCCAGAAACCCTCAAGAAAAAGCGAAGGAATTTTGCAGAGCTGAAGCTCAGGCTCCTGAGAAAGAAGCTTTGCCCAAAAAGATGCTTTGAAAGACAAGAAGGAACCTAATCAATGAAAAAGCTAAGCAAAATCACAAGGAATATAGGCAGATATACAGAATGGCAATTTGAATGGCTGGGATGTCAAGAAAAGCTGGCAACTTCTATGTACCTGCTGATCCCAAATTGGCATTTGCCATCAGGATCAGAGGTTATCGATGGTGTGAGCCCAAAGGTCTGAAAGGTGCTGCAGCTTCTTTGCCTTCTCCAGATCTTCAACGGCACCTCTGTTGAGCTCAACAAGGCTTCCATGACCACACAGAGGATTGTGGAGCCATACATTGCATGGGGGTACCCAAACCTGAAGTCTGTCAATGAGTTGATCTACAAGCGTGGTTATGGCAAAATCAACAAAAAACGAATTGCCCTGCGAGGTAACTCACTGATTGCTTGATCTCTTGGTAAATATGGCATCATCTGCATGGAAGACCTGATCCATAAGATCTACACTGTTGGAAAGCGCCTCAAAGACATGACAATTTCATTGGCCCTTCAAGTTATTTTCTTCACCAGGTGGGATGAAGAAGACCACCCGTTTTGCAGAAGGTTCCCGGGGAGATGCTAGGAATAGGGAAGACCAGATCAATAGGCTTATTAGAAGGATGAACTAAAGTATCTACCATGGTTATTTTTGTAATCTGGTCAGTTAATAAACTGAGTCCTTTAAAATTGAAAGAAAAAGAAAAAGAAAACGAAAAAAGAAACAAACATGTACAGTTGAAGAGCCTCATATATCCCTTCCCCATGGCGTTTCCTCCTTCCCTTCTCAAAAGTAAACATTTTGCTGAGTTTGTATTTACCAATCCCATGTCCACTTTCATACTTTACATACCATGTATATCCAGAAACCATATATACTTTTGCATGCTTTTGAACTTTATATTCATGGTATTAGTGAGTGTATCATCTTGAACTTGTTTTTATGCTTAACATCCTTAATAAGATGTACGGTATTCTTGTTTTTACATATAGTTCTAATCCAATTTAACTGTGATATAACATTGCATTGTATTATTATAGCACAGTGTTTCAAGACGATGTTGAGAAATCCTTGGATCATTTCCTATTTATTTATGTATTTATTTTATTACAAATACTAGTAGTCCTGCTCACAAATCCGTGTGCCAGGAGCTTGCCAGTAGTTTGCTGCTGCCCTCCAGTAGCTCTCCGCCTGCTGCCTCACCCTCCTGTAGCTCCCTCTGCCCCCCCCCCCCCCCCCCCGCTCCCATAGCTAGCTGCCCCACCCTCCTGCTTATCCGTGATCCAGTCATTACGTGGTTGGTGGTTACATTTCACAGTGTAATGACCATTTGCATATTATATCTTTATTATCCTGTTTCCCCGAAAATAAGACAGTGTCTTATATTAATTTTTGCTCCCAAAGATATTTTCAGGGGATGTATTATTTTTCCATGAAGAATAATACAGTACACATTTATTGTTAAATGAAAGTAAAGGAAATTTATTACCTGTATACAGTGCGGCAGTAAGGTAGTTGTCAACACAAACCAGACAAACTGTGAATCCTGGGGGCCTTATTTTCGGGGGATGCCTTATATTTCACTCAGAAGGAAACCTGTAAGTAGGTCTTATTTTCGGAGGATGTCTTATTTTCGGGGAAACACGGTATATAGGATTGCTTCAATGAATGTACTCCTTTAAGCAACAGAGAGTTTCTTTAAGGCTGTGACTTCAAACTTCTTCCCCCTCCTCTTCTTTGAAGATTAATTAGGATCTTTTGGGAGAAAATACATTGCTATCCAGTTTATACACATAGTCAGACACTAGACAACAAATGTATGTATACTATTTACACAGACATACACCACACACTGCTGTAGTATGTGTGTATTCTCTGGTAATTTCTATCCTATAGGATAGGAGTGTCTTTTGTTCTAATGAGGTGACTCTGGGTGAGCTCCTGGATGGGGGCTGGTCACCAGAAAGACTGAGCCATGGTTAGAAGCTTGGCTTTATCAGCCTTGTCTCCAACTCTTGCAAAGGGAGAGGGCTGAAAATGGATGATGATCAAGCATGCCTATGTGATGAAGCCTCCATAAAAATAGTATGGGGTTTGGAGAGCTTCCAGCTTGGTGAACATGTGGAGGTGTTCTAGCAAAACAACCAAACCTGAGGAGGGAGTCATTAGAACCACCAAACTATAGCCTGTTGGTCAGACACTCAGGTGACAAACTATAGCCTGTTGGTCAGAAGCTCAGGTGACAAGCTTTAGCCTATTGGTCAGAAGCTCAGGTGACAAGCTATAGCCTATTGGTCAGAAGCTCAGGTGATATTCTGAGCTTTTGACTGGCTTCTGCAGTGGGGTGAGGGCCATCTTGTTAGACTGAACCTTTAACCTGTGGTATCTGACCCATATCTCTGAGTAGATAGTGTCAGAACTGAGTTGATGTTGCAGAAAACCTCCACACATTTGGTGACCGGAAGTGAAGCATTCCGTGGGCGTAGTAAAGGAGACTCACAGGAAAGCAAGACACAGTAGGGAAGAACTGGATTTTTCCTTACATGGGAAGGAAAAAGGCTGAGTTTCCCCATTAGACAGAGGATTTATTCATTTGTTCAAGCAATGAAAGCACATTTGGGGTTGCAAGGGTCTCTACCTGGTTATGCTGACAACAATCCAGGCATTCTCCAAGATCCATCTGTCTTCTGCACAGGCCAGATGGGTGAGCTGAGTGCACATGTGGTAGAAATCACCACCCCTGCACATTTCAAGTCCTTGATGGTAAGTGGCACTGATCTCTGCATTCCCTCCAGGAACTGGGTGTTGCTTTTGGTTTACTGAGGTAGAGGCAACTTTGGTGGCTCCTACCTGGCCTTCCCTAGCACACCAGCGCTCGCTCACTCCAGAGGTTAGGGAGCCAGTGTGGGCATTCTGCCAGCTGCTTAGTATGTTTATTCCAAGTATGCATTTGGAACTGGGGAAATAATCACTGGGCCCAATGTGCTAGGAATCTGAGCTAAAACTCCATGGAGTACCTGACCTCTGTAAACCCCTAATCTGACTGACACTGACATTTTGGGTCTCCTGGAATTAGTGTCAGTTCAGTGCCAGTGTCAGGTATTCCTGGCAAATCTGATAATTTCTTTCCCCCCTAATATACAGTTTCTTTCTTTCTTTCTTTCTTTCTTTCTTTCTTTCTTTCTTTCTTTCTTTCTTTCTTCCTTCCTTCCTTCCTTCCTTCCTTCCTTCCTTCCTTCCTTCCTTCCTTTCTTTCCTTCCTTCCTTCCTTCCTTCTTTCCTTCCTTCCTTCCTTCCTTCCTTCCTTCTTTCTTTATTTCTTTCTTCCTTTCTTTTTATAGAAAATATATTTTATTGATTTTTACAGAGAGGAAGGGAGAGAGATAGAGAGCCAGAAACATCAATGACAGAGAAACACTGACCAGCCACCTCCCGCAAACTCCCCACCAGGGATATGCCCACAACCAATGTACATGCCCTTGACCAGAATTGAACCCAGGATCCCCCAGTCCACAGACCGACGCTCTATCTACTGAGCCAAACTGGCCTTGGCTACACAGTTTCTTGGTAAAAGGGTATAGGTTCCTTTGGGAAAGGCTGGGGGAAAGATTAACAGAATGAATTTTTGATAGTGTCCCTGGGTCCTTCCTTAAGGAGACCCGGTCTCTCTTTCGTTCAAGGGTTCTGGCTCACGTCTGGAACTTGATTGAGGGGCCATGACACTGTTTTTATGATTCAGGTTAGATATTTGTTCACCTGACCTAAAGCTTTTCTGCTCACACAAATCAAGTGATGGCCGCTCTGACTCTGCTGTCCATCATGGCAGCCACACCCACCTTGTCTTTGGTGCTTGAAGGCTGCCACCTGGCCCCTTCCACTCCAGGATCCAACGATTCCCATTGCATTTGTGTTTCCCAATTCAGTGGTGGCAGTTCCCACTGTGAGGTCTGGCCTTACAGAGAAGAGCCATCACACAGCTCCCCAAGGATGCTGAGCTATCTTTCTCACAGTCGTGGTAAAAGATGTCTTCTGGCCCTGGTCAGTTTTTCTCAGTGGTTAGAGAGTCCACAGGTGTGGATTCCAGTCAAGGACACATACTTCAGCTGTAGGCTATATCCCCCAGTCAGAGTGTGTGTGGGGTAAGTAACCAATATGTCCCTCTCACATTGATGTTTATCTCCTGTCTCTCCCCCTCCCTTCCACCTTCTCTAAAAATCAATGCAAAAAAATATCCTCAGGTGAGGATTAACAAAAAACAAACAAACAAACAAATAGAACCTTCTAGACCCTCCCAATGTGGACGAATAGATCTTAAATGGCAAACCCACTTTAACATTTCAATCTCCCTTGAAAAAACTAAAAAAAAAAAAAAAAAAAAAAAAAAATTTCAATCTCCCTAAACCGGGGCAGGTCAGGCAGTCTGCTTGATAAGACCCCCGGCTTTTCCCTAAGGCAGTGGTTTTCAACCTTTCTAACGCTGCGACCCTTTAATACAGTTCCTCATGTTGTGGTGACCCCCCCAACCATAAAATTATTTTTGTTGCTCCTTCATTAACTATAATTTTGCTACTGTTATGAATTGTAATGTAAATATCTGTGTTTTCCGATGGTCTTAGGCGACCCTGCTAGTGGTTCTCAACTTGTGGGTCGGGAAATTACAGTAGCAAAATTATTATTTTGTTGTTGTTGTTAATCCTCATTCGAGGATATTTTTCCATTGATTTTTTTTTTTTAGGGAGGGTGGAAGAGAGAGGGAAAGGGAAACATCGATGTCAGAAAAACACACCAATTGGCTGCCTCCTGCTTGAGTCCTGACCAGGGCCTGGGCTGAGGAGGAAGGAGCATGCAACCCAGGTAACCTGCCCTTGACCCAATCAAACCTGGGACCCGTTGGTCCATAGGCTGAGGCTCTATCCACTGAGCCAAACCAGCTAGGGCCTGACTGAATTCTTATTATTGATAACTGGAACAGTGAGCCGAGGGTTTCCCCCCCAGGTTGTGTCTCAAGTCGCCAAAGAATGAGCTCCGCGGACCAGAAGATTTAAGCAAAAGTGTGGAAAATTTGTTACACGCAGATTCAGACTCCCCAATAATGGGCTGCCCGTGGAGCCTTGTAGTCCAGGGTGTCTATTTGCTACAAGCCTGCTCTGTGTCCACCTGATTGATTCCCTCATTGTCTTGCCCAGCAACGGACCCGAACTTTCCCTGCTTCTGTGTGTTCGTACACCTTGTTTGCTGCAGGCCCTCCCTTGGTTTCCCTGTGCCTCCCGCCCTGTGTCCAGAAACATTCTATTATTTCAGCCTGGTTGGTTTCTGTGATTAGATTTAGTCCGACTGCCTTGTTTGTCCCTGCTTCGGTCCCACCTGCGTTGCAAGCTAACTTCTCTCATTCCTGCCTAGTGCATGTCACTCAAGTTGGTTTTCACTTTAGCCCTAATGAATTCATATTGGGACCCAGAAGGCCATATGTAAAAAGAAAAAGGAAAAAAAATATACCGTATTTGCCGGCGTATAAGACGATTTTTTGGCCCTGAAAAATATGCCTCCAAGTGGGGGGTAGTCTTATACGGTGAGTATATAACAAACTCTGTATTTTTAGTGGAAATGTTAGGGGTCGTCTTATACGCCCGGTCATCTTATACTCCAGCAAATACGTATTTTTCAGGGCCAAAAAATCGTCTTATACGCCAGCAAATACGGTAGGCAGAAATTATGTCTCAGAAAACACTGCCTTGGTATCTCCTAAAAAGAATAACCAGAAAAAAACAAGGAAGTGTTTTCTTCTCTTTACATTACTTTCCTCACTTTACATTACTATGCAGCTTTAGCTCTTCATGGGCTTCTGGGTAATAGCAGAAGGTTCCTTCCAGGAGATGTTACACTCTCCACAGGACGGTGAGCCAGTTGCCAGGCAGTAGACAAGAATGTTTATGAATATGGAGCTAGAGAGAATGTGTAAGAGGGTAGAGGGGAAGAGCTAGATACATCTTACTGGGACCTCATTTGGTATCCACAGCTTGGAGAAATATGGGTTATATTTGGGGGTTGTGGCAGAGATTGCTAGCTGCTCACCAAATTCTAATTTCCTCATTTTTTGGACACATACCTTGCAGTGAGGTGTGACCTTGTGGTTGAGTTCTAGCCAATGGGATATGCATAGAAGTTATGTGCACCACACCCAAATCTCCATTGTGCTTGAGTCAAAATATTTAAAAAATTTATTACTGCATTAGTCTACCCAATCAACACAGGGCTTAGCTAAGACTTTTACATGTCCTGCTACTGTATATAGTCAGTCCTCCTTATCTTCGGGTTCCACAATATTCAGGGAAATAAAGTTCCAGAAGGGTGAAGGCTAAACAATACATTCTAATGACTACTTACATAGCATTTACATTGTATTAGGTATCATAGGTGTTAGGTCGAGGCAGGGGGGGGGGGGAGGAAGCCCAGAGCTGATGCAAGCATCTGAAAGGTAGATGGTGACAAAGATAGCTGGTGCCTTCCTAGCCTTCCTAGACCCCTGGCCCGAGGCAGGAATTCCACACCTATCACGCCCACACCCTCCCCACACTAAACAGCTGTATAAAAGAAGTACCTATGCTGCTTTTTTGGCCCGAACTTCCTTGGCCCACCCTTGGACCAGCAAGCCCGGAGCACAAGATTAAAACCTCCTCCTTCTTTTTAATTACCTGGATTCTGTATCTTGCTTCTGCATCACAAACCTCTCAGCTGGAACCTTACAATAAGTAACCTAGAGATGATTTTATGTATACAGGAGCAGGTGAGTAGGTTATGTGCAAATACTATGCCATCCTATATAATAAAAGGCTAATATGCAAATTGTCCTCTTGACTGGGAGTTTGATCAGGGGTGCAGCCTCTGGCCAATGGCTCATGGTGCCTCCCTTTCCCGGCATGCCCCACCCTCGAACAGCCCCCCCACCCTGATTGGGGGTGGGCCTGGCCACCCAACCGCTTGCAGGCGTCTTCTTCCCCTCCCTCCCCCCACCTGCGCAGCCAGATTGGATCAAGGTGGGCCAGTCAGACCCCACCCGTGCACGAATTTGTGCACTAGGCCTCTAGTTTCATATAAGGGTCTTGAGCACCCATAGATTTTGTTATCTGTGAGGGGTCCTGGAACCAATCCCCTGTGGATACCAAGTGACTATTGTGCCTGCAACATGGGTGTTTGGGAATGGAAATGGAGGCTCAGAGAAAATTGTAGTTTTGAGGATACTAGTTAGCTATGAAGAAGCTGAAGTTGAAGCGATGCCCTGGGAGCTTGGTAGGATTTTCAAAAGGGAAGAAACTATGAAAGCAGCTGATAGAGCTTTAGGAACGGCAGCAAGAAATGAGTCTTCCTACAAAGTGATCTTGCTCTAACTCAGACAACACATTCCGAAAAGGATCGCAGCTCTTCCTAGAGAGTGGCAGAGTGTGAGATGGCGCAGAGTGTGTATTTGCGTCTCACACCTGAGTATTTAACTGGAGCCACAGGCTAGATATTGGGTTGTGTAATGGGGAAGCCTGCTCAGCTTCCTGTGCACAATATGGAGCAGTGGACATTCTCTGAGGACGGGTGGACCTGGCTTAGAGATGCTGGCAGAACTCAGGAGTTCTTTTCCCCCCAGGAAATCTCCCTGGTCTCTTTCTTCTCCCAAATCTGGGATAAGAATACTTTCTATGCACTCCTGAAATATCCCATTTTTACTGCTGTTCTGGTTTCCAATTGCTGAATAATGAAATCATTCTAAAACTTACTGACTTTAAACAGCAATACTCTTATTCCCCCCCCCCCCCTCATTATTATCTCTCATGGCTCTGGGCATTCAACTGGGCTCAGCTTACACAATTCTCACTTGGGAAGGGTTGTCATGCTGTTGCAGCCAGATGGAATTGGAGTCATCTTGAAAGCTTCCTCACTCACAGACCTGGTGTGGGGGTTGATGCTCTCAGCCAGGCACCCACACAGGCCTCTCCATGTGGCCTGGGCTTCCCCACAGCATGGCAGCGGGGTTCTGACAGTGAGTGTGCCATGAGGACTGGGTGGGCGCAGAATGACCTTTATTTTGTTGTCGTCGTCACTCAAGGTTATTTTTCCATTGATTTTTAGAGAGAGTGGAAGGGAGGGGAAGAAACAAAGAAAAAAACAGCGACACATTGATTGGTTGCTGCCCCGGCCTGCGGGGCAACAATGAGGGCACGCAGAAACCACCTAAGAGAATGGAACAAACAAGAAACGCAAAGAATGGAGGCAAGACGAAGTTCCGATCAAGCCTCGTTTCTCTATTGAAGCATTGCGGTTTTTAAAGGCTCGGGAGGAGAGGAATAGGATAAGGAGTTGCCATGAGGTGATTGGTTGGGGACTGGGTATCTGTCCTTAGCTGATTGGTCTGGCCTTTGGCGCGCGCGCAAGGGCTTTCTTGGTGGGCTTTCTTGGCGCATGCGGGCTCAATCAGGAAATAGGGCTAACCAGGAAGTGAGACCAAACTCTTGGTTTTATGGCTCCTGGCAGGTTGCCTCCAGCATGTGCCCTGACCGGGGCCAGGGATCGAGCCTTCAACCAACATATGTGCCCTTGACCGGAATCAAACCCAGAACCCTTGAGTCCATGGGCCTATCCTCTGTCCACTGAGCCAAATTGGCTAAGGCAGTATCACCTTTTCTAACTTAACTTTAGAAGTCATGTAGAATCACTTTTACCATATTCTCTTTTGTGGCAGCAGTGACAAGCCCTCCGCCACATGTAGAGGGAGGGGACATAGGCATGTCAAAGAATTTTGGGGCATGTCTAAAAACCACTACAACTGCTGCCATAGGACTTTCACATAATTTTGTCTACCTCTCCTTCTAGAAAGTAAGTTCCTTGAAGGTACTGAGGATGCATATTTGTATTTGAATCCCCAGCACATAGTAGGCATTCAATAGGTATTTGGTGAATGAATGAATAAAATAGCATTGTTTTGTTTGTGAGAAGTGAAAAATTTGGAGGAACTACCTTCCTAATCTAATTCTGAGACAAAGGAGAAACATTAAACTTTTAAGAATGTAATTAGAGTTGTCATTAGGGAAGATTAAATTTTCAGTTTACAGGGTAGATTTAGGGATGATGAGAGAGGAGGAGGGGAGATGTTTGAAGGCAGCGTCTACCTAGATGAGATCTAATGAGGCTCTGACTTGGAGTGGATGTGAAAGACATTGAAAGATAGAACCTAGTAGTTTCAGGGAGGACTGGTGCAGAGAAGAGAGAAAATGAAGGTATAAGCTTTTGAACCTCAGTGGCTGAGAAATGGTAGGGTCATTAACAGAATAAGGGAAGGCAGAGTAAGACCACTGTTGAAATGCTAGCCATTCAAGTCCCATTTCAAAGACCTCATTGTTCCATATAGACTTTCTGATTTCTCTTCAGCCAGATGCAATATCTCCTTTCAGTTCCCAAGCCCTTTGTTATACTGTCATGTTGCTTAACTGCTCTGCCTCTTACAATGACTCTGACCCTATCATTTTTTTCATCCCACGTAGCACTTAAAATAGTGCTTTGTACTTTATAAGCCAGAGTACATTTACACTGAATTATGCAGTCTGAGGTGGGGAAAAATAGTCCCCCAAATTGGCTTTACTTTGTTATTGTCGTTGCCCGTTGGGTTGCTATAACAAAATACCACAGACTGGGTCACTTAGCTATTTCTCACAGTTCTAGACACTGGTAGTCTGAGATCAGGCTGTCAGCATGGTCAGATGAGGGCTCTCTTTTTGGTCACAGAATTCTAGTTGTATTCTCATGTGGCAGAAGAGCTCTGTGGGACCTCTTTTATAAGAGCACTAATTGTCCTGGCCAGTTTTCTCAGTGGGTAAGAGCATCAGCCCTAGGACCAAAGGGTTGTGGGTTTGATTCCTGGTCAAGGGCATGTACTTGAATTGCAGGTTCCACAGCCTCAGTAGGGGAGTATGTGGGAGGCAACCAATTGATCTGTCTCTCTCACATCGATATCTCTCTCTCTCTCTCTCTCTCTCTCTCTCTCTCTCTCTCTCTCTCTTCCCTTCATTCCACTCTCTCTGGAAATTAATAAAAAAAATATCCTCGGGTGAGAATTAAAAAAAAGAAATTAAAGCAACATAATTCTTTAAAAAAAGTAATGGAAAAAATATCCTCGGGTGAGGATTAACAACAACAACATATACATAAGCCCTAATCCCATTCATGAGGGCGCCATCTTGTAACACTTCACATTGGATATTAGGATTCTAACACGTACATTTGGGGAGGACACTAACATTCAGACTATAGTAATTAGTGTTCCTTTCTCGCACTTCCTTCTATTCCCCCCCACCCCGACTACATTCGTGTTATTTCTTCTGATATAACATGACACTCTATCCACTGAGCCAAACTTTAAAGAATGTTTTTCTTTCTTTTTCTTAAAAAAAAGATTTAAAAAAAATGATTTCAGAGAGGGAGTGGGAGAGTTAGAAACATCAATGATGAGACTCATTGATTTCCTGACTCCTGCATGCTCCCTACTGGGGATGAGTCTGCAACTTGGGCATGTGCCCTGATCCGTATGGAACAATGATCTCCTGATTCATAGGTTGTCATCGCTCAACCACTCAGCCACATAGGCCAGGTAACACTTTTTTTCCTCTTATGATTTTTCTACATAAAAAAAGTAGATCAGGGGCACATGTAATATTTTCAACAATAAAGAGTTATTTTTAAAAAGTAGATAAATGCACCATCACTTTTTTAGCTTTACTGCACAGTAAATGAATGTGTATTTTGGCAAGCATGGTTTGTAACTAGAGTCTTTGATAGTAATCTAGGTACACAGTATGTTGTAGGGGTGGAATTCTTCCTGTTACTCACAATATTTCTTTTAAAATATAATTCTTTATTGTTGAAAGTATTACATTTGTTTCCTTCCCCCCCATTGCCTCCTTTCAGCCCGCCCCTGTACCCCACGCCAGAACCTGTGTCCATGGGTCATGCATATGCATACAAGGTCCTTGGTTGATTACTTCCAACCAACCCACATTCCCTTCTGCACTCTGTTCCATGCTTTGAGTCTCTGGATCCACTTTGTTCACAGTTTATTTTGTTACTTAGATTCCACATATGAGTGAGATTATGTGATATTTATCTTTCTCCAATTAACTTATTTCACTTAGCATGATACTCTAGGTCGCTCCATGCTGCCTCAAAGGGTAAAGTTTCTTCTTTTTTACTGCTGCATACTATTTCATGGTATAAATGTATCACAGCTTTTATATCCATTCATCTGTTGATGAACACTTGGGCTGTCTCCCAATATTTCTTTATAGGACTACCTCCTGCAAAGAAGTCTGAGTTCTAAATATGAACATTAGAGCACTAGGGAGATTCTAGCTTTCATTTGTGCGTGCCTGATTCAGGAAGGGAGTGTTAAATTGGCAAATTCCATTCTACATTCAGGGACTAGGAGGAAATTGGAAAGTCTGACCTTGAATTAATGTGGCTCGTTCAACAGGCGTGTGAGTGACAAATTCTCGAATAATTACTGGGTGAGTTTCAAGGTGATACACTTATTTGGGCTCTTGGGACCACGAGTAACTAGTATTGGAGGACTCAAAAGAGGAACAGTGGTTATTGTCAGGTGAATGGGACTGCCCTAGTGACATTCCTGATCTCTTCCTCAGCTGCACAGCCACATTCCTGGTTGATTATATGCTTTCTTGTCAAACCCAACAGGTTAAAGAAGGAAGACCTTGGGAATGTTAGGGGGAGAGTTTTTCTACGACCTTTGGGAGATCTTTCCTGATGGAGAGAGCTCCATGATATGACTCTTCTGGTCACTCTCCATTTCATCACTCACTATGCCCTGGGGAGGTGGAGTGACTTAGCTAGCTGGTATGTAGGAAAAATAACTGGGCATGTCTTGCTCAGAATGGCCCTTCTTCCTTGTGATTGTGAGCTGTCACAGGAGCCTATGTTCTCTATTTGGGCAGGTCTCTCATGGCCTAGTGTTGTTAATATCTAGAAAGGTAATTCTGGGTTCAGCTAACCACCCTTTGGGTTTTGTGTGTGTGTGTGTGTGTGTGTGTGTGTGTAGTAAAGTCCTTTTTAAACAAATAATTCTTTTTCTTTTAAATATATTTTATTGATTTTTTTTTTTACAGAGAGGAAGGGAGAGAGACAGAGAATTAGGGACATCGATGAGAGAAACATCGATCAGCTGCCTTCTGCACACCCCCTATTGGGGATGTGCCCACAGCCCTTGACCGGAATTGAACCTGGGACCCTTCAGTCCACAGGTCGATGCTCTCTCTCCACTGAGCCAAACCAGTTAGGGCTAAAAAATAATTCTTTATTGTTGAAAGTATTATATATGTCTCCCTTTTCCCCCAATGAACCCCTCCAGCCTGCCCCCACTTCTGCCTCACCCCCTGCCCAGACCTTTAGCACCCTACTGTCTATGCCCATGGGTTATGCATATATGCATATATGGTCTTTGGTTGTTTACCTCCCACCTACCCACCCACCCTCCCTGGCCTTCCCTCGAGATTCCACACTCTGCCCCATGCTTCCATGTCTCTGGATCCACTTTCTTCATCAGTTTATTTTGTTACTTAAATTCCACATATGAGTGAGAACATGTGATACTTATCTTTCTCCAATTGACTTATTTCACTTAGCATGATACTCTCCAGGTCCCTTCATGCTGTCTCAAAAGGTAAGAGATACTTCTTTTTTTTACTGCTGCATAGTATCCCATGGTATAAATGTAGCACAGCCTTTTGTTGTTATTAATCCTCATCCAAAGATATTTTTCCTATTGATTTTAGAGAGAGTGGAAGGGAGAGGAAAAGACAGAGAGGAACATTGATGTGAGAGAAACACATTGATTGGTTGCCTCTTGCATGCACCCCAATCAGGGCCTGGGCTGGGGAGGAGCCTCTAACTAAGGTTTGTGCCTTGACTGGAATTGAACCTGGGACCTTTCAGTCCGCAGGCTGACACTCTATCCACTGAGCCAAACCGGTTTCAGCCAGCATCACTGTTTTTATGAATCTCCATACTACTGAGTAGATTATGTAACATGGCCTCTGTTCTTTCTAAGGCTGCCACTTAAAGTTGGACTTAAAGTCAGCTAGATATTCCTCCAACAGGAAGGGTGTACTTGGGAAAAAGAGAATTGCAATTGGGAACATGCAGCCATGGCAAGTCATTTGCATCTTCACTAACACAAAGAAGAGCAAATTTTTTTTTTTATAGAAGGGAAGAGGAGTTAGGACTGTTACCAAGAGCTCTTCCTGTAGTGTGTGAGAGCTCCCCCTGCAGGCCTTCCAACTTCCAATCTTGGTTGAGGTCTCAATGAATTCTTTTACACACACTGTTAGAGGTTTTGGCTTGCATTCTTGCTGACCTGGGAAAGGAAGCGGGACTCAGAGGTGCCATTACCTGTGTGATTTGTTGTCTCCTTAAGCTTTAGAGAGAAAAATAAAATATTTTACTTGGATGGCAAAATTGAAGGAAAGAAGACAAAACACCCATGAGGGGAAGAGAGTCAAACTTTTCTCACAAGTGTTGAATTCAGAAGTAAAAGGAGAAGGAATCTTGGACAATTTGGTAAGATGCTCTCTTTTTTTCCTCGCTGTCTACTGAAGCTCTTGAGCAGAATGATGCTGCTACTGCTACTGTTGGTATTTGGAGACGAACATATTGCTGTTTATTTATTAAGTGCTTACTGAGTACCAGATATATGATCAATGCTCAGCATGGATCATCTTACTTAATCGTGGTTACAGTAGGCCCTGATAATGATAGCTGGGTCTGAGGTAGGTGATAGTATCCCTATTTTACACAGGATGAAGGTGGAGATCAGAGAGGTTAAGTAACTTCTTAGGCCACACAGCTAAAAACACTTAGAAAATGATCTGAACTCACCGAGGCTCATTCAATCCATTATTCCTCAGGTACTCAGTGTTGTTTCCAGTTGTAAGCAACGGAAACCAACTATTGGCAGATTTCATCAGACGGACTGCTCTCCCAGAATTGCCAAGAGCTGCAGAGCCAAGCGCGGAAGCTTCCCAGCAGGAGCAATAGTCCGAATATGGCCGCTCGGCTGCCATGGCCGTTGCTGTGTTCTAGATACTTCAGCCTGTGCTGCTCAGTCACAGGGGCTGGATTCTGGATGCTGCTGGCAAGCACAGCCTCCTCCTCCGTCTTGCTGCAGCCACTGCAGTCCCCTAGAGTCCCTGCTTCTTGGCATTCCTACTCCTGGATTCCAGGCCTAGGCAGATGTCTCTGATGAAGGAGGCGTGAGTGCACGGGCTGCTCTAGGGCTGCTAGCGTGGTGAGGGACACACTCCCTCGCTTACGTCTTCTCTCCTGGGTGGTGGGCTTTGTTCCCCAGACTCACGATGAGGAAGTCCCCAACTGTGGTGAAGACGGTCACACGCTGGGCAGCCACAGGAACGACAAAGGATCACCTATCCAGCACTCACGTGGCAGCAAAACCTGCCTGAGCTGATGTGAAGCACCTAGTGTATAAGTAATTTTTACATAGAATGTATGATTATAACTAAATTATGATTTTAGTTATTCCGTTTACTGTGAAGATCAATCTGCTTATCTGTTTATCAATGTTTGATAATGGCATGTTTTCCCAGGCCCTCAAGGGGAGGGAGAGGGAGAGGTGTTACCTAATATTGGGTCCATGTACTGCATTGTCTTTCTTTTCTAAAAAAAAAATATTTTTTATTGATTTAAAAATATATTTTATTGATTTTTCACAGAGAGGAAGAGAGAGGGATAGAGAGTTAGAAACATCAATGAGAGACAATCATTGATCAGCCGCCTTCTGCACACCCCCTACTGGAGATATGCCCGCAACTAAGGTAGTACATGCCCTTGACCGGAATCGAACCTGGGACCTTTCAGTCCACAGGCCGATGCTCTATCCACTGAACCAAACCGGTTTCGGCTGCACTGTCTTTCTAAAAATCTGAATTTCGAAACATATCTGTACTCAAGGTTAATGGATAAGGGACTCTGGATTGCGTCTGAACTGGGGCTTGATTGGTGAACAGAATTCAGATGTTTGGAGATATGGAGGGATTTTAGGGAAAGAAAAAAAGCATCATCCCACACCACTTTGGGTTTAGGCGTGCCATTATCCAACCATTACATATGCTTTAGAGGCAGAGAAGACCTGCATTACTGATGACTATTTCCCCTAAACTCAGGATTCACAGACAGCTGGAGGGCTGGGCTTTCTGGGTTTGGTTCCCCGCCTCCCCTTCCCCCGCCCCTTAGTATCAATCCCCTCCTTCTCCCACAAATCACCTGACTTCCCTGAAAACTCTGCAACACACCCTTTGGCTGAAAAAGAACATTGGGCAATCGGCGAAATTCCCCATTCCTCCTTTCCCCCTCTGTAGCCCTGGATGGAGGAGTCGCGGGCCTGAGAGACGGATGCAGTTCTCGTTTCGAAAGCAGAGGGAGCTCTAAGATCAAGGCTTGAGGTACCCTTTCCCTATGTCATGCATGGTCTCCCAGCCCCCTCTCGTTTAGGTCGGGGAATTTCAGACATGCACACTGGGGTAGGGAATCACATCAACAGGACCAGGACAGGGAGGCCGGCCGAGGTTCCTGCAGAGAGAGCGTCCAGGCCCCGCACTTCTCTCCCTGGGAGCCGGCAGGGGCGCCCAGCATGCCCACTGGCAAGAGAGGGGACTGACCCACTTGCTCCCCTCAGCTTCTGAAGGTAAAAACCTTAAAAACAAAGAGCAGGGCTTTGATAGAAGGCAAAAAGAGAGGCAGAAAACTATGCCTACAAAGGTTTGGGGCAAAGATGGAGGGTTGGAGAGAGCAGACTAAAAAGAAGGCAAAATATAGATGCTGTGACCTATTTCTCTTAGGCACTTCCTCCACCCCCCTGTCACCCCACTGCCTAGCACTGTTTTCAGGATTTACATTTGGTCTACCCCATCCGTTTGGCAAAACTTTTCTGTGGAAAGGTGATAATCTTGTCTTTTTTAGCGAAAGGGGAAACCATGCCTCCTGGACAATTAATGTAGAAAATTGAGGAAATAACTTTCTTTCTTTTTTTTTTTTTTTAAAAAAAATATATATATATTATTGATTTTTTATAGAGAGGAAGGGAGAGGAATAGAGAGCTAGAAACATCGATGAGAGAAACATCGACCAGCTGCCTCCTGTAACACCCCCTACCGGGGATGTGCCCGCAACCAAGGTCCATGCCCTTGACCAGAATCGAACCCGGAACCCTTCAGTCTGCAGGCCAGCGCTCTCTATCCACTGAGCCAAACTGGTTTCGGCAAGGGAATAACTTTCTTTTCCTTTTATGTTTATTGTCATCCAGCTACTCCTTTTCTCCTTCCTCGCCCAATCCTGTCTCAGACCAGTTCTCCCAAGGTCACTGCCTACTCTGGTGAAAGAAGCTCTCGCTCCGTCAGTGCTCTTTGGGAGTATCAATAGAAATGCATGCAATGATAAATATAGTAAAGACAACAGGTTTGGAGTGATAGGAGAATCACTGTCAAGAGAGAAGGGAGAGCATGCCTTAGATGAATGGGCACAATGGGGAAAGACGCCTGAAAGTGTGAATGGAAATGGTGACATTGTTCTATGAGAGCAAGAGAGAGACGGATGAAGTTGGGGCTGGGATCAGGGGTGGGGTGAGGTGAGGGTGAGGAGGAGATCAGAGGAGGAAGAAAACTGGAATCACGTACTCATTCTTTTTTGTGTGTTTTTAAAAATATGTTTTTATTGATTTCAGAAAGGAAGGGAGAGAGAGAGAGAGAGATAGAAACATCAAGGATGAGAGAGAATCATTGATCGGCTGCCTCCTGCATGCCCCACACTGGGGACTGAGCCCACAACCTGGGCATGTGCCCTTGAGCAGAATCGAACCTGGGGCCCTTTGGTCCGAAAGCCAACACTCTATCCACGGAGCTGAACCAGCGAGGGCAGTCCTCATTCTTTTGGCGAAAAACTGGGATAAGGTCGAGAGAGCAGTAGGAGAAGGATACGATTTAGTTTTAGTTTAGAAAGTTAACTGAAGTAGAACCAGGGAGGGTGTGAGGAGATAGGTGGCGACATAACTGTTTAACCTGTGTGTTATTCTTATTATGAAGGTAACACTGAACACAGGTGACTCGCTAAAGCAGTTGCCTGTGTTTGTTAGACAAATACAGCTAGACCTGCCCCCACTCCCTTTAGCTTCAAAGTCCAGAGGTGCTGAGAGCCAGGTCCCAGACACGTGCTGCTCACCAGGGATGGACAAATTGCCAACGATGTGGTAAGTGACCATGAGTCCGCAGAGATGTGCACGGACTCCATTCTCTTCATCTTCTTAAGAAAACAGCTCAATTCTGAAGCCTGGCTTTTGATTTGATCTATGCCTTTTTATTTTATTCCAACCCAAGATTCTCCTCCCCACAACGGTGCTCCTTGTCTCTGAGACAAATGCTGGAGCTCTGCACTAGTCTGCTGTACTGGTGTCACCCGTCTCTTCCGATGCCTTTTTCTTTTTTTCTTTTCTAGGTGCATTGTCCTGTTTTCCGTTTTGCCATGGGTTTATGCTGAGCCTACTATGTATGGGGAGATACTGTCCCCTAACTATCCTCAGGCATACCCCAATGAGGCAGAGAAAACTTGGGATATAGAAGTTCCTGAAGGGTACGGGATCCATCTCTACTTCACCCATCTGGACATAGAGCTGTCAGAGAACTGTGATTATGACTCGGTGCAGGTATATTATTATAAGCACACACGGGATAGGGCTGGGGGATCAAAAGAGATGGAGGAGGGAGTGCCACAGGCATATGGTGAACCAGAGTTAAGTAGTCATTAGGTGGCATGTGTCCTACTCTGCCTGTCCCTTTCCCTCTAACCTCTGTATCAAAGTATCACCCTTTTATTTTTTTTTAATATATTTTTTTGTTTTGTTTTTTAAATATATTTTATTGATATTTTACAGAGAGGAAGGGAGAGCTAGAAACGTCAATGAGAGAGAAACATCGACCAGCTGCCTCTTGCACACTCCCTACTGGAGATGTGCCCGCAACCAACGTACATGCCCTTGACCGGAATCGAACCCGGGACCTTTCAGTCCGCAGACCGACGCTCTACCACTGAGCCACGCCGGTTTCGGCCAAAGTATTACCCTTTTCTAGCTTCTTTTTGACTCCTCTCTTAGATAATATCAGGAGGCGTTGAAGAAGGGAAAATCTGCGGACAGAGGACCAGCAAGAATCCCAACTCTCCGATTGTGGAAGAGTTCCAAGTCTCATCTAATCAGCTCCAGGTGATCTTTAAGTCCGACTTCTCCAACGAAGAGCGTTTCACTGGGTTTGCTGCGTACTATGTCGCCGTAGGTAAGGCTCGGCCTTCTCTATTGACTCACTGATCCAGTTAAGGGAAGCAGGATAGACACTGAGCAATGCAGTGAATAAAGAGCATTTATGACTCTTAAAAAGTGTTGACCTGCCTTGGATTTCTTTATGAGTTGCCTTTATGAAATCCAAACACATCATTATCTATTAGTAGTGAAGATGATAGTGTTAACAATAAATAATAAACATCAATGTATTGAGAGCCATTATGATGTGGGCACTGTATAAGGAATTTTACCTATATTAATTTTATCTTCACCCCAGCTTTTCCAGGTAGATATTATTATCTCCGTGTAAAGACAAGGAGAGTGAGGACGAGGAACGTTAAATAACTTGCCAAGACTCACGCAAGGAATGTGTGCTATTCAAGCCCACTCAGTATATGGCAAACAAACCTTCAAGTTCCGTGTGCTTCTACACCTAAAATAAAGTTAGAACATCTCATAAAGCCAGACTATTCGATTAGACAGAAGTGCCAACATCATACAAAGTAATAAATGTACTAATTGTTTGTCCCTGCAGAAGACATATCATCATGTTTAGCTTGTGGAGTATTTTCTTTGGAGCCGAAATGCTCGTTTGTGAGAAGGGCCAAGGGCCTCTGGCAGTGAGGGCTCCCTTATAGCTGTACAATGCTAAGGCACAACTTTGGAGTCACGTTTCAGGAGAGCAATATAGAATAATACCCTGCTGAAATGTGATTTACTGAAGGTCTTTCAACAGCAGTCCTTTTTTAAAACTTTTCTTGCCCTTGCAGTTTTGGGTTTAACCTCACTCTTCTTTTTCTAGGTCCTTTGCCCTTGACCTCAATCTTTCTCTCCTTTTGTAGATATCAATGAGTGCACAGACTTTTCAGATGCCCCTTGTAGCCACTTCTGCAACAACTTCATTGGTGGTTACTTCTGCTCCTGCCCCCCAGAATACTTCCTCCATGATGACATGAAAAATTGTGGAGGTCAGTTTGGCATTGAACGGGCGCAGAGTCCCTGGGATGTGGATTGGCTTGAGGCTTCCAATTTTTTTTTAAATTAGTTTCAGCCTTGATTTGGCATCTATTCTTAGTTAGCTTAGAGTGGGAGTTGGAGGGCACAAGAGTGGAAGACGACAAGTTTACAGAGTCAAGTTAATTAATTGGAGAAGAGAGATAGATGCCTTTGCAAGAGTCAATCTGCGACTCTTCTTAACTATGAAAGGCTCTATCACAAGCAATGTGATGGAAACCCAATAGGCACTGGGTATCTCCACTCATATGTACTGGGTGTATAATTGCTGCCTATGAGCTCCAGTCGGGGACTGTCAGTTTATAAGAGGAATCATAGATAGGGCAGGAACTCCTTTGTTTAGCCTATATTTGATTTCTCCTTTCTCTTTTTTTTTTCCTCCTCTTAGTCAATTGCAGTGGGAATGTGTTCACTGAACTGGTTGGGGAGATCACAAGTCCCAATTATCCTAATCCATACCCAGAGAATTCAAGGTGTGAATATCAGATCCTGTTGGAGCAGGGTTTCCAAGTGGTGGTGACTGTGCGGAGAGAAGATTTTGATGTGGAACCAGCTGATTCAGCGGGCAACTGCGCTGACAGTTTAGTTGTGCGTGATAGATGATTAATTTTCCTCCTGACTCACACAGAGAGGTTTCTTCTTGAAGATAAATTATTTTTCCTCCTTTCCTTTCTCCCCCCCTTTGTTTTATTTTATACTATTTTTATTTATCTCCCTCGCTTTTATTCTCTTCGTGTTACCTCTTTCTTTTTGTTCTTCCTCTCTTCTGATTTCATCATGTTGTGTCCTTTCAGTTTGTAGCAAGAGACCAGCAATTTGGTCCTTACTGTGGAAATGGATTCCCTGGGCCACTAAATATTGAGACCAATAGTAATGCTCTTGATATCATCTTTCAAACTGACCAAACAGGGCAGCAAAAGGGCTGGAAACTTCGTTATCGTGGAGATCGTGAGTAATCTAAAAGTTGTGCTTTGGTTGGCTATAAAAAGTCCCTGGACAATGTAAAAATCAAAACAGGTAGATTGTTATAGAGAGGAGTATTCTGATTACTCAGCAAGTTCTAGACCTGTCAGTGGTTGCTAGAAATGCCTCAATATCTAGGAATACTTCAACTAGACCTGTGAATGGGGGGCAGTTAGTTAGTAATGCCTTATTATTTTAGGCTACAGGCCCAGTGCATGAAATTCACACATGGGGAGGGGTGCATCCCTAAGTCCAGTTGACACCCTCTTCAATCTGGGACCCTTTGAGGGATGTCCCTCTCACAATCCAGGACTGTTGGCTCTCAACTGCTAGCCTGTCTGCCTGCCTCATTGCCCCTAACCGCTTCTGCCTGCCAGCCTGATCACCCCCTAACCACTCCCCTGCCAGCCTGTTTTCCCCTAACTGCCCTCCCCTGTAGCCCTGGTCACCCCTAACTGCCCTACCCTGCAGGCCTGTGTCCCCCTCCCCCAACTGCCCTTCCCTGCAGGCCTGGTCACCCCCAACTTCCCTCCTCTGCTGGCCTGGTCACCCCTAACTTCCTTCTCCTGCAGGCTTGATCACCCCCAACTGCCCTCCCTTGCAGGTCTGATCCCTCTCAACTGCGCTCCCCTGCTGGCCATCTTGTGGTAGCCATCTTGTGTCCACATGGAGGCAGCCATCTTGTGTATTGGAGTGATGGTCAATTTTCATTAAAAAAAATATATATTTTATTGATTTTTTACAGAGAAGAAGGAAGAGGGGTAGAGAGTTAGAAACATTAATCAGCTGCCTCCTGCACACCCCCTACTGGGGATGTGCCTGCAACCAAGGTACATGCTCTTGACTGGAATCGAACCTGGGACCTTTCAGGCTGCAGGCCAATGCTCTATCCACTGAGCCAAGCCAGTGGGGCATGATGGTTAATTTTCATATCACTCTTTTATTAGATAGAATAGAGGCCTGGTGCACAGATGAAGGCCAGCTGGTTTGCCCTGAAGGGTGTCCAGATCATGGTGGGGGTTCCCTTGGGGTGTGGGGTGGCCTGGGTGAGGGGCCTGTGGTGGTTTGTAGGCCTACTACACCCCCCCCCCCCAACAGCAACCCAAGCAGAGGCCCTGGTATCTGGGATTTATTTATCTTCTATAATTGAAACTTTGTAGCCTTGACTGGAGGCCTGGGCCTGCCAGGGTGCGCAGAAAGCTTGGCTTCCTCCATTGCCAGGGAAATCCAAGCCTCCTGCTCACTTTGTGGCCATAGCCATCTTGGTTGGGTTAATTTGCATACCCACACCTGATTGGCTGGTGGGTGTGGCTTGGAACATAGCCGGGGTGATGGTTAATTTGCATATTACTCTTTTATTAGATAGGTTATCTCCATATTGGAATATTAGGAATCTGGATGACTGGATGATTTTTACAAAGTATGAGAATGATGTAAATAGAACAGAGATTTCCCACCTATTTGGTGAATTATTTTTCCTGTCCTTTCCAAGCGATCCCCTGTGCTAAAGAATTCACTGCCAATGCTGTTTGGGAGCCACAGAAGGAAAAATATGTGTTCAAAGATGTGGTGATGATAACCTGTCTGGAGGGGTTCGAAGTTGTACAGGTAAAGTACTGTTAGGGCTTTTCCCTAGTCCTTAGGGGAGGATGAGCATATTGGAATCTCCTTATGACTGAATATTCTTGTTTGAGCATAAACAGAACCTTCCTTGGAGTCCTAGAGCTTTTGGCTAGCCTGGCATTCTCTCTGTGCCCACAGTTCTCCTGGGGAAGGGGAGCTGATATGCGGGGGCAAACTTGTCTTTTAGCCCCGACTCCTGGGTGCTTTGGGTCACTGTGCTAAGATGTCCCCGAGGTTTTTGTGGTGAGGATTCCTCTTTGACTCAAGGCCAAAGATTGATTCAATTTTTTCATTTTAATTCCCCATATCCCTCCTTATAAATTAATGATGATGTCTATCTTTCTCTAGGAAAGTGATAGCTTGACATATTTCTATTCTACTTGTCAAAGCAATGGAAAGTGGAGTAATTCCAAGCTGAAGTGTGAACGTATGTATCACTTTAAAATGGGACTTTTTCTTTTTCCCTCCCAAAATAAATAGAAAGATCAGCACATCAAAATTCACATGTATGGTTTCCTTTCAGGCTTGTGAGAGTGGGTTGGGTTTTTGAAAGGAAGCCATCATGAAGTCCCAACTCTCTGTGGTCCCAGAGATTTCTTAAAAAAAGAAAAAGAAAAAAGAAAGATAAAAAAAGAGCTTTGGTAGAGTTAATAGTACCATATGGGTCAATTCCTGGCTTGTGCAGGAGCTTCAACCAACTATTGAAAATCAGGTTCTTCTTTGTACCTTTCAAGGGGCTAATTGGAAGGAGGGAGTGATACCAGTTGGAGAGCACGGCTACAGAGGCTGGTGTGGAGAATTATTCCAGGTGTAATGATGGATGTAGGAGTGGAGCAGAATGAAAGACAGGGCTGGGAGGAGGGAACTGGCCTAATGACCAATGACTTCCTGGGAAGAGTGTCTATCCTGATCATTACTCTCCTGCCTTCCTCTTGTAGCTGTGAACTGTGGCTCTCCGGATCCCATTCAGAATGGTAAAGTTGAAGAACCAGAAGATACTTTATTTGGTTCTGTTGCTCGCTACACTTGTGATGAGCCATATTACTACATGCAGAATGAAGCAAGTGGTAGGTTGTTTTTTTTTTTTTTTTTTTTACTAGAGAGAAGAGAGAAAGGGTGACATAATCTTTCTGTGCTGGAGAGAGTTTGGAAAGAAATGAAGGATATACACTTGGCTTATTCTAAATACATAGTTTTCATATGGGGCAGGGTAGGTTCCATATGATTATTATTATTATTATTTTTAAATATATATTTTATTGATTTTTTACAGAGAGGAAGAGAGAGGGATAGAGAGCTAGAAACATCGATGAGAGAGAAACATCGATCAGCTGCCTCTTGCACACCCCCTATTGGGGAATGTGCCCGCAACCAAGGTACATGCCCCTGACCGGAATCGAACCTGGGACCTTCCAGTCCGCAGGCCGGCGCTCTATCCACTGAGCCAAACCGGTTTCGGCTCCATATGATTATTTATAGTGAATCATAGAGATCACCTAGCTCAGCTTCACAACTAGGTGGGAGTTCCCCCTACAGTATCCATCTTTCTGTGATCATCCAGTGTTTGGCCAATTATTTAATGTAGAACCACAGGAGTAATACTTCCAGCTTCAAGTCACCGCGCTATGATGACTGGCTTTCTTGATGGAGAGGCCATGGTAAAGGCCTAGAGGAAGGGCTGGATGAGACATAGTTTGTTCCACTTCATTGTTTTAAATTAAGTTAATTAAAAAAATTTCCCTCTCAAAGCACTTTCCCAATCTCTGCCATAAGCCTCTTCCTTCCACTTTGGAGACTATTCTTTTCCCTCCGTAGGCAAGATAGGGGTCAGAGAAACTGTTTGGAAGATGTTATCAAGATTTCCCCCCCTAATTTATATGACCTAATCCCCTCCTCAAATCCCAGAGAAGCTGAGGCTCTGAATGAAAGGGGGGGGGGGGGAGAAACAGAAGATAGAAGATATGGTGGCGAGTGTGTCCTGTGTCTCTTGTGCTATTCCAGGGGAGTATCACTGTGCTGGAAACGGGAGCTGGGTGAATGACGCGCTGGGCACAGAGCTGCCACAATGTGTTCCAGGTAATCAGGGCTCGGGCTTGGGTAGGAAACGTAGCCACTGGTACAGGTGAGTGGGGTCAACCTCTGAAAGTACTAGCTGTAGTCCTCTTGGGAAAGGACTTAACAATCTGGGCCTACCAGAGTTTAACTCAGTGAGGTAAAGACAATGAAAGAAATGAGGGGTTGCAGACAGGTCAGAGTTGAGTAGGAGAAGGCTCTCAGGCAAAGCCAAGATAATAATGATTCTGATAGTAACAACAGCGTTACTGTGCCCTGAGCCAGTTAATTGAATTTATTATCTCATTTAAGTCCTTGCAACAACCCTATGAGGTAGCTATTATTAGTCCCATATTACAGATGGGTGAATTAAGTGCAACCTCACAAAGTTAGTAAGGGGCAAGGATAGATTTTGAACCCAGGTCTGAGGCCTAACTCTCAATCCAGAGTCCGTCAGGCTGACTAGTGAAGGATTTAGGTAAGCCAACTTTACATAAAATTAATTTTTAGTAATATTGGTTAATGGCAAGTGATCAAACCTAGAACCAATCAATGGGGGAATGAAATGAAAGAAGAGAACCAACCCTCCCTTTGCCCTATTTCCATGGATCTCTAGGAGGGACTCAGCTGTAATTAGGGCTTCAGTAAAGAAGGTGGTAAGTGTTTGACTTGGGCATCAGACGAAGGTAGAATGCTTGCCTCTCCTACTGTCTGCATGAGAAAAGAGTTTTCCAGCCTGGCTCCCAGATGGGCCCAACCCGCTGAGCCAGGGATGAGGTCTATAGGGCTATGAGTCAAGCTGTCCACAGCATGAAGCAGTAGTAGTTCACACACTGCCTCAGTTTATCCAGTCTTTCCCCCATAGCCTGTTAGTAGAATTGGCAACATGGGTTGTTTGGTCCTGAGGTATGTTCAGAATGAGTCAAGTACGGAGACGGACCAAACACAGGGTTGTCTACATTGTGCTAGAGAGCTCTGAAGCCCGGCAGGTTTTTAAGTACCGTATTTTTCGGACCATAAGACGCATTTTTTCTTCACCAAATATGCAGTCCCCAGGGACATGGAAGGTCCCAGGGGACCCGCTGCCGCTCTGCAACTCGGACCATAAGACGCAGGCACTACTTCTATTCGGACCATAAGACGCAGGCACTTTTCCTCCCACTATTTGGTGAAGAAAAGGTGCGTCTTATGGTCCGAAAAATACGGTAGTTGGAGGACTTGTAGGAGCCTAGCAATCTATTTTCTGCTCCTTTCCCAACCTTGTTCTTGTTCCTTCCTAGTCTGTGGAATTCCCAGTGAGCCCTTCATAGGAGAACAGAGGATATTTGGAGGATCTTTTGCAGATATTAAAAGTTTCCCCTGGCAAGTCTACTTTGCAAGCCCACGGGCTGGTGGGGCTCTCATTGATGAGTATTGGGTGCTGACAGCTGCCCACGTCGTGGAGAAAAACCGGAATCCAGAAATGTATGTTGGGACTACCTCAGTGAATCGTGACAAACGGAAAAATGCCCAGATGCTCACTCCTGAACGAGTGATTATTCATCCGGGTTGGACCTTCCTAGACGACCCGGAAACACGGAGGAATTTTAACCATGACATTGCGCTGATACGGCTTAGAGACCCGGTGAAAATGGGACCCACTGTGTCCCTTATCTGCCTGCCAGGCAAATCCTCAGCATACAACCCCTCAGACGGAGACCTGGGACTGATTTCAGGCTGGGGCAGAACAGAAGTTAGAGATCATGTTGTAAAGCTCAGAGGGGCAAGGCTACCCATTGTTCCTATACGAAAGTGCCAGGAGGTGAAGGTAACGAATTCGAAAGTGGATATAAAAAGCTATGTTTTCACTGACAACATGATCTGTGCTGGAGAGAAAGGTACTGATAGCTGTGAAGGGGACAGTGGGGGGGCCTTTGTTCTACCGGTCCCCAATGGAAATAATACCAAATTCTACGTAGCTGGCTTGGTGTCCTGGGGCCCCCAATGTGGGACCTATGGGATCTATACACGAGTGAAGAACTACATTGACTGGATAATGCAGACTATGCAGGAAAACAGTACCCCCAGTATGGACTAATCCACACATATTTCACCAGCCTCTCCAAGGGCTAGGAAAACAATCTGTTGCTTTCTGTTCTTCACACCTATGATTTAAATAGAACTTGGGTGCAGGTATACATAGCTGGAGGTAGTGTTTGATCATGACATAGTGTTGATCATTCGGTGTGGTCTAAATCTGCGGATAACAACATGGGAAGGGCGCTGCTATCTTGCACTATTCCCCAGGGAGTCCCCTTTCCTGATAATTACCTGGTGTTACGGTTCTGACTCTGAAATTTATTGTTGGGCATACCCTTGATTTATTTGTTTCCCTTTCACCTGTTCAAAGTTCTACTTACTCTATCATTCTCAGTGTCTACTATCTACTTATAATAAAGCAGGTTTATAACCCAGTTCTGGCTGACTTATCTTATTCCACATCATCACACTCACCGCAAAAGGAGAGTGTAATGAGAAGGCTGTTGTGTCCTGGAAATTCAGAAATTTAGCAGCCAATATGTATATACTAGAGGCCCAGTACACAAATTCATGCACGGGTGGGGTCCGGCCAGCTCAACCCCAATCAGCAGATAGGGGCTGGGCCTGCCCAGAGGAGGAGACTGTGGGAGTTTGACCCTGCCTCTGAATGGGGTTGGGGGGACCAATCAGGAGCCAGTGCCTGGGGGAGGAGCCACGGGTGGTTGGCTGGCCGGCCCTGCCCCTGCTCGAAGTGGCAGGGCCAATTGAGGGGCGGAGCTGACTAAGGGGAGGTGCTGATTGGGGTTGTTGGGGCCCTTCAGGGGCAGGGCTGGCTGGAGGGAGGGGATGCAGGTGGTTGGCTGTCTGGCCCTGCCCCTGATTGGGGTGAGGAGGCCAATCTGGGATAGGGCTGGGCTGGGGGAGGGGCTGCAGGAAATTGGCTGGCTGGCCCTTACTCCTATTGGGGTGGAGGGACTATCAGGAGTGGGGTCGGCTGGGGGGAAGGGCTGTGGGCTGAGTGGGGTGGTGGGGCCCATTGCGGATGGGGCTGACTGTGGGGAGGGGCTGCAGGAAATCGGTCTATTGGCCCCACCCCCTGATCCAGCAGTTCGCTGGCCACAGTGGATATCATAACTACCAGTTGTTCTGGTTGTTATGGCATTCTGGTTGCTAGCTTTTTATCTAGGGGGCCCAGTGCACAAATTCGTGCACCTTGAAGGGAACTCTGGACCTCAAGGCTGCGGTAGGCAAAGGGGCTGGTCTCAGTCCATCCTCCATGACCCCACCCAGCCTCTCCTGCTGTGGCCCTCAGTCCCTTGTCTGCTGGCAGCCCCGCTCCTACTGCTGCTGCTCCCATGTGCTGATGGTGTGGAGTGATTGGGGCCTGTGCTCTCAGTGGGTGCAAGCAGTGGCTGCTGCCCCTCAGGAGCAGGGGGAGATGGAGAAGCCTCAGGGTTGATCAGGGCCAGCAGCCACTGCTCACAGGCACTGATGATGCCAAGTGATCAGCACTGGTGATCAGCAGATGAGTGGGGGTGCCATACCAAGGTGGGGCACCAGTCGCTGTCATCTGGGTGAGCCTCTGGTGGTTACTGAAAATTCTTTGCTCCCATGCACCACGGTCCCAGCACTCGCACCTGCTGCAGGTGCTGGTCCCTCTTGCACCCACTGCCAGCGCTGGAGCTGCCACTCACACCTGCTGCTGGTGCCTGGCACTAGTCCTGACCGCTCTGCACCATCAGCAGGTTTGAATGGCAGCTGCTGGCCCTGACCACCTCTGAGGGCTTCTCCACCTCCCCCTGCTCCTGAGGGGTGATCAGGGAAGCAGCTGCCACCTGCATCTGATGATGGCACTGGCCCTGCTTGCACCCGCTGCTGGTGCTGGCCCCAATTGCTCCATACGTCAGTGGGTGTGAGCAGGGCTGGCTCTCTCAGTGGGTGGGAGTGGAAGTGGCAGGAACGGGGCTGTCAGCAGACAGGGGGCTGGGGGGGGGCCACAGTAGGAGGGGCCAGGATGTGGCAAATAGGATGGGTTGAGACCTGCCCCTGTGCCTACCGCAGCCTCGTGGCCCACAGTTCCTTTCAAGACACACAAATTCATGCACTGGGCCCCTAGTGTGTGTATGTGTGTGTGTGTGTGTGTGTGTGTGTGTGTGTGTGTGTGTATACACTGAGTGATCAGATTATTATGTTCTCTGAACACATAATAATCTGGTCACTCAGTGAATATTCTATATAATAAAAGGTTAATATGCAAATTGTCCCCTAGACCGAGTTTAACCAGCAGGCAAGCCGGCCAACCGCCCATGTCCCCTCCCCCTGGCCAGGCTAGCAGGACCCCCCCCCCCCCATGCCTGAATTCATGCATCGGGCTAGCAGGAACCCCCCATGCATGAATCCATGCACCAGGCCTCTAATATATACACACACACACACACACTCACACACACACACACACACACACAAACACACACACACTGAGTGGCCAGATTATTATACATTCAGAATCATAACAATCTGGCCACTCAGTGTATATAGATATATTTATATATCTATATATCTATATATATCTATATATACATATATATCTTGTATAATAAAAGGCCAGCAAGCATAATGGTGTCACAACCATAATGACCATTGACCAGTCGCTATGAGGTGCATTGACCATCTCTAGGTTCCTTCCCCTTCACCCCGCCCTGCAGGCTCTGATCACAGCATGGTGAATGGGGAACCATGGTGAACGGGGGTGGAGGGTGGGATTGGAGACTGTTGAGTGGTGGATGGTGGATGGCAGGCAGCAAGTGGCGGTGAATGTACAGCACTGAGCAGCGGCGAGCATCGCAGGGTGGCAATGGCAAGCGTCATGGAGCATGGCGGAGCGGGGAATGTCATGAAGCGGGGTGGGGTGGTGGTGGCAAGTGTTGTGGGGCAACAGTGAGAGTTGCGGGGTGTCTCAGGGCATGGTGGAGCATCAGACATGGCCCTGATTGCAGGCTAGGCCTAGGGACCCTACTTGTGCACAATTTTGTGTGCTGGGCCTCTAGTGTGTGTGTATGTGTGTGTGTGTGTGTGTGTGTGTGTGTTTATTTCTAGCAGCTAATATTGAATTCTCATGAAAATGGGGAATTCAGTTTTTTTCTCTCATTTAATTGAAATATACTGAATATTGTGGATTAGCATGAACATTGTCAACACAAGATATTATATTTGAACTCATTAAACATACTTGAACTTCATTGAGAAGTCCACATAACAACAGTTATAATTGGCTGTTTAAGTATAAAAATTCGATGTATAAATTATTTCAATATGTCTCCGGATTAATTTTCCTTTCGTACTCATTTGTATAATACAATATTGTGACTGAATAAAAAAGAAAAACATTTAGCATGCTCTTATTTGCTTTTCTGGTGGTTTTGGTCTATTGGCCAATCAAGCAACATTGTCATCACTGGATGGAACTCTGTAAGAAGTTATAGCAAAGCCCCCGTGAGGATAAACCTAAAGACTCCCTCTTCTATTTATTTTCCAAGGGAATGGAAAAAAATCCCATAAAACTCCTCTTGCCCACAAAATGATTACTGATGACAAATAACCACACAACAGAGACTAGTTTTTTAAAAAACAGAGGTTAGGAGACCTAGCTTAGGTGGCAATTGCTCTAACAGGATGTCTTATGAAAGCTGTAGACTAAGAGTGAGAATTTTGGAGGACTCTGGTCTGTTTAATGTGACGCATACTTAGTAGCTTTCAGGAGAGCAGGGTTTTTATTTATTTTTTCTTTTTTTTTCAGAAGCCAAAAGGGGTGTATTTAGAGCCCATCTAAAAAAGGACTTTGATCTCCCATAGACCCAAAGGGCTAAATCAACAACTGACCTTAGATTGGATGTTAACACATGATGAAACTATCAGAATTCGATAAAAAGGTCTGAAGAATCAAAGGGGAGCATGCAGGAGGAAGCCAATCAATGTTTCTATCTCATTATTGATGTTTCTATCTCTCTCTTCCTCTTCCTTCCTCCCTGAAATTAGTTAAAAAATATTTAAAGACAAACAAACAAACAAACAAACAAAACAAAGGGGAATTATAATAGGGAACCTATGGAAAGAGCGTGTCAAGTGAGTGAAACAACATAAAGCCATTCACATTATTTCTTTTTCTTTTCTTCTTTTTTTTTATAGATAGGAAGGGAGAGGGATAGAAAGCTAGAAACATCGATGAGAGAGAAACATTGATCAGCTGCCTCCTGCACACCTCCCACTGGGGAAGTGCCCGCAACCAACGTACCTGCTCTTGACCGGAATGGAACTCAGGACCCTTCAGTCCGCAGGCTGACGCTCTATCCACTGAGCCAAACTGGTTTCGGCTCACATTATTTCTTAACTCTAGAAGTTGAACCCTGACAAATCTGTCATTACATGTGCGATGGAATTGACATTGTACCCTGGACTACAGTCATTTGGGTGGGAAGAGGGGGATTCCTCTAGAGAAAAAAAGAATTGGAAAAATATTAAGACTAAGAAACATGCTCATGATGTAGAAATTTTCCTTCTTTTTTATAATTGGCTACTAGAATCTGACAAGTATCAGAAAAAAGAAGTCTACTCCCACCAGAGAGAATCTTCAGTCTCTTTGGGTTCTGCTTTTGCTGATAGGCTGAGGTACTGGTGAAAGAATTTCCTCCTCACAGCTGCGTTGTACAGTGGAATTGGGGATGGTTTTGGCAATTCCCTGGGTCAGTGGTCGGCAAACTCATTAGTCAACAGAGCCAAATATCAACAGTACAATGATTGAAATTTCTTTGGAGAGCCAAATTTTTAAAACTTAAGCTTCTTCTAATGCCACTTCTTCAAAATAGACTCACCCAGGCCGTGGTATTTTGTGGAAGAGTCACACTCAAGGGGCCAAAGAGCTGCCTGTGGCTTGCGAGAGCCGCAGTTTGCCAACCATGGCCCTTGGGTGAATGGCAGGGAAGGTTTCTAAATGAACCATCATCAGAGATTTCAGAGCTGGGAAGGGCTGGCTCATCACCAAAGCCTGGAAAATCATTCATTGTGGCTTAAAGGGTATCAATTATACTGCCTGGCAAATCACTTGGGAACAATACGTGTCTGCTTCACCTGAAATTCAGGAAAGGACTTACTTTCCAAAGCAGGTGATTTGTCACATTTCTTTGGTCAGAAAAAAAAATGGAGTGGTGGGCCAGTTCCTCATGTCCGGAGGCCAAGAGGACTAAATAGGAAGGAACCCAGTTGAAACTAGACTAGTCCAGAATTTTGTGACTCTAACGTTGCTTCTATTGTGGTTCCCTAAAATCAGAAACATATTCTGTGGTAATTTATGCTTTCTGCATATCTATTCTTTTGTTTAAGTTAAAAAAATATGAGAAAGCCATTTTTTTAGCTTTATTGAGATGTGACTGAAATAAAATTGTTAATATATTACTGTTTACAATGTGATGATTTGCTATGCATACGTATTGTGAAAGAATTCCTTTCTTCAAGTTGGTTTACACATCTGTAACCTGACGTATTAACCCTTAAAAATTCTTTTTGGGGTGAGAACATTTAAGTTTTATTCTTTTAGCAAATTTCAGTTATACAATACTAGTGGCCAGGTGCATGAAATTTGTGCATAGGGGTGGGGGTGGGGGTTTGTCCCCCTCAGCCCGACCTGCACCCTCTCCAATCTGGGACCCCTTAGGGGATTTCTGACTGCTGATTTAGGCCCAATCCCTGACAGTCAACATCCTTCTCACAATCCAGGACCGCTGGCTCCTAGCTGCTCACCTGCCTGCTGGCTTGATCCTCCTAACTGCTCTCCCTTGCTGGCCTCATCGCCCCTAACTGCCACTGCCTTAGCCCAGCCACCATGGCTTTGTCCGTAAGGATGTCTGAAAGACATCTGGTCTGGCAACAAGATGGCGGCAGAGGTGAACGCCTAGCTGCAGCCGCACTCAACAATTTCAAAAAATACAACTAAAATATAAAGTGGACACTATCCAGAACTACAGGAAAGTTGACTGACTGGAAATTCTACAACCAGAAGGAAAGAGAAAACCTGAAGGACAATCAGAGGAGCTGTAAAAGCCTAAGGTACGGAGGCGTGGTGCGAGCGCGTGGAGAGGACGGAGCCGGAGAGGAGGGGCAGCTGAGTGCCTGGCTGGCGTTCCCTAGCGGGAAGGAGATAAAAGCTCCGGACTGTGCTGAACCCCAACTCCGACTGCACTGAACCCCAGTTCCGGGCGAGACCCTGGGGTCCAGGCTCATACAGGGGGAAACTGGGCTGTAAGGCCGAAGCTCAGCCAAGCAGCGAGAAAGGCAGAGCTCCGGAGTCGCGCACATTGCGCGCAGAGGACGGACTGTTCCCTGAGCTGCTGAATTGCCCCAGCGGGAAGGACTCAAAAGCTCAGGACTGTGCTGAGCCCCAGTTCTGACTGCACTGAACCCCAGTCCTGGGCAAGACCCTGGGGCCCCAGCCTCATACAGGGGGAATCTGGGCTGTAAGGCAGAAGCTCAGGGAGAGCGGCAAAAAGCAGAGCCCCTGAGTAGCGCACATTGCGCGCACAGAGGACAGACTGTTGTTTGGGCCGCGAGATAGCCCTAGTGGGAAGGAGACATAAGCTTCGGACTGCTCTTAACCCCACTTCCAACTGCTCTGAACCCCAGTTGTGGGCTTGTTGGGGGAGAGACTAGACTGTCTGGTAGCAGGCGAAGCTCTAGGCTGCCTTTCTCTCAGAGGTGCTTGCAGCGAATACCAAAGGACACTGAGGAACACTGAGACTCAGGAACCTCCGAGGGCGGGGCTAACCGGAAGCCAAGGCTGTAGGCTCCACCCTGAAACTCCGCCCCATCCAAGCTGAACTCAGAGAGGCTTTTGCAGGTTTCCAAGTCTAGTGGAATAAGGTTGTCTCCTGGCATAGACACAGCTGATCCTCCCAACCTACCAACCCAGGGAAGCAGCGAAAATGTCGAAACGAGGAAACAGATCACAAACGAAAGAAATGGAGGACAAAAAGCGACTGGATATAGAGTTCAAAACCACGCTTATAAGGATGTTCAACAATCTCTTAGAAAAGGCCGATAAAATAAATGAGACCTATGAGGATATGAAAAGGGATCAACAAGAAATAATAAAGATTCAACAAGAAATGATAAAGGATCAACAAGAAATGAAGAACACATTCTCTGAAATAAAAAATATTATGCAGAGTCCTAAAAACAGATTGGAAGATTGCAAGAATCAAGTCCAAGATTTGGAACACAAAGAGCCAGAGGACACTCCTCCACAGAAGCAAGAAGACAAGAGAATCCAGAAAGTTGAAGATAATGTAAGAAACCTCTGGGACAACTTCAAGCGAACCAACATCAGAATTATGGGCATCCCAGAAGATGACAGAGAGCAAGATACCGAAAACATATTAAAAGAAATAGTGACAGAAAACTTCCCCCACCTGGTGAAAGAAATAGACTTACACGTACAGGAAGCACACAGAACCCCAAACAAAAGGAATCCAAAAAGGACCACTCCAAGACACATCATAATTAAAATTCCAAGAGCTAAAGACAAAGAGAGAATATTAAAAGCAGCAAGACAAAAGCAGGTAGTTACCTATAAAGGGGCACCCATACGACTGTCAGCTGATTTCTCAACAGAAACCATGCAGGCCAGACGGGAATGGCAAGAAATATTCAAGGTGATGAATAACAAGAACCTACAGCCAAAAATACTCTACCCAGCAAAGCTATCACTCAGAATCGAAGGCCAGATAAAGAGCTTCACAAATAAATTTAAGCTAAAGGAGTTCATCACTGCCAAGCCAGAACTATATGAATTGCTAAAAGGGGTTCTCTAGGAAGAGGAAGAAAATAAAGATAAAAATTATGAACAAACACGTAACTATCAACAAGTGAGTCTAAAAACCAAGGGAAGTAAAAATCCTGATGAACAATATTAACTGGTGACTATAATAGATTCAGAGTTATGGAAGGGGAGTGGACTGATGATTCTCGGGGAAATAGGGAGTGGGGCAGGGCGGGAAGAGACTGAATATAAACTGCACATATGGATGAGGACAATGGGGGATGGGAAAAGGGCAGAGAGTTGAATGGAAACTTGGTGGAGGGGAGCAATGGAGGGGGGGAATGAGGAACATTTGTAATAATATGAACAATAAAGATTTATTTAAAAAAAATAAATTAAAAAAAAAATAAAATAAAAAAATTACTCCCTGTTGGACATTTAAAAAAAAAAAAAAAAAAAAAAAAAAAAAAAAAAAGAAAGACATCTGGTCTAATTAGCATATTACCCTTTTATTAGCATAGATTTCTGTAAGTGTATGCTTAATTTCTGAATGGTCCTTTTTCATATCTTTGACATTCTCACTAAGATCCTTGAAGGTCTCATGAAGATCCTTGAGTAACCTTATAACCATAATTTTGAATTCCATACCAAGTAGTTTGCTTGTTTCCATTTTTCATTTGTGACATGTTTCTTTGCCTCCACAATTTGGCTGCTTCCCAGTGTTTGTTTCTATGTATTAGGTAGAGCTGCTCTGTCTCCTAGAATTGGTAGAGTGGCTTTGTGTCTTGTAGAGCCCCATAGTACAGCCTTGCCAGACCTGAGCTGGGCACTCTAGGTGTGCCCCTGTGTGGGGTGTGTGCTACTATCTTGTAGTTGAGCCTTGATTGCTGTTGGTGTCACTGGGAGGAGTTGACTTCCCGGCCAACTGGCTGTGAGGACCAGCTGTGACTACAGTGGGAGAGCTTACAGGAGACATCGCTATGGAGCAGGACTTGTTTCGGTGGGGCTTTGGTGCTGAGTCTGCCTCTGGAGTGAGTCACTTGTGGATGTGTAAAATTGTAATCGCTATGATGGAACATAAGTTATTTATAAATATTGTTAATGATTCAAATTGAAAACAAAAATTTCACACCACTCCTCTTTTAAGGAATATATAGAAATTGGAAGGTGAGCTGTTGAAAAAGCTGTTATATTTGCAACTATGTATGTGGGAAAAAAATCAGAATTTTCTTCATATTGTACTATCAAAACAAAATACAGAAGTAAATGATCTACAACTGCAGTTGTAAATGTGTGCATAAGCTTAATTATTCTTATTGACTTTTTTCCCCCCAAGAAACACAAGTTATTTTTATTACGTAAGATTTAAAACTGGGTTGAGTTACTGGTTCCCAATTGAGGAGATCTCTTAAAGCCACGAAATAATTAGTGATTATTGTTAGTTGAGTCAAATAAGTTACATAGACAATGCAAAGATGTGCATTCTCACAAATAAAAACAACAACTAGACTTCTGAGGATTTCTAACATTAAATCTATACCTGTATCTATATCCAACCTCTACAGGTAAAAAATTAGAACCTTTGCATTTGTTGTAAATTTAGACAATGAGAAATGTAATAAAGCATGTTTAGTCTAAGTAGAGTCATTCATGTACCTTTGGTTTTTAGGATTGAATAAGTCTTTTTGTCAATAATCATGCCTGAATTGTTAGGCCTTGGCTATCTTTATTTTGCACATTGATCCCATTGGTTAATGTGAGGGACTTTTATGTTTTCTCTGATTGATTCCATTTCAGCAGCAGAGAGGGGATAGAGGGGGACAGCCTGAGGCATATGATAATTGGGTCTAGGTATAGGAAAAGGGAATGTAAGCAGAGAAGGAAAATCATCAATGAGAGAAATCTTAGAATTGGCATGATCCAGACAGACAAAATGAATAATGATATAAAATCACACAAATACTTATTTGTTTATTTCTAAATTTAGACTTGCGTTTTCTCTAAGAAAAATTTCTCACCCTGTTCTCAGATGTCAGTGTGATGTGGTATGAAAATTTATAAGATATCAAGTGAAAGTCAAATTTCTAATGTCTAGTATAGTGCCAGGCACCTGGTAAATATTTGTCTAAAAATTAATAAATAATTGCTCTCTTCAGTGTGTGATTTTATGGTCCTATTAGAAAGCACATTTAACTGGAAACTCTACAAGTTTCCTAGGAATGCTGTTTGGGGGTGTGGGAATGTCAGTTTAGACTAGGATGGATTTAGGTGAAAGGTTCATCTGGCTTTAAAGTCATATATATATATATATATATATATATATATATATATATATTTAAATATATTTTATTGATTTTTTTACAGAGAGGAAGAGAGAGAGATTGTTAGAACCATCGATGAGAGAGATGATCATCAATCAGCTGCCTCTTGCACACCCCCTACTGGGGATGTGCCCGCAACCAAGGTACACGCCCTTGATTGGAATCGAACCGAACCTGGGACCTTTCAGCCCGCAGGCTGACGCTCTATCTATTGAGCCAAACTGGTTTCGGCTTAAAAGTCATATTTTGAAAGAAAAAAATTTTTTTAAAGTCCCAACAGGGAGCTTAAAATTTTCGGTAAACCTGGATGTAAACATAAATGCTGTTATCCAGGCTTTGTTCCAGTTACACAGCCCAGGCAGAGTAGGTTTAGCATCATTCTTAAGGGCGCTAGGATTTGTGGAATGGTAAATGAGCACTGGATTTCACTTAAGAGTCAACAGCTGTCTGAGTCCTTCACAAAGAAGTCCGCCTGCCCTTGAAGCTTTGAAGCTTTGGAGCCAGCCATTGACTTCTCTCTAGTTATGAGTTCTTATTGACTTTCTAAGTAAAACATTTTAAATATGACCTTGCTAAATATTTTTTTGTATGTATTAAATACTATGTTTAACTTATTTTACACTCTGGAATTCCTCATAACATTTTATTTGGAAAGAGTCTTATGCAAATATCAAATGGTAAAAATGGAAGAGGACAATGATAGCTAGAGATTGTGGATATATCCTCTTGTGATCCTTGGAGGAAAGAAAGGTGACCTTTGAGTGGTTTCAGATCAAGCACGTGGATGGGAGGATAGAAAAGATCATTTCTTTCACACAGCGTGTTTCTGCATCAGTGATTTTTAATGTGGGTTCTTAGTGGTTACCAACAACTAGTCAAATAATTTTCTTTTTTTACACCCTCTGGGTTCTGACCTCGTGAACTGAGGTTTCAGCCGTCTTCCCCCATCTCTTTCTTGATCCAGTCCACGTAGTTGAGCAACTTGGTGTAGAAGCCATACCCCTTGCCACACCCGATGCCCCAGGATACTATGCCTGTGGCCAACCAGCGGTCAGTCGCCTTATCCCTCACAGCAAAGACCCCTCCGCTATCCCCCTGACAGGCATCATGCTTTTGCGTCGGGTTCCCAGCACAGAACATGTTTTGTGAGAACACGTAGCTCTTTCTTTGATTCCGAAGCCACTTCTCACATAAACTTCGCTCAGCTACGGGCAGCCGGACAAACTTGAGCTCGTTAGCAATCTTGTCCTCCGTGATCCCAAAGCCACTGACATAGCCCATGAGGTCTATGTCGTAGGGGGTCTCACTGTCAGGGAGGCAGATGGGGAGGAGGTTGGGGCCCAGGGTGACACTATTTTCCAGTTCTATGAGGGCGATGTCCCCCTCAAAATTCTGGGACTCATCCTGGCGGTAGTCTGGGTGGACACTGACCCTGCGTACAGGGTGGTTTCCTAGTTTTATGATTTCTTCCACTTTTGTGTGGCCCAGGAATATGTCTATGCTGGCATTGGCTAGTGCGTTGAATCCCTTGGGGTAGAGGGTGTGGGCAGCTGTGAGGATCCAGCGGTCACCCAGCAGGGCCCCACCCCCTCGCCCATAAATGTTGGTGTATGCCTGCCAGGGGAAGCTGCCCATCTCGGCGGTTTTCCCTGCAATGATGCGCTGCGATGGGAGGAGGTGGACAGGGTTGTCGGGTTTCCCACACACTGGAGAGGAGAGACGGCAAAGTCAAGGACAAGTCAGTTCTAGGCCTGCCCCTCTTCCCTCCTGTGGTCAGCCCATTCCCCTTTCATCCTCTCTTATTGGCTCTGGGCCCTTTCCTCTTTCTCCTCCCATTCCAAGAGCTCCATCTCTGGCCTGTTGTCAGACTGTTCTGCTTGTTCTTGTTTATTTCTTCCTGCCTTATTTATTTATTTTTGTTGTTGCTGTTTTTATTTCTGATTTCCCATCTGCTCAAAAAATGCTGGAATGTCAGGCCTGCATCCAGTTCTCTGTATTTCTCTCTCTCTCCCTTTCTTCTGGGACATCCTCTCTTTTTCTCTCTTACTCCTCATGTCTATTTTCAACTTCAAGTGGGGTGTCTCTCCACTCACTTTGCCTCTTTGTGCATGCTTTTTTCTGATGCTCTAGTCTACAGGGTTGCAAAGTCACCAAGTATGTCTCCAGAGGATTTCCACTCACCTGGCAAACACCGAGGAATCTTCTCTCCTTCCTGTTCATTCTTCCAAATGCCCTGGGCTGTGCAGGTATACACGCCTGTGGGGAGAGGGGCTATGGTCAGTTGGGCAGGGAAAGCAGGTTGCAGAGGCCAATGAGCACTGAGTGTGTTGGGCAGAGGCAGGGGAGAATCAGTATGGACAAGTATCAAGGGAAAGATAAAAATATATATGAGGGTGGAATATAAAAAGTGTGAAGAGGCTTCATACATATATTTTTGTTTTAATGTTACATGAAAATATTGGAATACTTAACTATATGTTTGATGTGATTTCTATTTGTGAAAATAGAGCCCTAACCAGTTTGACTCAGTGGATAGAGAGAGTGTCAGCCTATGGACTGAAAGGTCCCAGGTTTGATTCCGGTCAGGGGCATATACTTGGTTGCGGCACATTCTAGTGGGGGGTGTACAGGAGGCAGCTGATCAATGTTTCTCTCTCATCAATGTTTCTAACTCCTTCTCTCTTCCTCTTTGTAAAAAAAAATCAATAAAATACATTAAAAAAAAAGAAAATAGATTTTGCCAGAGTCTTGGTATCTTGGTAGTGGGATTGCAGACAATAATGGCAGCTACATTTCTGATTGCTGACAATGTGCCATGCATGTTGCTAAGCATTTTATCTGCATTATCTCATTTAAGTGCCCCAGTGACACTTTCAGGTGTGCATTATTATCCTCCTTATTTTAAAGGTGAGGAAACTGAACTTAAATTAGGTACATAAGGTCACCACATGACTTCTAAGCTCCAGAATCAAGATTCAAAGTAAGGGTTGCCTGACTTCAAAGCCCAATTCTTAAATAATATCGTATATAACACATATATAAGATTTTTTTGCATGTTTCAAACCAGAAGTAAGGGCTTTCTTTTATTTAAGGATACCATAGATGAATTTGAGAGCAATTAAGCAAAACTAACTGCAGAATATCACAACATAGCAGCCCGAGGGGGTGTGTGGGGAGAATGCTGGGGGAGGTCCCACTGATATGACTGTAGTGGTGGTGATGGCAGTAATGGTGGTGTTTATGGGGTATTGTTGGTAGTGATGATGGTGTTTTGTTGGTATTAGTAGTGATGGTAGTGATGACAGTCGTGGTATGGTGGTGGTGATCATGATGGTTATGGTGGTGATGGTGAAGGTGGTTGTGGTGGTGGTGATGGTGATGGATATGACGGTGATTCAAGTCTTTCTTTGTCACTCAGGTATTTCCTTCTTCACCATGACCAGGTGCCTCTTGGCACTGAACTTTGGGATCCTGAACCAGGTGTTTTGGGCAGCCACTCTACTATATATTCCACAGGGATTCAATTAGAAGAAATTTCAGAAGATGTCTTGAGAAGATAGAAGGGAAACATTGCCATTTGCATGGGTTCCTACCTTGCTCAGACTCGCTGCTACCATCTCTGGTCTTCATCTTGTAATACGGTTCATTGCAATAGTACTGGATACGGGCCTGGTAGGTGTTTACCCCCTTCGTGGTGGTATAATTGAAGGCCCCATTACGCAGGGTCCGGGGCTGCCCACAGTCCTTGACTGGGAGAGAACACAGGGCCACATGAGAGCTGACGATGACGGCTGGAACTTCGATGAGAGGAATGTGAGCTGTCTACCCACAGAACAGGCCCAGGACTTTAGAAAAACAAGTTTCTCTATTGGGGGGCACTTGGGATGGATGAGACCTAAATGGACGGGAGTTCAGTCCTGAGCAGAATCCATCAATCCTATTGAGATGAGGGTTGCCTGGTTCCTGAGATGGCCATAGGCTTTAAAGAACAAACCAAGGGGAAGGTCTTTTGGGGAAAGGCTTACTTCCAGAACCCTTCCCCGTTCCCTTCTCAGCCTGGGTCCCCAAGGCTGGGTGGTGGGAGACACATCCTGAATTGTGACTTACTCTTGCACCTGGGCATGGCGCGATGCCACGTGCCATCATGCTGGCAGACAGCTGTGAAGGAGAGCAGCTCCTGGTTCCCCTGTTTGAGCAGAGGTAGAGATGCTATTAATAAAGGAGGCACTGCAGTTCCCATCCTGCTCTTCCCCACGTGGCAGGTAGTGCAAAGACAGATCTCCAACTCTCAGACCTCAGCACCCCTGTGGATGTGGCTCTTTCATCCTTCTCCCTAGCCAGGAAGCTCAGACCAGAGTTATATATATGGGAGCACTGAGTCATACAGGAGAAAGTCAGAGAAAGGGCTCATTGTCAGACCCAATAATCCTCTCTCTAGACTCCTGTCTGTTTCCACTGAAGTCTAGTTGAACCCCACAATTTTATTTATTCACTTCATTTAACAATTTCCCCCCATTATGGTTGATATTCAGTATTATTTCTATTTGTTTCAGATATATAGTATAATTGTTAGGCAATTATCTAATTTACAAAGTGATCCCCCTGATAATTCAAGTACTCACCTGGCACCATACTTAGTTATTACAATACTAGAGGCCCAGTGAACAAAATTTGTGCATGGGTAGGGTCCCTAGTGGCTGCGGACCAGGGCCTCCTTTCATTCCACGCTGCCCCCTCGTGGTCAGCACATGTCATAGTGAGCGATAGGACCCCCAGTTGGCTGAACTCCCGAGGGGACACTGCATATTAGGCTTTTAAAAAAACATATATTTTTATTGATTTTTTTTTTTTTTTTACAGAGAGGAAAGGAGAGGGATAGAGAGTTAGAAACATCAGTGAGAGAGAAACATCGACCAGCTGCCTCCTGTACACCTCCTACGGGGGATGTGCCCACAACCAATGTACATGCCCTTGACTGGAATAGAACCTGGGGTCTTTCAGTCCGCAGACCAACGCTCTATCCACTGAGCCAAACCAGTTTGGCTAGGCTTTCATATATCTAGATTATTGACCGTATTCCCTATGTACTGTATGTCCATTTGAATTACTCTTGGGCCAGCTCTCTCCCTCAGCCCTGGGCTCTTACCTCCATGAGCTGGTAACCTTGTTTGCAGATCACAATGAAGTAGTCACGGAATTGGTACTGAGGCTGCAGACTCGGGATGATGGTGAACTCGTCTAGGGTCTTGGGCTGGGGGCACTGGATGACTGTGGCGGAGACCAAAGGATAAGTTTATTGCAGAGCCACTTGCCTTCATTCTCCCTCCCTGATCCTGCCCCATTGCTGGTCAGTGAAGGAGGCCCGCAGGCAACCTTACTTGAAGTGGTGTAGCGCAGCTTCCAGCCCCGGCTGTCCCCTGACTCGTCCGTGAAGAACAGCAGATCCACAGCATTGCTGTTGGTGTCAAGGTCAGCGGGCCTTTGCTTCCCACAGAACTCGCCGATGTTCCTCCCGTTGGTATAGATCTGGTGGGGTAGGAGGGAGGGTCATCTCTCCAACGCAGACATTTCCCCATAGGCTCAGGGTGGTGGTGGGAATCTTGCTTTATGTTTGTTTTCAGCTGGAGGGGAAAAGGGGCCCCCAGGACCCACTTCCAGTTGTACAGGAGCTTGCCCAGCCCATGTGTGATGTTGGACATCCCTGTCCCAATTGGCCAGAGGATCCAGCAGGCAGTAGGGATGAAAAGAACCCAAGTGGGGATGGGAAGGAGAGGGAGGGGTTTCTCTGGGGGTGGGATAGCTGTACCTGTAGCTGGTCATAGGGGCAATGTACTTGCTGGTGGTCATCGATTTCAAAAGGCTCCAGGAACTTGAGGTGGATAGTGTAGCCCCGCTCTACCCGGATGCTGTAGTTGCAGCGCATGTCAGGAGGGTAGGGCTGGGGGTACTCCAGGCTGGACACGTAGCCTGATGGCTCTGTGTACAGCTCGCTGCTGCATGCAACTGTGAGAGCACAGCCGGGAGGGGAGGGGGGTCACCAGGAGACTCTCCTGCTGGCCCAGCAAACCCTTGTTAGCCTTTACCTCTCTCCCACACTACCCAACCTCACCCTGGCAGGAATGTCCGTCCTTCTGAAGCTCGTAGCCTGGACGGCAGGAACAGAAGTAGCCACCAACGTAGTTGTGACAAAGGTGTTGGCACAGGGGCTGGGGATTCTTCTCAACTGTGTTTTGCTGGGAAGCACATTCATCAAGGTCTGGAAGAGATTCCGGGAGGATTGAATTCCTGCCAGGGGACTTCCGGAGGGCTGTTAGTCTCAGAGTGTCTCTCACCAGAGGCCACAAGACCACGTTAGCTCCTGCCCCCTGGACCTCTAGGCCTCTCTAATGCTTTCTGGGACAGAGCCCAGGTTGGAATACCTCTTCTGGAAAAAGCTCTCTCAAGGGGGAAATGAGGCAGGCCAGGCTTCCTGTTTCCTTGTATTCAAGATTCCCTCTTCCCAGTTCCCATTCAAAATGAGGAGGTCTTATAAAGGGTACCTGGGGACCACTCACCCACAGCTTGGTAGTAGGCCAGGAAGCCTTTGTAGAACATGATGGTGCCATTCTCCTCATTGGAGAAGTCTGTGTGGAAGGTCAGTAGCATCTTGTTTCCTTCGGATATAAATTCCTTGTCTCCTGGGGGGTTGCCCAGTGGAGAACCCAGTTGCCCACAGAACCTCCCGAGGGTTTTCTTATCAGCAGAAATCTGGTGGAGGAAGGACAAGGAGTAGAAAGAAGGGCTGTTGAGACATGTTCTAATGTGGACAGTCAGTGATGGTCCTCCTTATCTTGGCCAAAGAGTGAATAAGTCCCACTTCTGGAATGGCCTCCAACTCATCTCCACCTGCTGGGCTCTGGCTGCCGCAGACTTCCCCAGGTGACTTTCAATTGGCACCTGAGTCTCCCATTGGCTAACTCTTTTCATGTTCTCCTGTGCCCCTCCCCTGTTTATGTGCCCCAAGCATGCTTCAGACTTTTTTTTCATTCCCACCCCCTGATTGCCTCTAGCCAGCCTTTATTTTTCCTTCATTCTTAGAACCTGGACTGATCTGCTTTAATTTCTGTCCTGTTATTGGACATCACCTTATTCAAACCACTCCCACCCAGTCTTGTCTTTCTGATACACACAGCTGAATGTGAGCCGCAGGGGCCCACCAGTTTTAGCATCGGCAAGCACCCCCCAGCTTTTTTATTTTATTTCTTTCTTCACGGGGCTTAACCCATCACAGGCAGATGCCCTTCCCCCAACCCAGTTCCTCACTATCCTGGCCACCAAGACCCCTCCCCCAACACAGCAAACTTTCCAAGTCCTTTGCACTGGGAAGATGTACCAGTTTCATATTATTCTCTCACCACCTCCTGAGAATGATATTTATTGGATGTGTGTAGGTTCTAGTTGAATCCTGAATCTAGAATCTCATTTTTATTGGATGCAGAAAGATGGGACTGGGAGGGTACCCTTAGTTATTACAGAGGAGAGGGCACTGAGTCCACTGTCCTTGCTGAAGACTATGCTTGAGCTACAATCTCACACATTTTCTTCCCCTGTTTCTGTGTTCCTGACGAGGCAGGCAGTCATGGTGATAATCTCCATGGAAACAGGAAAACTGAGGCACAGCAGTTTCTCAAAGACACCCATCAAGGAAACAGATGGGGAAGGTTTTTCTGAATCCTGTAGATGGGACATTTCTTGAGAGTGGGGCGTGTACCTTCCTTCACTCTGTGTTTCTCTCCCACAGTGCTCACCAAGGGCCTCTAAGATGGGTGGATACCATTCATGGCATCACCCGACTCCCAGAACTCCACTTGGCCATCAGCTCTTACAGGGCTGGGGCTGTGTCCAAGGATGGGGAATGTAACCAGGGTGGTTAGAACACAAGTCCTCATGCTGCAGAGCCACCCAGCTCTCCCTCTGCCCTCCCAGCCTGACCTCCTACCTTGACATAGTCATAGAGACAGCCTTCAGAAGGCTCCAGGTCAAACTGCCAGAAGACGAGCTTCACCCTGTAGCCCGTGGAGACTGTGATCACAGTGGTGGTTTCAAAGTTGTTGGGGTAAGGCTTGGGGTACAGAGGGGAAGTCACCTCCCCATAGAGATCCTGAGCGGTGGGCATGGAGCCTCCCACCTTGCAGAACAGGACTGACACCAGGAGGTAGAAAAGCCACCTGCCAGAAAGAAGGAGGGTGTCTGGAAGGCTGTTTGGGCAGTGACAGGGGGTGGGGGATGGGATAGTCATACCGCTGACCATTTTCCTCTGCTCGTGCTAGACCTCACGGATGTTCCAGATGAGTGTGGGTGGAGTGGGGAGGCTGGTCTCTGCATCTGCTGCATTGATTGTTTCTCCCCAGGGCAGAGAGAGTCCAGTCCAGAGGTCAACTGCCTTCACCTCTCTCCCCAATCTCCTCCCCTGCCCTGTACCATCACTCCCCCCTCCCTCCCCACCCCTCTTCCCATTTCTGGAATAGGGATGGCTTGGGACCAGCTAATGGAGGGTGAGGGTTTCCCGTCATGGATCTCGTTACGGGCTCCCAAAGGCTCGGCAAAGGCCTCTGGGTGGAACCGCCTGTGGAGTATGGAGGAGTGTGTAGCATAGAAGACACCCTACTGAGCAGAGAGGGTTCCCCCATCTTGGGACTCCCCTGCTATGAACTGGGGGTGGGGGTGGGGAAGAAGAGGATGTGGCCATCACCCCACATGTCACTCTAAGGCCTCCTTTAGTCCTCAGGAGAAGGGATGGGGAGCGTTGTGTCTGAGTGTGTGCATGCATGTGCACATTGGAATAGATAAGGGATGTGGGGAGGAGAAGGCTGTTCTTTTCTCTCTGAATATATTTTTGGGGCAGGTTTGCCTCCCATGCCCCCAGGGTTCTCCTTTCTGGTATCTTCCTCCCTCCTCAGTTCCCATCAGCCTTACTCACATTTCTCAAGTCCTGTTTTTTGGATCCTGGACTCTCCTGACAGCGTCTTCATCCACTCTGTGTAGAGGGAGAGAGCAGCGGTCATGCAGAGGAGGGAAGGGGGAGGGAGGGACTGACTGAGGCAGGGGGAGGGGGGACCTTTCCCGGAGGAATGTTGTAGGGAAGGAACTATTTGCATAAACAAAACTGAAAAAAAAAAAATCTGTTTCCAGTTTAATTTAGTTTTGGTTTTGAATTCCCAGGTAGTGCTGCCACCTGCTGGCCCACATTGGGGAAGAGTCGGTTTTTAGGGACAGAAAAGCCTTTGGTTGGAAACCCAAACTTCTCATTTTCTAAGTCTGATGTGAATACTCCCTCTCTTCGGGGACCTTCTTAGGGACTGCTGCTGTGTTTACAAGATTCCCACCCAAAGTGCAGTGGAAATCACAGTTGGGGGGACTCTCTTTTCTGGACTGCCCTTTTCCATTCACCGGGTTCGTCCTGCCCTTAGTCACAGCAGCCCTGGCCCAGGAATGGCCAGGGTTTTGACGCCCAGGATGATGTGACAGAGGAGAATGGGGTTTAGCTGCATTGGGACCCTGGCTTACTTTGCTCCTGGATGACACCTCGATATAGAACAGGAATTGCTGCACTAGGGTCTGTTTTAAGACTCCTCCTCCCCACCTCAATGCACATGGCTTCTAGAGAAGCAAGGGCAGCTGGGGGGTGGGTGGAGACATCCTCTTTGCCTCAGCATCTTGTTAAAAATTTAAGCCCCTGAGCATCATAATTCCTTAGGGCGAGGCGAAGAGAGTGGCTGTGGACCGAGAGTGACTTGAGAGGAACCCAGACCCCTGGGAGGGAGGGAGAGCTCTTGTCCCCCCCCTGTCCACCAGGGCACAGTGTCCTGTCTTAAAGGTTTGCTGTTTGTGGGAACCTTTCTTCATCAGCCCCCCATGGTTCAAGCGCCTTATGGCAATGAATTCTATTGGGAGGCTCGGGCTGCAGAAGTGGCCCCTGAGTTCTGAGGCCTTTGTCGTGTATCCTGCTTGTTTCCCTCATTAGAGTAATTCCTCTATCCCTGCACCCACCCACCCGCTCGCTCCTCATTAATGGGCCACCTACTTAATGTGCCAGGCACTTTCCTAGGCAGTGGATTTTAGGACTCACGAAGACGGAGCAGTTCTCCAATAGGCAGCAACAAGCCATCGCTGAATATAGGGAGAGCAGGCACATGGAGGGTTTCTTCAGCAGGCTTATGTGTCGGAGCTGAGGAATCCATCTTATGGCAGGGCTGATCCATGGCATGACCCACAACATGACCCTTGACCGTGTAAGGCCAGGAAAGACTAAAGATAGGGAGGATAAGGACTAGATCAGGAGACAAGAAAGAGGGGGTCTCTTGTCCAGCAAATTGCACATTAGCATCCTGACAGCAGTGTGTGTGTGTGTGTGTGTGTGTGTGTTCTATGGTGGGGGCAGGATGACAGAGGTAACAGGGAAGGAGGAGGTGTTCTGAGAAGGTAAGTCTTAGCTGAAGCTCTCGTAGCCCATCTACAGATTTTGTCCCAGCACTATGCCACATGACTGGAAAGTGACAAACCTGGACCTCATTAGCTCAGTCCCACCCTAACCACTACTCTGCCCAACCACCCAGAATAACCTTTACTTACACATTTGACATATGCCCTTGACCAATAACAAGAATAGAAAGGAACAGCCATATAAAGAGTGTTCAGGCACTTGATTTAAAACCAATATTTTGAAGGCATTGTCTATTATATTGTTCATTCCTCTTAGGATTTGATTCTGGAGGGAAATATTTTCTCCCTTAAAGTAATGGTAGGTTTTTCTTGGTGCCTATATCTACAATTATGCCTATATCTAGTTATATAAATATAGATGTATACATATGGGTATATATTTTTTTGCCTTGGTTGGGAGAAACTCATATCATTTTTTTCTTTTTAAAAAAAATATATTTTATTGATATTTTACAGAGAGAAAGGGAGAGAGAGAGCTAGAAATGTCGATGAGAGAGAAATATCGACCAGCTGCCTCTTGCACACCCCCTACCGGGGATGTGCCCGCAACCAATGTACATACCCTTGACCGGAATCGAACCTGGGACCTTTCAGTCCGCAGACCGACGCTCTACCACTGAGCCAAACCGGTTTCGGCTACTCATTTTTTTCAATAATAAAAAACAATAAAACTAAATACATTGTTCATTAAATAAAATTTAACAAATAGAGAAAAACATGGGAAAACAAAACAGCCAGAATTATATCACTTAAAACAATCTCTGAAGAACATTTTAGAGTATTTAAAAATGTTATTATTTGTTGATTGATTTCAGAGAAAGAGGAAGGGAGAGGGATAGAGAGATAGAGACATCGATGAGAGAGAAACTCTGCTGGCCTTAGAGTATTTTTAAAAAATATATACATTTTATTGATTTCTTACAGAGAGGCAGGGAGAGGGATAGAGAGCCAGAAACATCAATGAGAGAGAAACATTGATGAGCTGCCTCCTGCACACCCCCCATCAGGGATGTGTCCGTAACCAAGTACATGCCCTTAACGGGAATCAAACCTGTGACCTTTCAGTCTGCAGGCCGATGCTCTATCCACTGAGCCAAACTGGTTTTGGCCTTAGAGTATTTTTTTTTTTTTTTTTTTGGTTTATGCAACTTTATTGAAGAAAAATAAATCAATTACTAGCAGAGCTATTAGTTGATCACTCATCCATTGACAACTTGCATCATTTATTCAGTGCTATATTAAACAGTGTATTGGAAGATAGATTAACTAATAGCTCCAAGCCTCCTAACAATTTAAATGAAAATTACAAAATGTTTGAGACCCTATTTTGGAATACAAAGGGTGTTTGACTTCCAATTTCCATTCTCTGTAGAACAAGAACAGGTCATTCCTTTATTGACATGCATAAAATACATCACATTTTCTGTTCTGCTGATGCTATAAATTCAATACCAATTCTCCAGCCACATCAGTTATGAGCAAAAGTATATCATGTAACCTCAGATCTCTAACAGTGGAAGGCTTAAACAAGAATGGATGCTGCTAGAATAATGCTGTTTCCTTTGATGCGACAACTGAGCCTCCATTTCCCTCCCCCTCAGATGATTTCTTCAGCATGTTAGAGCAGTGAGGAATGGTTTTAGTCTCATAACCAAATTAGAGTGAAGACATTGGCCACATAATACACATGCTCCATTTTTTAAAAAAAATTCTGAATCTTGGGCAACTGTTCTCTTGTAACTACTTTACAGTTTCTAAAAGCAGTTATTGTCCAAAGCTGGAAGAACTTAAGTCTTCTCAGATGAGCATGTGAATGAATGGAGGGAGGTAAACAAAAAATAAAATTAAAAAAGATGAGGTCTGATAGGGGAGCAGCCGGATAAGAAAATCAAAAAAGGAACAGTAATTTAAAGTTTATTCCAGCTATAATGCAGGTTATTCTGACTTTAAGGTAGCATCACATGGCATACTTCTGAGTCCATTCCCGAGATATTCTGTTGTACTTATCTCTGTCTGTTTTATAGATCCGTGCAATCTCTGGCACTAGGGGGTCATCTGGGTTTGGATCACATAGCAGTGAACAAATGGATAAAAGAACTTTAGAAATAGTTAATGCAGGAGACCACTGTGATCTTAGAATATCGAGACAAATGCTGCCATTACTGTTAATATTTGGATGATAAATTCTTGTTGTAAATGCAACCTTAGGTGGTTTGAAGGGGTAGTCTGTAGGAAAATGAATTGTCAAAAAGAATACACCACCTTGATATGGGCTGTCATTAGGTCCCATAATTGTGGCTTGCCAATGAAACATATCATCCCCAACTGGACCTGCAGAACACTGTGCTGGAGGGTCACGGGCCAAATCACTAAGTTCCTTATTAATCCGTTTCAGCGCCATAGTCTGTGCTTTGCGTCTGGCTCCTCACTGTCTCGGTGTGTGCTCAAAGGTCCGGCCAAAACTCTTGATTACCCCGGCGGCAGGGAAGGCTTGTCTCTCCGTCTCACACCGGCTCTGCCAGACACAGGCGCTTTTCCTTCCTTCCCGAACGGCACCTTCGTACAAAACTCTGGCCTTAGAGTATTTTTAATGGTCTTTGTATTATATACTATTCAACTCTGTAAAATAGAAGTAACCACATGTATGTTGACATTTAAATCCTATTTTTATCTAAAATAAATTTAACCTTTAATTATATAGCTAACTCGATTTTCAATACTAGCAAATTTGCTCTCTTCTCTGTTTCATTCATTTTCTGGTTCTATTTGAACAAGTGTATTTTATTTGCAATGTTTACTCTAAATCACCAATATGTCCTCACTAAAAATTAAATAGTTGGTCCGCTCAGGTGGACGATGGCCCAGCGTGTCCAGGAGCACTGGTGGGGTCTGTGAGAACATCCAGCCCAGGGCTGGGCTCAGGAGATGGGGTCTCTGCAGGAGATGGGGCCCCAGGAAAGTGTGAGCCGGGTGCCATCCTCCTCACTGAAGCAGGAATTCCCAGGGAGAATCTGCAGGGATGTGGGCTTGGGAAGGAGAAGTGGGTGATACAGCAGGTCCTGAGGACGGCTGAGAAGTGTAAAGGTGCACTTGGCTGTCCCAGACACGCTGTGGCACGTGGGCAAGTCACTTTACCCCCCTGAACTTCAGTCTCCTCATTTAAAATGTGAGTCAGTGGAGTGGAAAAAGCTTTGCATTGAGTCTTGAAAAAGCACTCCCATAGTAATAGTGCCCAATTGTTTGTAGATGAAAGGTTGATACATACATTTACTAACGAAGCTTAAAAGTGAGCATGAAGCCCTAAGCTATTTGGCTCAGTGGATAGAGCGTCAGCCTGTGGACTGAAGGGTCCCGGGTATGATTCCAGGCTCAATCCCCATCAAGGGCACATGCCTGGGCTTGCGGGCTTGATACCCAGTAGGAGGATGTGCAGGAGGCAGCTGATCAATGATTCTCTTTCATTGATATTTCTTTCCCTCTCCCTTACTCTCTGAGATCAATAATATATATATATATATATATATATATATATATATATATATATATATATATATATATATTTAAAAAGTAAACTTGAAAAGATCAAGTAAATTCCAGCTCTCTTGGGTCCTCGTTTCCAAGATGACCAAGAAAAGAAGAAATAATGGTCATGCCAAAAAAGGCCAAGGCCATCGTTGCACCAACTGTGCCCGGTGCATGCCCAAGGACAGGCCATTAAGAAGTTTGTCATTAGAAAGATAGTAGAGGCCACGGCCATCAGGGACATCTCCGAAGCCAGTGTCTTTGACGCCTATGTGCTTCCCAAGCTGTACGTGAAGCTGCATGACTGTGTGAGCTGTGCCATTCACAGCAGGGTAGGCAGGAATCGATCTCGTGAAGCCCGGAAGGACCGAACACCCCCACCCCGATTTAGGACTGCGGATGCTGCCCCACGACCTCCACCAAAGCCCATGTAAGGAGCTAAGTCTTTAAAGAGTGAAGAAAAGTTCTCTGGGGGGCCGAAACCGGTTTGGCTCAGTGGTAGAGCGTTGGTCTGTGGACTGAAGGGTCCCGGGTTTGATTCCGGTCAAGGGCATGTACATTGGTTGTGGGCACATCCCCAGTAGGGGGTGTGCAAGAGGCAGCTGGTCGATGTTTCTCTCTCATCGATGTTTCTAGCTCTCTATCTCTCTCCCTTCCTCTCTGTAAAATATCAATTAAAAAAAAATTTTAAAAAAAAGTTCTCTGGGGGAAAATAAATGGAAATTGTACTTCAAAAAAATAAATTCCAATAAAACCTGCACCCACATCCTCTTTATCCAATCATGTACTGAAGGACACTTCCATAGCCTGTGATACATATATACCATGGAATACCACTCAGTCACAAGAAAAGATGAAACAACTGCCATTTGGGACAACCTGGATAAATCTGGAGAATGTCTTGCTAAGTGAAATAAGTCAGAGATAAAAATCCAAGAACCATATGATTTCACTCATGTGGAAAAAAGACTGAAAGTGATAAATGAACAAACATACAAACAAACAAAAACTCATAGACACAGACAACAGTATGGTGGTTACCAGAGGGGATGGGGTGAGGTAGTAAAGGGTATGTAGGGGCTCAAATATACGGCGATGAAAGGAGACTTGACTTTGGGTGTATTCACAACGCAATATGCACATGATGTATTACAGAATTGTACACTTGAAAATATAATTTTATTAACCAATGAATGCCATGCCAATAAATTTAATGAAAATCTGTATCTAAAAACAAACTCTAACAAAATGTAAAGGAGTAAAATCTACAAACCTAAAAGAAGAAAATAGAATGTGGGTCATAACACATCCTTTGCAAATTTGCTGTGAGGAGTCAATAAAATAATGCTTATGAAGCTCTTGGTATACAGAATATGTAACAAAAACCGAGATGTCACTGTAATTGCATCATGGAGTTGTGGTAGGCGGTGCAGCTGACAGTTTGAATATTTGAATGTCAATCAAAGAGATCTGGGAATGCTTCAAAGATGAAATGCCATTGGGACCACTTCCCTCATACATCACTTGAACAGGGGGACGAGAAGGTGGCTGGATCAGCAGAAAGTAAACTTCAAAGTGAAACTCGCCGAGATGTACAGGGCTTCCCTGGGCTTTGTGCAAACTCACAGGAAGGTGGAGGGTGAGGAGGGGTTGGGGGACACCCTTCTTATCTGGGATGAGATCAGCCTTGAGCAGAGGAGGAGTTCTCTCTCAGTGACTCGGATGGGGACTCCCCACCCACAGGACTCAGTCTTCACTCTCAACACTCTTATTCTGGGGCCTCCACAGTGCTGGTGTCATTGCTCAGTGCACCAGGGTCAGCCCTTCCCACCCATCACTTCCTTGATCCAGTCCACATAATTGAGCACTTTGGTGTAGAAGCCGTACCCTTTGCCACACCCAATGCCCCAGGACACGATGCCCGTGGCCACCCAGTGATGGGCCTGGTTATCCCACACTACATAGACGCTACCGCTGTCCCCCTGGCAGACACTCTGCTGCCGTGTCTTATCCCCGACACAGAACATGTTATCGGAAAACACCTCAGTCCTCTGTTTCTCCTCAAGCCAGGCCTTGCAGGCCTCCCTCGGGGCAACAGGCAGCCTTGAGTATTTCAACTCGGTAGTTAGCCAGCCCATCTGCACACCAAACCCACTGACATAGCCCATCAGGCCGCTGCGGTAGAGGGTCTCGTTGTCGGGCAGACAGACCGGGAGGAGGTGGGGGCCGAGGGGGACATTGTGCTGGAGTTCCAGGAGAGCAATGTCCCCATTGAAGTTGTGGGACTCGTTCTGACGGTAGTCTGGGTGCACAACCACACGGCGCACAGGGTGGTTCCCCAGTTTTATCATCTCATCTATGCCTGTGTGGCCCAGGAACACGTCCACATTCCTCTTCTTCCCGGGAAAGATGCTGTCCTTGGGATAGATGGTGTGGGCGGCCGTGAGGATCCATCTGTCACCCAGCAGGGCTCCACCCCCACGGCCATAGATACTGGTGAAGGCTTGCCAAGGGAAGTTGCCCAGCTTAGCTTTGGAAGAGCCCTGGGCCTCCTGGTTCTGGGCGATGGGGATGACTGGCTGTCCACAGACTGGGAGAGAGGAGAGAGGAGAGGTAAGGGTGAGAAACCAGCATCAAGTCACAATGATTAAGGACCTACTTCTGTGAAGTGCTCTTCCTCCTGCCTCCTTAGCCATATTAGGCTACTTTTTAAGATTCTTAGTGCGACCACCCTGAGCAAACTCATGTAGCAAGCAGAGTTTGCCTTCAGTGCCTCTTGTTTCTGTTTTCTGTGTAATGTCTTCATTTAAAAAATGTTTCTATTGCTTTTTAGAGGGAGAGATGGAGGGACAGAAGAAGAGAGAGAGAAACATTGATTGGCTGCCTTCTGCATGCCTCCCACTGGGGCATGCAGAATCTAACTGGTGACCCTTTGGTGCATAGGATGATGTTCAACTAACTGAGCCACACCCATGGCCATTTCCTCATTTTTAACATCTATCATTACTTCTCCCCTCCAAGCTACTCTAAAGTCCTCCTTCAGGTTGCCTCTAGAGCTTTTAGTGGATCAGGAGTAAAATCTGAAAAATTTATTCAAATGGGTTAGAAAGGCAATGGTTTGACTAGAAAAAATGGGTTTCAAAAATGGTAGGCTCCTCATATACTGCTGATGGGAATTTAAAATGGTACAACCAGCCGAAACAGGTTTGGCTCAGTGGTAGAGCGTCGGTCTGCGGACTGAAAGGTCCCGGGTTCGATTCCGGTCAAGGGCATGTACCTTGGTTGCGGGCACATCCCCGGTAGGGGTGTGCAAGAGGCAGCTGGTCGATGTTTCTCTCTCATTGACGTTTCTAGCTCTCTATCTCTCTCCCTTCCTCTCTGTAAAATATCAATAAAATATATTTAAAAAAAATAAAATGGTACAACCATTTGGAAAACAGTTTGGCAATTCTTCAAAAAGTTAAATATAGAGTTGTGACAGAAGCCAGCAATTCCATTCATAGGTATCTACTCGAGAGAATTGAAAACACACATTCAAACAGAAACTTGTACATGAAGGCTCGTAGCAGCATCTATACTAATCAAAGAGTAATATGCTAATTAGACTGAATATCTTTCGGATGTGCTTCTGGACAAATCCACGGTGGTAGGGGCTGAGGCAGAAGTGGTTAGGGGTGATCAGGTCAACAGGGGAGAGCAGTTAGGGGCAAGCAGACCAGCATGGGAGGGCAGTCAGGGGCAATCAGGCCAGTAGGGAAGTGAAGTTAGGGAGTGATCAAGCCAGCAGGAAAGGCACTTAGGGGTGATCAGGCCAGCAGGGGAGCAGTTAGGGGGCAATCAGGCCAGTAGGCAGAGGGAATTAGGGGAGATCAGGCTGGCAGGCAGAGGCAGTTAGGAGCAATCAGGCAGGCAGGCAGGCGAGTGGTTAGGAGCCAGTGTTCCTGGATTGCAAGAGGAATGTCCGACTGCTGGTTTAGGCCAGATCCCACTAAACTGGCAGTCGAACATCCCCCAAGGAGTCCTGGGAGAGGGTACAGGCCGGGCTGAGGGACCCCCCTCCTGTGCATGAATTTTATGCACCAAGCCTCTAGTTGTCAAAAAGTGGAAACAATCCAAATGTCCATCAATTAATGAATGGATAAACAAAATGTGGTTTAAAAGCACAGTGGGATTCTATTCACTCATGAAAGAAATGAACTACGGATACAAGCTACAGTGGGATGAACCTTGAAGACGTTATGCTAAATGACAGAAGCCACACACAAAAGGTCACATACTGTATGATTCCATTAATATGAAATGTTCAGAACAGGCAAGTCCATGGAGACAGAAAACAGATTAGTGGTTGCCAGAGGATGGGGAAGGGGAGAGTTGGAAGGGCACTGGGTTTCTTTTTGGGATGATGGGAATGTTTTGGGATTGGTGGGAATGGTTGTACAGCATTGTAAATACACTAAAAATTACTAAATTGTACACTTTAAAATGGTGAATTTTATATTATGTGAATGTTATTTCATTAAAACAAACAAACAAAAAAGGTGGACTTGCTGGTCCTGTGAGTCCTAAGAAGGGAGATGTTTTGGGGACAGAGAACCTGTCTGTATTCCTAAAGCATACCACACCAAAAGAGGGTTTTCTTTTATTACAACTCTGTCCCTCTGTCTCCTTCACTTTTCCATCTGATTAACTTCCTTCATGCTTTTGCTTTCTTAGTTATCTTTTTTTAAAAAAACACACATTTTTATTGATATCAGAGAGGAAGGGAGAGGGAGAGAGACACACATCAATGATGAGAGAATCATTTATCGGCTGCCTCCTGCATGCCCCCAACACTGGGGATCGAGCCTGCAACCTGGGTGCAACCTGGGCATGTGCCCTGACAGGAATCGAACCATGACCTCCTGGTTCATAGGTTGATGCTCAAACACTGAGCCACACTAGCTTGTCTTGGCTATCTCTTGATCTTTGGAGAATATGGGACAAGCTCCTTGCCTCTTCTTTTCTGGACCTTCTTGGTTTCCCTCTTCTGCCTTTATTTCCTCTTTCTATTTGAAGGCTTTCCTCTAACCCCCTGTATCCTGGTCCTCAGGCCCCTGTTTGGAAAGCGGCCATGGTCACAGCACTGGTAGGTCACTACTCACCAGGCACACAGTGAGGAGCCTCCTCCTTGTCCAGCATCTCTTTCCCAGGGCTCCGGGCTCTGCAGGTGAGTGTCTCTGAGGAGTGAAATGAGGTGAGGCTCAGAACTGGGAGGTGGGGCTAAAAAAAGTTGGTGTCACAGGCCCCTTGGAGGGAGAAAGGCAGATAGAAGCTGGTTCCCCAGCAGGCGGGGGCTCACCTGCTTGCACTGCCTGATAATAGGGCTCCTGGCAGTGGTTCTGGATCTTGGAGGAGTTGTCTCCAGGGGTGTGCGCGGCCTCAGAGCTGCCACTAACCTGGCTGATGGGCCGACTATGGTTCATACCTATAGGGGAAAAGTGCTCATTAGGACCTAGAACAGAGTTGCAGACTGGCACCCCAGAGAGCGATCTGGCCCGTGGCCATATTTAGTTTGACCTATAAACTGGTTCTTGTTTTCTTTTTAAACATTTGAACTATTTTTCACTGATCAGATGGTCAATGCTAAAAAACAAATAACTAGGACCATGGTGGGCAAACTGTGGCTCATGAGCCACATGCATCTCTTTGGTTCCTTGAGTATGGTTCTTCCACAAAATACCACAGCCTGGGCGAGTCTGTGTTGAAGAAGGAACGTTAGAAGAAGTTTAAGTTTAAAAAATTTGGCTCTCCAAAGAAATTTCAATCGTTGTACTATTGATATTTGGCTTTGTTGACTAATGAGTTTGCCGACGACTGACCTAGGATATGGGGGAACAGGCATTTTCAGACATGATTAGTGGGAGTGTAGGAGGGAAATTTAGCAATACCAAAATTAAAAATGCATTTTTTCACCTAGCATTTCAATTTTTGAGAATTTATCCTCATATGTGTGCTCCAAGATGTATATATAAGATATCCAGCAGTACTATCTGTGGCAGCAAAATATTTACCAGTGGAAGACTGGTTAAACACATTATGATATACCGATCAAAGGAATACTATATGGCCATTAAAAGTAATTATGCAATGCTAGCCATATATATATATATATATATATATATATATATATATATATAGGATGATCTTTAAGATATATGACTCGTCGGGACCGGTTTGGCTCAGTGGATAGAGCGTCGGCCTGCGGACTGAAAGGTCCCGGGTTCGATTCCGGTCAGGGGCATGTACCTTGGTTGTGGGCACATCCCCAGTAGGGGGTGTGCAAGAGGCAGCTGATCGATGATTCTCTCTCATTGATGTTTCTAACTCTCAATCCCTCTCTCTTCCTCTCTGTGAAAAATCAATAAAATATATATTTTTTAAAAAGATATATGACTGAGTGAAAAATGCTAAATTTAAAACATTGTGAATAGTATGCATGCAATACACACACACACACACACACAGACCCATCCATCTACCCACCCACACAATTATATTTGAATGACATAGCTTATCTTTGAAAGAATACCCAGGAAATGGAGAACATAGTTGTTTCTGGACAAGATAGCCAGGGACTAAGGGCCAGAGAAAGTCTTACTCTTTACCATTTTTTTTAAAAAAAGTGTGCATATATTATCTTTCAAAAAATTATGAGTTACCAATTGATAAGCAATTGGTAACCTTTGGCTTCTCTTGCAAAACAAGATGATCTGCAAGTTCAGGGCCAGTGAATAGTCATGGAAACAACTGTTGAGCAATGGCTGCCCTTTAGCTGCCAGCTCATCAGCAGGGTCCTGGATGGGGCAGGGAAGGTGTGGGCCCACGTGTTTCTGAGCCCAGTGTCAATAGTCACTCAAGTTTCCGCTTGTAGCTTCAAGACACCAGGGCCATGGCTATGGGCAGAGAGTGCACCCCAGAGGGACACTCACTCACGGCTTGGTAGAGGACCAGGAAGCCCTTGTGGAGTCCAGTTGTCCCATCCTCAGAGGAGGCCGGTGCACGGAAAGTCAGCCGCAAACTGTTCCCCGAGGACACAAACTCCCTCTGACCTGGGGGGCTGCCCAGCGGACAGCCCACGTGGCCATAGAGCCATCTTGGATCCATCCCACTGGCTGTGATCTGAAAGGAGAGGGGAGCAGAGTGGTGTGGTGTGAATCTGCAACATAAGGGGTCACAGGGTCACATCATGGGCAAGGCTTCATCCCCATCTAGGAGGTCTGCACACTTCTGGGGCCGAGGAGCGGATCTCTGAGGAAACTTGCTCAAGTAGATTCCTGTTCCATTATTGACTCCCCAGTTTCTTCCAGACATGACCAGATACCTTGCATATTTCTTTAGCCTATTATAATTATCTCGTAAAGTCTACCATATTTACCTTCTTTCAAGAAGCTCCTTGGGAACAGCATCAATAACGTCATAACAGCTTTGTTTGGTGATAGATGGTTACTAGGCTTATCGTGGTGGTCATTTTGTAAGGCATATTAGTATTGAGTCAATATATTGAACTCCTGAAACTAAAGTAATACTTTATATCAATTATAATTAAAAGTAAATCACTAAAAAAGAAGTTCCTTGGAAACCCTAGGGTTCTCCCAATAGTCCACTGGAATGTAAGTTCCAAGAAGGCAGGAAGTACATCTATTCTGCTGGCCACTGAATCTCCGATGCTCGACAGGGTGCCTATAGCACCGTGGCTTTGAATCAGCGACGATGCAGACACAAGTCCCTTCCATCCGCTTTCTCCAACCCCATCGCCTTCCTCTTCTCTGAGTACCTTCCTGTGGGCCAACATCTGTGATGCAATAGGACCCTCTGCAAACACTTAGCTGGGGTTCCTAGTCTTTCCTGTTCTCCTTCTTTTGGAGTGTCCCATCGCTTACCCCATGAACTGTAAATAAAGCCCCATAAGGCGAGGGAATCCAAGGACACAGTGTACACAGTGTGGATACTCTGGCTATTGTTGTTTAATTTACATGTTCTTTAAGTAGGTTGTCTCTGTGTCAAACCCTTTTTACTGCCTCGCCCCTGCTCAAATTCCTTTCTGTGGGTTCCCCAAACCAATGCAGGATACTTTGGAAGGAGTTCCCTTGTCTCATGCTTCATGTTTAGTCTCTATTCTGGGCACATGGCTCACTGCTCAGCTCATTTTATTGATTTATTTTTAAAATTTTATCTCTGATTTCATATTGACCCACATCCCGAGTTCTTGCTAGTTTTTCATTCGCTGTTTCTTCCAAAGTCTCAGATTCCTTCAAGAGGCTATCCAGCCTCTCACTGCGATCACATTAACTGGGTAAAAGTTGACTTGAAGGAAATTTCTCTGTCATCCCAAATGCCTTGCTTGGGCACATTCCAATACTGTTATTTTCCTCAGAACAACAACAAACAGAAGCCCCATATTTAAGAGGCCCATTATCTTTTGGGGAAGGAGCCTTTTGCTCTCTGAAACAGTCCTTTACTGATCTAACTGGTTGTCAAACTCTTCAGCTTCTTTTTAGCTTCCTCACGAGTTTTTGGCTAAATAGAATCACTTAGGAGTCTAACTAGCAAAGTAGAATGAATACTGAGCTGTGAGTCCTAAGACTTTGCTCCTAACTCCCTGTGTGACATGGGCAGTTGCTCAACCACTTCAGATCTTAGCTTCCTGTCCTGTAAAGTGGTCTGTGAGACCTCTTGCTGTCAGGGCAGCATGTCCTATAGCAGCTTTCCAGTATGCCCCTGAAGAGCAGTGGTGAAGATGATACGAAATACCTGCTCATTCAAAATTCATTGTGCGCCGAAACCGGTTTGGCTCAGTGGATAGAGCGTCGGTCTGCGGACTGAAAGGTCCCGGGTTCGATTCCGGTCAAGGGCATGTACCTTGGTTGCGGGCACATCCCCAGTAAGGGGTGTGCAAGAGGCAGCTGGTCGATGTTTCTCTCTCATCGATGTTTCTAGCTCTCTATCCCTCTCCCTTCCTCTCTGTAAAATATCAATAAAATATATATTAAAAAAAAAACCACAAACAAACAAACAAAAAAAACAAACAAAATTCATTGTGCTATGTGTCCTACACGTATCATGAGCTTGGATTTCATTTATTCTTTCATTTATTTCTTTGAGAGTTATTGTGCTCTATGTGCAAGACACTATGCTAAGTGCAGGGATACAGCCATGAATAAGACATGGTTCTGCTACCTAGGAGCCCATAGTCTGGTTGAGAATATTGCATTTGAGGTGTGTGTGTGTGTGTGTGTGTGTGTGTGTGTGTGTGAGAGAGAGAGAGAGAGAGAGAGAGAGAGAGAGAGAGAGTGACTTGCCCTGGCAGCAGAGAGGATAAAAGAATTCTATTTCTGAGCTTGAATTTCCTCAATGACAAGGGAAGAGGCAGTCTGGGCTTAAAATTGCCCATGACTAATAAGAACAGGGCTCATTGTAGGTGTAATAGAATAGGTTGAATTGAATGTGGTCTTGGCTTCTGGTGAAATCTGAAGCTTTAAATATGCATTTGTCTCAAATCCCATTAATATGACAGCAAAGGGATGAAATGGTATACATGATTAAGAACAAAACAGTGAGAGATGACACCTGATGAGCGATGCCAGTAACATCTTGAAAGGTGGAACGGGGACACAAAAGGGACAGCCTGACTCTGCAGAGGTTGGAAGCCAACATAAAGCAAGCAGGTTCTCATCGCAGAAATTAGGATACCAGGCACCCCTGAAGATGGGGACGAGGGAGAGGCTAATAGGAACCTTTGTAGGGAGACCTCAGTATTCTGGATCCTTTTGCCCACCTTATGCATCCAGATAACTTTCTGGCTCACCCTGGCAGGAGACCTGAGCGTGAGTCAGAGACCCTGGACTTGGGATCCCCTGGGACACTTGATTGAGGGAGTGAGGCCAGAATGGAAAACAGAGGGGTTAGGTGAAAGACTACACATCAAACAGTGAGATGCTACTGCTGATTTACTCGAAGGCTGGCAACTCTGATCAGGAGACGAGAGGACTCCTCTCTGAAGAGAGTACTTCTGCATACTGACGTTGGGAGCCCCACAGACGTCTAAGTCACCTTGTTGAAAACCCTGTTTTCAAATTTGTTTCACAAATGTTAGCTATCACACAGAGCATCCAGTATCATTCTAGTACTCCATTCTTAAATATGAATGGACAGCCAAGGATTACCAAACATTGTAGGAGAGATGAAAAGCAGAGACGAAAACAAATGAGTAAAAAAGAACTCAGGTGAAGTAGAGATAACACAGGGACTAGAAGGAACATTTAAAAATGATTCTAGCTGAAACCGTTTTTGGCTCAGTGGGTAGAGCATCAGCCTGTGGACTGAAGGGTCCCAGGTTCGATTCCGGTCAAGGGCATGTACCTTGGTTGCGGGCATATCCCCAGTGTGTGTGTGTGTGTGTGTGTGTGTGTGTGTGTGTGTGGCGGGGGGGGGGCGGTGCAGGAGGCAGCTGATTGATGATTCGCTCTCATCCATGTTTCTAACTTTCTATCCCTCTCTCTTCCTGTCTGTGAAAAATCAATAAAAAAATATTTTTTAAAAATGATTCTATTATAGGGAAAAGAGTATTGTCTAGTAAACAGGAACAGTATTCTATAAAAAGGCACATTCAGGAAGTAAGAATGAGACTTTAGACCAGGGGTGGACAAACTTTTTGACTCGAGGGCCACAATGGGTTCTTAAACTGGACCAGAGGGCCGGAACAAAAGCAGCCTGACCATGCTGGCACTCTCATCTTGGGCTGCTGGTGAAGGAGCGGAGGGGAGAGCAAGAGAACCCTCCGCTCTTTTGGCTCCACAGGCCAGACAGAACAGATGAAGGGGCCGGATCCGGCCCTCGGGCTGTAGTGTGCCCACGGTTGCTTTAGACATAAAAATATGTCAACGGAAAATAAACCATTACAGTTGATATTTAAAAGGAGGCAATCTCACCTTTTTACGAAGATGGCGCCAAAAGCGAAGAAGGAAGCCCCTGCCCCTCCCAAAGCCGAAGCCAAAGCAAAGGCTTTGAAAGCAAAGAAAGCAGTGTTGAAAGGCGTCCACAGCCACAAAAAAAAAGAAGATCCGCACGTCACCCACCTTCCGACGGCCAAAGACACTAAGGCTCCGGAGGCAGCCTAAATATCCTCGGAAGAGCGCACCCAGGAGAAACAAGCTTGACCACTATGCCATCGTCAAGTTCCCCCTGACCGCCGAGTCAGCCATGAAGAAGATAGAAGACAATAATACACTGGTGTTCATTGTGGATGTCAAGGCCAACAAGCACCAGATCAGACAGGCTGTGAAGAAGCTCTATGACATTGATGTGGCCAAGGTCAGCACCCTGATCAGGCCTGAGGGCCAGAAGAAGGCATATGTTCGACTGGCTCCTGACTATGATGCTTTGGATGTTGCCAACAAAATTGGAATCATCTAAACAGTCCAGCTGCCTAATTCTAAATATAAAAATTTTACACTGTAAAAAAAAAAAAATAAATAAAAGGAGGCAATCTCCCAGGAAGTGGAACAAAAAGACAAGGGAGATGGAAAACACAGCAGAATGAATAGCAAGACTAGAGAATCAGTCCAGAACACACAGCAGCTACATTACAGGAGTTCCAGAAATCAAAAATAAAGTGAGTAGATGTCTGGAAATAATTAAAGAAATAATACAAGAACATTCCTAAAATTGAAGGACTAGATTAAAAGAGTCTCTAGATTCAAAGAATTCTATAAAACCAGTAAAAAAGCACATCAGGGCATATCATAATGAAAGTTCAGAATACTGGTAATAAAGAAAATATTCCAAAAGCTCTAGAAAGAAAAAAAAAAAAAACCCAACCCAAAAAAAAACACTAAGGACCAGGAATCAATGCTATCAGACTTAACACGAGAGCCAGAAGACAATGCCATACAATTTCTGAGAGAAGACAACTTCCAACCCAGAATGCAACCAGGTTAAACAATCCAACTGTGAGGGCAGAACAAAGACGCTTAGGGTTATGTAAGAGCCTCTGAAATTCACTCCCACAAACCTATTCCGGAGGAGAAAGTGCTCCTATGAAAATGAGGGAGTAAACCAGGAAAGACATGGGGATGGAATTCAGTTCCACAACACAGGAAAGGCAAAGGGAGTCTCCAGCATGAGGGAGAAGGGGACTCCCAGAAAGTGTGAAGGCTTAGAGAGCAAAGAATTCAGACTGAAGGAATAAATCATCAAGAGATCTGGAGGTGGGTGTCACCAATAAACAAGAGGACTCAGAGATTGACATTTGTCAATCTTTGTCAATTGAATGTGCTGAGAAGAGATTTCTCTCCTGGCTACAAGTTGGGGGAAGTTAGTAACATAGAGCTAGGCAAACCAAAGATTAGAACAAAAACCAACAAAAAAATTCCAAAGAACTTCATGTAATTATTGCCTCCTGGGAAACCAAAGTTGGAGAAAACAAACAAACCTGTAATTATTGTACTCCGTCGGTTCAGATCTGAATATTTTCAAGTTATAATAATATAAACAATGACTTTAGATTTAATAAAAGAAACAACAGTATGGGTAAACTGGGAGGATGGAGGAGGGGAAATGTAGGTGGTGAAGTTCTGAGATAGAGCTGGTCCTATTATGGGTGATATTACTAGACAGACATGAGCAGAGCAAGGCCAGGCACAGAAACTCATCAGGGCAGAAAGCCCCGGATGCCTAGCAAGGGGGAAAACTGGGAAAACAAGAACCTCACCCCCAGATAACCCTAGCATATCACTGCTCATGCAGTTTGGACCCCTGATCTTTCATATCGATGGTCAGGTGGTTTAGACCCCCTGACCTTTTCCTCCTTAAAGATAACATCATGCTAAGTGAAATAAGCCAGTCAATGAAAGAAAAATACCACATGATCTCACTCATTTATGGATAATAAAGAACATTATAAACTGATGAACAAAAAGATAGATACAGAAACAGTAAAGCATCAAACAGAATGTCAAATTACAGCGGGGAGGTTAGGGAGAGGTGGGGGAGATAAGAGATCAACAGAAGAACTTATATGCATGCATATAAGTATAACCAATGGACGCAAAACACTGGGGGGGAGGGGGTGACAGCAAGTGTGTGTGTGGGGGCAATGGTAAGATATGTACACATATAATACCTTAATAAAAAAATTAAAAAAATAAAAAAAAACCAAAAAAGAAAAAGAAAACAAACAAGCAGACAAACAAAAAGATAACATCAAGGTCTCAGTTGTATTTCAGCTCCAGGTCTGGACAAGCAACAAAACCTGACAAGTGATGCTGTGGCTGCTTCAGGACAAGCTACGTTGACCAGTGACCCCCCTCCCCGGGCGCTGACCAAACAGTTGAGCACACCTAGAAAACTGATGAATATTCTATTAAGACTCTCCCCTGATTCCTCCCCCTAAGATTTCCACCTGCAAGAGAGAGATAAATATGCTCAGGACAAAGGACCCAGTGCACACTCTCCCCTGGGGGAGCACGCCAGCACCATTCCCTCCCCCCTTCTTTTGTCTAAGGGACCCCAGGAGACTTGTAACCAGAGGAGCAATGGGCAGGGGCAGCTCCCCCCAGGCTACTCCCTCCCCCAACTTGTCTCCTGGACCCCCTTTTCTCTGACTTCTCAGTGAGCCAACGCAGCCCAGCCTGTTGCTGCTTCTCTGGCCTTCCTTGCTCCACTGTCCTAAGGATATTGATGCTGCCATCATGGACCCAGTGCCCATTGGCTCAGTGTTGTGTAGCCCTTCCTTTTGAAAAAATATATTTCTTTGTTGATTTCAGACAGGAAGGAAGAAGGAGAGAGAGATAGAAACATTAATGATGAGAGAGAATCATTGATTGGCTGCTGCCTCCTGCACGACCTCCACTAGGGATTGAGCCTGCAACCCAGGCATGTGCCCTTGGCGGGAATCGAACCTGGGACCCTTGAGTTGACAGGCTGATGCTCTATCCACTGAGCCAAGCTGGCTAGGGCTAGCCTTTCCTTTTGGATATCTCTAACTCCTATCCCCCTTTCCTTAAAGAAATAAAAATTTCTTTATTCACTGCCTGAGATGCCTATTTAGCCTGCCTGTGCATCACCAACGTTACCCTTTCAAATGTGTTTTAAAAAACACAAACAGCCGAAACTGGTTTGGCTCAGTGGCTAGAGCGACGGCCTGTGGACCAAAAGGTCCTGGGTTTGATTCCAGTCAAGAGCATGTACCTTGGTTTCGGGCACATCCCCAGTAGGGGGTGTGCAAGAGGCAGCTGATCGATGATTCTCTCTCATCCATCTATCCCTCTCTCCCTTCCTCTCTGTAAAAAAATCAGTAAAATATATTAAAAAACCAACAAACACACACACACAAACAAAACCAGAGTAAGCATGTTATTGACACAGATGAAAAGAACTACCAGATGAAACAGCTCCATGAATTGTAACTAATTGCCCCAGGAGAGTACGATGGAGGTGGGGAGCAGGCTGGAGACAGCTGTTTCTCTTACATGCCTCCGTAGTACTTGGATTACAAACAACAACAACAAGAACCATGTGCATGTATTATTTTGATATAAATAAAACTTACACCAAAAGATAACGTGAGGTACTGTTTTTAGAGTGTCCTTATTCTGGTAATGCCCTTGTCATGAGAACTTTTGCCATAGTTCCTCTAAGGTAAACCCAGTCACGGAATCTTTTGTTATTATTCATGCCCAGCTTCCTGTCCTGACAGAGCAAGTATTCAGGTGTGTCTAATGACTGACGTGTGAGACCTTGCTCTTTATTCCAGGGATTGGCAGTATTTGTGTGTTCCTTTGGGGCCAAGATGGTAGCAGAGCCAGCAGCCCTGTCACTGGCTGAGGCTGTACACCTGAGCAGACTCCCGCCTCCCAGGTGAGCCCGCCTGTGCCCCTCCCTGACTTCGGCTCTTCATCCATCCTCTGAGATCCAGGGCACTGCCAACTCCCACTCCCCTCCCCCCCCGGATCCCTCCCAGAGTCCCCCCAGGACCCCAGCTCACTGTGACAGAGTCCGGCTCACAGTCCTGGGACAGCTCCACGTCTGAGTCCTGCAAGATAAGCTTCACAGCAAAGCCCTCCGGGGCCTCGATGACAGAGGTGCTCTCTTGGCCTTTGAGGAACGGCTCTGGGTACCCTGGGGAGGTCAGCTGCTGGGGCAGCTGCTGGGCCAAGAGCACAGAGCCCTGCGTGGGGCAAGCCTGGAGGACTCCCCAGAGAAGCAGCCACCACCTGTGGGGGGGGGTGGAGAGGGCAAGATGAGGCCTGCGGAGTCATGAGGAGTCGGGGCAGGCTATGCCAAGGGACTGAGGGACCAGCAAGGGCATTAGCAGCTGTGGCCTCAGCCCTTGAGGCCTGACACCTCTGCCTGCTCCCTTGTCGCCCCTGTCTGCCCCAGTTCCTTCAGCCTCCTGTGCAGCCCGAGCTCCACAGGGAGTTTCCCAGCGTTGCTTATCTCCCTGGAGAGCCTCATACAGAGTTGGGGGGCTACTTTCTGCTTCAGCTGATCCCACCACCACCCTGGGATCTGAGGGAGACATGGTGGTACAAGTGAGGGACAGTTAATGTTAGTTTCCTGGCTCAGAACATTGGGTGTGATCACCCCCAGGAAAGACTGCTAGAAGCTACGGGCAATTTCTAAGTCTTCTCTGCATTAAGTCTCTCCCTCTCTCTGCCCCACCTCCCGCGCGCATGTGTTTGTGTGTGTGTTTGTGTGTGTGTGTGTGTGTGTGTGTGTGTGTGTGTGTACGTACATACACCCCTGCCCCCCCCCCCCTCCTTTTCCTCTCCTCCAGGCCCTCTCCAAGGGCACACTCACATCATACGTGCACAGCTTGTGGAGTTGGGGCTTTCCCAGAGATAATTCTCCACCTCTGAGACCAGGCCTCTGGAATGGGCCGTCTGGGACCTTGGAGAGGACTTGGCCCAGGGTAGGGAACAAGAGGTGGGGCTGGCCCCCAGGGGGAGGAGGGAGCGGTTACTGGAAATGGGTTGAGTAATTCTCTGGTTCCTTTTTCTAATTCTCTGGGTTGGGCGCCACCTACTGTCTAACTTGGGGATAGCTCACCCATCACAACTTGAGGGGGAAAAACTCTAAACCGATGTGGGCTTCAGAGATCAGGGGTGGGAGCGCACTGACTCTGGACTCCCTTGGACTGTCTGTACAGAATAGTAAATAGTAGCGTGGTTCCTTGTGAGTTATGGCTGTTGCCTTTCATCGGCCATACCTTTCCCTCCCCGGCTTTCCACTCATTTATGTTACCGGCCTACCTATTGTCGAGATTGAAGTGTGTGACCTGTGAACTTGAGCTTCTCCACCAAACAAGTCTGGGGCCCTCACTTAGTTAATCTTTTGCTCACAACCCCTGGAAGCTGCTGGTCTACCAGGGTCAAGTTGGCCCAGGACTGGGATTAGGCCCCAATTGCAGCTTCTTTAGCAGATACCAGCGGCCATGACTGGGCACAGAGGCCAGGTTCCCTAGGAGAGACACCCACCCACGGCTTGATACGGGATCAGGAAGTCCCCGTGGAGGCCAGTGGTCCTGTCCTCAAAGGAAGCAGGTGTGTGGAAGGTCAGCAGCAGCCCCTACAACGGGGCTGTGATCTAAAAGAGAAGGCATTGTGGGGCGGGGGCGGCGGGAGGGGGGCAGGAGGCAGGTGTGGAGGATTCTGCACCACTCGTGGTCACAGGGTCACATCCTGGGTGACCCCATCCTAGTCTAGAAGTTCTGGACACCTCTGGGGCTCAGAGCCATACCTCGTGGTGGCTTTGTCAAATAGTTTTACTCACCCTTTGTCCTCCCATTCTTCGGGCCACAAAGTCTGCCATGGGCCAAGAATGGCTCCTCACCTACTCTAGTGCTCTTGGTCCACAGTTCTTTCAGGAGACTCTCTGGGAACCCTTAGGGCAGTGGTTCTCAACCTTCCTAACGCCGAGACCCTTTAGTACAATTTCTCATGTTGTGGTGACCCCCCAACCATAAAATTATTTCCGTTGCTACTTCATAACTGTAATTTTGCTACTGTTAATAAATGGTAATGTAAATATCTGTGGTTTCTGATGGTCTTAGGCTCTACAGCAGTGGTTCTCAACGTGTGGGTCGCCTAAGACCATCGGAAAACACAGATATTTACATTACGATTCATAACAGTAGCAAAATTACAGTTATGAAGTAGCAGCAAAAATAATTGTATGGTTGAGGGTCACCACAACATGAGGAACTGTATTAAAGGGTCGCTGCATTAAAAAGGTTGAGAACCACTGTCTTAGGGCCATTCCTATCTGCTAGGCCTGGGCTCACACCACCAATGTCTGATAGAGCTCCTAGCCCATATACAGGGTCAGGAAATGTGGGTGGTTGAATTTTGCAAGTATGGCTAGAAAGTCTCTTAGCTGGCTTCTTCCCTTCTTCCTCCCTACACTAACCCTCGAATCCTCCTTTATTCAGCCTTACTGTTCCTTTAAGATTTTTTCTGCTACCACTCTTTCGACCTGACTTTTCCTTCTTTCTCCACCCCCACAGAGTACTCCTGCTTGCCCCCAACAAACACATATGGTTGTAACTCAACCATCTAATAACAGTGGGAAAAAATTAAAGATACAGAATATACTAAAAAAAGGTACACTTCTGTATGTTTTTGATCCTGTCACAGTAATAAGGAGACTTTTCCAGGCTCTCTCTGGGTCATTCCAAATGACTGGGCTCCTTCCCAAGCACCGTTCCTCTGGAGTCCTCTCCTTCCTAGAGCCTTGTCCTTTCACTGTAAGCCCAAGGGACAGCTTGGGGGGGGGGCAATCCCTGTCACCCCCATTCCATAATCTCTGCTCCGGGTGCATGCATGCTGCTCAGGTCCCTGGTGTGTATTTTCTCTTTCTTCTCGTTGATCTGCTTTTATTTGTCCCTCACCTCCCTTTCCTCCCTTTCTCTAGGCCTTTGTGCTCTCACTTTTATCCTCCTCCTTGAGCTAACTTCCGCTCTGACAATGTCCTCTCCTCTGAGCGTCTTATTGCTCCGTCTTCCTGGGGGAGCCTCTGGCTCCAGAAGGAAGTTTTCTATTGGGCTCAAGAATTTTTATTGTCTGCTTGGCCGGCCTGTGTGACTCAGTGGTTGAGCGTCGACCCATGGGCCAGGAGGTCATGGTTCAGTTCCTGGTTGGTCCATGTGCCTGGGTTGTGGGCTCACATGCAGGAGGTGGTCGATCAATGATTCTCTCTCATCATTAATCTTTCTATCTCTCTCTCCCTCTCCTTTCCTCTCTGAAATCAATAAAAAAATATATTTTAAAAGAAGAATTTTTATTGTTTTCCTAGTAGAGATGAGAGCCCCATGATCAGAGCCTCTGTCTTCCTTATGATTACCCCAGGGAAAGGATGCTGCAGGCCACCAACAAATTCCAAATCCTGAGGTAACTGAACTCAGGTTTTACTGCTTCTCTCTTCTTTTCCTTTTACATTTATTTTTCAATTACAGTTGACATACAATATTATATTAGTTTCAGGTGTATAACAGTGATTAGACATTTCAATATTTATATACCTAATAAAGTGATCCCCAATAAGTTTAGTACCCATCGGACACCATAGTGATTACAATATTATTGACTATACTAGGGTCCCTATGTCTGTACATTCTGTCCTCATCTTGCTCAGATTTATTTTGTTAGCATTTGTGAGGCTTGCTGTTTAAAACCAAGCACCAGAATTTCATTTCAGAGGATTTAGAGGGAACAAAGGGCAGGGCTGAGGAGCTCAAAATGCACAAAAGAAAAGAAAAAGTCAAGTGTAAATATTGGACACATTAGGTCTTTCATTTACAATTGTGAGTCAGGTCCCCTCAGTCCAGGCTAAGGGAGAGGGCTTGGCCCCGATGAGGCAATGGGGCTGTAACTGGGGAACGCTCTGGGGAGCAGGAGCAGCAGGAGGAGCCGAACATTACTGGAAATACACAGTACTTACCAGCATGACTTTAAATCTCTAGAGCAGACTCCACTAGGGTCTGGCTTAGGGATAACCGAAATATGGGAGCTGATTGTTACCCCAATAGAGGCTTGATATTTCTGAGACCAGGAAAACCTCTTAACCACCAACAATCAGACTTAACTGAAGGAAAAGCTAAAGAAAGTTCTCTGGGGACCATGCATCTGCCTCGTTTTTGTTTTTAAATCCTCTTTCTCAAAGCCATTTCTCTATGCTCCCGGTTTTCTACCCCTGCCTTTCTTTTCTAGGCCAGGTGCTCGGGGGAGAAGAGTGAAGGCCATGGCAGCACCAGAACCCGACCTCATTAATATGAGGTGGGGGAGAAGGGAAGCCTTTGGTGAAGGCAGTAGAATTCACTTCCGTGGACTCCTCCCCAGTTTCTGGTCTGCACTGTTCCTCCTTTGCTGGAAAACAAATCAGTTTCACTTAAAAAAGAGATGTTGACAGGAAGCCAGGAAGGTTTGTCAACAACCTTAATTGCTCTAACCTTTAGTTGAGACATTGTTAAGCTGAAGCAGCCTCCACCTTATTTTGTCCCTTGTAAGTTTCTGTTATTTGCCTGCCTGTAAATGTCTGTTTATGTTGCTTAAGATGTTTTCCCCAAAGCCTCAATAAGAGGGGATGGCAGGGCCAGAGCAGGAGTAGTTCTCCCACTAGAGTAGGACTACCGCCTGGCCCCCCATATCGCCAAATTAAATTTCTTCAAGTCTCTTCATTTGTGTGCGTCCCTTCTCCAGAACCTGAATCCTGAATTGGACCTCTTACTACGTGGGCCGTGAAAGAGAGTCTTATACACTCCTTGCCCTGGGTTAGAAACCTCAAGGTTCAGCCAGTGTTTGAGGTCCTGCCTTCTCATTGGATGTCAGAGCAGGTAAGGCGGTTGGCTGTGGACTGCTTGGCTCATGGTGCTTAGAAGTCCAGGTTGGGGCACAGTTGAGGGAGAAAGCAAATGAAATCCTAGAAGAGGAAGCTTTCTATTGACACCTGCAAATAAAAAGCCAGGACCTGCTGGAACAGTTAGCCTATGACCTAGAGGGGCCATAGCATGTGTCCACAGGGATCTGTCCTGGAAGGAGGAGTGCAGAACCAACCAGTAGAACATAAAGGGTAGGGACCCCATAGTATGTTCTTTGTTTCTCTGATCACGGTTCGTTCACTCTAGCTACTCCTTCATCATCCAGCCATCTAAACACCTCGTAGCCCTAACAATACTGGTGACTTTTGCATTTATTGCCACCCACCCTGACTCACTTTATTTGAATCGCTCATCACTGATTCACTTTATTGTTGTTGACTCTGATATGCCTAGCAAGATCATTAGCACCATACCACCAGGGTATTGATTGGCTGCCTCCTGCAAATCAGGCATGTGTCCTATACCACAACCTCATGGTTCATAGGTTGGTGCTCAATTGGGTGAGCAATACAAACTTTAAGAAAGAACCAAATGTAAATTCTATAACTGATAGATGCAATACGCGAAATTTTAAAAAAATTACTGGGAGGGCTTTATAGAAGAATGGAGATGGCAGAAGAAAGAGCCAGTGACCTTGAAGATAAATAGAAATTATTCAATCTGAAGAACAGAGGAAGGCATTTTTTTTTAAAAGAGAAGAAACTCGGGAATTGTGGAACTATATATATATATATATATATATATATATATATATACACATATCCCTCTAATATGTGTGTTCTTGGAGTTCTAGAAGGAGAGAAGAGAATGAGGCAGAAAAAATATTCAAAGAAATAATGGCTGGAAATTTCCCAGCTATTGAAAAAGGCATTTATATTCAGGTTTAAGAAGTTCAATAAATTCAAAGCAGAACTAAAAATAAACAAAAGAGCACACATAGGCCCATCAAAGTCACATTGCTTGAAACTAAGATAAAAAGAAAATTTTGAAGGCATCCAGAGAAAAAGAACACATTGCAATCTCAGAACCACATTTTCAATGCCTCTACTTTCTCATCAAAACCAACAGAGACCAGAAAGCAGTGGAACAACTTCTTCAAAACATTGAAGGGGAAAATCGTCAACTCAGGGTTGCTTTTCCAGCAAAAATGTTCTTCAAGAATGAAGATGAAATAAAAGCATCTTCAGATAAAAAGAAAACTTAGAAAATTTGTCATCAGCAGAACTGCTTTAAGAGAGATGCTAAGTTCTTCAGGCTGAAGGGAAAGAAATCCAGATGGAAGAACAGCGTTGCTGGATGGATCAAGAGAAATGGTAAATTTGTCGGTAAATATAAAAAATATATATTTTTCTTAGTATCTGTAAAATACATATGCCTGTTTAAAGCAAAAATTATAACATTGCATTGTGAACTTTATAACATGTGCAGAGTCAATATACATGGAAACCATAGCATAAAGGATGAGGGGAGACTTACATATATAGTAACCAAGTTTCTTCATCCAATAGTAAGTCTGAAAAGACTAAAAAAGTGAAGGATGCAGTTCTTTTTAGAGCAGTGGTTTTCTATCTGTGGTCTGGGGAATGCTGGGGATCCCTGAGTTCCTTTGAAGGGGATTATGGGGTCAAAATTATTTTCATAACAATACTAAGATTTTATATATATATATATATATATATATATATAATTGATTTTCCACAGAGAGGAAGGGAGAGGGAATAGAGAGCTATTATATTTATAGAGAGGGATAGAGAGCTAGAAACATCAATGAGAGAGAAACATTGACCAGCTGCCTCCTGCACACCCCCTACCGGTGATTTGCCCTCAACCAATGTACATGCCCTTGACCGGAATCGAACCTGGGACCTTTCAGTCCGCAGGCTGACACTCTATTCACTGAGCCAAACCGGTTTCAGCAACAATACTAAGATGTTATTTGCTATTTTTTCTCTTTCTCTCATGAATGTATCAGGGAGTGATCAGAGACTACGTAAGGTGTATCAGCATCGTCCCTTCACAATTAATGAAACATGTGCTTATTTACCCTTATGTTTTAAAATTTTCTCAGTTTTAATTTTTTATGCAGTTAATATGAATAGATACAACCCACATAGAAAGGAGCTCTTTGGGATTCTCAATAATTTTTAAGGATATAAAGCTTGAGTTTAGCTGCCCTAGAGTGATCACTAAAAAAGAAAATTAAAAAAAAAAAAAGAAAGGCAAAAAGGTATAGGTAAAGGCCAATAGATAAATTAAAATGGGATTCTGAACCCTAAATGGGATTAATTTGGGGTTTTCAATCCTAAAACTGGTTCAGTGCCAGGCAAACCCAGACAGTTGATTATTTCTAGTCCTTCAATCATCTATTTTTGTTCCCCTTTCCCTTAGCTAATATGAGCCCACAATGAGCTAAGACTCCATCTGCTCTATGCAAAGGTCCTCATATAGGTTAAGAGGATTGAATAAAAAAAATAAAGGGAACAATCTACAAAATTGTAAGTACACAATGTTCAGAAAAATAGAAACACAAGAACAATCTAAAACAACTGTGACCAGCCCAGCCAGCATGGATCAGCAGTTGAGCTGATCAACCCATAAACCAGGAAGTCATGGCTGGATTCCTGATCAGGGCATATGCCCAGGTTGCAAACTCAGTCCCCAGTGTGGGGTGTGCAGGAAGCAGAAGATCAATGATTCACTCTCATCATTGCTGTTTCTGTCTCTCCCTCTCTCTTCTTCTCTGAAATCAATAAAAATAAATTTTAAAAAGTAAATAAATAAAACAACTGAGACCATATCCTATATAATAAAAGGGTAATATGCAAATTGATCCTAATGGCAGAACGACCAGAATGACCACTAGACCAGTCACTATGAGGCCACTGACCACCTCTTGGTCCCATTTCCAGGATGGCAGACTCTGATCACCTGATGGCCACCTGTGGTGGGGGTGGGGCCCGCCAGCGGGCGGGAACAGCTGACCTCTCTGTCCCTCCCCCCAGCTGTCAGGCACCAATCACCTGATGGTGAAAGGGGAACTGGGGGTGGGTAATGTCAGGGGGCGGAGCTGGCTGCAGGCAGCTGGGGAAGATGGTCCTGATTGCAGGCCAGGCCTAGGGACCATACCTGCACCCCAATTTCATGTGACGGGCGTCTCCTTAGAGTATAAAGCTATGGGTGCCTTAAAAAATGTTTTAGTGAAATTTATGTGATGTTATTAAATCACTTTAATAATTATAAAAATAACTGTATTTAAAATGATACTTGTGACCAGATGGCCCCTTCTAAGACAAACAAGATTAAAATGATGGGGTCTGGATCCTGAAGATGATGCTAAGACCCTGACTTCAGCGGAACTAAGCCCGTGTGACCCATGGAGAACATTTTACTCTTGGATATAAGCTTAGGTCAGGCATGATCCTTTCAACCTTGGGGAGCTCATGTCTGAAATACACCTCACGTCCCACCATCTCAACTCTTCCCCTTCACTGAAATTTGTTTCTCACTGACTGAGGAGGGGCAAAGGGCAGAAGCAGGGAGGAGGGACAGTCTTCAAAGTGGTGATGTGAGGGTTGGGGAGGATGGAGAGAAAGCCAAGGAAGTCCATGGGTGGGAGGGTAAGAAGTGCATAAACATGTTTTCAGAATTTGGATGGTTATTTTTGAAATTCCTGTTGGTGCTGCCACCTGCTGTCCTGCGTAGGGAAGGACTCCCTGTGGCAAATGTCCGACTTTTACTGGCTGCTCTATGTGGCCTTTCAATATCTAATTAACTACAATATGAACTCATAATTTCCCCCTCCCTTATGGTAATGGGCATACTAAGCTGCCGGCTGGTTCGTTTTTGATGTGTGGGGTCACTGTTTATTCATATATCCCTGCCAGCGGGACTGGGAGGCCTTGTTTCTTACAACGACCGACTGTCTTTATGACCCAGAAACATCGCAGGGTCTGAACCAAAAGGGACATTTCCACGGCGGGCCGTAGAGCTGGACTGCAACAGCGGCGATCTTCTACCAGGAGTCCGGCTGAATATATTGCTTTCACCATTTTTGTCATTAGCATGCTGGTAATGGTAGGCTCCCTTGGGGTAGAAGTGGCCCCCGCTGACATGTAGCAAAGTCAAAGCCCTGAATGCCATTTCTCTTAACTACAATACCTGGGGTAAACCAAGAGCTGAGCCAGGCCAGGGAGGCGAGTCCAGAGAACCAGGCTTCATTTTTCTCCTGTTTATTTTTGTAGTCTGATGGCTTGCTGCCGTAGCCAATGCCTTCCTCACTTCAGATCCCGCATTCCCCGTACTCCATCCCTGCCAAACTGCTTTCAAGGCAGAAGCAAATGCGGTCCAGCAGGCTGAGACTTTTCTCTGAAAACTCGTCTCGTAGATAGGAGGTGATAGCAATAGCAGCGAGGAATGTTAGGGGCAGAAATGGAATAGTGGCGATGCTATAATTATAAGAAACATTAATCACGCCCCTGTGATTGTTCTTGGGTGATTAGAGAAAGCCCAGTTGAGAGTTGTACGTGCCCCAGGACACGGAAGCCAGCATCGGAATGCAGTCCAGCCTCCTTTTCTGAGGACTGCCTATCATTATGAAAAGATCAACAACCTTGTTGCTGAAACAATCTCGTCCCGGAGGCACCAGCCCGTTGCCTGCCCTTTTCCCTTTCCGACCCCCAGCCCCCATTGCTTGTAATCTGGTCCCAGAGGCACCTGGAGGCACCTGCTCTCCATGGCCTCCTCCCGCCCCTCCCCGCCCCCAGCCCGCATGGTCTGCAACCTGTAACCTTTATACCTTGCCTACTTTCCCATGCCTGTAATTCTTACTTTCCCATGTAATCTTTGTCCTTCTACCCACAATAAGAAGCTGGCTTACGGGGAAGGGGAAAACAGATTTTTGTGGATGACCTGCTGCTCTCCCATACTACCGGCATTATTGGAATAAATACTCATCTATGATTCAACCCTATCTCTGTTTAATTGGCTCAAACAGTGACAGGCAACCCCGACCCATGCTGGTTTCAGTTTTACTGGGGCTGAAGGGGCTGCTTCCAAGATGGCTGGCTCACGTGGCTGTGGGCAGGGGGCTCTGTTCCTGCACACACAGCCCTCTTCTTCAGACACTTGAATGTCCTGATGACATGACTGCTGACTTTCCCCAGAGTAATCTAAGAAAGAACAAGGCTGAGGCCAAAATGTCTTTTTAAAAAGATTTTTTTATTTAATTCTGGTAAGAATGCTTAACATACCTCAACCGGTTTGGCTCAGTGGATAGAGCGTCAGCCTGCAGACTGAAAGGTCCCAGGTTTGATTCCGGTCAAGGGCATATACCTTGATTGTGGGCACATCCCCAGTAGGTGGTGTTCCGGAGGCAGCTGATCGATGTTTCTCTCTCACCGATGTTTCTAACTCTCTGTAAAAAAAACAATTATATATATGAATGCTTAACATGAGATCTATCTTTTTAAAAAATATTTTTATTGACTTCAGAGAAAGAAAGGGAGAGGGAAGGAGAGATTGAAACATCAGTGATGAGAGAGAATCATTGATTGGCTGCCTCCTGCATGCCCTCTACTGAGGATCAAGCCTGCAATCCTGGTATGTGCCCTTGACTGAAATCAAATCTGGGACCCTTCAGTCTATAGGTCGATCCTCTATCCATTGAGCCAAACTGGATAGGTCGAGATCTATTTTCTTACCAAATTTTAAGCTATAAACACAATATTGAACAGGAAATCTGAAATGTCTTTTATAACCTAGCCTTGGACATGACATAGCATCACTTCATAGCATCATATCCTATTCTAATGGTCACACATACCAACCTGATACAATATGGGGGGGGGGGCGACACATGGATGAGAATGTCAGGAAGCAGGGATCACTGGGGCCATCTCAGAGACTGGCTATCACAGAAGAAGATATGTTATTTTAGTACAATAAATGCAGAAGGTCAGTGGGCAGGATGTTCTTTTTGCCAGGTAGGATTGTAGTTCAGATGGATCAACCTGAAGCCACAGTGCCCTTGGGGACACTGGCCCTCTCTCTCCTCTTCTACCCTAAGATCTGAAGGGCTCCTTCACCCATCACCACCAAGGAGTAGGACTGCACAGGTAAAACAATGACTTACAGCAGACACAACACAAGAGGAGGTGGGGCTTTGTGTGTGTGTGTGTGGGGGGGGGGGGGGGGGAAATAGCAAAGGATTACAAACTCCCAGGAAGCTGTGGAAAGGAGAGGGGATGGGCAGGAAGGAGAAGCCCTCAGAACCTAGGGGAGGGTAACCTTAGTGAGTCCAGATAACCTAGGAATGTGGTCTCATACCAGCAGATTCTCCAAAGGGCAAGTTCAGAGGCTGGAGAATCCAGTTTCAAATCTCCCACCCCTGGGGCCCTGGGTAGACTTTGAAGCCTAAAGTCAAGTCCTTCATTGAAGGATTCCTTAACCATACTGCGTGTGAACCTTGTTTGCTAATAGCAAGTCTGCTCCGCTGTATCCTGCACCATTCCTTCTTTTCACACGAGGAGTTTATAGGTGAGGCTGCATTTGTATCCTATATAATAAAAGCCTAATATGCTAAGTGTCTGGTGGTTCATTCGGCCAATCAAAGTATAATATGCTAATGACATGCTAAGGTTGCTCAACCACTTGCTATGATGTGCACTGACCACCAGGGGGCAGACAGCTAACTGGTTGACAAGTTTCTAAGATGTGCACTGACCACAGGGGGGCAGATACTCTGACAGATAGGTTAGCTTGCTGCTGGGGTCCGGCCAATCAGGCCTGAGCGAGATAGATTGGACAAACCCTGGAGCCCTCCTGCTGTCCCTCCTCAGCTGGCCAACCTCCAACATCTCTCCCCAGCCTTGGGGTCCCTCAGCCTGGTCTGCGCCATCTCATAATCCAGGACCCCTCAGGGGATGTCAGAGAGCCAGTTTCGTGAGGGATTCCACTGATGCACAAATTCATAAAGCTGGTAACTAGAGAAATCTGGGGCCTGGACACAAATTCATGCACCAGGCCTCTAGTTTTAGATAAGCAACTTGGTATGTTATTCTCAGTTATAGAATAATTTCTGCTAAGACTTTAATAAATCCTTATTCAAACGGTTCCCCTTGTCCTATCTGTGCTATTCAGAAAAAGAGTAGTGGAAAAGAGAAGGGAGAGGTGAGTGGTAGCGTTGGTAAAGGGAGCCACCTGGCGGAGGAGGAGTGCTTTGCAATCCAGCTGCCCTTTTTTTTGTGTTGAGACTGTATCTCCATCAGAGGGCTGGAAGGATAAGCTTTATTAAGCAAGACAATAGATTCCTTACAGCTGGGTCAAGGACAGGCAGCCAGGGTTTTCTGAAAATAGCTGGGAAGGAGAGGAGGTGGGAGTGAAAGACAAGAGAGTAAGTAGATCATTCACAGACATCTAAGTAGAAGAGACCAGTCCTGTGAGGAAACAAAGTCACACAAAGTGAAAGAATTAGCCCAAGATCACGGTGACTCCTCAAGCAGTGCTTCTAGCTGTGCCCTGCCCCCCTGCATTAGTCAATGAATACCCTCAACTGTTGTCACATGCATATGAAGCAAAGAGAGAAGAAGGTGCTGGTTCTCAGCAGTCTTCTAGAACACTGGATGGAAAGCCACACTGACAATACACACACCTCTCCCCACACACCGTATGTAGGAGAGACGTGTGCAAGACACACGCATGATGGTCCCACACACTGGTATAAAAGAAAAACTGCGCAGTTGATAATCAATTCTCTGCGTCCTGGGTCATGTCCAGGGTAGGGAGCGAGGGCTGGTGAGGTCCAAACTGAGGTACGATTGGAAGGATCGCTGGGGCTTCGTTAGGATAGAAAGATGACAGGAGTTATGCTGCAGGGGATCAGGGGTGGGAGTCTGGAGGACCCTCGGGCAAGAGGAAAGCACGAGAAATAAACCCCAGGACAGGGTCAAGGGTGTTGGCATCCATGGGGAAGAAGGGTAAGGAGCCAGAACAGGTTGAGGGAACGTGGCTGCACCTGCAGCTGGTAACTAGAGAAGTCTGGGGCCTGGACACAGCCCCTGCCATGGGGGGTCCAGCCCCTTGATGGAATAGCTTCAGTAAGTACTGTGGGGGAGGAGTCCAAGAGGAACTCAGATGGGGGTGGAGCCTAATGGCTCTGCACAGCTGACTCCATAAGGGCTCTGCAGGGTGGTGCAGTCCGGGACGGCACACTTGTCTCCCTGGGGTTGAGGGGACTATGGGACACAGTGAGAGATTCTGGTCCTGAAGCTTCAGGAGGAGGCAACGACTCCCTTCCACCCCTATCACCTCCAGTCAAGGTGAGGGCTGGAGGTCTCTCAGTCTTTGGTATCAGTCAATTATACTTTGGTATGAGTCTAACTAAGGTGACCAGATTTTAACATTGGTAAAGCGGACATCATTGACCGTAGGATGGGGGGTGGGGGGCAGTGGTTCTTGATTAAAAATCTGGTCTATATGGAGCAACAAAAATTTTCATAGAACACAAAAATAGTATTGTAATATATTTTTTAAAAATTTCAACATAAGTACAATTTACAAATATAAAAAATAATTATGTATAGTATTTTATTCTTTTTTTTTGCTGTTTTAAAAAATATATTTTATTGATATTTTACAGAGAGGAAGGGAGAGAGATAGAGAGCTAGAAACGTCGATGAGAGAGAAACATCGACCAGCTGCCTCTTGCACACTCCCCACCAGGGATGTGCCCGCAACCAAGGTACATGCCCTTGACTGGAATCGAACCCGGAACCTTTCAGTCCACAGACCGACGCTCTACCACTGAGCCAAACCGGTTTCGGCTAGTATTTTATTCTTTGGCATATTTCTCATTTGAGTGAATTCTAACAACTGATCAACAATGCGAACTTTGATAAGCAGTTCTCGACAATCAGTTCTCAACAATTGTTTGTTATTATTAAAGTTTAACATTATAAAATTAACAAAAATAATATAAAACTCATATCCTGGCTAAATAGCCACATGGCCGCCGAAAACCGCTTATTCCCTTCCCATTCTCCCGCTGTTCCCTAGATTGTCGTACATTCTTTCCAAAAATCAGGACTTTTTTTTTTTTTAAACACCTCGGGATGTGGGACAAATTGTTAAAAATCAGGACTGTCCTGCCAAAAGCGGGACGTCTGGTCACCTTAATATAACCCATTTTCTGACCTCAGAGGTATGAGTCCTCTTTAACATTAACTGTAGAATACAAGACTTTACTTCCAGTTAAAGGAATTTCAGTCATCGAGTTAAGAGAAAGGAGATAGTAAAAGTAATAACAGCCAACTTCATCAATGCTCACTCTATTCCAGATCCCATGCTGAGCAATTTTAGATGGAATATTCCTGGGAGGAAGGAAGAACCCTTGGAATTGCCTTGCATGACCAGCAAATGTGGTTTATGTACATAGGTTAGTGGCTTGTATAGTCTCACATCACTAGTAAGAGGTGGTAGTTTGACACCAGAGCCTGTTCACCTGGTCACTGTGTAATACTCCCTCCCAATTATGTGTTTAATTTTAGGTTCATCTAGAGCAGTGGCTCTCAACCTTTCTAATGCCACGACCCTTTAATACAGTTCCTCATGTTGTGGTGACCCCCAACCATAAAATTATTTTGTTTTGTATATGTGTGCTTTGATGGTCTTAGGCTCTACAGCAGTGGTTCTCAATCTGTGGGTTGCGACCCACAGGTTGAAAACTGCTAGCAGGGTCGCCTAAGATGATCAGAAAACACAGATATTTACATTATGATTCATAACAGTAGCAAAATCACAGTTATGAAGTAGCAACGAAAATAATGTTATGTTTGGGGGTCACCACAACATGAGGAACTGTATTAAAGGGTCGCGGCATTAGGAAGGTTGAGAACCACTGGTCTAGAGCCTCTGAGGCAAGTGGTTTACCAATGAACCCAATGGTCTGGCTAATCTGGTGACCTTTAACTTGGGCACTACCCATTGGGAACAGAATGGAGGGTCCTAGGGCTTCCCCTCTTCCTAATTGCCAGAACAAAAGTGGGGATAGGGAGAAGTGAGAATTGGGACTAGATGGTTGAGAGAGGCAGGAGGCTCAATCCCAGGTAGATGATGGGCCAGGAAGTCCTTGAGAGGACAGATGCCCCATTGTTCTTTTTAAAAAAAATATATATTTTTATTTATTTTATTTTTTATTTTAATTTTTTAAATTTAATTTTATTAAGGTATTATTTGTGTACATAGCTAACCATTGCCCCCCCCCCCACCTCCCATCCATGCCCTCCCTCCCCAGAGTTCCGTGTTCGTTGGTTGTAACTACGCTCATGCATACCAGTCCCTCGGTTGCTCTCCCATCCCACCCCAGGTCTCCCTCCCCTCCCCACTGTCATTTGACAATCTGCTAGTTTTATGGTGACCATCCCAGGACCCCATGAATAGAGTCCAGTCCGCTCCTCATTTGGCAGTCTGCTTGTTTTATGGTGACTATCTCAGGACCACACGACCAGAGTCCGCTGCTCCCCTGGTCCCCACCGCCCCTTTCCCTGGGTCCCACTGCTTCCCCTGGGACACACGGCTCTCCCGGGGCACTCGGCCCCCTGGGACACTCGGCTCACCCAGGGCACTCGGCCCCCTGGGACACTCAGCTCACCCGGGGCACTCGGCCCCCTGGGACACTCGGCTCACCCGGGGCCCTCGGCCCCCTGGGACACTCGGCTCACCCGGGGCACTCGGCCCCATGGGACACTCGGCTCACCCGGGGCCCTCGGCCCCCTGGGACACTTGGCTCACCCGGGGCACTCGGCCCCCTGGGACACTCGGCTCACCCGGGACACTCGGCCCCATGGGACACTCGGCTCACCCGGGGCACACGGCCCCTTTAGGGTGTTGGGGTCGCATATTGGAGGTGCCGCGCTAGCTCCTTGCTAACATGGCGGGCAGGCTGGGACAGCTGCAGTTGGGCTGAGATGGTTGCAGGCGGGGGACCACCTTCAAAGGTTTCTCGTTCGGTGTGGGAGCGGAGCAGCTGCAGACATGGAGGCTAAGTTCTGAGGTCGCCCACTCCCTGAGCCCAAGGCGTGGTGAGCTCTGTTCTCGGTGGATTTCCTTTATTGGCGGCGGCAGTGGCGGGTGGCGGTGCCAGGTGCAGCAGAAAAATATATATTTTTATTAATTTTTTACAGAGAGGAAGGGTGAAGGATGGAGAGTCAGAAACATCGATGTGAGAGAAACATCGATCAGCTGGCTCTTGCACACCCCCCACTGGGGATGTGCCTGCAACCAAGGTACATGCCCTTGACCGGAATCGAACCTGGGACTTTCCAGTCTGCAGGCCGATGCTTTATCCACTGAGTCAAACCTGCCCCAGATTTCGTGATCCCCAAGGACCACCAAGGAGCCGAGTCCGATGCAATAGCAGAAAGCCTGTTCCATGCTAGCATGGGCTCTGTCCCACTTACACCCACAACGGTGTAGCGGAAGAGCATGAGCTTCAACAGATCAAGGGGTTTTATAGGGGTGGTGATGTCACTGTTTTGGCTGACCCTGATTGGTTGGGTGAGGGCTAGGGTCCAGTTACACAAAATGGAGGATAGCTCCGCCCTGCCCCACAGTACAAAATGGAGTCAGGAGTTAGCCCCGCCCCACCCTGCCCTCTCAGGGAGAGGCTTGGATATGCACTGTGAACTCCGAGCGTCTGGGACACTGCGCTGACCTGGTGACTTAGGTAATGGGTGAATACACACGGAGCATCGTCCTTCAGCTTCTCTCTACCTTAGAAAGGGACAAGGTAGGGCCCAGCAACCCTTGGAGCTTCGCTAGGCAGCTTGTCTGAGAGGGGGCAGCTTGTCTCTCCTCCCCACTTGGCTGGGGTTATCTGCAGAGAGGCTGGGCAAGGGATACGTTTTCCAGTTCTCCTTTGAGTTCTTTTCTTGCTCTTTTCCAGATGCGTTCCAGAGTGTGTGGTAGGACAGTTACTGAGGATCCGGCCAAGAAGAACCGTGCACATGCAAGCCCAGTTCTTCTTGGCCGGAGCCTCAGTGACTGACCTGAATGTGTGTGGGGCATAGTCATGGCAGGGGGCAGAAGTGTTCATCTATTGAGCACAAGCCAGGGACTTTCCAACAATTTCCCCTCCCCACCCCAGCCAGACTCTGTCCCCACCCCACACTGAGTCCTCTTCTGACTCTTGTCCTACAGTACTTTTATTCTGAAAGAACCAAGGCCACTGGAGGTAGGGGGGTGCTAGAGGTTAGAGCTGGCCATGAACCTGAATAGGCCCTAGCCTCTGGGCTGTTTTCCAGGGCAGTGATTCCAGAACCCTAAGAGAGGATCTGTGTTCTCGGTTCTCCCCCTTATCCTCTGTCCCCGTTTTTGTTGGCCTTTAAGCAGAGGGTCTCTATAGCCAGGCCTACTGGTCTTTCTCTTACTGTTGCCTTCACACCTCCATGATCCTCATCTTTCTAGCCCTTGGCCTTATGTCTTCCATCTGTTTCCCTCTTCAGGCCTTCTTGCTGCATATCCTTCTTAAAGTAGACATGGAGGCCGGGCCACTGTTTAGAAGCTTCTCTACCTCCTCCCAGTACCGCACAAAGAGACTTACCCAGTCACCTCCTTCTTTCCCAACATGTAGGATGAAAGTATACGATAGCCAGGATGCATTCAGATGTTGGGAAAACTGAACCCTGTTCAGTGCCTTAGGCCTGGTTCTGTTGAGCATATGAGGCTTTCTCCAAAATAAGGACAAGGACAGAGACAAAAAGACCCTTAAAGTCTTGAACTCCAGTCACAGTTTTCCAAAAGGTCCTCCAGGATAGACTTTTCACTAACTCTCAAATGCTCAACACTTAGTTCTTTCTTAGATGGAAAATAAAGAGAGCTGAGATTGGCTATTCTTTAGTGTCCTTTCCCCTTTGCCTGTTTCTTTCATCCAGGAGGCCAGGCCATGAACTGGATATAAGGTCACCATTGGGCAGTGGAGTGTAGAAAGAAAGGACTTTGGCCTTGGGGGCTGTAAGTTATAGATTAACATGGAGAGGGCTGAGGAGAGACTCAGGGGGAGGGTGAAGGCCTGAGAAAGGGACTGATGACCTGGGACAATCTGGGCTCGAAGGTGCACAAGCAAGACGAGTCTGGGCTTCGGCGCTGTCTGGAGTGGCCTTTGGCTCCTCTCTGGCTACTTGACCTTCCTGAAGACCTGCTCACATACCGCATCCCTTGCAGTCAGTTCCTGGGGATAAAGAAGGAAAATTGAGGAAAAAGAAAGTTCTTGCCAGCTGGAGTCCTTTCTCAAGGTCCTTGGCCTCCATTTAATCCTCAGGATACATCAACTAGAGCATTTGATGCATGAGGAATTGTATTGTTGTCCGGGCCTTCAACTTTTCACCCCAGAGGAAGGAAGGTAGCTGGGTCAGGGAATGTGAAATGGTGAAGTCTCCATTTCTCCAGTTTTGATGTATGGACATTCATTTGACTTGTAGCCAGAACCCCACCTTGACCACTCTATTTTTTCCTCCCTCTATTTTTTCCTTTCCCCAGTGCTTTAAAAAAATTTTTTTTAAGATGCTTTTGTTCCCCAGTGCTTTTGTCCCCCTCTCTTGGTTGCTTTCTTTGGAGAGGGGGCAGGAGGTAGAGTAGTAGAGTTATCTGATTTGGGCAAAGACATGAATCCTAGCTGGAGGCCCCTCTCCAGACATGCCCATTTGGGTTCCTTTCCCCAGACCTCACCCAGCTTACCAGGTACAACGTCTCTCCTTCCAGCCAGTGCCTCCAGCCTCGGTTGGGCACCTCCCCTTTCTGCACACAGACCAGCTGCTCCTCCTCCCAGGTCACTATGGTCTACAGGCAAGGCAGGAGTGAAGGAAGACGGAGGGGCAGTTCCACTCACTCTGGCTGGGCTGTCCCCGTTCACACCACAGCAGACCCTCCAGCCCCTTCATTCTGAGTGAGAAGGCTGCTCTGATTTAGGACCCTTGTCCCCCACTCCTAAAGGCCGCTGAGGGGGGCCCATAGTTTGTCTACTGTAGGGCAGAGCAGGGAGGGAGCAGGATAACAAGGGTGAAATTGGGGAGTGGGTGATGAAGAACGGAGACTTTGTCCTCAGGATACTTCTGGTCAAGCTGGAGGGGCCTTTGGGAAAGAAGAGATAGGTTGGGAGTCCCATCAAGGAATCTCTTTCCTTCTCTTTCTCAGTTTCGAGGACAGCTGAAGTGTCCCTGGGAACGAAGGATTAAGCTCCCACACCCAGATATGGGTGGGCCTGGCATTCCAATCAATACTTATAAGATAGACCCTGCTAAACAGGGAGCTCGGAATCTTGATCAGATAGAGCCGTAAATAGATATATATGATACGAGGCAAGACTGTGGAGAAGCTGAATCTTCAAAGAATTGAGGAGTTAATTAGATTGGAGCTAATGGAAAATTTCTAGCAAGGGAAGAAATAGCATAGAAGTAAGAAAGAGGGCAAACAGTTCTGAGAGGCTGTAATCTAGTGCAGCCGTGGACAAACTACGGTCCGTTTGGCTGTTCTATCCGGCCCTCGGAGCCGAAAGAGCGGAGGGTTGGTTCTCTTGCTCTCCCCTCCGCTCCTTCACCAGCAGCCCAAGATGAGAGTGCCAGCATGGTCAGGTTGCTTTTGTTCCGGCCCTCTGGTCCAGTTTAAGAACCTATTGTGGCCCTCGAGTCAAAAAGTTTGCCCACCCCTGATCTAGTGTGTATGTGGGGAAGGACACTAGTATGCTGTGTGAAGCATACAACCTTACCTAGAGTATAGTAGATTGTCATGGAAAGGGTTTAAGTAAGGGAGTGACAGGGTCACTTTTACAAGTTAGATCCTTGTGGCTACAGTACACAGAGTGGTCTGAAGAAGGGTTAAGATTGAGGGCTAATTTCAGGTACCAGGTGAGAAATGAGTTATGATGGTGACAGTGAGAAAGGCTAGGGAGGAACAGATGAGAACTATGTGAAAGAGCAATGCTCAGTAGAAATATAATGGGAATGTAAGCCACATATGTAATTGAAAGAGTTCTAGTAGCTACATTAGAAAAATAAAAAGAACGGGGAACTAGTATCTGTAAAGGAGATAAAAAAGAATATGTAACAAGCAGAAAGAAGCCCTAACCGGTTTGGCTCAGTGGATAGAGCCTTGGCCTGAGGACTCAAGGGTCCCAGGTACGATTTCGGTCAAGGGTATATACCCTGGTAGGGGATGTGCAGGGGGCAGGTAATTGATGTTTCTCTCTCATTGCTGTTTCTAACTCTCTATTTCTTTCCTTCTCTGTGAAAAATCAAATATATCTATATCTATATCTATATCTATATCTATATCTATATCTATATCTATATATCTATATATATCAGAAAGAAATGCAGGGGAGTGAAGCTCTAGAGGCAAAGCGAAAAAAGACTGGTGATGAATAGGGTCAAAGGCTAGAGGGCAAGCAAATATTTGCTCATTGTCCTGAGGTTGACCTTCTCTTTTGGTCCAGTTGACTGGTGATTAGGTCCCGGCAGGGAGAGAGTGGGAGTGGGGAGAACCAGGAGCAGGCTATCGGGGGGGGGGGGGGGGGGACTCCACAGCATGCTGTGGTGGTCATTTCCCCTGGCTCTGGCTGGGTGAGGTCATTTTGCTTTGCCCCAAATTGTTAAGAAGCACCTACTTGCTCATCCACACCGCCGACCTCCCCCCACCCCGCCCCCCAAACCTGAGGAAAGGTACCTGGCATTTTCGTCCATCCACCATCCTCAGGTCCTCCTCAAACTCAACTCCCACCTCGAATTCTAGGACGTAGTTGCGGAAGGTGCTGAGGGTCTTCACGGTCATGTGGTTGCCCTGATGGTCAATCTCCTTGTCGGGCTTGAGCAGCAGCGCTATCTTCCGCAGAGCCACGTTGATGTCTGTGGGGATTATCTCTTAGCCCGCGTCCTCTTAGCCAGCCAGCCAGCCAGCCAGCCGGGGTTCCCCCACCTGCAGCAGCCCCTTGGGGGCCATGAGCTTTCTCTCAGCTGGATCTGGACTGTGTTGATTCACCCCCTCCTAGAAATACTCCTGGCTCCGGAGGGATCCCAAGAGAAGGTGCCGCCAGCTCCTGAGCCTTTCCACGGGGTCCAACCCCAGCATTCCCCCTTCTCAATGGGATGGAGAGGCAGGAAGGCAGAGGGGAAAGGGGAGCGAGAGGGGTCTGGGAGGGGTGAGGCCGTTACTTAGGGCTTTCAGGTAGTCCTCCATGTTCTTCTGTGAGACAAAGCAGTAGTAGCCGGTGAGGTTGGGGGGCATGGTCCGGGCTGGCCAAGACGGAGATCAAGATCTTAGGAGACTACAGGAGACAGGGGTGTTGTCTGGCAGGAGAGACGCCAGCCAGGCCTCCGCACAGCACACAGAGACAGGCTTGTGTAAAGGTCTATGCTCACCGGGGTTTTTATAGAGCTGGGGCTCTGTTGCAATAAGAGCTCCTACCAGACCTCCTCCTCCCTCCCCTCATGCTGAGTTTGGGGTGGTGTCTGCGGCATGAAGGAGGGGCAGGGACCTCGGCTTTTCCTGAGGAAGGAACCTGGAGCTGGAGCCGGGGCTGTCAGTCATCTAAGACCGGAGCCTTTCCAAAGGTCCGCTTGGCCCCCAGCCCGTTTGTGGAATGTTGGGAACCATCCCAGAGCCCCGGGGAGGTGGTGGCCCCCAGGGAGGGGCTGGTCTTGCTGTGCGGAGTGTGGGCTCTTCCAGGCTCACCCAGGGGGTGAGTGCCAACAATATTCTGAGATCCTGGGTCTGAGTCGGGGAATCCTGAAAAGTATGAGGGGAGAAGGTGGGGAAAGCAGGACAGCCAGCTGACCAAGAGCCAAAGTGAAGACAGTCCTATAGCGCCGGCCCCCACAACTCCGCTGAGCTGCATCCCAGGCTCTGTCCTACAAGACCTTTGGGAAGGAGGGGAGACACTGCTCTTCCTCAGCACAGGGGGGGCTGTTGGCAGCCTGAGGAGGCGGAGAGCTCAGAGTCCAGCTTGGAAGGTGAGGAAGGAGTTTGGTCGGCTATTCTGGAGAATTTTGCACTCTTTGGCTTGGGATCCAGGGGTTTCCTTCTCCCTGTGAACCACTAGACACCCCTGCCCCCAGTCCTCAGCCCTCAGACAGCCCACGCTTACCAGTATTCCCGTGGTGGAGGGAGGTGAGCCTAAGTTATTTTGTGCCTCCTCCCTCCCCACAACCTACCAACTTTGGCCTTAGAATCCATGGGCTGATTTAGGATGGTTTAAGGTGGGGAAATCGGGGAGAGGAAGGCAGGGAGGGTAGGCAGTGGGGGGAATTACACCTGGTGGTGAACTGCCTGGACAGGTGTGTGTGTGTGTGTGTGTGTGTGTGTGTGTGTGTATGTGTGTGTGTGTGTGTGTGTGTGTGTGTGTGTGTACAGATAATTCACTTTTCCTTCAGTTCCAAAGCCCTTTCCACGCCCTGCTGCCCACCCAGTGTTTTCCTGAGGGACCTGGGGCTGGGGACTGAAACGCTAGGGTCTCTCCGGCTCAGGCTGTGGGTTTCACTTGACGGTTCCCGGGGGGCACGCAGCAGGGACTTGCTGGTGGAATGGGCCGTGTAAGGAGGTTAATGCAGAGTTGGGGGGGTGCGGGGAGGGGGTGACGCGGTGCAGCTCCTCCTCGCCTCCCTCAGGTCTCCGTGGACGTCTTCGTTCCCCGCCCCCGAGCTTTTAGCTTCTAGATCCCCCCAAGGTCCGTCGTATTGCCCACCCCCTCTATACGGCTTCCCGGCTTCCTCTCCAGCCCCCGCAGTTCCCTTGCTCCCGCAAATTGCAATCCTGGGGGGGTTGTTGGAAAAAGCCCGAAAGCATTCTCCCGCCCCAGCTCCCCGGTCCCATTGGCTCCCTCCCCTGCTGCAGCACCTGGCCCTCCCAGCCAGCCCATTGGCCCGTGGCCTCATCAATCCTCGTCTGGCTGTGCTTACGTCATCCTGCAGTAGAGGGGATGGGAATGAGAGAGAGAGAGCGCAAGAGCGAGGAAGCCGGGCTGGAGAGCAAACGACGACGAGCCACTGCAAGCCCCCCACCTCCGCCACCCGGGTTGGGGTCTGCCCAGGCGCGCTCCATGGACTAGAGCGGGCGGCGGGCTCCTCCTGTCTCTGCCCTCCTGCCCTCTATCCTCCCTCCCCTCCTTGGAGGTCCCCTGCATCCCTCCCCCGAGGAGCAGTAAGTGGGCTTGAGGCTCCCAAGGGGAGAGCCGTCGCCTGGCCCTGCCCTGCTCTTGACCGCACCACACCATGGCCCTCCTGCTGCTGCCCCTCTTGCTGGCCTCCCTTCTTCCCTCCAGCTCCGGTAACAAAGGTGAGTGAGGTGGGGGGGGGCGCAGTGGGGGCACTGAAAGAGGGGTATCTGGCAGAACACTGTGGGGTAGAGGTGAGCAAGGAGCCGTGAGGGTCTCTGGCACATGACAGGTGTCATTTCTTCCTACCATTCCCCTTCCCATCCATTTTCTCAGACTTACCCCTTCTTTCCTTTGACCCCCCTCCCACTCTCTCTCTCTCCATCACATCCTCCTGGCTAGTCTGTCTTTACCCATGGGCTTCTTTGGTCCCTACTCCCATCCTTCTAGATCCTCCCTCTAGTTTCTGCCTCCCTCCCTCTCAATTTCTCCCTGTTGGAGATATTTCAGGTCTCAGAAGGACTTGCCCTGAGGGTCGTTGTACATCTCTGGGTGGTACCCCGTTTTCAGTGGGTTTTGGGGCACCAAGGGTGTGTGGCAGATCCATTTGGTTCATCTCCATCCCATCCTGGGGAGAAACCGTTCCTTGCAGCTCAGCAATTCGGAGCACGTATGTTTTGGCGTGTTCCGCGGCATCCATACCCGTATGCCTGCATGCAGCTGGGTTGTGGGTTACCAGGGCTGCCCTCTCTGGCAGACAGCAGATACATCCAGCCGGGTGAGGCCCACAGAGGGACCAAGAGGGAGGGAAGAAGGGAGGGGATGGAGGAAGGGGCTCCAGGTAGGTGGAGAAAGGCAGGAAAGGGCAGAAGTGGGTGTGTGGGGGAGCTAAATGAGCGCCGAGAGGGAACGCTGAGAAGGAGAGGGGAGATGAGGCGTGGGAGGGGGATAAGAAGGGCTTGGGAAGGGTAAAAAGTGGAGGCTAAAAAAGAGAGCGAGAGAAATGAAAAGGAAATCAGGAAGAATGGATGAGAGGAGTGGGAGGGGAGAGTCAAGGGAGGAAAAGGCAGGGAGCCTAGGTGTGAGCGGAAGGAAATGGACGCAAGGAGAGAGCTGGTGGCCAGGAGGAGAGGAGCAGGGCCAGGGGTGAGCTGTGAAGAGGGTGCCAGTGCTGACCTTGCCGTGTGCCCCCCCTCCATGCTCAATCTCCGACCTCAGTCTGGTTTGCTAGCCTCCTGCCACTTCCTGTGCTGCCTTCCGAGCACTGTCTTGTGGCTTTCTCCTCTGCCACCAGAGAAGGGGGCGGTGGTAGTCATCAGGAGGAAAGGGGCAGACTTTCAGATACAAGAAGGCTTTTTTGGGGTAGGGTTGGAGGAAAAAAATGGATATCAGGATTTCTTGCTCACCATGACATTCTGGGGACAAATTTCCTTTGGCGACATCCTTTTGGATGACGTTCTTCTCTGCCCGTGGCCTGCTGATGGGCCATCGTAAATGAGCTTGGGAGCCTGAGGGTTGGCGTGATAGGATTAGATAGAGCGGGCAGTGGAGGCTGGGTTGGGAGGTGATGTAGAAAGGGAAGGGAACATGCTGTGCTTTCCCCATAGCCTCTTACCAGGCTCGTGGGAAATTGGTCCTGGCAGGAAACATAGTGGAGCTGAGTCTGGTAGGAGATTTGGAGGCTGAGTTAGTCCCACATCCATCCGGAATTGGCCGGTGGTTGGAGGGAAGAAGGATGGAGTAGTCAAGAGTTTGGACTAAGTCATGAGACCGTATAAAAAGCGGGGTTCAGGAGTGTGGGGTTTGGTCACCTTGGTGGGGGAACATAGAAATGTGTTGGTGACGAGTGTGTTCTCTTGGCTGTGGGGGTGAGAAGCAGGGAGGAGATTTGTCCTGTTTCTAGGCCAGCTCGATAATCCCTTAGGACGTTGGCTCTGCTGGGTCCAGTTATTTGGCATTGATTCCTCCGCTCTATCTCTGCCCTTCTCTGTCCCCCTCCCTCTGTCCTATATATTTTCTCTTCTCTCTTTCCCCCTCTTTCCTCCACTCTGGGAGAATGGCCTTAGGTTGGGTCTTGGCTGGGAGAAGTGCAGAGTGAAGGGATCAGGATTGAATGGGGGTAGAGATAGGGGTGATGGAGGGGATAAACCATCAGGATCTCAGGAAACTTCTAGATCTACTTTTTCTAATATCAACTCTGCCCTTCATCTACGCCTTCCCTTTCCCAGGGCCTTCTGATGGCCCACCACTGTTTCCTGAATCCCCCAGTCTCCATTCTCCAGCACTTGAAATCCCTAAAGAAAATTCTCCACTCTCTGACCATGTTTCCCAGAGAAGTTAGAAGACCCATCCCTTTCTTCAGGGCAGACTGTTGCCATGGGAATTTTCTGTCTTGCCATAGGAGAAGGCTGTGACCTCCCTCAGACCTTCTGACTCCTTTAATAGCCGATTTCTTGTCCTCATTTTTTTTTATACCACCTTCAGTTGCTTCTGCAGGGTGTGGAAAGGGTAGTGATACTGGAGTGTGAGTTTGTCTGAGTCGATGAGGGTTGTGTGGGAGTGGCGGGCGAGCTCACAGGTTCTTCCTCTCCTCTCCCTTGTGGGGGGCTCAGCCAACAAGCACAAGCCATGGATTGAGGCGGAATACCAGGGCATCGTCATGGAGAATGACAACACGGTCCTGCTGAACCCACCACTCTTCGCCTTGGACAAGGACGCCCCCCTGCGCTATGCAGGTAATTGGGATTGGTGGATCGCAAGGTGGGTAGGACAGAGAAAAGTGGTTGGGAGGGTAGAGGGCAGGGGAAGGGAGGGTAGGTCCTGGGAGGGAGAACCATAAGGAAGTGGGAAAGAGGCCTTGGAAAGTGGAGGTGAAGTTGGCTCAAGGAGTAGAAAGGGCTACGTTGAAGCTGGTGGTTGAGTAAAGGCAACGAAAGAGGACATGGGCCGGGCAGGGGTTAAATGCATCAAGATGTTGCCAGATCTCAGACCTGGTGGTACCCCTGAGAGGTTATTGATCAGGAAAGCTGGCGTGGAGCTGTATGCTTGGTAATTATTGCTTTCAGGAGCACAGAAAGGACCGGGTTTGGGAGGAGAGGGGAAGTGGGAATCTGAGGCAGGGAGGCTGAGGCTGGAGGTAGTGCAAGAGCCTCATCTTTCCCTACCCCCTTGGCCAGGTGAGATCTGTGGCTTCCGGATCCATGGGTCCGGGGTGCCTTTTGAGGCTGTGATCCTGGACAAGGCAACGGGCGAAGGGCTGATTCGGGCCAAGGAGCCGGTGGACTGCGAGGCCCAGAAGGAGCACACTTTCACCATCCAGGCCTACGACTGTGGCGAGGGCCCTGATGGAACCAACACCAAGAAGTCCCACAAGTGAGGAAGCCTTGTCCCGTGCCCCCTCCTGCAGGGTCTCCTCCCTCCTTCCAAGCCCCTCACCACCCTCCATCTGTGCAGTCATGGAATATTACCTGCCCGTTCCCTCTCTGTGTATAGGGTTTGGGGACAGGAGACAGAGTTATGTAGTAGAACTTAGTGGGATCTAATCCTGGCTCTGCCTCTTATGGCCTTGGGCAACTTAGCCTTTCTGGATCTGCTTTTCTGTAAAATAGAAATAATGATGCCACCTACTTCTTTAGGTTGCTGTGAAGATGAAAGGAGAAGGTTTGTATAAAAAAGCATGCACCACAGCGCCTGCCAGATGATAATGGGCTCGGTACATGGGCGTTAGGATGACCAGGAGAGCAAGGAGGAAGGGAAGGAGCACACTCAGCACTGTAGATTCCTTCCTACCGTTCCGCCGGTCTGTCTGCAGTGTGACCACACTCACACCATTCTAACACACACAGCGCTGGTTACAGCATGAAAGGGGCTGGGACCTGGGACTCCTTTGTTCCAAGCTAACTTCTCATGTGAGACTGGGTGAAAATTGGCCGTCAGGATTCCTGGGTTGCTAAGACGCCCTGGATATAAATGGCTCCTTGTGACTCAGTTTCCCATTTGGAGGCAGGGACTTTGCCTCTTGGGTCCTGGGTGCCTGGATCTTGGCTAGGGGCAGGCCTCAGCACAAAGGGTTAGCCTGAGCTTTGCTTGCCCCGTGGGGACCTGAGCAGGGGAGGGGGTGGGGCCCGCAGCTGACATGCATATTGTACACTTGTTCACAGTAGGCAGTACTCGTCTTCTGTGTACTGCTCATGTCAGATGACATGGCCTTTGTGCAAATGCCACTTCCTTTCCCACGGTTGGTTTTTAACTTGGCTTTTACCCTGCATCTTCCTTGACTATCTCATTGGATCTGATTGTTGTGAAGCAATGACCAGCTGGGCACCCCTCACCGCAGATATCTTTTCCTTAGCACAGCTCCCTGGAGGGCCCTCCCCCTCGAGGTGCCTGTGCCCTGACTGCCCCAAGCTAAGGGACAGACTGCCTCCCTCCTGCTCTGATTCCCTGTCTGGATTTCTGCTTGTGCCTCTCTGGAGTCTCCAGTATGAGGATGGCTGACTCGTTCTCTCCCCTCCTCCCGCTCTGGCACATGCAGGGCCACTGTTCACGTGCGTGTCAACGATGTGAACGAGTTTGCCCCCGTGTTTGTGGAGCGGCTGTACCGCGCTGCGGTGACTGAGGGGAAGCTGTATGACCGCATCCTGCGGGTGGAAGCCATTGATGGTGACTGCTCCCCGCAGTACAGCCAGATCTGCTACTACGAGATCCTCACACCCAACACCCCCTTCCTCATTGACAATGATGGTGAGTCCAGCCCCTGCACCCGCATCCCTCAGGACACCCCAGGGCTGGGCTGACCACTTCTCTGCCCTCCACACCCTCCTTTCCAGATGGGGAGCCTCCCCCCCCCCCATACCTTCCTTTCAGCTTCCTGCTGCTTAGTTAGCTCCTCAGGCCCCCACCCCCTTTGTCTCCCTAGATTTTCTTTAGTGCTTCTGACCATCTCAATCCCCCCCACCCTCCCATTCCCACCCCAGGGAACATTGAGAACACAGAGAAGCTGCAGTACAGCGGCGAGAAGCTCTACAAGTTCACGGTGACAGCTTATGACTGTGGGAAGAAGCGGGCGGCAGATGACGCCCAGGTGGAGATCCAGGTGAAGCCCACCTGCAAACCCAGCTGGCAAGGTGAGGAGCCCTGCTCTGTGGCTCATTGTGAGTCGTTTTTCACCTTCACCCCACTTTTCGTCGTCGCTTCTGACAGTCATGGGAGCTAGGCTAGGAGTCAGGGGAGGGATAGTTAGGTTCAGGCTTATAACTGTCTACCCTGGACAGCCATTTTTTGTAGGAGACTGAGTCAGTGGAATGGCAAGAGCGGAATGGATAGAGAGGTGAAGGAATGACCTGCTGGTCTGCCTTCCTCTTGGATAGGTAGATGAAGGAATGACCTGCCTTCCTCTTCTGTCTCTCCACCGCCCTCTCCCTCTCAACCCTGCAGGCTGGAACAAAAGGATTGAGTATGCACCAGGTGCCGGGAGCTTGGCTCTGTTCCCTGGTATCCGCCTGGAGACCTGCGACGAACCTCTCTGGAATATTCAGGCCACCATAGAGCTGCAGACCAGCCACGTGGCCAAAGGCTGTGACCGGGACAACTACTCTGAGCGGGCATTGCGGAAACTCTGTGGTGGGCGTGCAACCCCAACCCCTCGTCCTGCCCCTCCCCACCCAGTCTTTACGTGACCCTCCTCTACCTCTGTCGTAAGAATCTGCACCGTATCTTCTTTTGTCCGTCCACAGGTATATATATTCACAGGGGTTGTGGCATGTAGTTAGCTCTTGTGATCCAAAGATCAAATAAATATGTTGTCGGCAAAGATGCATAAGTGTAGCACAAAAGGATCACCAGGTACATTGTGGGAACATGATAGGGAGAGATGAAGAGTTGGAGAATGGGTTAATTGGAATTCCTAAAAGAGAGGTCCATTCCTCTTTTGTCTTTGGAAGGCCAGAAGAGGTGGTGAGATGAACTGTAGGAGATTTTTTCTCATTAGTCACTCTCCCCCTGCCTGCTCCCCAGTTCCCAATCTGCGGCTGCTCAGCTCTGACCTGTGTGCCTTCTGGGGCTCCTGCAGGTGCTGCCACTGGGGAGGTGGATCTGTTGCCCATGCCTGGCCCCAATGCCAACTGGACGGCAGGACTCTCGGTGCACTACAGCCAGGACAGCAGTCTTATCTACTGGTTCAACGGCACCCAAGCCGTGCAGGTGCCCCTGGGTGGCACAGCAGGGCTGGGCTCCGGGCCCCAGGACAGCCTCAGTGACCACTTTACCCTGTCCTTCTGGATGAAGCACGGTGTAACTCCCAATAAGGGCAAGAAGGAAGAGGAAACCATCGTGTGCAACACTGTTCAGAACGGTGAGCCTTGCTCAGGGCACGGGTCGGAGAGTGGGGACACTGGCTTCTTGTCTGGCCTCTATCACTGTCCAGTCTGTGACGGTGAATGAGTCACTTCCTCTTGCTGCACCCCTAAGATGGCAGCGCTAGGTTCGATACTTCCTGAAATTCTTTGATTGTCTCCCAACATAAAGAGTTGAGATCCTACTGCTCTCAGGTGCAGTGAGATTGCTCACTGCCATTCTCACTTGCTGGTGCCCAATCCTCCTGCATCCCCCCACTATAGACTGCCCCCTGAATCTGCTTTCATTGAAACCCTTTCAACTATGGTGGAAAGGTCTGGGTGGTGGTGTGCCCCATTCTTTCTCCTCCATCTCTACCCACTTTCCTCTTATAAGGGCTAGTTGGCTCCATTACTAAATATGCCTCCTCCCTCAATTGTGTGACACATTCTTCTGGGGATCGGGTGGTAGGGGGCTCAGCTTCATGTGCTCTTTCATTTCTGCCACTTCTCTGAGGTCATATATGTGACTTGAAGAGGATTGTCCCCAGTGATGTTTATATTAACCAAAGGACCAGTAATGATCTGGGTGGGAGCAGGCTGGCTGGTGTCCCCCCTCAGCCAATCAGAGTGCCCAAGAAGCTCTTGTTATCACCTGAACTGGACGTAGGTGTGTGTGTGTGTGTGTGTGTGTGTGTGTGTGTGTGTGTGTGTGTTGGGGGGAGAAGACTAGTGAATGCAGGAGTGAGAGAGTACATGAGAGGGCTAAGAGAACCCAGTGTCCTCTCCCTTCTGGTGCTTTGAACTTGTTCTTGCCCAGGCCCTGTGTTTGACCCCCATCCCCATCCTCTGCCCTCAGAGGACGGCTTCTCTCACTACTCACTGACGGTGCATGGCTGCAGGATTTCCTTCCTCTACTGGCCTCTGCTGGAGAGTGCTCGCCCAGTCAAGTTCCTCTGGAAGCTGGAGCAGGTGAGCCAGTGCCAGAAAGATGGGAAACTTGCTTTCCGGGGAGGAGGAGCCTAGGGCAGGGGTTTGAGTTTTTTGGGTTGCCCCATACACTATCTGTCATGCTCCACTTTCTGTTCCGCACCATTATACCCCTAGGTTCTCTTGTTTCCTATTTCCAAGGCTTGTCTTCTGCAGAAAGCACTCCTGGATTGAAAGGAAATAGGAAACAAAAGACTAATAACATCAAACTCAACCAACCATTTCCTCCTTCCCTCTTGTTTTATTTAATCTCTTTCTGATCTAGAACCTTAACAGTACATGTCTCCGACTCTCAAGCAGTTAGCATGTTGTAATTGAAAAAATAAGTAATTCTGAGGTACACAGATTGGGTTTGAGTTCTGCCAGGGGAAGTTACTAGCTCTGAAAACTTGGTTAATAGGTCTAAACTTCAGTTTATTTACCTAGTAAATGGGGACAATAAGAATTCTATATTCAGGGTTGTTGTAGGATTAAATGACACGCTAGACCTTTATTATATTGTTATCCCCACCTAACGACAGAATATGTTCTAAGAAATGCATTGTTAGGCAATTTCGTTGTTGTGTGAACATCATAGAGTGCACTTACAGGAACCTATCACACACCTAGGCTATATGGGATAGCCTCTTGCTCCTAGGCTACAGGCCTATGCAGCATGTTACTGTGTAAAACCACACGAGGTTAGGTCAAGCACAAGAGAAAATGATGCAATCAAGGCCCATGGTAAACATGAGAAATCTGAGGCTGTGGCTGGCATAACAATTAATACTTTTTTACAGAAAAATTTTTTATGAGTAGAAAGACTACACTCTGAAATGTTGATAAAAAGTATAGTATAGTAAGTACATAAACCAGTAACATGGTTGTTTATTATCATTATGAAGTATATAAGTTTAAACGGGCAGTTGGACATCCCTCTCACAATCCAGGACTACTGGCTCCCAACTGCTCCCCTGATAGCCTGATTGCCTCTAACTGCCCTCCCCTACAGTCCTGGTCCCCCCAATTTCCCTCCCCTGCCAACCTGGTCACCCCTAACTACCTTCCCCTGCTAGCCTCATCGCCCCTAATTTTTCTTCCCTGCTGCTCTGGTTTCTCCCCCCCCCCCCCCACTGCCCTCCCCATAGTCCTAGGTCCCCGCAAACTGTCCTCCCCTGCAGGCCTGGTCCCCCCTAACTGCCTGTCATGCAGGCCTTGCCCCCCCCCCCCAACTGCCCTTCCCTCCAGGCTTGATCACCCCCAACTGCCCTCCCTTGCAGGCCTGGTCCCTCCCAACTGCCCTCCCCTGCTGGCCAGCTTGTGGCAGCCATCTTGTGTCCACATGGGGGCAGCCATCTTTGACCACACGGGGGCAGCCATCTTGTGTATTTGAGTGACAGTCAATTTTCATATTACTCTTTTATTAGATAGAATATTCTATATATAACTGGCAGCAGTAGGCTTGTTTACACCAGCATCGCCACAAACAAGTGAGTAATGTGCTGCACTTTGATGTTATGACAACTACAATGTCACTAGGTGACAGGAATTTTTTTAGCTCCATTATAATTTTATGGGACTACCATTGTATATATGGTAGATTGTTGACTGAAATGTCGTTATTCCACACATGATCATAGACTGGAAAGGACTCTATGCATGTTATTTCTTACTGTTATTATCTGTGATTATGAAGGATAAGTAAAAATGGACCAAAATCCCCCAAAACAAAACAGTAAAATCCTCTCTTGAGCCAACAGTTGCATTCTCCAAGCTAACCACAAGGACTGGTGGGGACTAATGGTTTTCCATCTCCCCATGGAAACCCATTAAACCCCTGGTGGAGTGGCTGGTTAAGCAAATGGCTGAAAAAAGACAGGAAATGGAGGAGAGAGAATGGGAAATGAAGGGCCTGGAAAACCCACAAATTGGATAGTTGAGGGCTATTTACAAAAGCTTCTGCTTTTTGTGGTACTTTTAAAAAAGAGATAGTCTGCCATTTGCCACTTCTTGATCTTCTGCCATGTTGCTAATATTGGTAACATTATTCCTATTTTTCTTTTATTTTTATTTATTCAACAAATACTTATTAAATATCAATTAAGTCCTTGTCAATATGCTAGATTCTGGGGATACCACAGAATATGAGACGGAACAAAATCTTTGCCTTCATTATATTTAGTTGAAGATATATTTTTAGAAAGTAAGCAGACATATAAAAATGCTAAGTTGTGATAAATGCTCTGAAAGGGTAAGGTACTGAAGTAGGAAAAGGGGAAGGCAAAGATGGGGGACCTTACCTTACATTGGGTGTTCAGGGAAGGTGGCCGAGGAGAGATGTAAGCTTAGTCCTGTAGGATGGGAAATAGCTGGCAGAGAAGAAACAGATGTAAAAGCCCTGAAGTGGCAAAGAGTTTGGTATGTTCCAAGCATAAATCATTTTGGGAAAATTAATGCATAAAATAGGAGCATGTTACTCCTCTTAGAAATGTTTATAGTTTTAGAGATTTACTTGAAGAGTGGAATTTAAGGTATTAGGTTGGTTGCCTGAAAGATTTTGCACAAGGATGCTATTGAATTGGGTAGCCAATAATTCCCTAGTAAGTCCTGATGATGGAACTAGGAATACTAGGGACTGTCCCTTGATTCTCAGGAGAAGGGGCAGTGCCTTGTGTTAGTTCCCTGAAGATGAAGTCACTGAGGGGTTCTTGCCCCTACCCTACTCCCCCAGGTCTGCGATGACGAGTGGCACCACTATGCTTTGAACCTTGAGTTCCCCACAGTCACACTCTATGCTGATGGCATCTCCTTCGACCCTGCTCTCATCCATGACAATGGCCTCATCCACCCACCCCGAAAGGAGCCTGCTCTCATGATCGGGGCCTGCTGGACTGGTAAGTCCCTGAGTTGCTCCGTGAAGACACTGAAGGTTGGAGCCCAGTGGCTTAGGATTGGTGAAGGGGCAAGGACGGCCTGACTTCATGCAGTTGGGCAGGGTGACTCAAAAGATCTCCAGTAGATATCACAGTTCCCTATATCCCCTACCTATCCCACTGGTCACCACCTCTGAGTTGGAAAAATTTCCTCCTCAGGCATCCTGGGAATCTTTCAGTCACTTCAGCCAGTTTCCACTCTGTCCCATCACAGTGATTATGATTTCCACAGCCCTTTACCCTGTTGGAGGACAGTAACCCTTCAGAGAGTCATCAATCTTCCAATTTTAAGTTCTTTCTTTCACTTATTTTTTTCCTTCTGGGAGAGTGTGTGTGTGTGTGTCTGTCTTACCAGAACTCTTGTGTTCCTCAGCAACATATTTGGGGGTTTATTTATACTAGAGGCCTGAGGGATTAAGACATGACAAAAAAAGGGTTGGGGCCCTGGCTGGGTAGTTCGTTGATTGTCCCAATACACCAAGGTTGCAGGTTTGATCCCCAGTAGCACATCCAAGAAACAACCAATCCTATATAATAAAAGGCTAACATACTAACCGATCAAGCAGTGGAGCAATGGACTGACTGGTTGCTATGATGTGCATTGACCACCAGGGGGCAGACGTTCAATGCAGGAGCTGCACCTTGGTGATCTGTGCACTCCCACAGGGGGAGCGCTGCTCAGCCAAGAGGCCAGGCTCATGGTTGGCAAGTGCAGTGGCAGTGGCAGGAGCCTCTCCCGCTTCTGCGGCTGAGATAAGGATGTCTTACTAACAGCTTAGGCCCACTCCCCATGGAGAGAGGGCCTAAGCTGTCAGTCAGGCATCCCCCGAGGACTCCTGGACTGTAAGAGCGCACAGGCCAGGCTGAGGGCCCCCCCTCAGTGCATGATTTTCATGCACCGAGCCTCTAGTGAATACATAAATAAGTGGAACAACAAATCTCTCCTCTCTCTCTCTCTCTCTCTCTCTCTCTCTCTCTCTCTCTCTCTCTCATCAATAAATAAAGAGGTTGAAAGTCCTACAAGGGCAGGCCAGTGCAAGGAAGACCTCTTCTTCCTCTCTGTCAATCTGTCCTTACAACTTTGAGCTCACTGCCACTTTTTTTTCCCTCCTCCAGAGGAGAAGAACAAGGAGAAAGAAAAAGGTGGAGACAACAGTACGGATGCCACACAAGGTACTCTGTGTGTAAGAACTGGAGGCCAGAGAGTTCTCACCTTAACTTTCTGTTCTGCACTCCCTTTTCCACACCAAATCCTGTTCAACCTTGTTAGTTACTGCTTCCCATGCCACCAGGGGGCAGAGCCTCTGAGAACTACAGCAAGGTAGGGTTTCCTTGGTGACAGGCCACATGGAGTTTGGCTGGATTCTGGGAGTCCCCTCCTGCCTACAGAATGAAAAAAAGTTCTCTCAGTGAAACGCAGGAGGCGGGAGGCGGTCACAGAAGAGGATCTGGGCATCTGTGAAGCTCACACACATTCACCCTGGTCTCCTTGCATGCTTCCGAAGATGCCCTCTCCAGCAGTCTCCTCCTTTTCCTCATTGTGTTTCCTCTTTCCTCTCTGGGTCTTGTTTTCCTTCTTCCCTTTTTCTATGTCCTGGAAGCTTTTCTCATTTCTGTTGCTTCTATTTTTCACTCTTTCCTCCCCTTGTTTTATGCTGTACTAAAGGCCCAATGCATGAAATTCGTACAAGGGGCTTGGCCCTCGCAGCCCGGACTTTGTCCGGAAGACCGTCCAGAAGGATGTCCGGTAGAATTAGCATATTACACTTTTATTATAATTCTCTCTCTGCCTTCTCCAATCTCCCACTTAGCCTCATCTCTCTCATATCTCTCTTCTTTCCTTCTTTTAGTTTCCACCTTTCTCCTTTGAATTTTCTTTCTCGAGCTTTCTGCCTTTTCTTTCTTTTCCCTTTCCCTTCGTCCCTTTCCTTGTTGTATGCCTCCTTTCTTCTCACCTCCTGTCTGCCCCTGTGTTTCTGCCCTAGGAGACCCCTTGCTGATCCACCACTACTTTCATGGCTACCTGGCTGGTTTCAGCGTGCGCTCAGGCCGCCTGGAGAGCCGCGAGGTCATCGAGTGCCTCTATGCATGTCGGGAGGGGCTGGACTATAGGGATTTTGAGAGCCTGGGCAAAGGCATGAAGGTATATCCCCTTCCTCCAGCCCTCTCCTTCCAGACATGCTCCCCCCCCCCCTACAACCCCCAACCTTGTCCTGCCTCTCTACCTCGGCTCCCTTCCTCTCTTGCCTCCTGGGCCTGCTCTCAGCTGTGTCTGTGTCTGGGACCCAGGTCCACGTGAACCCCTCGCAGTCCCTGCTCACCCTGGAGGGGGATGATGTGGAGACCTTCAACCATGCCCTGCAGCATGTGGCTTACATGAACACTCTGCGCTTTGCCACGCCTGGCGTCAGGCCCCTGCGCCTCACCACTGCTGTCAAGTGAGTGTGGGGTAGGGTGGGCAAATCACAGAGTAGACACAGACTGCCAGAACCCTTTGGCTGTCAGGGCAGTTCAGTTAATGGATGGGGAGAGGACACTTGACCTGCTCGGTTGACATAATCTAGACTAGACTGATTTCCCAGCCCAGTCCACTGAGCTACCCTTCCAGGTCTTGGGGGTTTTAAACTTCTCGGTGCCTCTCTGCTGATATGTAAAGTGGAACAGGGAAGGAACTGGACGGGGATCCGGGAGAGCTGATACTAATTCTGACTCAATACTCATTGCCTTGAAGATATCAGGCAAATAGCTCTAGTTGCTTCACCTATTTTATCCTTGATTCATCAAGCTCTTGCAAGGTCAAATTGGATGAGCTAAGTCTCAATCTTGTTTTTGTAAATAAAGTTTTATTAGACCACAGCCATGTGCATATTGTTTATGGCTGCTTTTCCACTGTGGTGGCAGGGCTGAGTAGTTGGGACAGAGATTGTATGGCCAAAAAGCTGAAAATATTTACGGTCTGGCCCTTCACAGAAAAAAAGTTTGCTGACCTTTGCATTTTAAGTGAATTATTTTGAAATCGTTAAAAATATTATACATTACTTCAAGGTTTAAGTATATTTGGTGTTTTAAAATACAGATTCATTGAGAGGTAATGAAAGCATACTAGTTATGGACACAGAGTCTATTACTAGCTTTTTCACATCAAACAAATGCTACAAAGCAAGGATAACAATAGAATATAACTCATGGAATTGTTATAGCTAAATGATATAATCCAGATCAAACACCTGGCAGAGTGTCTACTCTGCAAATGTTGGCTCTAATTATAAGGGCATTTCACCCTTATTGTTTATGGGGCAGTTTTTAGGAGATACTGCCATCTAGTGGGTGGATCACACAATGTAGGAGTCAGGATTCTTGTGTAAGCATTCTCTTCTTTACTCTACCTGTTTCTCCATAAGCTGTATGAAGGTTAATGCCGCTGACTTGTCCCCATCTTGAGGGGAGTGGGTTTAGAGATGAGAGAGCTCTGAGCCCTAGGCAGTGACTGGGTGTAATGATTAGGCAGGGACTTTGGGGGGCTTGGCTGCTGGTCCGTGGTGTGGTCACGATGTGGGGTTGAAGGCCACAGGTGAATGAAGTCACGTGGGCACAGACCAGAGCTGAGGATGTGTCCCATCACGTTCTAGTCAGAACCCTAGGTGTTAGCGGGCTGTCATCCAGTTAAGAAGGGCTTAATCCTCCTCAGTCAGCCAAGGACCGAGTCAGAAGGGAGGGCTGACTCTTAGCTCAGGGTGGAGCTCTGCAAGCGTAGTCCCGCAGGGCGAGGAGTTGACATCCCCTTTGTCGATGGGCTTATCTGAATCCCTCCGACCTCGGTCTTGCCCAGGGAAGAGGCTTACCCACGGGCTGGGAGCTGACATTGATCCTTTAGTACAGTTGTTTTATTTCTGAGGTTAAGAAAGAATGAACTCTCCTTTCTCCAGTTCTAGTGCTTCCATGTGGTTGGTGAGTGCGATCCTAATGCTTTCTTGAGGTTGTGGGGGAAAATATAGAGGCTGTGCATTTGTGCTCACGTGTGAATGAGCACAGGGAGAGACAGATACTTAGCAGCACTTCCTTTTCTCTGACACACATCCTTGCCCTGGTTCAGGTGGCTTCCCTAACTTCCAGCGTTCAGTTCTCGGGCCTCTGTCCACTTAAAGCCAGGTTAATGCAACTATTCAGTTATTATTAGTTTTTAAACCTCTTTCATGGAAAGTCCCATCTACTTGCGGCATTAACCCCAGAACAGATACTACCCCCATCTTTTTCTCTAGCTTTGTCCTTTCTCCCATAGCTCTTGAATTTCTACCAGCTTGCTATAATCTCTATCTAGAAGTTCTTTCAGCACCTCAAAGAGAGAGAGAGAGAGAGAGAGAGAGAGAGAGAGAGAGAGAGTTAAAGCTGAAATAATGAACTTCAATGCTCAGACTAGCTTTCCCACCTGAATGCCCTATTTCTGTAATGGTGTGTCTATCCCCCGGACTTGAAGCTAATGAGTCATCTTGAATGTCTCCCTGTCCTTTTCCTCCATGGCCCCCTCAATTGCCAGGTCACCTCTGTGCCAGCTGTCTGGAACCTATCTATTTAAAAAAAAAAGTATTAAAAAAAAATCCTCAATGGAGGATATATTTTTCATTGATGAGAGAGAGAGAGAGAGAGAGAGAGAGAGAGAGAGAGAGAGAGAGACATCAGTGTGTGAGAGAAACATTCATCAGTTGCTTTTTCCTACTCGTGAGTCCACAACCTGGGTATGTGCCCTGACTGGGAATGGACCCAGCAACCCTTCAGTGCATGGGATGATGCTCTAACCCAGTGGTCGGCAAGCTCCTTAGTCAACAGAGCCAAACGTCAACAGTACAACGATAGAAATCTCTTTTGAGAGCCAAATTTTTAAAACTTAAACTATATAGGTAGGTACATTGTTATTGACTTAATTAGGGTACTCCCAAGCTGGCCTTTGCTAAAAGCTTAAGAGGCCAAAGATCCGCATGTAGCTCGCGAGCCACGGTTTGCTGCCCACTGCTCTAAACAACGGAGCCATTCCAGCCAGGGCTGTCTCTTCTTTTTCCATTTCTACTCTCACAGCTCCAGCCCAGGCTCTTAATTCCCGCCCACCTGTCCTACTGCCCTAGTCCTCTAACTAGGTGACCCATCTCTAGTATTCTAACTTCAGTTTCCCCCATTGCCCTGAGATTAGTTTAGTGATCTTAAAGCAGAATTTCCATCCTCTCACTTCTCTAATGAGGAAGACATTTGTTGGCTTTGTTTTGCCCACTGCACAAAAAATTGCACTCAAAGAGCTCAACCATCTAGCCCTGGTCTTTCCTGCCTTTTGTTTCTCTACCTGCTGAGAGAAACAAACTCCTCACCTTCTGTGAAGCAAAGTCCTCCTTCCTGGAAAGGTTCGCTTACTTTTCTTGATTGTCCCTACCCTCCCTTGCCAAATGCCCTGTCCCCATCATAGCCGGGAAGAATCTCTCCCTTTCTGACTTCTCATGGGTTTTTGCTTGTTCCTCTCATGTGGCTGTGACCATGATTACCCCTGTTTTAAGGTTTGTGCACCATATCTAATCTCTCAACCAGATCATCGGTGCCTTCGATTTGGGGCCAGCCCCCTGTTTCCCTTTGCATCCCTTTGGATTGCTCATCAAAGTGGGAATGTCTGCTGGAGCTGTGCTCCCAGGGTCAGCTTGAGACTGTTTTCCAAGAGGCTTTGACCTGGGACCCTCTGCATGACCGTGCAGACTGTTGTAAGCCCCGCTCCCTGTGGCACCGGAGCTCGGTAAGCCATGGGCATTGGTCCCTTTAGGGGCTCTGAGCTCATTGTGTCCGCTGAGGCTAATTTTCTCTCTTTTGTCTCCCACAGTCAAGCTGGGCGTGCTCAGGCACACCAATAATGGGTCCTCTTAGCAAAATCAGTTCAGTTGGCATTCCGTAAGCATGTGGACCATAAGCCCTGCCCCTGAATTAGCGACTTCTTTTTGAAGATTCCTTGTTCAAAGGGACATTTCTTTATAAAGAAACTAGAGGCCCGATACACGAAATTCATGCAAGAGTAGGCCTTTCTTCCCCTGGCTGCCAGCACTGGCTTCCCTCTGGCAGCTGGGACCCAGGCTACGGGCCCCACAGCCCCAGCTTCGTCTGGAAAGACGTCTGGGCGAATTAGCATATTACACTTTTATTATTATAGATTGGGGTGGTGTGAACCCACATGATGGCTGTGGTTTAGTTTAGTGGAAAGACCGTGGACTTGGAATAAGAAGAGAGGTTTCAGCCTTGACTAGGACACGTGTTTCTTATATGGCCAAGATGCTTGACCTAAAAGCTTTGCTTTCTTATCCCTGTCCTCCAGCATTGAAATAAAGATAAATGAAGTCAGATGGGTAAAATGCTTCATAAACCAGCAAATGCTGTGAGGATTATTATTATTTTTAAAAAATATATATTTTATTGATTTTTTTACAGAGAGGAAGAGAGAGGGATAGAGAGTTAGAAACATCGATGAGTGAGAATCATCGATCAGCTGCCTCTTGCACACCCCCTATTGGGGATGTGCCCGCAACCAAGGTACATGCCCTTTATCGGAATCGAACCCGGGACCCTTCAGTCCACAGGCAGACACTCTATCCATTGAGCCAAACCAGTTTCAGCTGCTGTGAGAATTATTATTTACTAGAGGCCCAATGCACAAAATTCATGCACGGGGGAGGGGGTGTTCCTCAGCCCAGCCTGAACCCTCTCCAATCTTGGACCCCTCGAGGGATGTCCGACTGCCCATTCAGGCCCAGTTCTCACAATCCAGGACTGCTGGCTCCCAATTGCTCGCCTGTCTGCCTTCCTAATTGCCTCTAACTGCTTTTGCCTGCTAGCCTGATCACCCCCTAACCACTCCCCTGCCAGCCTGATTGCTCCTAACTGCCCTCCCCTTCAGGTCTGGTCACCCCCAACTGCCCTCCCCTGCAGGCCATCTTGTGGTAGCCATCTTGTGTCCACATGGGGGCAGCCATCTTTGACCATACGGAGGCAGCCATCTAGTGTGTTGGAGTGACAGTCAATTTGCATATTACTCTTTTATTAGATGGGATGAATATAGGATTGGGTGAGAGGGGTTCCTGGGAGCATGTTCCTGAGCTGCTGTGCTGTTGGTTGGTTCAGTCTGGCTGAGTTTTCTAGGGAGAGTTTGTATCGGCACCAAGATCAGCGAGGCATCATGGGAAGGTGGATGCAGGTCCCAGGCAGTCAGATTAGTTCACCTACCAAAGTGTGCTACTCTGATATTAAAAGAGAGTCAACAGAAGACTCATCATGACAGTGAACATCTTTTGATAGGGCCCAACTCCTTTTGTGGAGAATATTTTGAGGCATATATCTGCAGATATTGTACTAAACACGCTTTAAGAAAAACACCTCTTGGCCCTAGCTGGTTTGGCTTATTGGTTAGAGCATTGGCCTGCGGACTCAAGGGTCCCAGGTTCGATTCCAGTCAAGGGCATGTACCTTGGTTGCGGGCACATACCCAGTGGGGAGTGTGCAGGAGGCCGTTGATTGATGTTTCCCTCTTATTGATGTTTCTAATTCTCTATCCCTCTCCCTTCCTGTATGTCAAAAAAATCAATAAAATTTTTTTTAAAAAAGAAAAAGAAAAACAGCTCTTGGATAAAGAACTGTGTGTGTATGTATGTACATTTCTGTAAGCTCAGTTGTAAAATAAAAGTTTGCCAGATGTTCCATAATTTTGGGATAAGACATTGGTGATGTCATTCCCTTAGGTTAGGGTTGCTTGACTTTCTGCTTCTGATCTTTCTTGCATAGCATCTTCATGAGAGACAGTATCCCTCTCTTCAGTTCTACTAGTGGGGGTGCAGAGACACTATCTCCCTTTCCTCCCCTCACCACATGGGCTGCTCTATGTAGAGGTGGAGGCCCAGAGGGATGAAACAGAATATGGATTATAAGGGAAGGGGTTTTGGGGTCACAGCTGCCTCTCCCCATTTCTCACATAGGTGCTTCAGTGAAGAGTCGTGCGTCTCCATCCCCGAAGTGGAGGGCTACGTGGTTGTCCTCCAGCCCGATGCCCCCCAGATCCTGCTGAGTGGCACTGCTCACTTTGCCCGCCCAACTGTGGACTTCGAGGGATCCGAGGGGGTCGCTTTGTTCCCAGATCTTCAAATCACTTGCTCCATTTCTCACCAGGTGGAGGCCAAAAAAGATGAGAGTTGGCAGGGAACAGGTAAGGATGACCCCAGGGGGTGAGATCATCCCAAGGAGGGTCCCTGTCTGACACCAGAGTGAGGGAGAAAATCTGGGGCTGGATGTGAGCAGCAACTGCATCCTGCATCTGCTTGACTAGAACCACTGACCATTAGGAAGAAGAGCCAGTAGGAGGCTCACAGAGGGATGGAAATTGTTGGGCAATGGCGTTCTTGAAAACGAAGCTGACTTCCAGGGAATGACCCTGGAAGGGAAGGAAGAGTGGCGATGAGGTGGGCCTCAGCGCTGACCCAGATCCTGACTCTCTCCAATCCAGTGACAGATACACGCATGTCGGATGAGATTGTGCACAACCTGGACGGCTGTGAGATTTCCCTGGTGGGGGATGACCTAGACCCAGAGCGGGAAAGCTTGCTCTTGGACATGGCATCCTTGCAGCAGCGAGGGCTGGAGCTCACCAACACGTCTGCCTACATCACCATCGCTGGTCAGTGGGGCCCGGGAGCCTGTCCTCTTTTTCTGTGTGTTCTCCTCCCCATGATCAAGTACTGGGAAGTCCAGAGGGTCCCCCTTCCAGGTCCAGGGTTGTGGCCAAGTGACATTTTGCATCTTCCCAGCCTGGAAGATTGTTTGGCTTCTAGATTGACCCTGGAGGAGATGTCCTGAGGGTTAGGCTCCAAATGGTCCTTTCTCCCTCTTCTCTCTGCAGCCTGGCTCACCCCCACCTCTCCTTTGTCTGAGCCTTCTTTGACCGGCTTCCTACTTCTCTAGCTGTTGGATACCAGCCATCCTGTGTGTCTTCCATCTCACTCATCCTATGTAAACAGCATAGCTTTCTGTTAGGAGGTCATCTAACTAGTGGGGATGATTTGGAAACTTCCAAAGGAAGCCCCTGCTCTTCTCCAAAGGATCCTTCATAAGGGAGGACGGAAGCTGATTGGCATCACCAGTTCCCTCCCATTCCCAGTCTCTTCCAGAGCCTCCCTGATGATTTCTGTATTTCCTCCTCTCTCTATTTCTCTCCTGCTTGCCACCTCCCTAATGTGCTGCAGAGGGTCCTGGTTTCCTTCTCTCCACCCCTACTCAGAAGCCACAGAGCATTAGAGAGGAAACCAGAGCAGGAAATGCAGCCCATTCCAGTCCATTAGAGCCAGGTGGGGGGGCGGGGGGCGGGGTGGGCAGAGGGGACATCGCTTCCTCTGAGAACTCCCGCTGAAGGGTGGAGAAACCCACTCTAGGCTGGTGGGAGTCGGAGAGAGAGTCCGCCCTGGGCCTCTTCGCTGGCTCCTGCACTGAGCGGCTTGCTCGTCTTGCAGGGGTGGAGACCATCACTGTGTATGAAGAGATCCTGAGGCAGGTTCACTATAGGCTGCGGCATGGAGCTGCCCTCTATGCCAGGAAATTCCGGCTTTCCTGCTCAGAAATGAATGGTCGTTACTCCAGCAATGAATTCATCGTGGAGGTACCTAGAGAGTCTCCTTCCTCCCACGGGGTGGAGGAGCCAGGGTGGAGTGGACTGAACCCATTGGCGGTGGAAATGGTAATGACGGCAGGGAGGACTCCTGGCCCCGGTGGTGGGTGGGGCAGCAGCAGCCTGTGGGGCAGTGGTTAAGAGAGGGCTTCCGGGAGATGGAGTTGGACCTGGGGAGGAGTGCATGCCCACCAAGCCCTCCCTCCCCAGGTCAATGTCCTGCACAGCATGAACCGTGTTGCCCACCCGAGCCACGTGCTCAGCTCCCAGCAGTTCCTGCACCGTGGCCACCTGCTTCCTCCTGAGATGGCTGGACACAGCTTGGCCAGCTCCCACCGAAACTCCAGTACGTAAGGCTCTGCGGGGTGGGCAGGTGGCAGGGGACGGGGCTGGGCCCAGGCACCCTCCCCCTCTACCCCAGGGAGGGGAGGACAGGGTGGAGCAGTGGGTTCTGCTCCCTTGTGGTACCTGAAGGCTGTATTCCAGTCCCTTCATTCCCCTGATCATCACCTTTCCCTTGTGAAGAACGTGCTGGGAATCATGAAGTCAGTGAGGGGGATAGGCCAAGCCTTTGTTGTCCCTGCTGCCCTCCCACAACGATATCCATAAGCCCTAGACCCAGGGACCCTTAGTAGTGAAGTTATCAAGTATTATGAAGCACCCAGTATGTACCAACACTGTCCTAAAGTACCCTCCTGTAAAAGAATTACAGGATACGGTTCCTATCCCCCAGAGGAAAGTTGGCACTATGGCATGTGTAATCACGTGCTATGGACAAAGTCATAAGACTGTTTCTAAATCACAACGAGCACGTGTGTAAACATGCAGAGGGGGTGCTGCCCTTCAAAGCAACCTCCTTCCCCGGCCACGGGCCTTCACCGGTGACACAATCTTTACGTTCCCGTGTACTAGTAAAGGGTTGCTTAATAGCAGAGAAACCAGAAACTGCAAGTGTAAAGAAGAAAACCCAGCCACGATGCTATCACAGAGAGGAAACCATTTTAATATGGTATATTATGCGCCAGTTTTTTTTCCTATCCCCATTTTTTTCCTCCCTTTTTTTTACAAAGTTCGGATCCTATTACTTTGCAACTTGAGATTTATACCAAATGTTATAAAACGAGTCTTCCCCCACATTATTAAAAAACGGCAAAATTATTCCGATAGTGCTAAAAATGATTTTTAAAATCCCCTTTTTGATTGCTTTCAAAGCCAATTGGTGAGGTTGCACTTGTTTTATTTTATGTTTTGGATGCACCACGCTTTTGGCCCAGTTCAGTATTACCCAACCTCAGCATCCAGTTTTGTCAGAGCTGGCGCGGGTGTCATTTTGCATTTTTAAACATTAAGCCTACTCTCAAAGGGCACCGATTTGTCACTTTTGACAAAGACGTCAAAAGGTGTATATATCACAGGCTCTGAAGGCAATTCCTTGAGGAGTTCCAAGAATGCTCTGTGGGAAGAAGTCCTCGGTCAGTGAACACTACCCTGAAAGCACCGCACTCCCTTCAATACATTTAGAAATAAGAACGGCAAACACACCCATGTGTGCCAGGCACCGTGCTTATGGGCTTTCACACATGTTAACTCATTTGGTCCTTACAAACAGCAAATGAAATAGGTACTAGAATTATCCCCTCTCAAGGCAGGGAAAGGAAGCCCAGAGAGGTTAAAGACTCTGCTAAGATCACACTGCTGCAAAGTGATAGAGCCAGGATTAAAATCTAGGGAGCAATTCCAGAGCCTGTGCACTCATACTCTCTCCATTTATATTTGATGCTTAAAACACACACACACACACACACACACACACACACACACACACACACACTGTTATTAGCCTCCATACTTTCTAGGGCTTCCCAGGGCTTCTTACTCAGTCTGGCTTCCTCGCCTTGGGCAGTGGCCACTGTTACATTATTGTTTATATATTGTTATCCCTGGTACTACCTCCCTTCTTTCGTCTGCAGAAGCGTTTTCAAGTGTTTTACTCTGACACTGTGGTTGAGCAGGTGGAACTAGGGATGAGGAGGAAGTACAAGGCATAGCCAAGTTGCAGAGGTTCCAAGAAGCTTCACACTGTTTTTTAATTAATTAATTAATTAATTAATTAATTTCAGAGAGGAAGGGAGAGGGATAGAGAGATAGAAACATGAATGGTGGGAGAGAATCATTGATCGGCTGCTTCCCTCAAGTCCCACGCTGGGGACGGAGCCTACAACCCGGGCATGTGCCCTGACTGGGAATCGAGCCATGACTTCTTGGTTCACAGGTCAGTGCTCAACCACTGAGCCATGCTGGCCAGGCATCCCTCGGCCTTTAGTGGGTAGAGAGATGTGAGCGAACTAAACCTGTTTGTGTTCAATAGACCCTCAGGGCCAACGTATTTCTTCTCACGATTCCCTAGCTCTTTCTCCAGTTCTTTCCTCTGAATTGGCCCACTCCACCTTGTCTGGGTTAGATACTGGGTCCTGATACACAGATTAAGCTCAGTCTAGATCCTCGTTGGCATTGTTGCTGGGTGAGATTTTTCAGTCCTTCTCTAACTACCCCAGCGCTTCCTACCCTCCCCCCCCCCCCTGCCCAGCTGGCAGTGCTCCAGGGTGTGTAAGTATTGTCCTCACTTCACCTCCCCATCCACTGTTCTGAGCTGATGTGCAGGCCAGCCAAGCTTGCTCTGAGATCCTACCTGAGAGCGGCAGCCTGCTTTTGCTTTCCCCTTTATTTTGGGTTGAGAATTGTGCAGAGTTCATAGTTCACCTGGGGTCATTGGTGGTGACATCTCCTGAGCCTACCAGGAGACCCACTTCATAAAACCTGCCTCAAGGCAGGCCATCTCTTCCCCCGCCCAATCCCAAGAGTGGTTTTATAGAATTACGGCTTTGCAATGTCAAATTCCTCTAGCCAGGCAGAAGCAGTGAGAGACACTGTTTCCTCCAAAGAGACAGGAGGTGGGTTTCCCTGAAGTTCCTAAGTGCATCGGAAAACAGAGAGAGATCAGTGCGAAGGGGGGCCAGTCAGGGAAGGTTGTGTGGTGCTCATAGAGTTTGAACTTCGACCTTGAAGGATAGAAGGAATTTTGTGTGGCTATGAGAGAGGATGAGAATTTGAGTGTTGGGTGGGGTGGGCGGTTTAGGGCAATTTGGGTTAGGGAGAATAAGGTTGTCTGAGAAAGGTGAGACAAAATGAGGACGATAGTATTTATCTAGTCATCCAAAAGTGTGATGCGCCTCAGTATCACTTGGGGAGCTGTAAAAACGTTTGGTGCCTAGGTTACACTCCAGACCAGTTAAATCAGAATGCCCGGCAGTGGGAGCCAGGCATCAGGGTTTTCAAAGATTCTTTTTTAAAATTTAAAAAATTTAAAAATATATTTTATTGATTTTTTTTTTTTTTTTTTTTTTTTTTTTTTTTTTTTTTTTTTTTTTTTTTTACAGAGAGGAAGGGAGAGAGATAGTTAGAAACATCGATCAGCTGCCTCCTGCACACCCCCTTTTGGGGATGTGCCTGCAACCAAGGTACGGGTGCCCTTGACCAGAATCGAACCTGGTACCTTTCAATCCGCAGGCCAACGCTCTATCCACTGAGCCAAACCGGTTTTGGCTCAAAGATTCTTAAGTGATTTCAATGTGCGGCAAGGTTTGGGAGCCATTTCCCTACTTTGTTTCCTACAGGGCTTTTCAGAAAGTCTTACAATGTATTAGGATAAAGGTAGAAAATGAATTAGGAAGTGTGGCGGAAAGTGCAAAGATGAAAGGAGAGTAAGATAAAACTAGCTCGTAAAATACTTGAAGACCGTGCAGTTGCGAGAGTGGGTCAGATATTGACTCTGAGCTTCCTTGTCGCTGACGCAAAGAGGAACCTGAGAAGTCATGAAAGCCATAGGACAGGGGCCGAGCAGAATTTCAGGAGAAGCCCTGGGACCAAGGGCAGAAAGAGGTTTCTCCTGATGGTCTTCACAAAGGGGGCCCCACGCAGAGCTGTGGACAGGGCTCTCCACAGTGTCCTCACCATCTGTTGAAGCCGGGAGTTCACACGGGCCGTTTGCTAACACACCCTTTCAGGCTGGCTACGGAGGCCACTGAAGGCCAGAAGTGACTGCTCCGCTCTAATGCAGCCAGAAAGGTTGCTTGGTTGTTAAACTCTTGACTTTTGTCTGTGGCTCATTTAAAAATCCTCCCATCTCCCCGGCCTCCTTGCTCATTTTAAACTAATGAGCTATGCTCATTGGCCTATAAGACAGAGTGCTGGCATTTTGTCTTTCCTGCATCATTTCTTAGTCCTGGCAATCAACTTGTGACTTCCTTTGCCAGGCTGGGGTCTCAAAGGACCAACTGCATTTGGTTAAGGCACAAACCAGAAGGTTTGGCTTGTCATCATTGTGCCCAGAGCAAGTTTACCTGCTGTGGCCTCCACTCCTTCTAGAGCCCGGGCTTAGCTACAGGGGCATTCTGCTGGTCCCCCTCCTCCCCCCCCTCCCACACACCCCCGGCTCCTCCAACTTGCTCATTGGTGTGGGGACTTGGGAGGGACTATTTCCTGCAGATGGTGGGCAGAAAGGTCTTCTCTGTCTCCCTCTTCCTTCCTCCCCCATGCCCAGGCTGTTGGGAAATGCTGATCCAACCAGGCTCATCTCTGCCCTGGAGCCAGTGCCCAGGGAGGCTGCCCGCCCGCCCGGCTAGGCAGAGTCAGCTCTAGCTGGAGAGGCTCCAAGTGGGCTACGGGTCGGGACGGGGACCAACTTGGCAGGGAGCCATCGGGGTGGCCTCAGGGAGGTGTGAAGCCGGTGTGCCTGGTTCTCCACACACCTGGTTGGCCCCGGAGCGCGCGGTGGTGTGTGGGGTGGCAGCACGAGTGTGCTGGCTGCCGCAAGCAGGCGGCTGCGGCAGCGTGTGTGGGGCTCCTGTGCTGCGTGCTTCTTTGCGCTCTGCTCTGTCTCTTGACGTGTGAGTCTTACAGGCTGAGGGGAAATTCAGGACCAGGAGGTATATCCGTTACCAGAACATAACGTGGTGGTGGTGGTGGTGGTGGTGGTGGTGTGTGTGTGTGTGAGAGAGAGAGGGAGAGAGAGAGACCCATGCATTTAATAGTTCCTCAGCAACAGGACTGCTCAGAGTCTGGGCCTCATGGAGCCTCAGTGGTCGGGTGTGAGCTGCTGGGAGCAAAGACAGCGGGCAGGACGTGCACCAGGAGGGGTGCAGTGACCCACCGGCCTGTGAGGGCCCCGGGCCTAGGTGTGCATGTGTGGGGTCTCTGCCTCCAGCTGCTATCCCTGGGGCTGCGGGCTCTCCAGCTCTGCCTCCTCCTGCTTCTCCGGGGGCTGTTTGTGTGTGGGCAGAGGGGGGGCAGGGCTGTGCTCACAGCAACTCGCTCTGTGGCCCTCGCAGTCCACGTCTGTGCTGCTTACACCCTCCTTCAGGGGGTTGCCTGGTGTGCCCAGCTGGCAGGGAGCTGGGTGACGCTGCACCTGTGGCTCTTCGCTGCCTTACTGGAGACCCTCAGACGCATCCCGTGGACCCTGGCGTGTGAGCAGGCCGCCGGGGGGCTGGTGCAGGCAGCTGTGTGGGCCAGCAGAGGCCTGGCCCGGGTGCAGCGTGTGGCGGCCTTTGTCCCGCTGTGTGCCCGTACGGTCTTCCTGGGCATGTGCCTGTGCGTGCACATCTGCTTTTCCGCCATCAGCTCTAGGGTCCACGTGAGAATCCACATACCCTTCAATGTCTCACTGCCCTTCAGGGTCCATGCTCCCCTGAGCCTGGGCCTCCAAGTGGGGCTGCAGGACCAGAGGCATGGGAGGGCCACAGTGAGGAGGGGTGTGCCTCAGAGGGAGGTCAGGGAGGAGCAGAGGCCCCGGAGGCCCAGGAGCCCTAAGCCCATGAGGAGGAGGGAGGCAGCACCCAGCAGGAGTGAGTCCAGTCCAGGTGGGTAAGTGAAGGGGCTGCTCCTTGCCCCTTAGTCCTGCCCCAGCCTGGGACATGCTCTCCTCCCACACCAGTAAGCCCATGTGGCTGCCTCTCTCCTCTCACTGGGACTGAGCAGCTCATTCCTAGGCCACGTGGTCCCGAGAGGATGACCTGGGCAGGTTCCAAACCTCGCCCTCTCCCCGCTGACAATAAGGCTGCTCCTGACAGCACTGGGCTGGGAGCCCTTCCCCACCCTGCCCTGCCTCCGCTTTTACACACCTCCTTCCCTCCGTCTCTCTAGCAGCAGCCACTCTCTCTTGGCCTCTGGTCCTCCCCGGCTCTACTTTCCTTCTAGCTTCTCCAGGGTAGTCTCCTCTTCTGAGTCATCATGGATCTCCTCTTCTCTCTCTCTCTCTTTTTAAAATAAAAAAAAAAAAAAAATATATATATATATATATATATATATATATATATATATATATTTTATTGATATTTCTCAGAGAGGAAGGGGGAGAGATAGAGAGCTAGAAACGTCGATGAGAGAGAAACATCGACCAGCTGCCTCTTGCACACCCCCTACCGGGGATGTGCCCGCAACCAAGGTACATGCCCTTGACCGGAATCGAACCTGGGACCTTTCAGTCCGCAGACTGACGCTCTACCACTGAACCAAACCGGTTTCGGAGGACCTCCTCTTCTCTTATTCGGAGATATCCCTTCCCTGCCCCTGTGCTGAGTCCCCCTCAGCTGGGCCTGGCCACGGTCTGCTCACCGCGCGCTCTCTCTCCACAGTGGTCCCCAGTGCAGCGACTCTCATCATCGTGGTGTGTGTGGGCTTCTTGGTGCTCATGGTCATCCTGGGCCTGGTGAGAATCCACTCCCTCCACCGCCGTGTCTCGGGGGCCAGTGGGCCCCCGGGGGCCTCCAGTGACCCCAAGGACCCTGACCTCTTCTGGGATGACTCTGCTCTCACCATCATCGTGAACCCCATGGAGGTGAGTGACCCTGGGGAGTGGGGAGGCCTGCAGGGTCAAGATTCAGCTGCAGCACATACAGCGAAGACCTCTAAGGAATGGCTGGGAGGGGGGGAGCTCTGGGCAGAGCCTCTGAGTAGAAAGGAGAAAGGTTTGTGCGGGGAAGGAGGTGGGAGAGGGGTGGGGGAAGGAGACTGAGGGAGGCTGAGGGGCTCTAGGGTGTGTCAGGTCACTGAGCCCCTCTCTTCTCCACACCTGCCTTCTCCAGTCCTACCAGAATCGGCAAGCCGGTGTGGCGGGAGCTGCCGGTGGCCAGCCGGAGGACGAGGACAGCAGTGACTCAGAGGCAGCTGACTCGCCCAGCAGCGATGAGAGACGCATCATTGAGACCCCCCCACATCGCTACTAAGGCCTACGCCCCTCCCCAAACAGCGAGAGAAAGAGAGAGCCAGAGAGAGGGGGGTGGGGGGGAGAATTCTGCCTTGGAGAGACAGAGACACTCTCAGAAAGGAGAGAATGACATTCTGAGAGAAGAGAGACCGTGAGGGAGAGAGCTGGAGGCATCCTTTAATATCAAAATTCCAGTTGGCCCCACTGGAGTCTACCTTCCCCATCCCCTCCCCCTGCCCTCCTAGCTCCCATGCCTCTGGGCTCCCCCACCACCCCGAGTGGAAGACTCTGGCTGCCTTTTCTGCCCCTCAGAGCAGCCTTCCCCTAGCTCACCCATGTCTCTGTCTCTCCCCCCAATAGCCATGCTCTGTATTGGGGGCTGTCAGTAGCAATGCCAAGGGCCAGCGATGGGATTAAAGGAACCCTCTACTCCACACTTCGCTACTCTCCCGTCAATGAGCCTTCCTCCCCCCCGCCCCAGTTCCAGCCATGGGGCCTTCCTGCTTCTCTTACGATCCCCCACTTCTGTCCGTTTCACTCTGGGGACCCCTGCTTCTTTACCGCACCCACCTTCCTTCCTTTGTTGTCCTCTTTCCTCTCCTGTCCTTGCGTGAAGTCCTACAGCCCCTTCCCCTTCCTACATGACCTGGTCATGGCTAGGTTGTGGGGGTGGGAGTGGGAGTAGGGGCCCCGATGTATTATATATAATGTATATTTTTTCATGTTGTCGTGAGCACAGCCCCTGTTTTCCATGTGCAGCTCACAGCCTTGTGTGTGTGTGTATGTGTGGGTGTGTGTGTGGCATTGTCACGTCCTGGGGTGGCGGTAGGGGAATGGGTGTGGTGAGGGAGGGGACACACCTGAGGGTTTTCAAATAAAACAAACAGAAAAAAAAAGCGCCGTGAGCTGCCTCCTGCCTGTCTGATCTCATGTGGGCACTGGGTAGGAGGCGGGCCCATGGGTCTGAGGGCCCGCTGGGGTGTTTGAGCAGGGCTGAGGCGAGCTGGGCAGGACTGGTTGTCTTGAGTGCCATCACCAGGTTGCCAGGCCACAGGAAGTAAGGCAAGGTCAGATAGCTCCCGACGCCATTTTCCCTCAGCAGTCTCTGGAAAAATATAAGTAATTCAGGGGGTGCTGCAGATGCCTGGGCATTGTGGGGCCGCTGTCAGTCCCTCCCCATCTCTTGGAGCACATGGGCTCCTAGCCCAGGAGTCCAGGAGGTAAGGGCAGGCTGCCCAGCCATTTGTAGCAAGAGAGGATGGGCTCTGAGACATGCCCCCTAGGTGGTAAGGGGCAGTAATGAGATGAACATGTTTCCAAAGAGGGGGCTGTAATGGGGCGTCCTTCCTGTGCTGTCCCTGCCCCAGGAAACACCGGGGGTCCACGTCTTAGTTCCTTTCTGTGGGATGAGGGGTTTTGAGGATCAGCAATGTTCTCTGGAATTCTTAACAGGTGGGATGGAGGTGGAGATCACTGGCCCATCCCATGCCCCGCCCAGTGCCCGGTCTTCTGCTGGGTGCCCCATCCTTACCCATGGATCCAACTACCAGCTGCATGTGGATGCTTCCACATGTATGTCTCCCACCCAGACCTCTTTCCTGGCCCCTGTTTACAGTTACCCATTGGTATGTCTACTCAGGCATCTTGTGCCTCAGACTCAACCTTAACCCAAATTCTGCTCTATCATCGCTTACCTCTCCCTATCGCCTGTCGCCCAGTTACCTAAGTCAGAAACCTGGGTGTCAGTCTAAGCTTCTCGCTCTCTCTTCACCTCATGTCCAAATGGTGAGACTTCATGGTAGAAAGGGAGAGGAGAGCTGCTCTGGTGGCCTCTGGCCTGGGAGGTCAGTGCATAGAGGACAGAGGTGGCCAAGCAGATGCCTGTGGTAGCCTCTCCTATGGTGGGGCCACCTGTATGCCTGTGGTGGGGCCACCTGTCATTTTTACCCCTTAAAATCTCTCAACATGTCTTTTCCTTTCTCTTTCCTCTACTGCTGTTGCTGTGTTGCTTCAATATAAGCTTGTCAGTATACTGGTAAACCTGGTCTCCTTGCCTTTGCATTCCCCCTCCTTGTCTTACTGCATCCCCCCTGACTCTGGGTCTGAGTGGCCTTTCTAAAGTTCAATTCTGGCTATGCCACTCTCCTCTTAAGAACTTTCCTTTCCTTCCCATTACTGCCAGAGTCAAGTTCTGATGCCTTGTGGGTGGTGCTTAACCCATGGGGGTCAGACTTTGCCTCCCTCCCTGGCCACTCTTTGCCACCTCTCCTGTGCACCTGGTCACACAGAGCACTAGTACTTCCTCAAATTCACCCTGTTCTTTCCTGCCTTCATCTATGCACATACTGTTCCTTTGCCCTGCATGTTCTTTCCCCTTTGTGTGTGTATGTTTTATTAACTGCTAGAGGCCCAGTGCACAAAATTCGTGTATGGGGCGTGGGGTGTCTGTGTCCGCAGCCCAGCCTGCACCTCTCCAATCTGGGACCCTTCAAGGAATTGGGCCTCAACGGGCAGTTGGACATCCTCTCACATTCCAGGACTACTGGATCCCAACTGCTCACCTGCCTGCCAGCCTGATCACCACCTAACCATTCCCCTGCCAGTCTGATCGCCCACAACTGCCCTCCTTTGCAGACCTGGTCTCCCCCAACTGCCCTCCCCTGCAGGTCATCTTGTGCCAACCATCTTGTGTCCACATGGGGGCAGCCATCTTTGACCACATGGGGGTGTCCATCTTGTGTGCTGTAGTGACAGTCAATTTGCATATTTACTCTTTTATTAGGTAGGATTCTACTTATCTATTCTATTTGTGTGCAATCTTCTACTTATCACTGAAAACCCAGTTCCAATGTTGCTTCTTCCAGGAAGTCTTCTGAGCTCTGGCACCTTTTGTTTATGCCTCCATAACAGCATTTCCTACTAGACTGCATTACATGTCTGTTTCCACCCCCAGATTTGTTGTATCCACAGCAAATTTATAGGGTCCAGCACATAGTAGGGGCTCCATAAATGATGAATGAGGTAGTGTGTGTGTGGCTCTCACATTGAGACTTCATGAGCTGCTCTGTGTGACCTCTGGCCTGGGAGGTCAGTGCATAGAGGACAGAGATGGCCAAGCAGATGCCTGTGGTAGCCTCTCCTGTGAGGAGGCCACCTGTATGCCAAGCTGATATTTCTGTGCCTGTGGCAATACACTGTGGGAGGCAGCTCTATCTGTTTAGCAGAGTCCTTCAGAGGCTCAGGTGATGGTTCAATAGGTAGAGAGGCATGAGAGAGACTTTGTTGTCCTGAATGTCGGTGTGTTCACACCATTCTCTGCCCTTTTGTCATCCCTCCTCATCCTCACCCTCCCTGGTCTCAGAGACCTCTGATTCCCATGCGGAGGAGCAGAAGCCAAGCGCATCGTGTTATTTCTGTGCTTGCCCTTGGAGCCCATGCACTGTGGCTGAGACGTAGGCACGGGGTCCTTATTCACCTCCAGTTCAAGCCACACCTCTATGGAGCAGGTAAGGGAGAGGGAGAGCTCAATGGGAACTGTCCCCCCTCCTTGATGGACACACATCAGCAGCACAGAATGGCAAATGGCAGCACGGAGTCTTAGCATCTGGCCAATCTCAGCCAGACTCCTGGCCTTTCTGGATCATCTGCCTCTGGGATGGAGTTTCTTCTGAAACCTACCATTCTACATTAGTTTCCTGGAGACCCCAGAATCAGAGCCATTGATCACTGATTATGTCTTATAGGTGTAACCTTTCCTGTCCCTCATGTCTGACACCCCAGATCCCAGCATATGGTTACTGCCATCCCCCTCTATGACAATTGAACACGTAGAGGCATTGTGAGTATGGTGGGGGTGGTGATATATGTAGAAGCCTGGGGGCCTGGAAAAGACCTTGAGCTCTCTCTCTCTCTGTCTCTCTCTCTGTCTCTCTCTCTGTCTCTCTCTGTCTCTGTCTCTCTCTCTCTCTCTCTCTCTCTCTCTCTCTTCCTCTCTCTCTCTCTCTGTCTCTCTTTCTTTCTTACACACACACACACACACACACACACACACACACACACACACGAGTGCACATGAGGAATCAGGTATGAGGCAAGATGCTAACTCTGACCATACAGAGAAAAGTCACCAGGCAGAAGTCCAAAAGGGTTTTTATTTTGTTGCTCAAGATCTCCTGGAATGCCGCTCCATAACCTCTGGTGTAGAGGCTAGCAAAGCCTCAGGGTGCCTGGTCTTGGGCAGCATTTCCAACTCACCTACTCCCATTTAATTCGAAGTAGCCAACACATCTCCTTTGGCCTGACTTCATTCTTCTGCACTGGAAGGATGCATTCCTCTGAAATCCTCTCTCTGCAATGAAAATTAATTAGCTTCCCAAAAGATGCAAGATGAAGAGCTATGCTCTTGGGAGAAGCCATGCTGTAGAGGCAGATATGGTAACCACGAGTTCAAGAACAACGTGTGTTCTTCCTGTTACCAGACCAGACACCTGAAAACTCACCCTTGTACTTCTTGGGTGTTAGGCACACACACTGGTAAGAGGGCTCTGCACACGCCAGGGGTCTCCATTACACCCTGCAACCTTCAGGCTGATGCACCCATCAGCAAGAATTCAGAAACTTCCATTGCCTCACCCACTAGCCCCCACCCTGGGGTCTTTGTTGGGTAGGGAAAGAATGACACTTCTGTTCTCTGTCTTCTAGGACCTATGGGAGACCTCATATAGCCTTCAAAATGTAATATCCATGTTTGCTAACCCGAGTGTGTCCCCTAAAAGATCCCCTAGACTTATACTTCAGGATTCCTCTGGACTATAGGTTGACCTGGGTGAATCCCTCAGATCCTGGGATGTCTCCGAGGGATGTCTAAGGATCAGTTTGTGTCTACTCTGTTTCTCTGTGCATTGCGGGTCTGGTTTCCCGAACTCCACTTCCCGGGAACCCTCTCCTCACTCAGCATCCTTTGGGCAAGACCGTGGCAGGTGGGTGGAGGCTTCTGACAGACAGAGAGGAGGAGCTAGCAGGACTATTTTCACAGCAATGGTGTCACTGCATCTCATGAGCCACCACGCTGTCGCTCCCTTAAAATACCCACCTCCTACAGGAAAAGGAAAGATGAAGATTTAAATTTAGCAACAGTGGGTAGGGGTAGGAAGGGTGATGGAGACTCTGGGATGTGGTGGAGCTGACTTTGAGAAAACAGGAGTAGAAATCCCACAACGCCTGGGTGAGGATTCTAATATACAAGGATGAGGGAACGCCAGCCTCAAATATCCAGGCTCAAAGAGCTGCCCAGATTTCCCAAGTTCTCACCTCAGGTCTGCAGCCCTCTCCTGTCTCCTCATCAGGTGTGGTCTTTCCTCCTTAAACACGCGCAGTTAGGATTATACTCTGGTCTCCTCATGGGCTTCGGCATGGCAGGCTCTGGGGAAAGAGGCTACTAGCGGGCAAAAGCAACATTTGAGAAGACCTCTAATTGTAATTAGGCCTCTGAAGGAAGAGCAGTCTTCCTTCATTCCATGGTGCTACAGGGAGGGCAAAGTCCCAAAGTCATGAAGCAGCAAAGGGAGGGTAACACATCTTCCGGATGACAACTGGTCAAAGCCCCAGGGTAGCAGGTAGACTTAGGCCTGCTCATGCCGCCTAGTCTCCTGATAGTTTGGCAGTCCCTTCACAGGGCCCAGAGCCAGGAACCCTCTCCCTTAGCCCCTACTCTTTTTTTTTTCTTTTAAGAGAAAGAGAGGAAGGGAGAGGGATAGATAGAAACATCAATGAGAGAGACATTAATAGGCTGCCTCCTCCATGCCCCCTACTGGGGATCAAGCCCACAGCCCATTCTTGGTTTGTGGGTCAACACTCAACCGCTGCGTCACACTGGCCAGGCCCTCAGGGCCCTACTCTTGACGAGCCATCTTGTTGCTTTGAGGAAAACCTACAGCACAGAGGGCCCCCTTGCCAGGTGAGGTCATGGGGAGCAGGGCTGAGGAGGGCTTTGCTGTCAGCCCTGCCTCTGTTCAAATCCCAGCAACTTAGTGTTTGTTCTTGGTCTTTTTCTCTAAGCATTGGTTCATCACCTAAAAGGGGAATTACTTCCTCAAAGGGTGGAGTGAGACTTAAACAAGAACTTTTTATGAAACAACTTCGAATCAGCACATAACATGTCAGCTACTATCATCATCAATTACTGGGAGATGCACAAAACCATCCCTAGCCACAGTACATGGGGTCTCTAAAACCACGAAGTTCTAGAGATCCCTGGAGTTCCTTCCATTCAAAGCTCAGGCAGCATGGGGCTATGGTTTTGAACACATGCTTTGGAGTCAGAGACCCCTGGATTTTTTTCCCTTCTTCTCCTTGACAGTTTACAGAAGCATATTGTGGCTAATGCCCATAGGAGAACAACTATTTTTATAGTTTCAGTGTGTTTTAAACAGACATGAGGTTATTATTATTATTTTTTTAATAGATAGGGGCTTTAGCAATGGCAATGGGAGCCCCTAGGTTCTTAACAACAAGAGCTCACAGGCCATTGGGCACCAACTTCTGTGGGTGACCTGGATTTGGATGGGCAAAGCTGACCTGGTACTACAGTTAATACAAAACAGAGACTAGTTCAACCAACAGGTGGTCTTTGGATCACACCTCAAAATGGGCAGCATCTTGGCTATGAGAGCTTTTAAAAATATTCTTATTGATTTTTTACAGAGAGGAAGGAGAGAGGGATAGAGAGTCAGAAACATCAATGAGAGAGAAACATCGATCAGCTGCCTCTTGCACACCCCGCACTGGGGATGTGCCCACAACCAAGGTACATGTCCTTGACCAGAATCAAACCTGGGACCTTTCAGTCTGCAGGCCGACGCTCTACCCACTGAGCCAAACCGGTTTTGGCTTTGAGAGCTTTTAAAGTAAGGCGTTCGTATGCAGAAAAATAATACAAAGCCACTGTAAAATGGAGTTGTTGCTGCCATCCCACATGAACTTATCCCTCAAACCTTTGGAATGTTAAGACAGGGCAAAATAACCTTTGGGCTGGGGCTAACGCAACACCAGTGTCCCAAACAACTGTTTGTAAAGATACTATGAAAGCCTATACGACTACTGGACTGAAAATGAGAAACACATCTGGAATTAATGTCATGATGTTAGCTTATCTGCACCAACAGAAATGCCTCCCTTCTGCTAATGTCACAGTGCACCGGGGTGGGGGGGGGGGGACAGGGTATTGATTGGGTTAGGGCCTCTGAAAGGAGAATTTTTGCGTGAACTTCAGGCCTGCCCTGCCATTCTGTTTCCCTGATGTAAAAGTTTCTCTACTTCCCCGAAATAAGTTCACACAGCCATGCCTCCCTAGTCTCCTGGAGCCTCCACCTTTGCAATCTGCAGGACAGCTTGGCCCAGGGTGCCACCTGCTGTCCACCCATCTCCCCTCCTGCACCCTTGGCTGGACTCGGACTTTTGTTCTTTTGGCACTAGCCCATGCCTGCTCATTGACCGGCAGCCCAGAGCACTTCCTGCCCTTTTGCATGACGCCACGATTCCCTTGGTCTTGGAGCCAGGTGAGATTTTCAGGGTTTCTCAGCGACCTTGAAGTTTGACACCAGAGCCACACACAGCTCTGGCATATGGTGGGGTATGAGACTTAATCCGTGATGAAAAATCATTTCTTACATCGTGTCTGTGCTTTCCTAGTTTGGAGCAGTGGGAGTAAGGTCACCATGGTGACCGTGACCGGTGGCGAGGGCGGGAGAAGGGAAAAGGAATGACTCAGTGGGCACCTTCCCCGTAGGTCACCAGCTTGAGGTCTCAGGACCCTATTTTAGTCTACGAAATTTGTCATCATCTAGTGCTATTTCCCCCACTACCCAGAGGTGGCAGAAGGCTTGAGGGCCAGCTTCTGTCTCCATGGAGACTGTACACGGTCAGCTAAGGGACGATTTAGAAGGGGACAGGCCCAGGAGGCTGGGGATTTGAGCCTGGCAAATCTCCCGTTATACGGTGCTCCTCCAAGGGAAGAGCCAGAATGAACTGAGCCTCGGACCCAGCGCCCTCGGCTTCTTCTTTGAGCTTCCCTTCCAAAAAGTCCCGGAGTCCCTGATCCTTTTTAAGAGCTCCCCTCCAAAGCGGTCCCAGCCTTTCCCTTTAAGGCGCTCTTCCCCTTTAAGACGCACGGTTGCTCCCCCCTCGGTGCCGCCCCTCGACCTTAAAGCCCCGCCCCTTACACCACTTCCGCGAGGCCCGCGGGGGGGCCCGCAGCCCCAGCGGTCACGGCCCCTTTAAGCCGGAGCCCCGCCCCCCGGAGCCCCGCCCCACCTTTTCCTCTCCCACTCGGCCCGGCCCCAGGTGCCCCGGCGGGTCGGGTGGCGCGGCGCGCGACGGTGAGTGAGCGCAGGGCCTGGGGGACCCGAGGACGCGTCCCCCCAGCTCCCCTCGTCCTTGCCGCGTCCTCGCGGGTGCCGGGACGGGGCCGGAGCTGCGCCTGGGGCGGGGAGGCGGGGTGGTCCGGGGCGCGGGAGGGGTGGGCCCGGCGTGGCGGGGCTGGGGGAGGGGCCCAGGTGACTTAGCGGAGGGGACGGTCCCCCCTCGATGCTGGTGGGACCGTGGGCGTGTGTGTGTGTGTCGGGGGGCCTGGCGTCGCGGTCTGGCGGCGTTCCCGCTCTTCCCGATACCCCGGTACAGCCCGGTTGTGGGATTGTCCTCCCCCGTGGTCTCCCGGGGTCCGGGCCCCTCTAAGGGCGGCCTGCCGGTCAGTCCCGCAGTCGTGGAGGCCGCTGGGGAGGCCCAGGCTGAGAGCTGTGGCCTTTGCCTGGGGGTGAGGGGAGTGGGCAGCAGGAGAGCAGCGGTCCCCCCTCGGGCTTCTGTCCAAGGTGCAGCGACAGCAAGAGGCCCAGGGTGGAAGAAGAGGCTAACCTGGGACGGACCGTCTGTCTGTCTGTCTGCCTCCATCAGAGCCTGGCTGAGTTGTGTGGTTTGGGTGTGACCCCTGGGACCCGAGTTGCTAACCTTCTCTGCCCATCAGGGAGCTGGCGGTCGTCACCATGGCGATGCGGGAGCTGGTGGAGGGCGAGTGCGGGGGTGCCAACCCGCTCATGAAGCTGGCCGGACACTTCACCCAGGACAAGGCCCTTCGGCAGGAGGGGTTGAGGCCTGGCCCCTGGCCACCAGGAACCCCCGAGGCGGTGAGTGTTCTGGAGTCCTGGCTTGGGGTAGAGGATACCTAAGGACACCCAACTGCTTGCTTGCTTTGCTCAGTGTGCTGCCAGACTTTTTTTTTTTAAAAAACATGCAATATACCCCACTCTTCAGGCAAGGGCACTGACCTCTTTTTCTTTAGATTGTCAGATTAAAAAAAAAAATGACAAGGGCCAACACACCAGCCAAACGCTGCAAATGAATTAAAATTAGAACTAGCCCAGCGGGTTGTGGCTCAGTGGTTGAGCTTCAGCCTGTGAATCAAATCAGGAGGTTACGTTGGATTTCCAGTCAGGGCACATGCCAGGGTTGGGGGCTTGATCCCCAGAGGTGGGGTATGCAGGAGGCAGTCGATCAATGATTCTCTCTCATCATTGATGTTTCTATCGCCCTTAGGAATTAGTTTGTGTGTGCCATGAGATGAAAAAGGTTGAAAATCACTTGCTCATTGCGTTGCAAAGAATAGCTACCACTTAATGGGTATTACTAAACAATGTGCTATGCACTGTACATCTTTACGTTGAGGGGGGCAGCCGTTTTATAGATGAAGAAACGAGGCTCAGAGAGGTTTTATTGTCTCCCTTCTGTCTAGGTTTCTAAGCCTTTGGGGGTAGCCGCTGAAGATGAGGTAAGTATTCGTTTCTTCCGTTTCATTTTCCTTTTGCCCATTGTGTTTTTACTTTAAAGTTGGCTCACCCACATTTCCGTCTTTGGACTTTTCCTGACCAAATGAAATTTGCTTTAGCCCTCTTGCTTATTTTTTTAAAAAAAATGTATTCTTGGAGTATTCCCAAATCTGTAGTTTCTGTGTTTTCATTTCCTTCTGTTTGACATTAGTGACCCCCATCCCATGACCCTGCCTCTTGCTGGGTTCATCTCACCATCTCTCTTCTGACAGTTGGTGGCCGAATTCCTCCAGGACCAGAATGAGCCACTTATATCCCGGGCCCCTCAGACCTTCAAGATGGATGACCTCCTGGCAGAGATGCAGGAGATTGAACAGTCAAGTTTCCGCCAGGCACCCCAGAGAGGTGGGCTCAGAGTCTGGTGGGAGGGGAGGTCACCATTTTGTGTGCAGAGAGAGCCGAGGGGGTTCCATATTTGGATGCTGCGGACACTGGGAAGCTTGAGATGCAGAAGGAGACGACAGGAACAGTATTTTCCTGTACACTCAGGGTTCCTTAGGCATGAGAGAATGATGTGTATTTCTTCTATTTCTTAGTTGTCTTCGTCTCTCTCTTCAGCCCCTGGGGTGGCAGACTTGGCCCTGTCTGAGAACTGGGCCCAGGAGTTCCTTGCAGCTGGAGATGCCGTGGATGTAACGCAGGATTACAATGAGACTGACTGGTCCCAAGAATTCATCTCTGAAGTTACAGGTGAGGCTCCTCATGGGAAAATCCAAAATGGTTCCCATGGGGCAATCACTATTCCACACTGTTACCCTAATTCATCTAAGGGTATATGTATATAGAGTGATTCAGCTGCTTATGACTTTTCTGGACTCTTGACTCATTTCTATGGGCCACTGAACCTGATTTCCCTTAGGTGATAATAATAGGGAACTGAAACTTATACTATACAGAGGACTGCGTTTGAACTGGATAAGAGGTGTGTGTGTGTGTGTGGGAGGGCGGGGGGGGGGGGGGGAGAGAGAGAGAGAGAGAGAGAGAGAGAGAGAGAGAGAGAGAGAAAATGAGCATATGAGGAATTATGTTTACTTTGTTACCTGAAACTTTATTACTGTGGTTTGGTGGAGAGATTGGATGGATTTCAGTGTGCCTCAGGGAGAGAGAATTATTTAACACACCCTATGGGATTTTGTCATTAAGTCATCCTGAACAGGATTGGGCCTATGGAGAGTGACATTGCTGAGAGCAAGGGCCTGAAGTATAAGATCTTAGAGGTCAAAGGCCATACCCTGATGATAATAATACAAACTAATAATAATAGCTAATGTTTATTTACCATGTTTAAAGGCTTTGTGTTTAGTGCTTTAAATGCATTATCTATTTAATCATGAGAGCCCTGGAGATAGTTACTGTTTTTATTCCTAATTTTATAGGTAAGAACTTTGCCCAAGGTGACACAGTTTTGTGAGTGGTGGAGTTGGGATTTGAATGATTCCAGACCCTGTGGGTTTAACCATTATATAGTACTGCCAGGCCCCAGCTTCAGCTCTTCAGGGTCTCAGCCACATTTTTCCTCTTTGAGAGCATCCATGCTCACAGCATCCTTTGAGATTGATGCATGGTGAATGAGTTGTGGAGTTGGGATTCGAGACATAGAAACATCAATGATGAGAGAGAATCATTGATTGGCTGCTTCTTGCAACCCAGGCATGTGCCCTGACTGGAATCCAACCGTGATCTCCTGGTTTATAGATTGCTCAACCACTGAGCGACACCAGCGGGCTATACATGTTATATTCTTAAACCCACTTGAATTTTACAGTAACACAAGGCAGGTATTCCTCCCATATTATGGATAAAGAAACTAAGATTTGGGAAGGTTAAATACTCTGTCCAAAGTCTTTCAGTAACAGAGCTGATATTGGAACTCAGTCTGTTTGACTGTGAGCTCTATACTTAGAACCATTACACCATCATTGGGAAATCTGAGCTGTAACAGAGACCCTCCACCAGACTGAAGTTCAATGTTTCATATAAACCTTAGATATAAGTGCCATCTCTTATTACAGAGAGACTTCTGTTGTAATGTGTGGGCATCAGTCATTTATCACAATTCAAAAAAAATCATTGCTACTGTAAGCATTGAGGCTGATGAGATTTTTGTTACAATTACCTGAATTGTTTGCAGCCATTGAAATCTTCCTTAGCTGGTAAGTGAAAAACAACTTAGTAAACACACACTGGACTTTATCTTAAATCTGTTAAATCTTCTTTGGGAGACCTCTTTTTTATACATTCTTTTATAATCATGCCTGCTTTATAGAGGCAGACACATGGGAACTGGAAGGAGAAGTTGAGCTATTTGGAGTCTGTCTTCATAAAAATGTCTTATTGCAGTAGTATATTGCATTGTATGTAGTGGATCTTCAGTATTTAGTGAATGAATGAAGTGAGATCTGGGAGAAAGAGCTAAAGGAAATAGATTTTCTAGTAATTAATTTTTTTATTATTCTCAACATTTGTGGGTGATATGATTATATTGACGATATAGATTACTTGTTACTTTATGGATAAGTAGACTGAGATAAGAGAAGGATATATTCTTTAAATCCTTATTATTTTTTAATCTCCATTGTTACAAATCTAGAATTAAGTTTAAAAGGAACAGTGAAGTTCAACATTTTTGTTTTAATGTTTTATTTGGAAACAACTATAGTTTCATTGGAAGTTGCCAAAAAATGAACAGAAAGGGTCTGTGTATATTTTACTCTGTTTTTCTCAATGATAACATTTTGCATAACTGTTACGCACAATATCAAAATCAGGAAATTGTTTTTGGTATAATCCTTAGAGCTAATTAGATTTCACCAGCTGTACATGCCCTTATTTGTGTATGTTTTTATAGTTTTATGATGTGTAGATTTGTGTAACCACCACCACAATCAAGATATAGAATTATTCCATTGCACATAAAGCTAAATTTTTAGTCTGCCAGATTTCTTGATAGAATATGCCCTCCAACCCTAATTTTCTGGGCCAAATAATTCTCCATCCATGATTGCTTAGCTCTAGGAATGAAACACATCCTTAAGGAGTCTTGAATTTAGACAGCTTCAGCTAATGTGGTGTGTGAGGTTCGATGATAATGAATCCTGCACTTTTATAGGAAAAGCAGTGGGTAGTAGAAGCAGAAGGTGAGTGCCCTGGATGGCAGAGGAAGAGGCTATGGAATAACAATCTCATTGTGATGTTTTCTGCTTTTGGTGTGAGTTTGCCATGAGCTGCCAGGTATTATAGCAATAGTTAATACTTGTTACTTTGTGTTTTAAGTATGCATTATCTCATTTGGTCTTTATGACCTCTCTATGAGGTAGCTATTATTATTTCTGTTTTATAGAAAAGGAAATGGAAACTTGGAGGGTTAAGTAATCTGTCTGAAAATGCATGGTGAACAAGTTGTGGAGTTGGGATTTGAGTGCAGGCAGGTTGACTATAGAATTTACATTCTTTATTACTGTGCTATTTAGCAAATGTGGAAAATTTTGATGGATAAGGGTAGGAAGTTCTGGGTTTGGGGTGGATGTGGCTAGATGGAATGAACACACAATGAGAAACTGTAAGAGGTGAACATTCTGAATATTGGATATTTGGTACCTGGGTTGTTTTAACTCGACTGCTAGTAATCAGTGTGACCTAGGACAGTCCTTTTCATCTGTGGGCTTTAGATGCTTCAACCTCAGAGGTCTCCAAATGAATCTGATTTTCTCAAAAAGTATTGTGAAGGCCAAGCAGGTTCCCGTTGCCAGAAAATTCTGAGTCTTTTGGCTAATACGGTCAAATATCAAATTACGGATATTAGAAGAAATCTTTTCTCACCTTTGGGATTTTCTTTTAATTTGTCTCATGTCTGTTTTACAGTCCAGGTGCTTTGTATTTTTTTCAGTTGCTTCTTATCGTTGAGAGGAGCATTTCACAGAAATGGTGTTTTCTGTAAGGAGCACTTGTGGCCTGAGTATGCTTTTGTAAGACACTCTAGGTTGAGAGTAAGGAGAAGGAACTGGTTATTCTTCAGCAGAATGGGACAAAGGAACTGGGAGGTATTATAGTCTAAGTGTTAAGCATCTCACTAGTAGGTCTCTGTTCTTGAGCCAACAGTCTAGTTGGGGCAAAGGAAAAATGTTGCTTTCAAGAGCTAATGAGGAAAATATGGATATAAATATTGGGAATCAGTGACATTAAGAGTCAGAGTCCATGATCAAAAATATTGTCAACTATATATTTTATTATATTGGCAATATATTATTTATAATTAGGAATATTCTGAGAGTCTTGATCTTTTATATTCCCAGATTTTGACATTACTTTCTTAGATGATGAGATTACTTTGTTGAATTTATTCAGGTAAAGTCTCAGTTAAATGGAATAGAATATAGAGTTCTGCTAAATGTTAATACTGAGGGGATAAATTTCCTCAGTATTAAAAGCAATGACAGTTCTTCAAACTGGGGACAAATACAGGAAGTCCATCTTAGTATCTGGCTTGTAAAGATGGGGATGCAGAGCAAAAGGAATGAACACTGCAGGCTCATGCTTTCTCTATGTTTACACATTCTTTAGGGTCCCTTAGAATAATTTTTCTTTGCCTTCCCCCCCTGACTCCAGAATAGCAAAGGGCAAAGTCCTGGAGGTTGAGAAACAAACAGTTCAGCACTCTCATTCGACCTGTTGCCTTGATATGTTTATTCAGATGTTGCAGCTGTGCCCTTTGTCACTATAGCTAAGACAATTTCTAGAATTAGACTTAAAAACATAGTGCTCAGAATTAATCAGAAGTGACTGAAGTCAGAATAGTGTTTATCCCTCGGGAATGGAGACATGAGGGAGGGGACTATAAATATATTCTATATCTTGATGTGGGTGGTGGTGATTTGAGTGTATTCATACGTAGAAACTAATGAAGCAGTCTACTGAAGTTTGGTATACTTTATGAACTTTCATGTTTGTATTTTATATCTCAACTAAAAAACAAAAACCAAACCAAAATAAACAAAAAAACATCCAATGGGAAGAGTGGACTCATGTATCTTTAATTCTAGCTCAGTGTCCTGGTTCTCAGATTCTCTTGGTAGGTAATTAAGATGAAATATGAGGCTCCTTTTGTTGGGAGGGTGTGAACTCTGTAGATGGAGAACAGACCAGAGATTTGGTTAAGGAACCAGAGCTCTTCTGTTCTCCCTTAGATCCTTGCTGCTTCCCAGAAGTACCTTTGAGGAAGGTGAAGGTCCTAGTGCCTGCTTTTTCTTATTGAGGTTTCTGACACCTTAAGCAAAAGGCTTTGGTCCTTACTCGTTTTATTTAGTCTTCTGTTCCTGGTTCAGTAAATTTCCATGCCAGGCCTTTGGGGGAGTAGGTTGGATATTGAAAATTTAATAATATATATATATTTTCCGACCAGGGTTCTCTAAGGGATTAAATAGGATTTTGTCTGCTTTGGCTCGGTCAAGGTAGTCCTGTTTTTCCCAGCCCCTTCACTGACTCCTGTGTGATTTCACCAACTCTCTGCTCCTTGCAGACCCTTTGTCCGTGTCTCCTGCCCGCTGGGCTGAGGAGTATCTGGAGCAGTCCGAGGAGAAGTTGTGGCTGGGGGAGCCTGAGGGAACAACTGCTAGTGACCGCTGGTGAGTGCAGCCGTTTCTTCCGGATGGATTCTTGGGAAGGAGGATTGGACAGTTTTTCCAGCCTCCTCCACCTCCTCCATCTACTTTCCCAAACCAACTTGCAAACCCCTCATTTTGTACATTAAGGTTCCACCTGTATTATGATCCCTAAAAATCCTAACTGTCCTAACCAAAAGTTCATAACTTTACCTTCTGCACCCTGTTTCCTTTTTAAGTTGGAGCCTATGTATTCCTTCTCTCTGCAAGGGTATGTTTGGGAAAGGGAGAAGTAAAAGGATATAGCTAGTGCTTTACACTCCTGCCCAGATCTCCTTCTTTAATGTAAATTGGAATTTGTAGGTCCTCCACAAGAGAGTAGAATAAGGCTACGCACTCTCTTTTCCCCCATAGGAACTGTGATTGCCATGGGCTGGGCGTGGGGAATAGCGTGGAGAAGGTAATGGCTAACTAATGTGTAAAATTAGTTTGTCCTTACCTGTTCCAGGTATGATGATTATCATCCTCAGGATGATCTACAGCATACTGCCAGTGACTTTGTGGCCAAAGTGGATGACCCCAAATTGGCTAACTCTGAGGTGAGCCACACCCCTCTGCAGCTTTGCCCAGCAGAGCTGATCTTGGAAGTCAAGGGTCTTGCTTCTCTTAACCCCAGTTCAGTTTAAAGAGAAGGAGATGAGATCCTTGGTCCATTCCTTCTAAGTGAGAATGGAGACTTCGGATCTGCCTCTTCCTTCCAACATTCTTCCCTCATTTCCTTGCCTACTAACTCCTTTTCCCCCCCCCTGTTCCTTCTTAAATCTTTAGAGCCAGAAATCCCTTTCTTTTTGCTCTCTACCTTTTTTAGGGCCTTTAGCATATCTTGCTTACAGCCAAGATGGTCAGGGGGGAGGGCTAAGTGCAGGCTCATCTTGGGTATGGTTGAGAGGGCACACCTGGAAGTTCTCTCCCGAGCGGCCTATGTGTGTCTCTGTGCCCCAGTTCCTGAAATTCGTGCGGCAGATTGGCGAGGGGCAGGTGTCCCTGGAGTCCGGTGCAGGGTCGGGCCGAGCTCAGGCAGAACAGTGGGCAGCAGAGTTTGTACAGCAGCAGGTAGGAGATTGTCACCTCCCAGTGCCACTTCAGAGCCAGCTGGCGCCCCAGGCCTTAGAGTCAGCGTCCAGCAGTTCCAGATGGGGAAGGGATTTTATTGTCAGATGGTCTTGGTAGTATCCAGGTCTAAGTTGGTGGGAAAGAGATTCTGAGAATGTTCTCAGAAGTGTCCAGGTTGGTGGTGTTCGGTGGGTATTTAGTCACTGGTTAGTGGATATAAAGTTGTTGGTGGTATGACCATCCTTCTTTGTCACAGGGTACATCAGAAGCCTGGGTTGACCAGTTCACAAGACCAGTAAACACATCTGCCCTTGATATGGAGTTTGAACGAGCCAAATCAGCTATAGAGGTGAGAGCAGATAGTGCAGGAGTACACACCGCACAAGAAAAGACTCCGGTGGAGCGAGTCAAATGATCAAAGATGATGAGCATAGTGTTCCTGGATCATCTGTGTCAGGATTGTTTGGGGTGGGTGCCTCTCAAAAACGCTAATTCCTGCATCACTTCAGATGACTAAATCAGAATCCGGGAGTAGGATCTAGGAACCTGCATTTAGAAAAAGCTCTTCAGATACTCTGAACACATTGAAGTTTAGTGCCTTAGGGAACTGTTCTAGTGGAGCTGAGGTGGGGTGGGGTGGTCATGATGTACCCCTTTTCTAGCTGCCTTCCCTTCCTTACAGTCTGATGTCGATTTCTGGGACAAGTTGCAGGCAGAGTTGGAGGAGATGGCAAAACGGGATGCTGAGGCTCACCCCTGGCTTTCTGACTATGATGACATCACAACTGCTTCCTATGATAAGGTAAGAACTAGATTTTCAGATCACAGGATTTCCTTGTTTTGTTGTCTCTCCTTTAAATACTGAATTTGGATATTCACTTTTTTAAAGTTTATTTTTTAATCCTCACCCAATAATATTTTTCCATTGATTTTTAGACAGAGTAGAAGGAAGAGGGACACACACACACACACACACACACACACACACACACAGAGAAAGAGAGAGAGGGAGAGAGAGAGAGAGAGAGATTGAAGCGAGAGAGACACATTGATTGGTTGTCTCCTGCACGCGCCCATCCCAGGGCTGGGAATCAAGCTTGCAACTGGAATGTGTGCCCTTGACTGGAACCGAACCTGGGATCCTTCAGTCTGCAGGCTGATGTTCTATCACTGAGCCAAACAGGCCAGGGCTGGGTTCTCACTTTTAAGTAATTATTTTCTTAAGCCCCCTTTTCTGAAAGAAACTCTAAAACATTCCCTTGCCTCTGCTGTTGAGGCAAGGGAATTGAGAGTATGCATTATCCCTAGGCTATAATGGTTATTAATAGACCACCCTTATCAAATAACAATGATAGGATGATGTTAAATTTATGGTAGAAGTTTGCACACAGTGCACAAAGAGCTTGGGAAGTTGAGAACATTTGAGAAGATAGATAACTCCTTTGATGTGGAGTGGTAGACTCTCTGTGCCCCCACACCTTAATACCTATGTACTTTTTTTAACTCACAAGTTAACTTTAAATTCCGATCTCTTACTTGAGAGCACCCAATTTAGAGTGTTTTCAAAGAATTATATTAAATAAATGTTAGGAAAATTTGGCAGCAGTCAGTGGTGAAAAATGATCAAATTTTGCATATAGCATATACTGTTGACTTAGAAATGTATGCTATTTCAGGGTTATCACTATTAAAAAATACTACCTGTGGGTTGTAGGCATTTGGGGATGTGGTTAATAATTGAGCTGCTGAGTTGAAGCATGCTAGGGAAGGGAGGGAATTGTTTGGTTTTGTAGAAGACAAAATAGGAACTGGGGAGATGAGTAGGGATATCTTTTTCTTAGCTCAGATCTGTTTGGGAAGGGATTCAGGGGCTAGAACCAGGGACTGAGATATAAGGCAGGAAGCTGAAGGCAGATCTTGACATAAGGGGGCTGTGCAGAGATAGAGAGGAATAAAGTTGAGGATAACTTTAAGAAAAACCAATGAAAAACTTAGTACTAAGAGAAATATGATTTTGCCAGACTGACTTCCTGAGAGTTCTCCAGTAATATAATAGAAAAGAGAGCTGACCCTGCCCTACGTTTTACCATAATAAGAGTTTTTTCTATAGAATTCTGATGAGCGAGAACTTTAGGAAATACCTGGAGATATTATTTTTATTTGTATTAACAATTTGATAAGTTGCAAAGGCCCTGTGACTTATATAAGTGGCAAGTTATAAAATTTTAGATAAAAATTTCCATGCTTTTGATAAATATAGACATAGACTAGTTTCATATAAGCAGCATTTTCTACTGACATATTAATGACATGCTAGGCAGAATAAATTTTAAAGTTCAAAACTTAAAAACATAATTAATGTTTTAGATTCTTGATCCCTATTTGATATCATTGATACCTTAGGACAGTGTTTCCCAAAGTGTGGTACGCGTACCCCCAGGGGTACGGGAAGAGTTTGGTGGGAGTACACGTTGCACCGGAGTTTGGTGGGGATGTGCACTGCACCGTGCCTAGCTGCGCCTAATTCTACGTTCTCATGAGTCAAGTCAAGACAGTCTTGTGAGGCGTGAGATGGTCCGGTGTGCAAATAAATGTTATTTATAATGTAACTTTTATTTATATTTTATTATGAATAATTTTATTTTTCTTTTATTATTTTGTGTATGTATCAAAAAAATAAAAAATAAATATATTTTGATTGTTATTAAAATACATCTTTTTTTTTTTTTTACGAGGGGTACTCAGCATTATGAAAATTATAGAAGGGGTACACCTATGTCAAAAGTTTGGGAAACACTGCCTTAGGATATTGCAAAATTAGGATTAGAAACATTTGTATTAATGTTTTACAAAAATATGCTTTACTTTATTACTCACTAATAATGAGCAATTCAGGTTTTATCTGTTTTTGTGCTGTGTTGCTGAACTATACAATATATGTCTAGTACTTTTCCCCCCAAATGTGGATCTGACTCATGGTCAGATAAATACATGGGTTTCTGAATGTACTAATTTTTATTCATGGTCCTTTAATTTTTCTTTAAAAATTTTTATTATTTAAAAATATATTTTAGCCGAAACCGGTTTGGCTCAGTGGTAGAGCGTCGGTCTGCGGACTGAAAGGTCCCGGGTTCGATTCCGGTCAAGGGCATGTACATTGGTTGCGGGCATATCCCCAGTAGGGGGTGTGCAAGAGGCAGCTGGTCGATGTTTCTCTCTCATTGACGTTTCTAGCTCTCTATCTCTCTCCCTTCCTCTCTGTAAAATATCAATAAAATATATTAAAAAATATATATATATTTTACCAATCTTGACATGAATATACTTTTTATACATTTACCCTAAATCCGTCTTGTTTATGTCCTGCTTCTTAAACTTTTATTGTAATTATTTAATTTTTGTCACAAATAATTTGTATCTTATGACTTCTAATGGTTTAAAACTATTTGGTAAGATTTAAATGTTTTTGATTCTTCATCAGTTTTGCAATAATAGTGTAAAAGGGCCTTATTCATGTGTTTATTATGTAACTATCATTCTAACTTTTCCTTAACTACATTTAGAAGAGCCCTCCCTGGTATTTTGCATCTTGTTGTCATACTGGTATATTGTTTTGTGATGGTAACCATTTACTCTGCCAGAAGGAGCATTTTATTTGCTTGTCCCAAGTCATATGGCTTATCAGTGACTACCACTTTCCCTCATTACCTCTCTGCCTAACATGAAATGCCACTAGACAAAACTTTGTACAGAGCATCATAACACTTCCCTCAAATGAGGATTCCTCAGCTAGAAGGGGGCAGTGTATTTCTGAAACATTTCTGCTCTCAGGTTTTGGGATTTTAGCTATCATTTACCATCAGAAACAGATGAATATTAATAACTTTTAAGAATGAAATTGGGGAATAAATTAAACATTTCATAGTGCTTCAACACATGCTATCTTATTATTGTTCACAATAACTCCATGAGTTAGGTATGGTTTGCATTTGAATGGCAGGGTCTCTAATTCCAAATTGTCTTTCCTTTACATTACCACACTATTGCAGGATACCTAGAAATTCCCTGTGAAGAGCTAAGGAGAGCTTATCTCATTACTGTAAGCAAATCCTGGCAAGACATGTATTCTGTTCATTGTTGAGAAGTCAAGGATTTGGAAATTCGGGCCTATAAAGAGTTCCTAAAATAAGCTCATCCCCAGCATCGATCAGAGTTTGTAGGCCAGCCTAGCTTTCCAGTTATTGTGAACAGGAGCTAGAAGTGTGAGCACAAAACTGAATGACTGCTGTAGTCATACATGATCTCCTTATTAATATGGGAGTTTTGTCATCATTTGTTCAGATACTTTCTGGAGACCTTCAACTTCTCCACCTCTGTCTTGGCTGTCACCTCCTTTTCCTGCTGCTTTGTGATGACTCCTTCTCATATGGGTTCTTATTTGGCTTCTCTTCCTTCCAGGGGTACCAGTTTGAGGAGGAGAACCCCCTGCGTAACCACCCCCAACCTTTCGAGGAAGGGCTGCGGCGGCTTCAGGATGGGGACCTGCCGAATGCTGTGCTGCTTTTTGAGGCGGCTGTGCAGCAGGATCCTAAGCACATGGAAGTGAGTGACTCATTCTCCTGACTTCACGTTAGAGATTGCTTCCTCTAGTTTTGAGGGAGGTCCAAAGAGTAGTCCAGATGGAATAGGGCCAGGGTGCTGGCCTGGGATGGGTGAGAGTGAGATGGTGAGTGGCGGGGAGCCAGAGGAAAGGAGGATGGAAAGCAATGAACCGAACAGGGCTGATGTAATCTGTCAACTTCTCTCTAGGCTTGGCAGTATCTGGGCACCACACAGGCAGAGAATGAGCAAGAACTATTAGCCATCAGCGCCCTACGGAAGTGAGTACACTGAGAGGTGGGGTGAGGGGGTTCCAGGGCTCTCCAAATCGCCTTTAGAATGATAAGAGTCCAGATCCAGATGCTTGTCTTCTTTCTGGCCACTAACTAGAGTGTTTTTCATGATTGAAACTCTGTAAGGTTTGGAGTGAGTTGGTTTTATTTGTGAGATCCTGGCTGGTTCCTTGGCTGCTAAAATGTCCCCTTTCTCAGACCTGTAACTTAATTAGTAACTTTTATGTAGAGGACTTCTCTGTATCTTAATCTGAGGAAGGTGGCAGGTGAGGCCATCATGGCTGCATTCCAAAGCTTGGCTTGGATCCCAGGGTACTGATGGGTGCCATTGTCACTGCAATGCCAGTTCTGCCCATTTCTGTTCAAACAGGTGCCTGGAGCTAAAGCCAGATAACCGGACAGCACTGATGGCACTGGCTGTCAGCTTCACCAACGAGTCCCTGCAGCGACAGGCCTGTGAAACCCTGCGAGACTGGCTGCGCTACACACCAGCCTATGCCCATCTGGTGGTGCCCGGGGAAGAGGGGGCCAGTGGCGCAGGACTGGGCCCAAGCAAGCGCATCCTGGGGTCTCTGTTGTCTGAGTGAGTGAGCAGTGCCTGGGGTGAGAATGGTAACCCAATAGGAGGAGAACCTTGATTTTCGAAATCTGGATAGATTGAGACTCAAGGATCTACCTGAAGGAAATCTGCATTTTACAGTGTAATGCTGGGAGGAGACAGAAAAACAGGTTTCTAAATTGGAACTTGGGAATAGAGTAGAGGGGATGGCTGATATATTGATAATCTCTGGGATCTGATTGACTAATTAAGGAATTGTTTTGGAAGGGTAGGAATATATAGACATATCCATTCACTTTTCCTCTCCTTTTCTAGCTCCCTGTTTCTGGAAGTGAAAGAGCTCTTCCTGGCAGCTGTGCGCCTGGACCCTACTTCCATTGACCCTGATGTGCAGTGTGGGCTAGGGGTCCTTTTCAACCTGAGTGGGGAGTATGACAAGGCAGTGGACTGTTTCACAGCTGCCCTCAGCGTCCGTCCCAATGTGAGCCTCAGGGGAGGAATGGAAATAGGACATCTCTCTGTACCTCATGGAAGAATCGTTTGTTGGGGCCTTTGGAGTCATGGGATAGTTCATTGCAGTGTTCCATGTACAGATTACCTTGGGAGAATTGGGCAAAGAAGGGTGGGTGTGCAGAGCCGTCTGAACTTAGGGGAGTCTGTATGGTGAGAGTGGTTACATTGAGCCACACAATGAACTGTTGAGGGGAAAGGAATGGGATCGTAACATATATTAGCTAAACAGATTGGTGAACAGGGGAGGAATGGGCAGAGTTTTATCTGAGCTTGGGCTATGTTTCTAACCCTTCTCCACCCCTACCCCAGGACTATTTGCTGTGGAATAAACTGGGGGCCACCCTAGCCAACGGAAACCAGAGCGAAGAAGCCGTAGCTGCATACCGCCGGGCTCTTGAGCTACAACCAGGCTATATACGGTCCCGCTACAACCTGGGCATCAGCTGCATCAACCTTGGGGCTCATCGGTGAGAGTATCTGTTGAGTAATGAATGAATGAACTTCTCGGTGAGAGTATCTGCTGAATAATAAATGAATGAACCTTTTCTCCCTGCCTTTGGCCCTAGCTCCTCATTCTCTGTTCCTATTATTTGACTATCCATCCCCAGCTTCCTCCCCATACCAGCTGACCCACCTCCTTCCTTGGTGTTTTGCTCACCAGCTCTCATTCCTGTTCCCCACAGGGAGGCTGTGGAACACTTTTTGGAGGCCTTGAACATGCAGAGGAAAAGCCGTGGCCCTCGGGGCGAAGGGGGCGCCATGTCGGAGAACATCTGGAGCACCCTGCGATTGGCACTGTCAATGTTAGGCCAGAGCGATGCCTATGGGGCGGCTGATGCTCGGGATCTGTCCGCCCTCCTAACCATGTTTGGCCTGCCCCAGTGACAGTGGGATGGGCTGCCCTGTGAGTGTCTGCTTGGAGGGGTCCCCGCTCTGGATGTGACTCCCTCTCCCCAAATGGGCCTACCAAGGGGGTGGGCTGATGATCATAAGCGGTACGGCCTCTCAGGAGTGGGCTCAATGTAGGGGTGGGTAGTCTTTGTTCCTACATAATTGTAGGAAAATGAGCTGTATCTCTTGAGTCCCTTGGTAATTCAAGGGCTGCGCACTCGCTACAGATCTCTGCATATCATGCCCTTTCTTGGTGCTGCTTTTTGGGTAGGACCCAGAGATAATAGGGTAACTGTTGTCATCAGCTGCCATTTCTCATAGGGTCTACCACATTTGTAATGTCTGCCTCTCCACCTCCCCCCACTTTTACTGGGAATTGATAATAGTACAGCTTCCCTGGGCAGTTATGTGTAGGCCCTTCTACCATGCACTTCTGTGATGACCATATCTGGGGCGGGATGGCAGGAGTTGGCCTGTGGGACTTAAATGCTGATTTGGCTCAGCAGCGTCAAGTTTTGGTAGGGGTGCTCATAGTTCTGTCATTCTTGGACCTCTCCTGGCTGTTGCTCAGATGCCCTGGGTACGATGCTACATGCAGGAATGCTGGCCTCACTATCTAGGGGTCCTCAAGAGCAGCTGGGGTAATCGCTACACAGTGTTTGGGTGTTGGGTAGCAGGAAGGCTCACTGTGGAATTAGCTGTGCTCTGTGCCCTTTGGTGGAAGGAGAGCAGGGGGACGTGGGATGTGGTGAGTGCAGCGGTCCCTTCTCTTACAACGGTGAGTAGGAATTGAGCTGGTAGCTCTTCTAGGAATTGGTTCAGAAATTGCCATCTTGCCAAATTCCTAGCAGAGATATGGTTCACTGTTACCTTAGGACTTTGCTGTACGTCTTGAAGTGTTTCTAGGGGAGAGTGTAAAAAAATCCCTTTCCCCTATAGTACCTCTGCAAGGTGAAGATTGAGGGACGAGGAGGGAGCCTCTTGGATTCTTCTCACCTGTGCCCTGCGTGGGGAGCTACACTAACCTCCAGAAATGACTGCTGAGCCTCTTGCCTTGTCATTAGTAGCTAATGATCAGAGATTTTTTTTTTTAAACTACCATGGTCCCAAGGTTCCATTCTGAGATTTATTTTTCTTTGTATGAATATGTATAAATGATTTTAAAATAAAATTGTAAAATATTTGTAGGAAGAATAAATGGAACTGACATGGGTCTGAGTTCTGTTGCCAAGTATGAAGTTGGGGTGGTGGGAGGTGGGTTGGTGTTTGGAGGATCGGGATTCAACAGTCTTCCTCTTTATCTTTTAGGTTCTCATTGGTGTACTGATTGCACATCTGTCTACCTAGTAATTATTCAGCACCTACTATGTACTAAGTACTATGAATAAGATGGAAGGTGCCTGTGTTCATGGAGTTTATGGTTAAACATCAGGACAGACAGATGTTTAAAGACCATATGCACTTTTCACACTTGTGTACTATAAAAAATATGGGGGTGGTGCTATGTCATTTTTGGTATTGTTTTATTATGAATGACGGGAGGATTTTTGTAGTTTTTTCCAATGCTTAGGGCTTTTAAAGGTTTCATTTGGCTCTGCTTGATTTTCTCAGGACTGAATGAAGAGCCATATCAACATGGGTCACTATTCTGGGGGAAAATGAAAAAAATATGAAATATTTATATTTGAAAATAAATGTTCAAGGCCACATTGGAATTTAAAAAAATGTTAAAGAGAACTTGTTATGTAAATTTCTAGACAGTGATATATTATTTAGTTATTTATATTTATGGTATAGTTTCCAAGGCCAATAAATACTAACAATATAATGAGAAAAGGTTAACAAACCACAGGTTATCCCTAGGAAAAAAAAAATGCACAGAAAAGAGAATAAAGAAATATTCCAGTATGCTAAAAGTATGAGGATTATGAGTGATTTTCCCCTTTTTGTTATATTCCAATTTTTTTTAAGTGCATGTGTAATACTGTCAGAGGAAAGAAAATAAAACACCATGAGGAGGAGGGTATCTGTGGCCACCACCCTGGTGATCTCCAGGCAGCTGGGGAGTGGGCAGGATGAAGCCCGGGCCTGGGTGGGCTGGGCAGGCGGAGGCAGCAATTCTGATAGTGTGGAGATATACTAGGAAGAAGGAGGGAAGTGGCCGAGTAAATGGCTTGAAAGCTTAGCTAACTTCTGGTTTAAATGAAGTCTCCGGGTCTGTCTGCCTTGCCTGGCATCCCAGAGGATACTTTTCTAGCCTAGGCAGTGCCAGGTGCCCCTTGAACCCAAATCAAATCCAGCCAGCATTTATTGAGTCCCTGTCAGGCACCAGGGTACAATTCGCAAGGCAGACAAGATCTCTGCCTTTTGGCTTACATACTAGGGGGAGAGACAGAATAAGTATATACAAACATTCCAGTTATGTGTTTTGAAAACATCAAAATGGCACATTGCACGGGAGAAGAAAGGGGAGGGTTTGGGAAGACAACATTAGATAAAGTCAGGAAAAGGTCTGTCATGAGGTGATCTGAGTGAAAGGGAGAAGCCAGCTCTTGGAGTTCTGGTGCCAGGGGCAAGTGGGAAGACTGATGTGAGGTTAGAAGCTCTGCAGTCCCACGGGAAGAAGGCTGGGCGGAGAGGAATAGCAGGAGAGAGGGTCTGCAGGTGGTCAGGAGGCAGGGCAGGGAAGCTCTTCCATTATGGTAAAGAGTTGGAATTTTATTTCAAGTTCCACAAAAGTCGCTGCAGAGTTTTGAGCAGAAAAGGGATGTGTGATTTAGTTGCTGCAACGTAAAGAATGGATCATGGAGGGTGTGGAGGCAGGGTTGGAACTGAAGCAGGCGGGCCAGTTTGGAAGTTCCTTGAGGAAGCCAGGTAAAGGGTTTTAGTGGCTTAGTGTCGTGTGGACATGGAGTGGAGAGGATGGATGGAGAGTATGGAGCCAGAGAAGGCTGGACAAATTCTATACATATATAGATCTACAACAATAAAAGCGTAATATGCTAATTAGACTGGGCATTCTTCTGGACGACTTTGCAGAAGACCCAGTCCTGGGTGCCGGAGGAAAGCCGATGCTGGCAGCCGGGGAAAGGAAGGCCTACTCTTGCAGGAATTTCGTGCATTGGGCCTCTAGTGTACACACACACACACACACACACACACACACACACACACACACGTTTCAGCTGTTGGAGCTTGCTGCTGGGTTGAATGCAGAGGTAAGGGAAAGAAATGAAGGATAATTCCTGGCCTGAGCAAGAATGATATTGCCCTCAACTGAGAGGGAAAAATAGTGGGTGGAGCAGGTTTGGGAAGGAAAACTAAGTTCTATACTGAATACATTACATTGGAGGGAGGTAGAGAACTCCTAAGTATAGATTTTAAGTAGATCATTAAGTCTTGGGGATAAGTAAGCTATCTAGAGAAAGTTGAGTGTCCTTTATAGAGGTGATATTTAAAGCCCCGAGACTGGATATGTTTACCCAAAGAGAGAATGTAAATAAAGAAGAGAGTATAAGGCCGCAAAACTGGATTACCAGGCATTTGTTCCTGTATGATACAAATCTGTAAAGAGTAACCTTGTTTTTTTTTTTCCCTTTTTAATCTGAGTTGCAACTTCAATATCTAATGCAACTTCAAGACACAATTTAACTCCCCTACCCTCCCAAGTTTTTCTATTTACAGGAAGAAATGTAACTGACAGATGTCTGAGTGCTCAATTCAATATGACTAGACCAGTGTTTCCCAAAGTGTGGTATGCGTACCCCCAGGAGTACGGGAAGAGTTTGGTGGGGGTACATGTTGCTCCAGAGTTTGGTGGGGATATGCACTGCACCGCTTAGCTGTGCCTAATTCTACGTTCTCATGAGTCAAGTCAAGGCAGTCTTGTGAGGCATGAGATGGTCCGGTGTGCAAATAAATGTTATTTATAATATAACTTTTATTTATATTTTATTATGAATAATTTTATTTTTTGTTTATTATTATTTTGTGTATGTACCAAAAAATAAAAAAATAAATATATTTTGATTGTTATTAAGATACATCCATTTTTTTTTTTGACGAGGGGTACTCAGCGTTACGAAAATTATAGAAGGGGTACACATATGTCAAAAATTTGGGAAACACTGGACTAGACCATTCTCCCTCTACAGGTTAATTGATAGGAGGTGAAATGATGGAGAAAGACTGCGTGGTGTGTGAGGACAGTTTATTTGATAGGACCTCTTTTTGGCCCCAATCTCTGGTTGCTGATGGGCCATTTTCTCAAAACTGTCAAGCCTACTAGATGAGGATGTAAGCATGCCAAGGCACCCTCTTGTCTAAATATTGCATGTACGGGCATTGCTCCTTGAGGCTCCTCTACATTTACTTAAAACATTTAAAAAGGATTAAAAAAAAATTTAAATTAAAAATATGTTCAGAGCAGTTTTAGGTTTGCAATAAAATTGAGAGGGAGATACAGAGATTTCCCATATTCCCATGAGACAAAGGGTACTTTTCTGGAGGGTTCTGCTAACAGACACTGAAGGGTATAATTTCTGTTGGAAATACAAACTCATCAGAGAAATGTGGAATCTTAAAATTTTACTTAGGCCCTAGCCTGTTTGGCTCAGTGGATAGTCACAGCTACATACCTTGGTTGCAGGCTCCATCCCTGACCTGGTTGGGTGAGTGCGGGAGGCAACCAATTGATGTGTTTCTCACATCAGTGTTTCTGTCTCCCTCCCTCCCATCCTCTCTCTCTAAAAAAAAAAAAAAAAAAAAAAAGAAAAAGAAAAAAAGAAAAAAAAAAAATATCCTTGGGTGAGGATTGACACCAAAAAATTTTTACTTTGCCGAAACCGGTTTGGCTCAGTGGTAGAGCGTCAGTACTAATGACTAAGGTTAAAACCGTTTCATAAAGATATTAATTTAAATAATTACATTTAAATATTAATGAAATAAAACTATTTAAAGACTCATGTACATACATTTATATGCCCTTAAATACTATCAAAGGTAATAACTTAGTTTATCTCTAAGGCAAGTATTCAGTGGAAACTACACAACTATTTTTTTAAAATTCAATCTGCCTATTTCTTGTCTCCAGAAATTTACAGCCTCTGCAGACACTTGCTTCTGACTCAAAAGGCTGGAGTCCCTTGGGATCCTGACATCACCTTGGTTCCCTTCCTCACCGTGGTTCAGTGCTCTTTAGCTTTCATACAGGAAAACAGAGCCTCACTCGTTCAAAAAGGAGATGAAAGTTTGGTCACACTAGACATTACATGACCATCTTGTGTTTTAATGAAAATGAAAGAAATAGATGATCCAGGGGGTAAAAATCCACCCACAATTTCAGTATAAAACACACTGCCTGTCCTTGGGTTTCTAGCAAATCACACATTAATTCGACCCTTTAGGCTAATGGGTCTCTTGCTTTGAGGAAGGGCTGCCACCCAGGGCCATACCTTTTCCCCCCCTCAAAGCTCTACTCTAGTCAAAATTTTCCAGCAATCTGGAAACCCATTCCCTAATCCCCGCTAAATCTCAAATGTCACAAAAAAAAGGAACAATCGAAAGTTGGGTTAATATCTAACTTGGTATATTTTAGAATCATTTTGAAAAATTCCAAGGAGACAGAGTTTAAACGGCTTTTCCTCTAAGTTTGACTACATAAGCTTCATCAGTGCAAAGAAGTTAACGGGCTGATTCCACTAACAACATCTGGCAGCTGCTGCTATGCAGCTACAACGACTACTACCACTGTTATGTATTTGAACTTATCTTACTTTCTGATGGTCCTCAAAGCCAAGGCTGCTATTCTAAGTGTTTGGATCACACTAAAACCAAGCACAAGCTTGGAGAGGTGAATTTGCTTTTTACTCCTTCTTAGTTTAATCAACCAGCTCAGGACACTGGTTTCTTTTAGTTTAAGTGAAAATGAATGACTCTCAACCTCTGTGTTTTGGTAAATGATCCAACAGAAGAAGAAAACATATTCAGATGGTTCAGTAGGAGGAAGAAAAAACAACTATATTTGGGAATCCAAACCTTCGCTACGGCCAACGTTAGGTCAACAGCAGATGGCGCCAAAGGACCTTCATAGCAACCAACAATTTCACTTGTCATCTCCATTATCAGTTTGTTTCCCACCCCATTTACCCAAGATTGCTCAGGAGTGGTGATTGAGAGCATAGACCAGGGGTGGACAAACTTTTTGACTTGAGGGCCACAATGGGTTCTTAAACTGGACCGGAGGGCCGGAACAAAAGCAACCCGACCATGCTGGCACTCTCATCTTGGGCTGCTGGTGAAGGAGAGGAGAGGAGAGCAAGAGAACCCTCTGCTCTTTTGACTCTGCGGGCTGGATAGAACAGCCAAACGGGCCGGATCAGGCCCGCGGGCCATAGTTTGCCCAAGGCTGGCATAGACTCAGGAGTCAGAGTAGCTGGCTTCACTATGCCATATTTGCTAGTAGGGTGACCTTGGTTGAGTTATTTTACTTGATTTTCCTCTTTGTAGAATAGGAATGCTAAAAAAAATTCTCAGGATTGTTGGGAAGAGTAGACGAATTATTACATATGAGAGGCCCAGTGCACAAAAATTTGTGCACTCAGGGGTGGGGAGGTTTCTCAGCTCGGCCTGTGCCCTCTCAGGGGATATCCACCTGCGGCAGTGGGACATCCTTAGTGCTGCTGAGGAGGTGGGAGAGGCTCCCTCCACCGCCACTGTACTGGTCAGCCAATGAGCCGGCTTCCTGTGGAAGCACACTGACCACCAGGGGACAGCTTCTGCATTGAGCATCTCCCTCTGGTGGTCAGTGCATCATAGCAACTGGTCATTCCTGGTAGTTCTTGGGTCAATTTGCATATTACCCTTTTATTAAATAGGACTAGAGGCCTGATGCATGGGCTTGTGTATTAGTGGGCTTGTTTGGCCTGGCCTGCACCCTCTTGCAATCCGGGAACCTCGGGGGATGTCAGATTGTTGGTTTCAGCTTGATCCCACAAGCCAGGCTGAGAGACCCCACCACCTCTAGTATGCATTTAAGATCTTTGGTTAATCTCTTCCCCCCTCCCACCTGAGATTCACCAGTCTGTTCCATGTTTCCATGCCTGTATGTTGAATGTCTTCCTCCTGGTGGTCAGTATGCATCATAGCTACTGGTTGAACGGTCATTTAGGCATATATCTATATCTATATCTATATCTATATCTATATCTATTCACAGAGGATGGTTCCTGGTATATAATAATCTTTCAAAATGTTACCTATTACTTGATGAAACAACTTTGCCTGGAATGAGGGAAGGTCAGAAGTTATGGATCTATACTGATTCACAGGGAATGGCTTTGATTGATGTTCAGGATCTTGGCAAGAACAAGATGGAAGGATTGACAAAGGAAATGGAGAAGAGATACGAAGATCAAGTACATGTAAGGGCACAAAGTGTAAAGATGCTTGTGTTCCATGGGAATGATTGCCAGAGGTCATCTATCAAGAAGGTGGTACTCCAAAATCATCTTGAGAAGGTAACATGCTCTGTGGATGCCAATCAACAGCTTTCCCAGGCTTCTTCAGGGCTTGCTCATTGGACTTGTGAATGAAGTGGTCATAGGTAAGGACTAGAGGTTATGAATGGGCTCAGCGATTGGACTTTTCCTCATTAAGGATGATCCGAGTGCACTTTTGGGGAGCAGCAAACCTGTCAGTTTCAGAGCCCAAAGCCTTATTCCCAGGATTGCACTATGTTTTTGGAGCCCAGCCGTTTGTTAGCAGGCTGATTATGCTAGTTTCTTCCATCATATATAAGGGTGGGATTATTTTCCTCCCTGTAATAGGCACTTATTCTGGATATGTAAATGTGCAAAATATATCTGCTTGCACTATCATTCTCGGATTTGTATAATTTTTTGTCTTCCACGATGACGGTATCTTGATTCTTCTGAGCTAGGAATTCATTGCACAGCAGAAACAGCCAGGCTATGTGCTTATACCATTGGTTTTCACTTGTTTTGTTATGTATCATTTCATCACTCAGAAGAGCCTGACATGATAGAATTGTGAAATGGCCAATAGAAGCCTCAATTATAGATTTAACTGAGTGACAACCACTTGAGAGATTAGCATTCTGTCTTATAAGATGTAGTGTACAGACAGAATCAGTGACCAATTCATGGTGACAGTGATGTGATTATTGCTGGGGAACCATGGGCTAAAGGAAGCAGGTGGCCCCTGGGGGGAAAAAGCAAAGAAATAGCGCCTCCAGAAAGAACTAAACCTGGGATTTTTTCCACTTTGGGACAGCAGACCAGGGGGACCAGACTTTTTGAGCCCCTGGATCTCCTGGGAAAATACTCATAGAAATATCCTGCCCCTGCAGTATGACCTTCTGACTCCTCTCTATAGGTTGTCACCCTTACTGGGAATTCACTGTATTGCACAGAACAATTTAATTGTCTTGGTTGCTACAGCATCCTTCAAGGTCAGGTCAAGAGGCTCTCCTTTCAAATGTGAAAGACTAATGAGCTGCGTTCTTAAGCAAAACAACTCTTTCTGTACCTCATCTCCATCCTTACATCATAGAGACAGGGCTGCAGTGCTTTCTCATTTCTTCCTGTTATGTTCCTGTGTGGTTTTAGTTGAAAAGCAGCCAAATGATACACACATTTATAAGTATCCTGATTCCTCTTGTCGGGTCTGATTAAAACTTAAATAAGAGGCCCCATGGTCTCCACCTGTTTTTAGTACGTTGTGGTTTGTCTTGTGTGTCTTTGGAGTCAGAGAGAGAGAGATTTGTAGCATTTGTTATGTATTTGTTGGTGACAAGCTGCTTCTGTTGTGAACATTGAAATGGCTTTATTAATTGCTGAAATCCTTTGACACTAAAATATCAGTTACCTAATGTCCTCAAAATAGTTCTTACTTAAGATAATTTCTCTTAAGTGTCTAGCCCAGTGCCATTTTTTTGTTCAATAAATATTAGTTGAGCATATGTTAAGTTGTAGAGACATTGGACGTACAGAGCCATTTTCTTCATAATCTCGTTTAGGAGATTAAGTGGTATATAAATAAATGAGTTAAAAAATGCAGGAATCGAAGTTTTGAATTAATCATTCAAAGATGAAATGAAATGTTCGCCCACAAACATGTGACTGCATTAGCTTAGGTAATGTAGCCTTTACAGTGAGAAGGGAAGAAAAAAGATCAGAAGAAAGTATGGAAGACCAAGAGGTAAACTGGGACATAAAGGTAAGCGAAACCAAATGTGACTGGTTACACTAAATGCATGCCTATGTCATCCTTTGGGAATGGGTGGCTGGACTCCTGAAAGCATATCCTGTTTTCTAGGGTCTGGGTGGATGGCTTCTAGTGATGCTGTAGAGCCCAGAACTGGGTAAAAATGATACATCTGTACCACAGAGGGAGGGTAGCATCCTGACTAAGTGATCCAACTGATCCTGATCCTAGCTCCAGCACCTGAGTTTGAATTCTGGTTCTGATATTTAGAATCAGTTATTATCATTAATATGTTAAGATTACAGATATAGAAGAAGACAGGGTTCTTGTAGTACTATGGGGCTTAGGCATGAGTAAGTGGTCCTTAGAACATTAATTAGTATTAGATGCATGTATTCAACTGTTGTTTTTTTCTTCCCTTTAATTGACCTAATTCCGTGGTCGGCAAACTGCAGCTCGTGGGCCATATGCGGCTGTTTGGGCCCTTGAGTGTGGGTCTTCCACAAAATACCACAGCCTGGGCAAGTCTATTTTGAAGAAGTGGTGTTAGAAGAAGTTTAAGTTTAAAAAATTTGGCTCTCAAAAGAAATTTCAATCGTACTGTTGATATTTGGCTCTGTCGACTAATGAGTTTGCCAACCACTGACCTAAGTCTCAAGAAGAAAGAATGGGCATGGCAGGAACTGAGAACTTGTATCTGCTGACATGGGTCCTTTTAGTGGGGAATGTGAGAAGGCTAAGGAATGACTCACAGCTGCCCTCAGCGTTTGTCCCGCTGAAAACTTCAGGTGCTGGATGGGGCTCTGAACTCTGGTGGGGACTTTGGGGATGGGGGTGTCACAGAATGTTTCCTTCCCATAGCTTGTGCTTAAATGTTGAGGACCAAGGTGAGGGAACCACAGGGCTGGCTCATGGGCACTGCAGAGATGCATCATGGAAACACTGAGCTTGTGGAGGCATGAGGAATGGGGTGGTAGCATGAGTTAATAACCTCAAATTTTGAGGTGGGACCCTGCCTTGCATACCCTTACTTCCCTTCTCACCCTCTATCCTATCCCAGGGCTTCTTTCTGGAGAGCATCTGGAAGCTTCTCTGATCAATGGAACCAGAATAAAGCACGGTAGCTAAATGGGGCATATGCCTTTCTGCATTGGGCTTTCCCCTCAACCCACCCGGGCTTTCATTCTTGCCACCACCTCTCCTTTTGGCCTTGGATCTGAGAAGGCAATGGTTTTAGGTAGCGCCTGTCCCCTTCTCTTTTCTGTTTCACACGCCTCTCCTTTGCCACCCTCTAGCAAAAGACTTTATCTTTTCCCTTTCTGTTTGGGCAGTTCCATAATATCATATTTTGCATCTTCCTTACCTATGGTGTATAATGTAATTGTGTTCTGAGTCCTACCAAACCAAATTCTCAGTATATAAAGAGGAATGGTTTGAAGTTTAGAAAACCTTAGTCTTTCAAAATTATTTTATTGGGACCCAAAAAGCCTATTTTTGAAAGGCCAGAGTTGAATGTCAACTCCTTTTTCTTTATTTCCTGTAATAACAATCTCTTTATCCCCTAAAGCATCCTTGGGTGACTGGATGCAATGCAATAAAGAAAAAGGAATCTAGGAAATTTAAAAAGACCATTATATAGCTGTTGTATCTCTCTATCTGTTTATCTATTTATCTCTATCACCATCACCACCATCATCGACTGATGCTCCCACCTACCTAATCTGTTTCTTTAGTGTTTATATTTCTGCTTTCATTAATTTCTTTCATAGTTAAAACAATGAAACTCTAATATACTACTCAATGAACCATTTTAGGAGGTTTAAATATGAAATAGATATTAATTGTAATTAAAAACCACACAAGTAATAAAATTTGACTTGGCTACTTTAGCTTCCAGGAATTTGTTATTCCCAGTTCTGCCATCTTGTGGCAATCCTATAAACTGCACACTGGCAACCTGGAATTTCTGATCCTGTCACACAAGTCCACTGGTGCAATAAGTGGATTACAGGTTGACCCCGAAATTTCTTTGAAAAATTAATAATTTTAAATATTTGGAATTTAAAAATATAGAATCCATTAAGGACTATGTAAAGGCCCCATGCCTACGTTAGCTGAGGACTGGTAGTCAGTTCTAGTAATGGGCAAGGGAGAGTTTTGGCGAAGTCATCAACACCTGAGCCTTGTTTGCCTTAAACACTTCCCACTCCAGCCACTCCTGGGAGGGGTAGTCACTGGAATGAGATGAAGGAGAGAGGTTTATTATTTTTCTTTTCTCCTTCTTAAATAAGGTTGAGTGATTCAGAGGAGAATAGATAGATTTTGGTACTACATGGCAATATAGCAAAAAAGTTGCTATTTTTTTCCACTTGATTACTAATAAACTCCTTTTCTGCATATGTAATAACAATCCCCTCTCTGGATAGCTATCACAAGTTAATAATCTGAACTGCAAACAAAATTTATGTGAAAAGATTTTTTTATGTTAACATTAATCATGTGAAAATGAAGATACGGAATTTTACTTTCCACCATCCTCCTTATCCTCATTCTTTTATTCTTTTTCATCTCTGATAACTATTGGTAAATTATTACCACCATTAAAGAAGCGAACTGTTGATATGTTCTTACTTGAAAAAGGATATGAGATGTTTACTAACTGCAACTTTTCAGAAAAAAATGTAAAGCTTAAATCAGAATGCCATTTTTATTGATTTACACTGAGAAATGCAACCGTCAGATGGGCTGGATATTATTTGAATATGACCAAAGCATCTTCTAATCATAACCCACAAGGGTGCATGGAGGTGGGACTGGAATGAAATGACTGAACTCCTACGGAATAGACAGGGGAAGTTGGATATTTAGTTGGAAGGCTTAATGCCTCCAGCTCTGCAGACTGACAAGCCCATCTTTGGATGATGTTGCTTCCATTCCAACGAGACACTATCATACGGCTTCCAGGATTCCAGATCATCATATTGGCCAGAGAGGGCATTCGCTGGCTTAACCAATGCTTGCATATTCAGTTCCACTGTTTGTCTTTGGTAGCTCTTTCATGCTTTTGGAGTAGAATGTTAAAACTGAAGTTTCCATCAAGATATCAAAATGTAATAGTTATAAAATTATGAAGCTAGTCTGCTAAATACAGACTTTGCAAAGGAAATATATCAGACTTGGTTCCATGGCACTTGGCCCCCTTAAGCAGATTATGCATATTAAAGAGATCATGATATCAAGAGAGGAGGATTTTTGTAAAGGAGGATTTGGGCAACTTTTGTACCGGAGTGCTGAAGTGAGAATAGATAGGTTCTGTGCATACTTTGTGGTGACAGTGAGGGGAAAAAAAAATCTATGGATGGTGAGCTGGAATAAGAAGATTGTGTTTTCAACCTGTTGGCTGGAGTACAAAGATTCTGTGTGCTTTTTTGAAATAGCATCAAATAAACCTGAAGGGAAGAAAAGCAGAGAGTTTGAAACTTGGCTTGACAGACAGCTTCCTTTTTTTTTTTTTTTTTTTTTTTTAAATGCCTGCCACGTGGATGAAGGGACAGCTTCTCCTAATGGTGCTCCTATTGGCAATGGAAGGTAGCCGTGAATCAGCTGGCCTGAGTTCATTTCATTTTTAGTCTGTCAGCTGTAGAGAAGTAGGATTTTTCTTTCATTAGATAGACTTCCATTGGTTATCTATTTTCTTTTTCTGGTCAAATTGTACAGATTCTAGAGTTGTCTTTATCCTCTGGAGTGGTTTCTGTCTCCACCTGAGAGTTTCATGTGTTTTCTCCCTTTTTTGGGGGGCTCCTACTGCCTGGAACTTTCCGACTTTCCATTCCTATGACTGCACCAAAGCATTGGTCTATGGCAGTGGTTGACAAACCGTGGCTCGGGAGCCACATGTAGCTCCTTGGCCCCTTGAATGTGGCTCTTCCTCAAAATATCACGTGCGGGCGTGCACATACAGTGCAATTGAAACTTCGTGGCCCATTTGCAGAAGTTGGTTTTCGGCCTGGGCGAGTCTATTTTGAAGAAGTGGCATTAGAACACACAAGGGGCCAAAGAGCCACGTGAGCCGCTGTTTGCGGTCTATGGGGAGTCATCATGAATCACAGAGAAAAATGAACATAGTAATACCGGGTTTCCCTGAAAAGAAAACATCCTCCGAAAATAAGTCCTACTTACAGGTTTCTTCTGAGTGAAATATAAGGCATCTCCCCCCCCCCCCCCCCCGAAAATAAGGCCCAAGGCTCTGTCTCAGAATAAAAATTAATTTACCGTAAACTGGTCGCTAGGGCCGCCCCGACTGGTGTCTAGCAACCAGTGACGGTACTCGGAGTCCTGACGTCACTGCTGTGTGGAGGTGGAGCGGAGGTCAGAGTGAGGAGTGAGCGGTGAGCACGGGGCGGGAGAGAGGAGGAGACTTTCGCAGATGCCTGTAGAAGAACTGGAGGATTAGAGCAGATAGGACGTGGCAGCAAAGGTGGTGAGTGCTGGTCTGTCTCAAGTGACACTACCTGATGCTCACGGCCGCCTTCATGATGACTGAAGGTTCTCTGTCAGTGGCAGACCCTTTTCCAGCCCAGATCCAGGCCCCAGCAAGCCCAGTGACATTCCCCAGGCAGGCCCTAGGAGATAAATGTCTGATAAAGGAGTAGGGGGGATGTCTGGTGAAGGTGTTCAGTGGCACAGGGGTGGGGGAAGGGGGATCACTTAAAATGACACAGGAGGATCAGAGGGGACAATCAAAATGACACAGGAGGATCAAAAGGGATTACTAAAATGATAATCCCCCCTCTCTGACTCTCCTGTGCCATTTTGATCCCCCTTTTAATCCCCCCTGTGTCATTTTAAGTGACCCCTCCCTCCACCTTGATAATCCAATTCTTTTTTTTTTACCCCTAGAAATGTGTGCAAAAAGAAAAAGCTACTCCGTGGAGTACAAGAAAGGAATCGTGGAAGACTCTTGGGGCCAAAATCTTACTGCTTTCTGCAAAGAGAAGATGCTGAGTATCCGATTGGTCCGAAAATGGCGAGCAGAGTATGGTAACCTCATTGAACAAGTGGACAAGGGAAATGCTAAAAAGCGCAAGTGTGGATCAGGTCGGCAACCATTATTTTCTGAGCTGAAAGACCTGATCTGTGAATGGGTTGTTGACAGGAGAGCAAAGGCTTTGGTTGTGAATAGGGCTCAGATTCAAGAATTTGCCCTTGCAATGGCACCACAGTTTGACATAGCCCCCGAAGACTTCAAAGCATCACAACACTGGCTGGATAATTTTCTTTAGTGAAGTGAACTGTCTTTAGGAAGATCTACAACATTGTTTAGGTTGGAAGATACTCAAGTTATTAAGCAAGCACTTGCATTCAAGTCCTTTATTGATGATGCTGACTTCTCTAAATACAATCTTTCCAACATGATTGCTATGGATGAAACTGCAGTGTTTATGGGCCAATCATCTCAAACAACAATTGAACAGCAGGGTGCCTCCTTATTGTACATTCCCTCTACTGCTTACAAAAGTGCACCTGTTTCCTGTATTTTGGCAATTCGTCTGGATGGCACTAAAATCCCACCTTTAATCATTTCTAAGGGCAAGAAGGAAAAGATTGAACATGTTTTGGGCATTTTTATTCTTAAAACTGAAAAAGCCTGGGCCACACAAGCAGTTATAAGGAAATGGGTCGATTTAATGCTGCCGCTTGTTATGCGAGGGAGCCAAAGAGTCTGCTAGTCTAGGATGCAGCCAGCACTCATCACGCTAAAGACATGATGACATTTCTTCACGAAAGAAAAATAGATCAGAGAATGATTCCCGCAGAAATGACGGCTTATCTCCAGACTCTTGATATTGCAATAAAGAAGCCATTCAAAGACAATTTGCGCATGGAAATTAATGACTACATTGAAAATAGAATGGAGAGAAATCAGTGTGGAAATTTTGTGAAACCTAAACTGCAAGAAGTTGTGACTTGGGTGAAGAATTCATGGGAGAAAATCACTGACAGTTGCATTGCAAATGCACTGCGAGCAGGCTACCTTGACAAGAAGTACTCATTTAAAAACAGTGCTATTGCTAAACATGAGAGATTTGGTCCACTGATTCTGAAAGAAATGGATTCACAAGAAATTCACCAGGAAATTCAGGAATTGGATCTCCTGGGCCCTCTTTTCAACATTTCTGTTCCTATGCCTTCCCTTCTTCTGTTCATCTATATATGTAAAACCTTAATATGCATAGACAGGACGGCGGAACAAATGAACAATCAAACAACCAAACGACCGGTCACTATGATGTGCACTGACCACTAGGGGGCATGCACATGGAACATGGCAGGACCAGGTGAACAGGGGCGCCAGACCAAGGCGGGGCGCCAGTTGCTTTCATTGGGGTGAGCCTCTGGTGGTTACTGAAAATTCTTTGCTCCTGTGCTCCCCGGTCCCACTGGGCACTCACACCTGCTGCTGGTGCTGGCCCTGCTTGCACCCGCAACTGGTGCCGGAGCTGCCTCTTGCACCCGCTGCTGGCACCTGGTCCCGATCACTTGGTGCCTTCAGTGGGTCCAAGCAGCAGCTGTGGGCCCTGATTGCCTCTGAGGGCTTCTCCACCTCCCCCTGCTCCTGAGAGGTGATTGGGGCAGCAGCCGCCACTTGCTCCAGCTGATGGCAGCGGCACCAATCACACCCACTGCTGGCGCTGGTCCCAATTGTCAGTGGGTGTGAGCAGGGTTGGCGCCATCAGCACATGGAGCCATGGCAGGAGCTGTCAGCAAACAGGGAATTGAGGGTTGGGGTGGGGGGGAGACTGTGGTGGGAGGGACTGGGCAGGGGTGCAGAGGATGGGCTGAGACCTGCCCCTGTGCCCACAGCAGCCTCGTGGCCCACAGTTCCTTTCAAATTGCATAAATCTGTGCACTGGGCCCCTAGTTTTCATATAAACCAGTTAGTCCACTTTCACATTCTTTTCAGGTCTCTTGGAATAAATAAATAAGGTGGCTTTCATTACAATGATTGAAAATAGAATCAATTTTACACAAAATTTTTATATAACCCTTGGTATTAACAAAACAAATACTGAAACATGTTTCCATGTTGATTTTTCTGTCTAGATCTTGTTGGTGACAGGATGTAAGCTGACAAGGTCCTTGCATCTGAGGGGGCTAGCAGGGCTGGCCCCCTACCCAAACAGTTTTCCCTGACTTGTTTGGATTGTGATTATCAGTAGAATGAGAACAATCTTTCATGTCTTGCCACGAAGTCTGTGTTTATCTACTGAGATTTATTGTACTAAGAATTTATCCTTCGGCTCTGTTTCTCCTTTAGAGATAAAGAGGAGCAAAGAAATACACTCCTCTTGACAGACCTCCTAATTAGTGCTTTGTGTATAAAAGGCATTGCACAGTTAATAAACTTGCTATAGTCGGTCAATGGCTACAGTTCCTTGAGGACTAGTAGCCCTCCTGATCCCGCTTTTCTGTCTCTTTCTTTTTTCAGTTCCCACCTCCCTACCTCAGCCCGGTTCAACCTGCCAGGCTGGCCCTGGCAAGATCTATTCATTGCTGGACGAGAAAAATTAAGCTCTCCTACTATTATTGTAATTTTTCCATTTTCTCCTTCAGATCAGTTATTATTTGCTTAATATATCTAGTTTCTCCAATGTTAGGTATGTATATCTTTACAATCGTTACATCTTTTTAATAAACTGGCTGCTGAGGGGGCTGCAGATCAGGCCCGGACAGAGGTCCAAAGAGAGAGGCAGGGTCTGATCCACAGCCTCCGTGGCAGCTGTTGATCAGCAGTTCTCTCTCTCTTTCTCTCCGGGCTTTGCCAGCAGCCACACCTCTGTTTCTCTCAGGGCCTCAAGGGGGGCTGCTGATCAGCCCCACCTCTCTGATTAGGCCCAGAGATAGGCCCAGAGACACTGACTGGCATAGAAACTGACCAATCAGAACCAAATCTGGGTGAACTGTGAGGAGCCAATAGCTGCTTAGGAGGCAGAACTTTTGACGCTGACTGGCATAGAAACCAACCAATCAGAACCAAATTGGCCTGCAGGGGAGGGCAGTTGGGGGAAAGATGAGGCCAGCAGGAAAGGGCAGTTGGGGGTGAGATCAGGCTGGCAGAGGAGGGCAAATCTGTGGCAATTGTGAAATTTCCTGATATTCCTTAGAATTATCTTCTGTAACTTTTCTGGGTAGTATAGATAGGATGGGGCTGAGGTTCATAAGGGAGGGGGGCTGGGTCAGTCCCTGATAGACTCTCACAATCTCCTATTGTGCCTGAAGCTGTGACTTCACTATCCTGAGCATCTAACAGGTGACAGGAAGGGGCAGGATTCCCCCGTGTCCTTTCCCACCCAGAGGATATGTTTTCTTTCAGGACCCCTTCAGGCTCAGATCCTGGCACTAGGATTTTATTTATGACAGCTATCTTTGGTTTCATCATGGGACCCTGCCTGCTTCTTTTTCTCATGTTCTTGGCAATTCAGCAGTGCAGAAAGAAAATAAAGTGTCAAGGTAGGTTCTAGAAAAGCGATGAGGATGAGGAGAGCTTGTGGGCAGTGGATGAGAAGGGGCCCATTGTGATGTGGGATCCTGAATCTGCATCTTGTCCTTAGTACATTTCTGGAAAATGATACCTATACTTCTGTGGACTCTAAGACTCAGTGACTTTGGGTCAGGAGTGCCGATGAAACGTGGTATCATACATGACAGCAGCGACTTCAGCACCAGGGGTGGGACACAGGACTGGGTCAGAAATTCCGGGTATATCCATGCAGGGATAGAGGCTCTGAGGAGCTGAGTGCAGCTGCAGAGACCTCAAAGGTGGTTCTAGCTAAAGGTGTTTCAAGATAGGAGTTTCTGATTCAGAGCCTTTGTGTCTACCTTGCCTTCATGTGACTATCTATGTGAGGCTGCATGTGAGGACATCAATGATGACCAGGACACTGGAGAAGAGAGACAGTTGGAATCAGTTGGATGCCCTTCGCCCTCACACGTTTTTCTGACCACAAACCATCATCTGCGTGATTTGCAGCATCTTCAGGCATAGCATCTTCACACAGCATTCCTGTGTTCCACCTCAGAACCATCTCTTTCTGCAGATATCAGCATATCTCTCTGGTCCCCAGGGGATATTGAGTCTTCTCTCTAGAAAGAAAATATTTCAAGTCTGAGATTTTTGTTCTGAAGGCTTATCTAGTTTTCACATGTGAAACTTTTCCTTTTCATGTCTGTTCTTAGAATCCCTCCCCCCCCTAAAAAAACCTATTAGATACTTCTGTGGCCAAGCTGCCACTGTGGGCCAAGGAGTGTGAAGACAAAGCTGGGTTTGGACATATTTTGGGCCATGCAGGCCAATCTGCTCTTGGGAATAGGCATGAGGGTAAGAAGGTTTCGTGTGAAGGAAACAATGAAGGAAGTAGAGAGCTTTGGGAAATTGCAACCTCAGTTCTCTGAAAAGGAGGGTCTGCTTCTCTAAAGACCATCTTCTGAGAACCGAAGGACCATTTCTCCAGTGACTGCCTCATGACCTCAGAGAAGAAGAAATAGACTGAGTTCTCCATGTGTATAGTTGCTCTAAGAGTTTCAGATATGTGTTCATGTAGAGATAATGTGATTGTATTTCTCAAACCAAGGTATCTGGTTCAACAAAAAACAAACAAACCCAACAAACAAACCACTGTAAAACTTGCAAAAAGATTTTTTTATTGTTTAATTACAATTAATATATAATATTAGTTTCAGGTGTACAACATAGTGATTAGACATTTATATACCTTATGAAGTGATCACCCCATCTGACACCAAATGTAATTATTGACTATACTAGAGGCCAAATGCATGAAATTTGTGCACAGGAGGGTGTCCCTCAGGCTGGCTTGTGCCCTCTCACAATCGAATTAGGCCTAACCTGGCAGTGGGATATCCCTTTTGCAATCTGGGACCCATCTCTCTTAACCACCTGCCTGCTTGCTCCTTACTGCCTGCCTGCTTGCTCCTTACCACTTGGCTCACTGCTCCTTAGTGCTGCTGTGAAGGCGGGAGAGGCTCCTGCCTCTGCCACTGCACTTGCCAGTTGTGAGCCCAGCTTCTGGCTGTGGAAGTGCACTGACCACCAGGGGGCAGCTTCTGCGTTGAGTGTCTGCCACTTGGTCAGTGCATGTCAGTGCATGTCATAGCGACCACTCATTCTGATCGTTCCAACTTAACAATTGCTGGGCTTCTATATACATAGATTCCCTATGTTGTACTTTACACCCCCATGATGGTTTTTATAACTGGCAATTTGTATATCTTAATTCTTTCCTCTAAAAATTGTAAACCTTTGGGGTGGGAGACAACTGAGAAATATAATTTTATGGAAATATTTTGGTATTTAGTGAATATTTTGTGTGTTGTGGGAATAATGCTATAACATTTTGAAGCTGGCGTATCAATTGTCCAGAATGTCTTTAATGAAAAACTCTGGGATTTAGTACCTGAAGAGATAGAGATTATGTGGTTAAATATTACTCCATAAATAAAATAATTGAAAGTAGATAATGTGACTTTCTCAAGGTCATACAAAAAAAGTCACTGTTTGAGCCCTGGCCAGTTTGGCTCAGTGGGTAGTGTATCGGCTTGCAGACTAAAGGGTCCCAGGTTCGATTCCGGTCAAGGGCACAGACCTTGGTTGCAGGCTTTTCCTCCACCTGGGCCCTGGTCGGGGCACGTGCAGGAGGCAACCAAGTGATGTGTTTCTCTCACATGAATGTTTCTCTTTGACTTTTCCCCTCTCTTTCTAAAAATTAATGGAAAATATCCTTCGGTGAGGATTAAAAAAAAAAAAAGGTCACTGTTCAATCCAGGATGACCCTTTCCTCATTCCCAGGGATAGGTCCACCCTACCTGCATGCTTTCTACCAGAGTAAGACATTATTAGCAGACAGAAGACAGGTAACATGAAATGCAATTACAAAAATGAAGGGTTTTCTGTGCTTGAAATTCTTCCTGAAGTTTATTTATGTGAAATGGATGAGATGCACATGCTCAGACAACACCTTCATGAGAATGAGACCTGTGCAAATGCAAAAGATCACAACACTCAGAAGGACCGGACCTCACACTTGGTTTATTGTTCTCTTGTCACATCTAGAACTTCTTGTTAGAACAAAAGGCTCTGCATTTTTATTTTGCATCAGGCTCCACAAATTGTGTGGTCCAGAGAATAATCCCTCATAAACAAGTAAAAGGAAATTCAATCTCTTGTAGTCTTATTCTTATTTTCTGAAGATGAGGTTGGGTCATTAATTTGCAATCCTTCCTGCAAAGACAATTTTTGAGTGGGTCCATATTTCTTAATTACAAGCAGTTATCTTTCCAAGTAATTTTTGTTATATGTAGGTACCTTTTGGGAGAATGGAAATAACTAGATTTTTGATAGGTAACTTCCTGCAGTTACTGTAACACATATATTTTGATGCTGAGACATTATTTTCCCAGTCACAACAACCACATGCTATCAAAAAAAATTTTTTGTTACTTTAAGGTGTGACAAAGTGAAAAATATAGTTGAAACAGCAAGACATTGATATTAGGTTATGTTTTCACACTCTTAAGTTACTAATATATTAAAATTACTTTACTAAGTATACGTTTTCATGGGGGCAGGTTTTGGGTGAAAGGTGATATACTATCTAATAAAAGAGTAATATGCAAATTAACCATCACTCTGCTACACCCACCAGCCCACCCACCACCTAATCAGGAGTGAATATGCAAATAAACCCAACCAAGATGGCTGCAGCCACAGAGAACAGGAGGGAGACTTGGGTTTCCCCGGCAATGGAGGAAGCCAAGCTTTTTGACTGCCCTTACTGGCCTAGGCCTCCACTCAAGGTGACAAAGTTTCAAATGATAGAAGATACATAAATCTAAACAGAAATGGTGGCAGCCATGGAGCTGGAAAGAGCAGGAGGCTAGAGTTGCCCCTGGCGATGGAGGAAGTCAAGCTTTCTGCACACCTTGGTGGGCCCAGGCCTCCGCTTAAGGCTACAAAGTTTCAATTATAGAAGATACATAAATCCCAAACAGAAATGGTTGCCACCATGGAGAAAGCAGAAGGCTTGGCTCCACTCCAGGCTACAAAGTTTCAATTGTAGAAGATAAGTAAACCCCAGATACCAGGGCCTCCACTTGGGTTGCCAGAGGGCGTGGCTGGCCTGCAAACTACCACACAGGCCCCTTGCCTAGGCCGCCCCACGCCCCAAAGTAACTCCCACCCTGATCCGGGACATCCTTTAGGGCAAACTAGCCAGCCCCCACCCATGCACCAGGTCTCTATCCTATCTAATAAAAGAGTAATATACAGATTGACCATCACTCCAACACACAAGATGGCTGCCCCATGTGGTCAAAGATCCTGCCCCCATGTAGACACAAGATGGCCACCACAAGATGGCCAGCAGGGGAGGGCAGTTAGGAATGACCAAGCCGGCAGAGGAGGGAAGTTGGAGGCTACCAGGCCTGCAGGGAAATGCAGTTGGGAGGGACCCTGGCCTGCAGGGGAGAGAAGTTGGGGGGGGGACCAGGCCTGCAGGGAGGGCAGTTAGGGATGACCAGGCCTGCAGGAGAGGGCAGTTAGGGGCAAACAGGCTGGCAGGGGACTGTTTAGGGGGTGATCAGGCTGGCAGGCACAAGAGGTTAGGGGCAATCAGGAAGGCAGGCAGGCAAGCAGTTGGGATTGGGCCTAAATGTGCAGTCGAATATCCCTCAAGGGGTCCCAGAATGGAGAGAGTGCAGGCTGGGCTGAGGGACAAACCCCCACCCCATATACAAATTTCATGCACCAGGCCTCTAGTTACTCCATATTTTCTTAAGACCAATGGCACAACTGGTTGCATAATTTCAGGGCCCAATGCAAAAGAAAATATGAATTGCTTGTTCAAAAATTATTAAGACTTTGAAAATGGTGATAGCATGAGGTTCTGCACAAATGTATAGGCTGCCTGTCCACGAAACTGGCCCTTACCCACAGAATCTCAGAGCTGGATGGCCCAATAAAACATCTGCTGCCATACCCCATGTAACGGTGGTGGGTTCCTTGGGAAGAGAAAAACTGTAGAAACTGAAGTAGCTATGTTCACTTAAGGACTTTCAGAAAAGACTGGGGTTATCCTTGCGAACATCTGGGAGCTCAGTTATCTGGTGTTTATGTTTCCTCATGAATAGATGGCAATGGAATTGTACCTTCCTATCACCAAATTCCTGTGACCTAGCTCAATTTCATTGGGGAAGGTAGGATGTTTGCAATTATTTTTTTCCTCTAATTTTATGTCCCTGCTGTTTGTATAGACTATAAAATAGCTCTTCATAAAGGTCTTTAGTCTCTATTATAGGTATTTCCAAGACAGTCATCTGAGACCAACAGTTTGTATCTAAAATTATTTCCCTGATGTTTTATGTTGTGGAGAAATGATCTCAATCTGGAGCCCTAGGAATGCTGTTTTCATCTTGCCCATGATTCTGATGCCTTTAGAGGGCTCTGTTTTGTCTCTGAGTTATAACCAGGCCCTGAATTTGCTATTGCAGGTTGGTTTTTACATTTCTCAAGAAAAAAAGATATCGAAAAAGAGAAACTCCTAAATGAAGAAGACGAGGTTGGAAATGAGAATGCTGACCTTGGAGATGGTGGAATATCATCTGAACAGATATACCTCTATTGAAACTTTGTCATATTTTGGTCCATACTAGAGGTTTAGAAAATACCATTGTCTATAAATCCAGATAGGGCAACACCAACTTATATTCCATTTTCAAATAAATTGTCCAATAATAAATACTTTGCTCAACCTTTAAGACCAGTTCTGTGTGACTGAGAAATCTCTGTGACTCTCTAGAAACTTTAACACAACTTATTTTCCAGTGTTCATACCTTAGCCATTTTAACTCAAATAATGTTTTCTTCACCTGGGCAAAACCCTAGGTTAGTGATCTATGGTCAGACTGAGGGAGATGTAACTGGGAAGAGAGAGTCCATGATCTGAGATACACATTCCTGACATGAGTAAGCACATGAAGACAAGGTTTCCTCAGAAGTTCTAGGGAAGGATCTGAAATCTTTTCTCAGGAAAACCTGTCCTTTTTGGGCCCTCAACTTAGATATAATCTTGTTTAATAAGACTGGCTCCAGAGCTATGACATCTAGAGAAATCGTTCTTTCATTTTGTGAATGGACATGATTCCGATGCACATTCTAAAAAGCTGTATAGTAATCTACCCTCTGACAGGTCTGGCCTGTAGGTTTAGTAATTTTGGTTCAATGGAGCTGTGGTAGAGATGAACTTCCCTTGTTTCTGTGTATAGCATATATGGAATGAGGCGTGGCCAATCCCCATTCAGACCTTCATCACACCTATTGTGTCTGAAGCTGTGACTTCATCACTCGGATCACCTAGGCGATGAAAGAGCTGGGGCAGAGAATTCCCCATCTTATCTTAGGTCTCGATGGCAAAGGTTGTACCAGGGGCCGGTTTACTCTCAAATGGTGTTCCTTGGCTCTCTGTCCTCTTTGCTATGCTCTTTGTGTTTTTTCTTTTTGTCATGTTCTCTCCCCTTTTACTTGAGATAGACCAACATATAAAGAAATGTAAGTGCCATGGTGGGCCTTAGGGCACAGGGGACTTACCATGAGAGAATGGAGATATGGAGGGGGGAGATAGCATGCATTATAATGTGGAGAACATGATCTTTTCAGATCTCTAAGGTATTGATCCAGGGCTAGGAGGTCTTAGAAATAATCTTATATGTGATAAAAATACCTCGTGGGACACAGGTTAGAGGTGGGTTAGGAAGCCCATTTCTGGTATACCTGTGGAGCATAAGGAAGCATCTGGGGCCCTGCCTGAGCTAACATAATGCTCGGGTATGAGGATAAAGGGAACCCTATAGAATCTTGGGGTATATGAAGTTATTTACAGATGTCTATCTCTGACCCAGTGTGCTTTGTCTTAAGTCTTGAGCAGATGTAGGTATTTTCTGCGTAATGCTGTGCATAAGAATGAAGAAAACGAGACACAGACGGACAATCTGGGAAGGCCAGGTGAGTACTCCCTGCGCTGTACCTCTGGTTCATTATGGCCATAAGCTGGCAGCTCTAGTTACTCTCATGGTCCGTGGGCAAGACAGCTCAGGAACCCATATCAAATTTGGTCTCAGTAGACAGCCTAAGATCTCCAAGTCTTTTAAGGAGAACATTTTTCAAGCAGAAGTTTGTGGAGTCCTCATTGACTCCATAATAAATACAGGTTTATTAATCTAGGGCCTCCTCTAGCTGGAAACATTTCTCTTTTTTCATCTATACTTATAGTGCTTTTTTTTCAATCAAGAGTTCCTTCTCAAGTGACTCAGTGACTACACTACCAGTTTTTCATGCTGGTAGACAGTGAAAAATTAGGTGAATCTTCTCCATTTTTTCTGGGGAATTTTCTAATGTGTTCAACATAATTCCTCAACATAATTCCTGAGGTGACTGGCCTCTCTAGTTAAGGTCAGCTCTGCCCTTCTCTGAGATATTCTATAGTTCCTTTGTGACATCATGGGGGAGGGACACAGTGAATTCCTGAGTTCTCTGTGCCCACAGCATCATCACTTCTTTGTGAATATATGCAACCGATGGCCTGACCAGGTTTCCCTCACACAAAAATAGAAATGCCTGGTCTCTAAAATTTGTTATTGTGTTGCTTCGAGGTAGGTAAAATAAAGTATATGTGGTTACTGCAAACAACCAGAATATCTAGCCCCACACTACAATGATAGAAATAAGAATATGTAATTTAAAATGAGAGTATTTTATTATTGTAGTTGGAAAAGTTAATTGCTCCGAATTCCTTGTGAAGCCACTGTTCCTCTCAGTCATATGTACAAATGTCTCCACTTCCCCAACTCATGGTACATTTCACCGCTGCTATAGTGCTTTTGAAACCTGATTTTTGCCCTTAGAGCCCAAATTCATAAAAACGGTACTCCAAATGATGATTTCAAAGGGGTCAAATAGGTAGTTTGTTTGGAACCTTTCCTATTCCAGCAATGATAAGGGGTACTTTCCTCATGGAGAGGTAAAGAGACACAGGTTTATCATCTAGGACTTCTTGAGAGTTCAGAACCTAAGGGGGCTCTGTTCTCTCTCATACATCACTGCTCCCCTTTTCAAGGCATTTCTGTCATTTTTCTGTATCCTTGCAGAGGTTGGGTAAATCTTGGGCTCTGTGATTACCTGTTCCTCCCACCCCCATTCTCAGTCACTGATGCACACACATTGTGCTACTATGACAATACTTTTCAAATTTGAATACTAGTCAAGTGATTTTTGCACTAATTCTGCATGTGTACTAAGATGCTAAAATATGAGCATTTTTGTGTGTGACATTCCCTACTTTCTGATCACCATGGTCCCTAACACACTAGATTGACTTTCCTTACCAATATACAGCTTCTGAGGTTAGATGGGGAGCACATTATTTCAGATTTCCTTATAAATTCACAGGAGCTTAGAGATAGAAGTATTAGCACTGATGTAGAAAATGTCAGCTTAAATATATTTGATTACCAATTTAGAAGACTTTTTCTTTCTCTTTGCTGTGTAAGGTGAAAGTTATGGGCACTTTGGTGAATATTGACTTTTATAACTCATGTAACAATTCCTACATACAACTATTATAAAAGTTGGGATTACCTGCATAGATATTTTGGGAATTAGGACACGATTACAAAGAAAAGATTGGTCTGTCACTAACAAATTAATTTTTTTAGTTTAAAATATTTCTTGCATATTCATCCTAAGAAACAGTAATCTCTTGTGACAAGTATTTCTCAGACTGTAGGTAAAGAGTATTACTGTCCTGTCCTAACAGGATTACTCTGCATGTTTAATGATGTACAGAAATTTTTAATATTTGTATCTCTTCTATTTTACTGTCTAAAATGGATGTTAGTCATAGGTATAATCAAGAAATTTTCTTTTTTTCAGACTGTCTCCTGGAGTCACCAAGGGGAGAAGTTCTGGGAGGGAAGGAAGATGGGATGGTGAAAGATCCCTTACTATTTGTGAGGGTAGCAAGAGAGTCCAGGGATTCTGAGAACTCTACCCCTGAGCCATCAGTTTGAGTGTGGATGAAGCTGAAACAATCACCTGTGACATCATATATCAGACAGGGGAGGGCTTTTGAGACCCTTGTTATCAATGGTAATACTGAAAAAAATAAATATTGTGAGTCTCTCAGAAAACTTATGGTAGCAGAAATTTTTTTTTGTTTCACTTATAGTTTCTTACACACAATTGCATTTATTTATTTATCTTCCTATTACAGTTGACATTCAATATGATCTCATATTATTTATAGGAATATAGCATAGTGGCTAGACATCTATATAATTTAAGGGGTGATCTCCCGGGTAAATCTGGCACCCACCTGGCACCACACACAGTAAGATATTATTATAATCTCAATTGCTTTTAGTAAACCCAAATCTCAAATTTGTTACTTAAAGATGAAATCCTAGGGGAGCGACTTGTGCTATTTCACTCTCCTAAAGCAACACGTGTAGTCACTTTTCCAAGGGGAGAAAAGCTTATGGTCCCTATATGTCTAAGAAAACTTAATCCAGTAGAACAGCTGAGCCTTTCTTGTCTCTACCCAAGAAGATCACACAGCAAAACCATCCTAACGTTCTAAAAGGTTCTGTCCAGATTCCACGTGGAACTTTTTCTTATTCAAGTATCATGCTCCTCTTCCATCTTAGAGTGAAATGTAATTTTGTGAAGATAGATGCAAAGGGGAGGAATGATGTGAATTTTCTACTCGAAGCTTCATGCCCTCTCTTCAATATTTCTTCTTTACTATCAAGTGAAACTAATTTTTAAAAAGTTTCACCTCTCCCACATCAACTTTTCTTTTCATGTAAATTCTTACACACAATCCTCTCTCATCTTTACCTACCACATATATATATATATATATATATATATATATATATATATATATATATATATATATATATTTACCTGTTCTTTCTCTCTGTTTGCCTTTTTCAACTAAGTGCGATATCTTTGCCATATTGAGTAATACTGCATCCAAGTGGAAACCTCTTGTTGGAGAGATAAATAAGGGATGGTTGGAGGAAGGAAGAAGAAAGGAGGAAAAGGAGGCAGAGTAGGAGTAGGAGTAGGAGTAAAGGAAAGGGATGAGATATGAATGGAGGGAAGAGGAAGGGAGAGATATTTGGATTGGAGACATAGAATAGGTTGTGTTGAGAAGAAAGAAACTCCTGTCAGTAGAAATGTTAAAGAAAAGTTTCTGATACTATCTATCAGAGGGATTTCTTTTAAAAAAAATGTAATCCACTTTTATTTATTTATTTTTATTATTATTTTTTAATTTTTAATAAACCTTTATAGTTCATATTATTACAAATGTTCCTCATTTTCCCCCTTCAATTACTCCCCTCCACCAGGGGAGTTCCCATCCCACCCTCTGCCCTTTCCCTATCCCCGCATTGTCCTCATCCATAGGCGCACAGTTTATGTTTAGTCTCTTCCCGCACCCCCCACTCCCCTTTTCCCTGAGAATCGTCAGTCCACTCCCCTTCCATACCTCTGATTTCTATTATATTCACCAGTTAATATTGTTCATCAGATTTTTTAATTCCCTTGGTTTTTAGATTCACTTGATAGTTAAGTATTTGCTGTTCATTATTTTTATCTTTATTTTCTTGCTCTTCCTAAAGAACCCCTTTCAGCAATTCATATAATTCTGGTTTGGCGGTGATGAACTCCTTTAGCTTTTTAAAATTTATTTATAAAGCTCTTTATCTTCTATTCTGAGTGATAGCTTTGCTGGATAGAGTATTTTTGGCTGTAGGTTCTTGTTATTCATCATCTTGAATATTTCTTGCCATTCCCTTCTGGCCTGCATGGTTTCTGTTGAGAAATCAGCTGACAATCGTATGGGTGCTCCTTTATAGGTAACTGCCTGCTTTTGTCTTGCTGCTTTTAATATTCTCTCTTTGTCTTTTGCTCTTGGAATTTTAATTATGATGTGTTTTGGTGTGGTCCTCTTTGGATTCCTTTTGTTTGGGGTTCTGTGTGCTTCCTGGACTTGTAAGTCTATTTCTTTCACCAGGTGGAGAAGTTTTCTGTCACTATTTCTTTCAATATGTTTTCGGTATCTTGCTCTCTATCATCTTCTGGGACCCCCATAATTCTGATGTTGGCTCTCTTGATGTTTTCCCAGAGGTTTCTTATACTATCTTCAACTTTCTGGATTCTCTTGTCTTCTTGCTTCTATGGGGGAGTGTCCTCTGGCTCTTTACGTTCCAAATCTTTGACTTGATTCTTGCAATCTTCCAATCTGTTTTTAGGACTCTGTATAATATTTTTTATTTCAGACAATGTATTTTTTATTTCTAGTTGATCCCTTTTCATACATCATAGGTCTCATTTATTTTATTGGCCTTTTCTAGGAAATTCTTGAAAAACTTTATAACCATGGTTTTGAACTCTATATCCAGTCACTTTTTGTCCTCCATTTCTTTTGTTTGTGATCTGTTTCCTTGTCTTGGCATTTTCACTGCTTCCCTGAGTTGGTCGGGTGGCTTTGTGTGCTAAGGTGTCCTATATGGTTCAGTGGGTCAGCCTTCCAGTTACCTGAGGTGGACACTCTTGGTGCACCCCTTTGTGGACTGTGTGTACAGCCTTATTGTAGTTAAGTCTTGATTGTTGTTGGTATCACTGGGAGGAACTGACCTCCAGGCCAATTGGCTGTGAGGATCAGCTGTGTCTATGCTAGGAGACAGCCTTATTCGACTAGACTTGGAAAATTGCAAAAGCCTCTCTGCTCAGCTTGGATGAGGCAGAGTTTCAGGGTGGAGCCTACAGCCTTGGCTTCCTGTCAGCCCTGCCCTATGAGGTTCCTGAGTCTCAGTGCTTTTCAGTGTCCTTTGGTACTCACTGCAAGCACCTCTGAGAGAAAGGTGCCCTCGAGTTTTTCCCGCTATCAGACAGTTTAGTCTCTCCCCCAATGAGCCTGGAACTGGGGTTCAGTGCAGTTGAAAGTGGGGTTGGAAGTGGAGTTAAGAGCAGAACGGAGCTTTTGTCTCCTTCCTGCTAGGGCAATCCAGTGGTACAGTCAACAGTCCATCCTCTGCGCGCAATGTGCGCGCCTCCGGGACCCTGCCTTTTGCTGCTCCCCTGAGTTTCCACCTTACAGCCCAGATTCCCTCTGTATGAGCCTGGATCCCCAGGGTCTGGCCTAGAAATGGGGGTCAGTGCAGTTGGAACTGGGGCTCAGCAGAGTCCAGAGTTTTTGTCTCCTTCCCACTAGGGCAATCTAGCAACAGTCAACAGTCCATCCTCTGTGCACAACGTGCACACCTCTGGGACTTTGCCTTTCGCCGCTCCCCTGAGTTTCCACCTTACAACCTAGATTCCCTCTGTATGAGACTGGGTCCCCAGGATCTCGCCCAGAACTGAGGTTCAGTGCAGTCAGAACTGGGGTTCAGTACAGTCCGGAGCTTTTATCTCCTTCCCACTAGGGAATGCCAGCCAGGCACTCAGCCACCCCCTCCTTTCCGGCTCCATCCTCTCCCCAGGTGCACACAGTGTCTCTGTACCTTAGGCTTCTAAAGCTCCTCCGATTTTCCTTCTGGTTTTCTTTCCTTCTAGTTGTAGAATTTCCAGTCAGTCAACTTTCCTGTAGTTCTGTATAATGTCCATTTTATATTTTAGTTGTATTTTTTGAAATTGTGCGAGACTGCAGTTAGGCATTTACCTATGCCGCCATTTTGGTTTCCTCTATCAGAGGGATTTCTGTGTTGAATGGGAAATTGAAGTGGTTTGGGAAAGTTTCTTCATTGTCTAATATAATTTGTAATAAAGAACTGTTGACAAAATGGACTTAAAACTTAAATGTAAGACTTGAAATAATCAAATTCCGAGAAAAAAACTACATAGGCATTAACATCTTAGACATTTCTTTTTAGCAATTTTTTTCTTTTTTAAAATGTATTTTATTGATATTTTACAGAGAGGAAGGGAGAGAGATAGAGAGCTAGAAATGTCGATGAGAGAGAAACATTGACCAGCTGCCTCGTGCACACCTCCTATCGGGGATGTGCCTGCAACTAATGTACATGCCCTTGACCGGAATTGAACCCGAGACCTTTCAGTCCGCAGACCAACGCTCTACCACTGAGCCAAACCGATTTTGGCAGCAATTTTTTTTTCTGACATGTCTCTCCAGGGAGAGAAACAATAGGAAAAATAAACAAATGGGATTACATCAAACTGAAAAGTGTTTTTTTTTTTTTTTTTTTTTTTGCACAGCAAAGGAAACCATCAGCAAAATGAAAAGACAAACTTGGTGTGGTGAACACACAATACAGATGATGTGTTATAGAATTCTACAACTGAAACCCATATAATTTTATTAACTATTGTCACCCTAATAAATTCAATACAATTTAAACAAAAACAGATTACCTACTGAATGAAAGAAGTTATTGGCTACTGATACAAAGGGTTAAGAGCTAAAAATATAGGGAACTCATACAATATAACACCAAAATACAAACAATTAATTTAAAAATGGTCAGAGGACTTGAATAGACATTTCTCCAAGAGGACATATAGATGGCCAATAGACATATGAAAAGACGCTCAACATCACTATTCATCAGGGAAATGCAAATTAAAGCCACAATGAAATATCACATCACCAGAATGGCTATCATCAATACATCTACAAACAAGTACTGATGAGTATGTGGAGAAAAGGGAACCCTCATACACTGTTGGTGTGAATGCAGACGGTGCAGCCACTGTGGAAAACAGTCTGGAGTTGCCTCAATAAAACAATAGAACTGCCTTATGACCCAGTGATTTTACTTCTGGGAATTTATCCAAAGAAACACAAAACACTAATTTGAAAGAATATATGCAACTCTATGCTCATTGCAGTGTTATTTACAACTAGAGGCTCAGTGCACAAATTCATGTACCTTGAAAGAAACTGTGGGCTGCGAGGCTGTGGTGGGCACAGAGTCAGGTCTCGCCCAATCCTCTGCACCCCCACTCAGCCCCTCCTGCTGCGGCCCCAGGTTCCCTCTCTACTGGCAGCCCCCCTCCTGCCACTGCCACTGCCATTCCCAAGTGCTGGTGGCACCAGCCCTGCGTACACCACTGATGTGCCAAGTGATTGGGACCTGCAGCATCAGGCACCTGCAGCAGGTGCAAGCAGCTGCTTCGGCGTTGACTGTGGGTATGAGTGGGGCTGACACTGGCAGTGGGTGTGAACAGCAGCTCTGGCGCTGGCAGTGGGTGCAAGAGGTGGCTGCTGGCCCTGATTGCCCCTCAGGATCAGGAGGAGGTGGAGAAGCCCTAAGGGGAAATTGGGGCCAGTCCCGGGTGCCGGCAGTGGGTACAAGTGGGGCCGGCGTCCACGCCAGCAGTAGGTGTGAGCACCGGGTGGGACCGTAGTGCATGGGAACAAAGAATTTTCAGTCACCATCAGAGGCTTGCCCTGATGACAGTTACCAGTGCCCCACCTTGGTCTGGCGCCCCTGCTCACTTGTTCCACCATCCTGCTGCAGCTGATGCCCACCATGTTCCACACACCCGCCCCACTAGTCAGTGCACATCATAGTGACCGATTATTTGGTTGTTCTATTTGCATATTAGGGTTTTATATATATAGATAGCCAAGTGTGGACGAAAGGGACCACATGCTAACATGCCAAGCTCAGGGAAGGCCTGCATAGCATTCTTGCAAACTCAGAGACCTAAAGTAACTACAAAGGATGGTCTGAAATTAAACTTCAACTAAAAGCAGTTATGGTGGGTAGTACGTCCTAGGTTGGTATCGTCACTGACAAGGTCAACCTTTACCTTAACTGAGCTTATCTGTTTTAAAAAATATATATATTTTATTGACTTTTTACAGATAGAAAGGGAGAGAGAGGGATAGAGAGTTAAAACATCAATGAGAGAGGAACATTGATCAGCTGCTTCTTGCACATGCCCTACAGGTGATGTGCTCACAGCCAAGGTACGTGCCCTTGACCAGAATTGAATCCAGGACCTCTCAGTCCACAGGCAGACTCTCTATTCACTGAGCCAAACTGGTTTCGACTGTATCTGTCTTTTTGCATCTATAATAATATATCCTTGAAATGTCTGGATAACTTGTAACTTCCCTTTTTCTGGATCCCTTGGGGCACAATCTAATATGCCTGGGCGCCAGGGCAGATGCCACAAATTTCTTCATTGTTATCATGTTAATTGTTGACTGTTGGTTATCCTACACACATCTAAGTATGTGTCTATCATTTTACTTTTTATCCAATCCCAGAGGTTCCCCAAAACCCTCTATGCTTTCTCTCACCTATAATCTAATATCAATGGATTTCATGTAATCCACCCACCTATGTCTCCTTCTTTGATTGCAATGTATAAAAAGAGATGAAAACGCGCCATTCTCTGAAGCACTATCCCAGTCTGTTGAGACACTGCTTCCCGGCAATTGTCAACAGTTTGGCTCAAATGAGCTCACAAAAATTCTTTACAGTTTGAATGTTTTTACGTTAACACAAAAATGTGGAAGCAACCCAAGTGCCCATGAGTGTATAAAGGAGAGATGGTACACATATACAATGGAATCTATATATATAAAAGGCTAAGTGACCAACCATCCAACCGATCAACTGGCTGGTACATATTACATGCATTGGCAATTTAAAAATAACTGTTGACTTGTGCATGTGTGATACATATGAAGCTCTCGCTGGCACCAATCTAGACCAGGGGTGGGCCAACTTTTTGACTGGTCGGGGCACATGCCCAGGTTGTGGGCTCAATCCCCTGTAGGAGGGGGAGGCAACCAATGTATGCCCAGGTTGTGGGCTCAATCCCCTGTAGGTGTCGGAGGCAACCAATGGATGTTTCTCTCTCTCTCTCCCTTTCCCTTCCTTTCTTTCTAAAAATCAATAAAAACTGTTAAAAAACATTGAGTTTCTGGTACTGGAAAGGAGAAGTCATTATAAAAGCTGAGGTTGTTTTTCCCTTGTTACTTCCTTATCATGTTTGGATATGGTACCATAAAGGAAGTTAAAGAATCTGCATGGTCACTACCACAGAATAAGGGGAACTATAAACTGCCACACTGTATTTTTAAAGAGATTCCTATTTTGTATTAAGAGATTTATATAGATTTTACTTAAGAGATAAAATAGCACCAGGTTTGTTAATGTTAGCATGCATATTTACAACCTATGTTAAAGGAACCAAAGGGAAATTAGGTTGCTCAAAACTGGATGTTCAATCAAAATTTTTCTGATGTCTACATGAGCCTGGATAAACACGTTTTAAAATATCCTATAATCTGTGAATATATATAAACTAGAGGACACGAAATTTGTGCAATTGGAGTGCTTGTCCCTCAGCCCAGCCTGCACCCTCTCATAATCCGAGACTGTTGGCTCCCAACCTTTCGCCTGCCTACCAGCCTGATCATCCCCTAACTACTCCCCTGCCAGCCTGATCAATTCTTAACTGCTCCTCTGCTGGCCCAGTCACCCCAACTGCCCTCCCCTGCAGGCCTGGTTGCCCCCAACTGCCTTCCCTTGTAGCCCTTGTCACCCCTAGCTGCCCTCTCTTACTGGCCCAGTCTCCCCTGACTGCCCTTCCCCACCAACCTGGTCACCCATAACTGCCGGCCCTATTACCCCTAACTGCCCTCCCCTGCTGGCCCTGTCATCCCTAACTGCCCTCCCCTGTTGGCCCAGTGGCCCCTAACTGCCCTCCCCTACAGGCCCTGGGTCACCCTTATCTTGTGGTGGCCATCTTTGACCACATGAGGGTGGCCATCCTGTGCAAGGGTGTGAGGGTCAATTTGCATATTACTTCTTTATTATATAGGATGGAGTCCCAGAAAATTAGTTTTTTAGTATCTATGTATATAATAATATTCTAAGTGTCCCTCCCTCCATCTGACTATTGCTATGATGTGCAGTGACTACTGGGGGTTAGATGCTCAACGCAGGAGCTGCTGAGCTGTAGTGACTTGACAGCAGCAGTTCTCGGGTGATGAACCCCAAAACCAGAGAGGAAGGAGTTTGAAAGGTGCCCTAGAATTTCGCCCGCTACCAGACAGTCTAGTCTCTCCCCCAATGAGCCCGCAACTGGGGTTCGGTGCAGTTGGAAGTGGGGTTAAGAGCATTCCAGAGCTTATGTCTCCTTCCCGCTAGGGCAATGCAGCGGCTCAATCAAAAGTCCATCCTCTGCGCACAATGTGTGCCACTCTGGGGCTCTGCCTTTCGCTGCTCCTCTGAGCTTTTGCCTTACAGTTTAGATTCCCTCTGTATGAGCCTGGGTCCCCAGGGTCTTGTCCAGAACTGGGGTTCAGAGCAGTCAGAACTGGGGTTCAGCACAGTCCGGAGCTTTTATCTCCTTCCTGCTAGGGAATGCCAGCCAGGCACTCAGCTGCCCCTCCTCCCTGGCTCCGTCCTCTCCCCATGCGTGCACCATGTCTCTGTACCTTAGGCTTTTACAGCTCCTCTGATTTTCCTTCTGGTTTTCTCTCTCCTTCTAGTTGTAGAATTTCCAGTCAGTCAACTTTCCTGTAGTTCTGGATAATGTACACTTTATATTTTAGTTGTATTTTTTGAAATTGTTGTGTGAGGCTGCAGTTAGGCGTTTACCTATGCCTCCATCTTGGTTTCTTCCTACACATGTGATTTTATAGGTGGATTTAATTATATTCAATAACATGAGCACATAGGTGGAATAATATTACTGCATTTTCATGAATGGGTTTTCCTTTTTAGTTTTTCCATATTAGCCACTTCCTGACTGATTGCTATTTACTTTGTTTCCAATGTTTGCTACTACTCATAGCACTGCAAAAAATAATCCTTTATATATGTTCTTATATACTAATGTCTTTATCTGTATGGAATAAAACCCCTCAGTGATGGAATTGTTGGGTCAAAGGATCTGTGAAGCATTTAAAAAATTTTAAAACAGAAGTTTCCATTTCTAAAGACTATCACACTTCTTATTTCCAAAAACTATGTTTGAAATTATAATTTTCCTTATATAGCAATAAACATCAGTGCTTTTAAATTTTTGTTGGTCCGATTTATATAAAATGGCATATCATCATTAGTCATAATTTGAATTACTAGTGAACTTAAGCATTTAAAAATTTCTATTTGTCATTTGAAATTTATTTTGAGTTGTCTTTTCATAGCTTTCCTAATTATACATTAGATATTGTCTTTGTCATAACAATTGATGAGGTGTATGTGTCTGTAAAGTTTACATGAATGAATTTACCTTTTTCATGCAATATGCAAGTTATGGGTACTCTATGTGTCTACATATATTAACACTTTACATTTATATTTACTTTTAAGAGTTCTAATTTTTATCCTTTGACTCAATCTGTATTTCTTATATGTCATAATATTTCTATAAAAAAACCTCCTTACTTTAGAAAGAATAGAAAATGTACTCACTAGCTCATTTCACCATTTTTTTCTTTTTGATGTATCACTCACCAAATTTCTTGCCTTGTTCACTTTTTTCTTGTTATACGTTTCTCATGAAAACAAATTATAAAATGCAAATCTGATTGTTTCTTGCCCAGCTTAATCTTCCACACCCACCACCTCCCCAAGAGCCACTAAAATAAAATATAAACATGAAAGGTAGCAGATAAGACCATTCATTATAGGGTTCTATCTAGTCTTTTCATCTTAGGTTTTGCATCACTTTGCCTCTCTTCACAGAACCTCCCCATATCCTTACCTATTTCATTAAACAATATTCCCTTTGTCAATAGTGTCCTTAATTTTTGTACTTTCAGCACTCAGGATACCATTTGTCATCATAAATATGTTCAATATATGTTTTTGAGTGAAAAACTTGTTTCCCAAAGGTGTGCTTCTCTTTTATGCCTCTATATTTTGTACATGCTATGTCCTTTCCCTAAAATGGTCTATTTTTCAGTCATTTTCTCTTTTACTTAAACATTATATCTTCTTCATAATCTCTCTAAACTTTCTAAACTCCTATAGTATTGCATTATACAACCATAAGTATGTCTTATTTCTTTTCTGAAATTACCCCCACATATCTTTAAAAGATCTATTCATATTTATTTACCTAGTTTCTCTTTAGCTCCATTATATACCATTGTTATGGCTTAGAATATATAGGGTGTCCCAAAACACTATGTACAAATTTAATAACTGATAGTTCAATTGATGTTTCCTTTCAGATTTAACCCATTTGGAATGAATAATTATTCAAAACATGTATACATTTTTTGAAAACCTTTATTTGTAACTGAAAGGTGAAGTCATAGTAATAGAAGTCTCTTATATATCCTCTATATGAATATACATACATAAACATATATACATGTATATAAAATATGTCTATACATTCTTTCCAGTACCAGAGGAGCTCTCGATTTTCCAGAGGAATGCACTTGTTTAGAATGATGATGAGTATATTTTCCTCACGCTCCTCACTGGGTTGTAATTCTTGTTTCCCTTTTCAGTGTATTTCAGAATGGCCCCCTAGGAAGAGATTTGGACATGGAAATTAGTCTAGCAGCATTTAAACCTTCTGACTCATTGGGATTTTCTGAATGGAAGAAAGTAATTACTGGGAAATAAATCAGACCTCCCCTCAAATGCATTAGAAGTTCTTTGAACATTTAAGAACATGATCCACAATTAGGAAGGGGACAAGTGTGAGGTAGGGGCACAGAAAGTCTTTTCCATGCCTTAAACATTATGTTCCTGACGTAGTTGCAGCAAATACCAAACCCCTTGTGCTGGAGAAGTGAGGCAGGCCCTTGTCAGAAGGTAAGAACTATTGAGGAGGCACTGAGCCTTCGTGAAGTAAGAAGGTATTGGGATATTTTCCCCCAAACCAGCAGGATTATGCTCCCCAGAGGCAGAGTTAGGGCACTGGTGCTAAATAGAAGTCAGAGGACAAAGAAAGAAGCATATTGTGGTGGGAAATAAGGCTAGTGCTGTGGATGGCAGTGGCCTCTGCTGGGATAGGATATAGAAAAGTCTAAGCTTTTATGATTTTAGAAAAAAATATGATATATAAAAAGTTAGAGAAAGGAAAGTAGCAGGAGTTTTAATGGAAGAAACCAAAGGAGATACATGAAAGGTTAAGCTACTTTTTAGAAGATTAATTTCTGTTTTAATAAAATGAGGTCCAGATAATAATATTCTGCTTCATGGTTCTTTGTCCCCTAATATAGATCTCTTAGCCAGAAGTGTCCCCAGGATTGCAATTTTCATGTTCTCTAAGAATGATTTTCAGTTCATTTTTCTATCTTCTTCTTTACATGCATCGTAAGTTTCCTACTAATACATGTTGGTGATTTCTTTCCACTGCTATGCAAAGTAGATTGTCTCAGCCTCAATTGCAGCTACTGGTCCGAAACCCTGAGCTATTGACCCTTAAAGAACCACAAACCTGAGGAGTGCAGCACGTCCAGGTCATCTGCTTTCAGGCCAGAATTCATCTCCCGGTATTGAATTTGCTGGATAAAATTCTGTCTTGAAGAAGCTGACAATAGACATCTTCAGTTATAAATCAGCAGAAAATAATAAACCTCTCCCTCCTCTGTGTGCGTTTTCCTAGCAGTGCAAACATACCCAATCTTCATTCATACCCTTGTCTTGTTTCCATCCCATTCTGAACAACCTAGTTTCTTCCCCACAAGGCAGCCAGAAGCTTTTTTGAATCCGTTAGAGCATTTCCTAAAACCTTGCTAAAATCTATCTTCGCTTCATTCTCATTATAAAGTTTTTTTCATCTTCCATGCCAACTATTTAAAAATGCTATCCTTGTCAGTCATGTGATCCTTCAATTCCTCATACATCCTGTTGCCCTGAACTTTCTTAAAAGGCTGATGCACTATTTCACTCTTCTACATAATACTCTTTAATACTATTCTTCTTACCACGGAATACAGAACTTCATGATTTCCCCCCTCTTCTCCAGCCTTATCAGTAGCTTCTCTCCTTGAGCTCGAGTTTTATTCCCCTCCCCAAACAGCAAACGTGGCAGCCTTTAAGCTTCTCTACACTTGTACATAGTTTTACCTTTCCCTATAAATACACCTTATCCACTTATTTGAACTCTTATCATCAAAATTTATCTCAAACGCCTCATAGAAGCCTCCTATACTCCCCTTTCCCTTCTAGTTAATTATTCTCTTCTCTGTGGCACTTTCCCCTTATTCATATGAATATATAACACTACCCTGCAGTTTATTTGTTTACATATATACCTCTTCCATTAGATTTGAAATTCCATGAAGACAAATGAACACTTGGTTATCTATGTCAGTATCATAAGATCATAGGCACATTGCTTGACAGACCAGCAAAATTAGTAATAAGTATATAGCAAAGCAAATAAATCTTTGGGCCAAAAGAACAAAAGAACAAAACAAAACAAAACAAAAAAACACCCCAGAGTTCACGTTTGACCAGGTAAGCATATCTATTCTAAACTAGCAATTCTATAATGTCCCAGTTAAATATATAGATAAAGTACAGGACTTATCAACACAACCTAAGTCCCTTTTCTTTTCTGAAATCTTGTTCCCTCTTTTTGAGAAACTGCTTAAGCATCCTGTAGGCTCATCTTTCTGGCCATTTGATTCTTGAACCTAGTATATTTATATGTTGTTGTTGTTTCTTTAATCCCAAGAATGTTCTTATCCCATAAAATATTGGAAAGATCATAATTTAGCTCAGACCTGCAAGTTGTTGTAGCTGTCTTCCCTTCTGAGACCGCAAGAAGAACACGAGGAGACCAATCAGCACAATGACCCCAAGGACTCCAAATACAACCGGAAGTGCATTTCCTAAGTGCAAGTAAACATCACGAGATGAGAATGTCTTAGCTAAAAGAAGTGGGTCCCTAATTACTATCCCTTTCTTAGGTCAGATACAGGATCACTGAAGTAAGTGTCATATTCTCAGAACTTCTAACCTAAAGTCTCTTAAAAGGAATTCTAAATAATGCAGACAGTTGCTTCTATGCTCAGAAACCTCAAGAGATATATACCTTTGGCATTTGATGATTCTTTGATTGCATTGCCTGTAGGAGAAAAAGAGAAGGAGACTCAATTCTAAGAGTAATATATAGAACAAATATTTCTATTTCTGTATACTCAAAACTTCTATAACGTTATTAACCAATGTTACCACAATAAATTTAGTCTTAGAAAAAAAATAGGACTTGATGACTGACTGGGGGAGGTGATAGATCAAAGGGAGAGGAAGAAATTTAAACAAGAGATTTGGATAGGTGGTGGTACTACTTCCTGGGTTAAGGAACATCGACTTTTATTGAAAATTAATTTTTTATTTTCTATGTGTGCATTGAGTGCCTCTCATTCAAGCAAACTACTGCTTCTGACCTAAAAAGAAGTTGTTCTTCTTCTTCCCTCTGCACAGGGAAGTAATATGCGTTTCCATGGTGAAGGCCAATGTATAACAACAAATATTTTCATCATTTCTTCAGATGGAAACATTAGGATTCTTTCCCCACTACATTCCTATTGTGACACATCCAGTCTTTACACTATGCACTAGATGTCTCAACACTTCTTAGCTACCAGAGGTTCCAAGCTTACTCCTGTATCCTGGCACTCACCTGAACATATCACAGCAGCATCTTCCTTGTGCCCACAGTCACTTCGCCCCCAGGATTTGGCAGGACAATCCCACAAGGAAGACTCATTCCCTTTGCACTTCACTTCACTGAGCCATATGGGTCCAGTCCCCACACCAAATGCTGCCTCTTTGAGAGCCTTCAAAGCTGAGCCACAGCCCAGCTGTCGACACACCACCTGAGCACTGTCAAGGTTCCAGGAGTCATCACACACAGTCCCCCAGGAACCTTCGTGCCAGACCTCCACACGTCCAGAACAAGTAGTGTTTCCTTCTTGAAGTCTTATCTTGCCTGAAAGATCAGAGACACCAAGGTCATTTATGAGAAGATAAAAACTCCTCAGAGATCACAGAGCAAAAGAGATATTTGAAACTCTTTTTAAGATTATTTTAAAACATTGCCTGCCTTTTCAATGCACATTTAAAAATACATATTTTAACAAAATGTATCTTTTATCATGTCCTTTCAGCAAAATATTTCATATTGGACACAAGAACAGTAGTGTGACTCACAAAATGTCAAATAAATAATGTGAACATTGCATAATGTTAAATTTTCGCAACTATAAAAGAACTTGAGAGATTGCCAGGTACATAGAATATTTCTTCCAGTTTAATGAGATGGGAAATACTTAAGGATTGCTCTTTATGACTGCTTCCCATTTTATATTAGTACATCAAAATGATATTAAAAGAAAAAGTGGAAAGGTAAAGTAGACCATTCAATAGTTAAATACTGAATCACATATTCTTGGCTCCTCATTTGTTCACAGAAAAAGCAATTGGACTTTTAGGAAGACCAAGGGCACATAAATCTTCTATGGGAAAATGATCTCTGGTCTTGAAAATCAATAGATCGAATGAAATAAAACTAGTTTTACGATCCAGGTAAAATAGTTATTAACTGGAGTTTACTATTCCTACTTAATGGGTTCAGAAGATCATAGTGGAGTCACAGAATGGAATTTTCATATAAGCCAGAATGGAATTTTCAAATACTCACTGGAACATGTGATCCAGGTCTCCTCTGAGGGGCTTGCCAGTCTCTGCTTCCATGGAGATGATAGGCACGGCCATAATGTCTCAGGCCCTTTCGGACACTGAACATTGTCCACCCACATGTACCTGGACGTTGTCTTGGCTGCAGATGCAGGGCTGATGATCCCTTTGTCTGCACAGCCCAGCTGCCTGCATACCACATCCACAGTGATTGCAGACATGTTGCTCTTGCCAATGCTGCCCCATGTTCCATTATAAAAAAGTTCCAGACGTCCTGCACAAGTCTCTCTGCTGGTTTCACTGGTCAGTTTCAGAGACAAGAACTCTGGAGTGAAATACAGAGTGGATAATTTCACATCTTCTCTGAAAATTCACAAGGCTCCTTCCCTTAACTCTGATGTGAGAATGACTTCAAAAATTAGCCCTACTTGGTTTGGCTCAGTGGACAGAGCCTTGGCCTACAGATCAAAGGGTCCCAGTTGTAGGACAATTAAGGGAATGTACCTTGGTTGCAGGCTCCTTCCCGGCCCAGGCCCTGGTTGGGGCTCATGCAGCAGGCAACCAGTCAATGTGTTTCTCTCACATTGAGTTTCTCTCTGTCTTTCCCTCTCTCTTCCACTCTCCAGAAAAATCAATGGAAAAATATCTGAGCGGGAGGATTAACAACTACAAAATTAAGTACACTATATGAATTAGTAGTAATTCTTTTGTAACTGTGCGGTGATTCAGTAGATTTTAGTAAAATATGGCATTTTTCCTATATCTTCTGCTTTTATAGTCTTGGGTTTTATACTCAGGGACCTCTCTAGAATGCCACCAATGATTTTAAGTTCACTTCTAGATCTCAATAGAAGCCTCAAATCTTTAATTAATAACACTAGAGGCCGAATGCTCAAAGATTTGTGCAAGAATGGTCCTACCTTCCCCTGGCTGCTTCCTGGTGCCTTTGCTCCAGGTGGAACTGCCTTTTCGCTCAGGCCTGGAGTGACTTTTCTGCCTTTCCACGCTGCTCAGGGGCCCAGAACAACTGGGGCAGTATGGAACACCTATGTCTCCATCATGGCTATGATGCAAGTGTCCTGCCCTGCCCCTGGCCATTCAGCGCCCGCAGATGCAAATCAACCCACCCTATTTGTTGGGTTAATTTGGATACTCAGTCCTGATTGGTTGTTGGGTGCCACAAAGGTATGGTCAATTTGTACCTTACTCTTTTATTAGTCTAGAATAGTTTAGACTTTTGACCCAAGTTACTGTATTTTATCCTTAAGAATTTTATTCCACTCATTTTTTGCAACTCTTCTTGACAGTTAAAATTTACTGAGTTATTCAGATTCTAAACCCAATATTTTGTGTACATTACCTTAAAATGAAATAGTCCCCTTTCTGACACATCACAGTTTAGTTGTACATGTTCTCCACCAAATGTGTGTCATTAAATGCGGTTGATGTCTACATCACTCCTGGCATATAGAATTTTTCACTTCCCTAAGTTACTAATCATAGTACTATTTTTCCCAATATATTACAACTGAGTATATTTTTCTATTTCACAATAGTTTATGAAACTTGCCATATATACAAAATAAGATCAGTGGATTATTCTGATAATTTTGCTCCTACTTGGGCATGATAGTTATCTTTTTCCCTGTAGAATGTAGTGCTGATGTATTTCTTCTCATCCCTTAAATCTACTTTTTTATTAATACAGTGATTATCAAGAGGTGCACTGAATCTTTACTCAATATCCAGCTCTACATATATTTACAAAAGAACTTCTCATTATTTGTTTTGTTGTCATTTTCCTGATATGCAAGCTCATTTCTGAAAATTTCTCCTTCTGCCTTTATACTACCTTGCACAGGAGGTAGCGGTAATTTATCAAACCTACATACTTCTGGGATCCTGACTCTCACCACAGTTTACTCTGTACTTGTTTTTCAGGAAATTCTTTCAGATTAATACCCCCCACTATCCTTTGCCCTACCGCAGTAGTGATGTGCAGAACTTACCTGAGCAGATAGCTCCTGCATCCTCCTTATGCCTGCAATTGTGCTGTCCCCAGCCATGGGAAGGGCACTGCCAAATACGTGCTTCTTTTCCATTACAGTTTACCTGATCCAGCAGGATGGGCCCTTTTCCTTCCCCAAAATAAGCAGAACTCGTGGCATTAATGGCAACCCCACAGCCCAGTTGTCTGCACACCACATGGGCATCCTTCATGTCCCAGTTGTCATCACAGATGGTGCCCCAGGAGCCCTCATGATAGACCTCTACTCTCCCAGCACAGCGACCACCTCCGTTTACCAGGCGAAGTTGACCACTCTCTGGAAAGAGAAAGTACAACAGCACTAAAAATGCATTCCTAAGGATTGAGATAGTTTTTATAGATTGATCGCTGATTCTCACCTCTGCAAGGAACAGCACTTTCTTCTGAAATGGGAGAGCTTGTCGGGCTCAAAGATGCTGAATTGCACGGGGATAGTGTCTGACTCTGGTTTCCTGCAAATACCAGGAATTTTGAATTAGAATTAGACCAATTCAAAAGGTAGGGTGAGGAAGGGAGGCCTGATGAATGAAGTATTAGATAGGTGAGCTGAGAACAAACAGAGCTTTAAAGAGAAAGAAATACAACTTCTTGGGTCAACCTGGAAAGAAATTTATCAGGTGCTTTAAGAAGCACAAGATAACTTGTCAATGAGAAGATAATTAGGTCAATGACAATTGAGTTTACACTTTCTCTGAAAAGGTAAATGAGGTTAATATTCCAGTACATTTCTCGTGACCCCTCACGATAGATCTTTCCCTTTTACATTTGTTTTTCATCTCCATAGATACACCCGCCCTTAGGACCCAGCACCATGGGAGAGGCTCATGACTGGCTGCCCTTGATCCTCTTACCTGAGCAGATTACAGAGGCCACTTGCTCTGGAGAACATAGTGATGCACCCAGAGCAGTTACAGGACAATCTCCCATGTGTTCCTCAGTTCCAATGCAGTGAAACATGTGCCTCCAGACCTGACCATTTCCTTTCCCAAAATGTGCTCCTTCTGGAGTAGAAAGGGCAATTCCACACTTAAGCTGCTGGCACAAAACGTGGGCATCTTCCATGTCCCAGTGAGAGTTGCAGAGGGATCCCCAGGTCCCTAGAACCTTGAGCTCCACTCTTCCTTCACATGGCGACTTGCCATTCACCAGCTGCATTTCTGTGTATCCTGGAAGGAAACAGGGCTTTAAAAACATGTCTGTGATTGCCTAGCCCTACTGTCTTCCAAGAAAGGGAGCAAACTGAACATGTTCTCTGAGTCTTACTTGAGCAGACTACTCCAATGTCTCTGCTGTGACTGCAAGTCCTATCTGGGCGGGGTGCTACTGGGCAGAGTGAAAGATGGGACTCTTGCCCCTGGCACTGGAATTCTTCAGCCCAAATCTGTCCATTTCCTTCTCCAAAGTGAGCTCCCCCCAGGATGGAAACAACGGTGCCACATTGCAACTCCCTGCACAGCACGTTGGCAGATTCCAGAGAGAAGTCAGAGTCACACACGGTGCCCCATTTGTCGCCATATTTAACTTCAACACGACCGGAGCAGGGAATGTCTCCTCCAACCAGTCTGGGTTCCCTGTGGGCTGAAGTATAATATTTCAGTGAGAAAGAACATAATTCCAAGATTTTTTTTTTTCTTATGGAAGTAAGGAAGAGAGTGAAAGTGAGAAAGGGAATCCAGGGTGTTTAGTGATTTTTCCACACTAGTTCCTCTTGGCTTCTTTGCCTAGAATTGCACATAGGAAATTCTAGACCTCCCCATTTCTCATTAGACCAATTCATTTGAGAGAACTCTGAAACTTTTCCTCTGGAAGCCAACTTTCTGTATTTTCCTTACAGTGTTCATAATATTGGAGACCACCTATGATGTGTAGTCACTCTATCTTTTAACCCGTACTCAATCCTCCACCAACTGCCATTTGGGGTCTGTCCCAAACTTTTCAAATGGTTTTGGAAAGTTTTTCAATATGCTTCCTATTTTTAAAATGAACATCAGACCCTCTTTTTCCTGTGCTATATTGCACTTGATACAGGGGATACTTCTTTCTCCTCCTTCCTGCCTGAAAGAATCTTTCATGAATTCCTTGACTGAAGGTTCTAGTCTCAACTTTCTCTTATTATCAATGGACATCTTCTCTTAATTGCCAATAAATGCTTTCATTTATACTTTTGTCTTTAAATTTATATTCATAAACATACCTACTTGGACATCTGTAATTTTGTGTGTTCAAAATTATATGAGTTATATATTGACAAGAATACTATGTTCTTTTCTCAAATAATGGTATCTAGACCAAATTAGAATGACCTGAAATTGAACCACTTTTTTATCCACCATATGCTCAATAATAATGATAGTAGTGAATTCTAAGTGAGCGCCTATTATATATGGTATCTTACTAAGTATGTAATAAACATTATTTCATCCTTATAATTGTTTTAGGAGAAATTATTAATATCATTCCAATTTTACAGACAAGAAAAATGAAACATAGAGAGTTGTAGTAATTTGCTAAATTCATACAGCAAGTTAGAGAAGACTGGGATTTAAAGTTATGCAATATATTCCAAAGCCTAGAATCTTGACCCTCATGCTACACTGCACATGTGGAAAGTCACCAATCTCTGGCAGTTTCCTGGCATATTTCTTCTGAATAATTTTTGCTATTGCTTTAATTAACTTGTCTACATATATCAGATAGTCCTTTGCAATAGCTTCCTAAATCCTCTTTCTAAAAATTCTATGACACAATCACAAATATATTAATTACATTTCAATTATTTTCACTTTAAAAATATTTTATTGAGTTTTTACAGGGAGGAAGAGTGAGGGATAGAAAGTTAGAAACATCTATGAGAGAGAAACATCAATCAGCTGCCTCCTGCACACCCCCTACTAGGGATGTGCCCGCAACCAAGGTACATGCCCTTGACCAGAATCGAACCCGAGACCCTTCTTTCTGCAGGCCGACGTTCTATCCAGTTTCAGTTATTTTCACTTTTTTGTCTTTAAGGTAACTCAATATTTCTTTACTATTTACACAATAATTTATCATTTCAACAAATATTATTAAGCACCTGTGATGTTTTCAGGCATTTGGGTGGTTTTAAATTCACAGAGTTCAGTCTATCAGTGAAGACAGATAATACTAACACTACTACTAATTATCATAACCATTTATCCATTATTTGATGTGTAATTCCTGTGCAGTGGGTATTTTGTTACCACGATTTTTCTTTTGAGGAAATTGCAGCACAGGGAGCTTTGCTAGACCCCCAACACTGCCCATCTATAAAAATTAAGGAGCAATGATATACACTAATAAGTTAGCATACTTTAAAATACTGTATGATGTTACCTTAAAAGCCTTAATATTAATTACTCTATCAATCATATCCACCCTAAAGATGCTTGGGCATAGCATGGTTTTTCAAGCTTTTGTTCATCTGCATAAAGTTTTCTCTCTACTTAAAACACATTTTTTCCTACCTCAAATTAAAAAATTGATTGAAAGTCTTACCTGAGAAGCTCTGGCTGGTGTGGCTAGTGGTTAGAACATTGGACTGTAAACCAAAGGGTCATGGGTTTGCTTCCTGGCCCCAATAAGGACACTTGCAGGAGGCAACCAATCAATGTGACTCACATCAATGTTTGTTTCTGCTCCTCCCTCCCTTCCACTCTCTCTAAATGAAAAAAAAAATATCCTTGGGGTGAGGATTAAAAAAAAAAAAAAACTTACCTGAGCAGGTAACTTTGGCTTCTTTATAGCGATCACAGTTAAGTCCACCCCACTGCCAATTCTTGCAGTCCCAAATTGAAGTTTCATTTCCTATACAGCGCATTAAAAACAGCCACATGTTTGTTGGCTTAATTTTGGAATAACTTTGATAGGAAACTTTGAGTGCAGATCCACATCCCAGCTGTCTGCAAACCACATTAGCCTCTTTCATCCCCCAGTTTCTTTCACACACTTTCCCTACTACTTTCTGAATTTCCACCTCCACTGTCCCAGCACAGCGGCTGCCTCCTCCTGTAAGTCTCAGTTCCATATCTGATCCATCTGCAAAAGAAACATAAATATAGGTTATAAGTACATGTGCAAGTTAACTCCCAAAGGATTTTTAAAAAATCTTGCTCCTTTCGGGATACTGAGGCACTCAAAATTAACGCTTATCCATCTTAGGGCTTTCCTCACAACCAGCATATATCATAAATTTGGTTAGAAACAGGATGATAATTTCAAAGGTTAATAAGAACTGTCAATGACAGAAAAATATGAACAGATACTTAAACAATATTTAAAATTTATATTATTTTCTGTCCCAGAACTCAGGTAGATTTAGAACTCAATAGCAATCAGAATAATTACTACGGAAAATTGCACCAGACAGTCCTTCAAACTTGTCAGCAAAAGAAAATATTAAAAATTTATCACAACTGTAAAAGACTTACCAACAAAGAAATAATTAGGTATTTCTATCTCTCAAAACTATTAAAAAAAAGTACTTTATTGATTTTTTTTTACAGAGAGAAAGGGAGAAAGATAGAAAGCTAGAAATATTGACCAGCTGCCTCCTGTATACCCCGCTCTGGGCCATGACTGGAATTGAACCTGGGACCCTTCATTCTGCAGACCAAAGCTCTATTCACTGAGCCAAACTGTTTTTGGCTCTCAAGCCTATTCTTAGCCCTAAGGAACACGGGTCCTTCCTTCTCTGTTTTTGTTTTGTTTTAACTTACCAGAACATATAACACCAGCATCTTCACGATGATTGCAGGAATGCTTTCTCAATTCATGGTGTCTGCACTGCCAAATAGTAGATTCATGTCCTCGGCAGGCAACGTAATTAAGCAAAATGCTTCCAGTTCCCTCACTGGCATTAGCTCGCCCAGAGCCAGTGATGGCAGTTGGGCATTGAAGCTGCTTACATGCCACAGCGGCATCATCATTATCCCAGCCATCATCACACACTGTCCCCCATTCTCCTTGGAATTTCACTTCTAATCTTCCTGAACATTTATTGACTCCATCAACCACTCTGATGCCCACATCTGCTCCATCTGTAAGAAGGACACAAAAGAAGTCAGTGATAAAGAAACAGTAAGAGACTTCCAATGGAGTAGGTAAACTCAGTGCACACTTCCTCCCACGACCCCATAAAAATTACAACTAAATTAGAGAACAACCATCATTGAGAAATACCTGAAGACTAGCGGAACAGAAGTGCTATAACTAAGGATATAAAGAAGAAGCCCGTAAGAGGAGTGGAGAGGTGGGATGGGCAGGTACCACATCCACAGTATGGCAAGTAAGAATCCAGTGGGGGTATTTTGGCTGCAGAGGTACGCTGAGGAACAAAGGGTCCCAGTCCCACTCTGTGTTCCCCATCAATGCTGGGAGGAAGAGTCTGGCTGTGAAAACCAGTGGGTATTGTGTCCAAGAAAGATAATGAGCTGCTAGAGACAGAGGCACTGCAGGTCATAAAGGGCCAGTGCACAGACTCACTTGTTCACAATCTTAGTCACACACAATCTCACTCACTCCAAGCTCCAGGACAGGGGATGCATCTTGGAAAGTTCCAGGGACCTATTGGGAGAAGCTAAATCAACTACCTTTAGGGTGAGAGCTAGAGTGACAGGGTTTGGGGAAACTCTATCTGGGAATGGACTTTCCTTTGTTGAATTCTCTACCCACCCTGCCAGTGGGCACCAAATCTGTGCTCTCCATTAACCTAGCTAACACCATTCTACGCCCCAGTGGTTCCCTGAGACCCTGCTCCACTCAACTCGCTCCTATGGCCTGATCCTCTTTTAGTGGCTCCTCCATACATGTGTCCTGCCTTGGCTCCCACTGCAGACATTCCCCCAATCTCTAAAACCCCAAACAAGCAGCAGCTTGCCTCATTTTTCTAAGTGACCCCTAGCTCCGCACAAGTGGTGACTGGTCTCAACTTGCATTGTAACTCCTGTCAGGCGGCCCCAAGTCTGGCATGAGTGGTAGCCAGTCTGGGCCTATAATGTAGCCTCAACATTTTTGACACAGGCTTGGCACAAGTGACAGCTGGTTTCAGTTTGCAGCATAGCTTCTCCTAAGAACCTCTGAGCCCACCACAAGTGGTAACCAAGGAACAGATCACTTTGTAGGTTCTACCAAGAGTTCCCAAGAGAGACACAGGTGGACGATGACCTTGGCATACCTATGAGTCTCAACCATAAGGGTCTAGAAGTAACACACCCACTGTTTTTACAATAATAAAAACAAAAAGGGTGACACTCAAACACACACACACACACACACATACATATTAAAGGAATAAAAAAATGACAAAAACAAAAACATAGAGGGGTGAAAAAAATGGTACTGATTTTAGAATGTGTTTGAACTTAAGTAATCATTAACTTAAAACAGAGTGCTATAAACATTGCTTAATATATGTGAAGCAAATGACAAATCAAAACCCCCAAATCTATGAGAAATGTACAAAAAAATAAAGAGAAAGGAATCCAAACATAACACTATAGAAAGTCATCAACATAAAAGAGAGGCGAACAAGAGAACAAGAAACTGAGAACTATAAAAACAATCAGAAAACCATTAATAAAATGTCAATAATTACATACTTATATATAATTATTTTAACTGTGTATGGTCTAAAAGACATAGGGTGGATGAGTGAATAAGAAAACAAGACCCATACATATGCTGTCTACAAGAGAACAACTTTAGATTGAAGGACATACATATTCACTGAAAGTAAAGGGATGGAAAAAGATATTTTATGCAAATGGAAATAAAAACAATTGAACAAAATACTGGGATAGCAATACTTATATCAGACCAAATAGACTTTAAAACAAAGGCTATGACAACAAGGTAGGGGATTTCAAACTGGTAATGGAATCAATCCAACAAGAGGATAACATCTCTTATAAATATCTCTGCATCCAATGTAGGAGCACTGAAATATGCAAAGCAAATATTGGCAGACAGAAAGGGAGGGATCTACATTAATACAATATTAGTAGAGGAGTTAACACCACTCTGACATTAATAGATAGATCTTCCAGACAGAAAATCAACAAGAAAAACAAAAACCTTATATGACATATTAGACCAGATGGACTTAGTTGATATTTTTAGTACATTTCCTCCCAAAGCAGCAGAATATATTATTCTCTTCAAGTGCACATGGAACATTATTCAGAATAGACCATGTTAGGTTATAAAACAAGTCTCAATAAATTTAAGAAAATTGAAGTCATATCAAGCATCTTCCCCAACCACAAGGGTATGAAACTAGAAATCAATTACAAGAAGAAAACTGAAAACACATATAAACATGTGAAGCTAACACAAAAAGAAGCATCCAAATTGAAAAGATGCTCAACATCATTAATTGTTCAGGAAATGTAAATCAAAGCCACGATGAGATATCACCTCATACCTGTCAGAATGGCTAATACACAAACCAATGTTGGAGAGGATGTGGGGAGAAGGGAATCCTTGTGCATTGTACAACCATTAAAAATTAACTACCATATGACTCAGCAATTTCACTTCTGGCTATTTACCCAAAGAAATCCAAAACATTAATTTGAAAAGATATATGCACCCCTATGTAAATTGCAACATTATTTTCAGTAGCCAAGGTATGGAAGAAACTTTGGTATCCATTGATTAGATGACTACATAAAGAAGATGTACATATGTTCAGTGAAATATTAGTCAGCAATAAAAAAGAATGAAATCTTACCATTTGCAACAACATGGGTGGTCCTAAAGATATATTTAAATTAAATGAGTCAGAAATAGAAAGACAAATATCATATTATTTCACTTATATGTGGAATCTAAAAAAACAAACAAACCACAAAACAGAAACAAACTCATAGATATAGAGAACAAATTGATAATTGTCAGGATGAGTTTGGGGGATAGTTCAAAAAGCTAAAAAGGATTAAGAAGTACACATTGGAAGTTATGAAAATAGTCACAGGAATGTATAATACAACATAAGGAATAAAGTCAATAATATTGTAATAACTATGTAGGGTGGCAGATGGGTACTTCATATGTTGTTTAAATGTCTAACCACTATAATGTACACCTGAAACTAACATAATATTGTGTGTCTGTAACTGAAAAATAAACTTAAAAAAGAAACAAAATATTAAGGGGACCGTAAATAGCTGTATCTGAAATGAGTTCAGGAAAAGGGAAGATATAAATTAAGATAAAGAAAACAATTATATACTTTGATTAAACATTCCTAAAGATGACCTGAAACTAATACAAAACAATATTGAATATAAATTGTATTTTAAAATTAAATAAAATAACACATGAATGCACATAAAGTAAGTGTTAAGAAAAACAAAACAAAAAATTATTAAAGACAGATGGAGTGGATTGGGTAAGAAGACAGGACTTTTCAATATAGAGAGCATGCACTATAACTCCATCACAGTAGTTCCAGGAGCTAAATTTTACCTAGTGAAATGCTTTTTGACCACCAGAATTTTTGTGGAAAGTGTTTTGTTGTTGTTGTTCTTGTTGTTTTTTAATAAATATGCATTTACATTTGTTTAGATCAGCGGTTCCCAACATGGGGCACACGTCCCTCAGGGGGCAATTTGAAAATGAGTTATTAACAGTGAGTTTTTTGTATTTCTTATGGTTCTAGGGGCCTCATATACAGGATATAAATTTATATTGTGACCTATTTATGTATTTCAGTTCTCTGTTACATGTTTTGAAACTTTGTTTACTATTTTTTCAGATCACTTCATATGATTATTATTATTATTTTTAGCAATTTCTTCCTTGGTACTTCAACTGTCCTTTTGTTCTTTTACTTTTCTCTTTCATGGATGCCATGCTATTTGGAAGCTTGTTTAGACCAAATTAATGTCCCTTTAGGCTTCCTCCATGTGAATAGGAGTTCACTTTTTCAATAAGAATTGTATAAAATGGGGCGCAGGGGAGTGGGGAGAGGCATCAGGATTTTAGAGATGCTTAGGTGGGGCATGGCCAAAAGCGGTTGGGAACCACTGGTTTAGATGGTACCCACACACTCTAGTTTGCCTCAACACTCAACACTCAACACTCACTTTTGCCTCTGGTTACATTACCTGTCCACCCTACCCAGTTAATATCTGCCTGGCTCTTTTTTGTGACCAGTTCCTTAGTTTAAAAGTAAAGCAAAGTAAAGAGAAAATGAACTTAACCTTTATTGTTTTCACCTTCTCCCAATCAATATTCCTGAAAGAACAGAAGTTGATTCTGAGTAATATTCTATAATAAATGAGTTGGGATTTTTCCTCTGGCAGTTTTAGTTTTTGTTGCCACAACACTGTTTACTATGACTCCTCACTCAGCATGTATAAAACATTGAGAAAAAATGTGCTGATTGGGGACAGTTTGGGTAAAAGAAAATGGAAGGTAAAGATAGTGTTTGTTCCCACCCCTCCCCCAATCCCTTTCATTTTCTTCAACTAACAAGATGCATATTTTATGTAGAAATCCCATTCTGTGTGGTTCAGACTATAGAAGGTCTGCTTTCAACAACAGGGGGAGGGGGGTAGCCAATTCAAGAAATAAAGAGTCAGAAGCCTGATTGCATTGCTTAATGCTTGAATTCAGTCATGTACTTCCTGAAATTTCCAGTTTTCTGAATCAGTGTTTTCTTCCTTAAAAATAAGTTTGAAATGAATTTCCTTCATCCCTTACTCCCATTACCCGCAAATAACTGGTAAATACAGAGATATTTTTACTCTAACCATGTTTTCCTAAATGCTCCTTGGGGTTCAAGCATAGTAGATCTTTTTCAAACTAAGAACACAAGTGTAAAGGGGAGAATGTCATCCCCGCATATAAAAATCCATTGCTGCCTCCCCTGATCAAGTATGGAACATGGAAGTCTGTAGACAGACACAGGACCTGCTCATTCTATTCATACCAGAGTAATAGCAAAGTAAGATTTTAATAAGAAATCAACAATTTTGTTTAATCACTTGATTCTGAAAATTTAAAATAATAGTTTGGGAAAGGGTAGGTTAGTGTGGATAAAGAGGGGACTTTTGTAGTTAGAGAATGATAAGAAGGATGGGGGTGGTGATTTGATTTTAAACTCACACAGAAAGCAAAATTTGCTAGTTAAGCCATTTCTTTCATTCTTTATTGCTTTTTTTGTTTGTTTCAACTATTGCTTAAACAACTCCTTCAATCTTCATTACTTGAATCTCAATTTCACTATTTATCCTCCCTCCTAATCTATCTTAATTTCAGTCACCATAAAAACTCCACAAGTATTAGAACAGGAATCTGAAATTACGTAAAAATAAAGCAACATGCAGTGAAAGTTCAGGCTTTTAAGATTCTTACCCATGCCACCCATCCCCCCTACTCCCCCCCCCCCCCTTTTTTTTGTCCTCTCTTGAGAACAGAACAAACCCAGATCAGTCCTTACCGGAGCAAATCACTCCAACATCTTCAGAATGCCGACAATTATGCTTTCCCCATCCTTGGTGCTTGCAGTGCCAGATAGCTGACTCATTTCCATGGCACATAAGATTATCCAACCAGATAGGTCCAGAACCTTCTCCAAAATTAGATGAATCAAAGTAACCGACAGCACTTCCACATTGAAGTTGTTTACAAACCACAGAAACCTGTTCTGTGTTGAAGTTGTCATCACACACTGTTCCCCACTGTCCTTGGAATTTGACCTCTATTCTTCCTGCGCATCTGTGTCCTCCATTCATCAGTCGCAACTCCAAATCGGACCCGTCTAGAATGAGGAAAAGACCAGAGTTCAAAGTGACTTTCATTCAGAAGTAGTTTTAGGAAATTAGGTTCCTCAGGACACTTAGGATTTCATGCTTTCTTTAAAATAGTGCCTCGTTTTGTATGCTGCCCATCTTCACATATTGGAATATTTAATCTTTAAAAAAACCCACTAAAAATGAAGACTTTCATCTGTATCCACTTACCAAGAAAAATGTTTTACAGATTAAATTTATTTTTTGGCCGAAACCGGTGTGGCTCAGTGGTAGAGCGTCGGTCTGCGGACTGAAGGGTCCCGGGTTCGATTCCGGTCAAGGGCATGTACCTTGGTTGTGGGCACATCCCCGGTAGGGGATGTGCAGGAGGCAGCTGGTCGATGCTTCTCTCTCATCGACATTTCTAGCTCTCTATCTCTCTCCCTTCCTCTCTGTAAAATATCAATAAAATATATATATATATATATAAATTTATTTTTTGTTTTATTTTGTTTCCTTCTTTTACTAGAACAGAGTAAATATTCTTTTATGTAAAAATAGATAAAATTGAGTCTCAAAGTATTTATTTTTCAAAAAACTAGAAAAAAATAAAATTGGTCTTATAGCAAAATATTTAAAATGGCTAACTGGTAATTTGTTGAACATTTAAAATCTTTATTTTAATATTTATTTATTATAAGCAATTCAGATCATAAATAATGAACTTTAGTTGAACTTGAAATTAGAAAACAGGAAAAAACAAAAAAATAAAATGCATAATAATTTTTAAGAACACACTGTTGCATGCCAAATTATTAAATATTAGAGGCCCAGTGCAAGAATTCATGCACAAAGAGGGTCCCTAGTGGCTCCAGCAGCTGGTTGGGGCCTCCCTTCTTGAGGTGGCCAGCTGGCCCTGCCCCCTGGGTGAACACCCAGTCAAGGGAACAATTTGCATATTAGACTTTTATTATATAGGATTGAGGGGGAAACCAATTAAAACAATTTATTTCTTACCAATTTCCTGTTTAAACCAAAAGTGGGTTTTTTTTTGTTTGTTTGCCTTTGTTTTCATCCCTAAAGCTTCTGATACCACTTTTAGAGAAAAAACCAGTTCTTTTATTAAGAAAATTTTCTCTTTAAAAAAAAAATCTCCTTTCCATTAGATTGTCTATGAGGACAAAATACCCAAGAAAAGGAAATTTGAGATGAAATTTTGGGACACATGAAGGACAAAAACTATATGTTTTTGAACAAAATGTTTAGGAACCACCTTTGAAAAAAGCAATTCAATTTAAAAGTTCTAAAGTCTGCCGAAACCGGTTTGGCTCAGTGGTAGAGCGTCGGTCTGCGGACTGAAAGGTCCCGGGTTCGATTCCGGTGAAGGGCATGTACATTGGTTGCGGGCACATCCCCGATGGGGGGTGTGCAGGAGGCAGCTGGTCGGTGTGTCTCTGTCATCGATGTTTCTAGCTCTCTATCCCTCTCCCTTCCTCTCTGTGAAAAATCAATAAAAATATTTAAAAAAAAAATAAAAGTTCTAAAGTCCAGGCAAAGACTTACACTTAACAAGATTTTAAAATTATGAACAACTAATAATAATAGCTCACAATCAAAATATGCTTATGCAGATCCAAGTGTATCAGCTATGCTCTCTTCTTTAGTCTTCACAACTTTAATCATCATGTGCTATTACCACCATCCCTACTTTACAGATAAGCAAACTAAGGTTAAATAATTGGCACAGAATCAAACACCTAGGATGTGGGAGAGAAAAAGCAGTGTCCATTCTCCAGACACCAGAGTCCATTCTCCTTACTGTTATGCTTTGTTTACCCTGTGCATGTGATAATAATAAAAATCTCCCAAGAGGCAGAGACCCTGAGGATAGAGCACTAATCAGGGTGGAGAACCGCAGAAATGCAGATTCTGAAACTAGTAAATGAGTGGCCAAGCATTCCTCTTGGGGCATTAGATGTGTAAAATTGTAAAAAGAAGTTGAAATAATTCCATCCTGAGGCATAAAGAAAAGAAAAGAAAAGAAAAAGAAAACAAGAGTTAAAAGTACTACCTGCTTTTTCTTAGCTTAAAAAGTCAACTTTTGAGTCAGCAATAATTATGATGAGAGTTTGGCAAGATTTATTATGACCTTTAACTTTGCTGTAGATGTTTGATGTACATGGTACTACCCTGTTTCCCCAAAAATAAGACAGTGTCTTATATTAATTTTTGCTGCCAAAGATGTGCTAGGTCTTATTTTTAGGGGACGTCTTATTTTTCCATGAAGAAGAATATGGTATACATTTATTGTTAAATGAAAATAAAGGAAATTTATTACCTGTATATGGTACGGTAGTACGATAGTTGCCAACACAAACCATACAAACTGAATCCTACTGTATCAAGAATTTACTAATTTATTCAATGACAATCATGTCATCATCTTCTGGGACATCATCATAACAATCCCATTCCTGAGTTTCCTGGTGAATTTCTTGTGACTCCATTTCTCTCAGAATCAGTGGACCAAATCTCTCGTGTTTAGCAATAGCACTGTCTTTAACTGAGTACTTCTTGTCAAGGTAGCCTGCTCACAGTGCATTTGCAATGCAACTGTCAGTGATTTTCTCCCATGAATTCTTCACCCAAGTCACAACTTCTTGCAGTTTAGCTTTCACAAAGTTTCCACGCTGATTTCTCTCCATTCATATAGCAGTGACGTCAGGACTCCACATAATGTCACTGGTTGCTAGACGCCAGTCGGGGTGGCCCTAGCGACCAGTTTATGGTAAATTAATTTTCATCCTTAGACAGAGCCTGGGGGCCTTATGTTCAGGGGGATGCCTTATATTTCACTCAGAAGGAAACCTGTAAGTAGGTCTTATTTTCGGAGGATGTCTTATTTTCGGGGAAACACAGTATTGGTTTTTGCTGAATATGATTAACAAGAAAGACAGGAAGGAGGAGGAAGAGGAGAGGAGGGAAGAGGAAGTGATAGAGGAGGAATGGGGAGAATGGGAGTAGGTGAGAAAGAAAAGAGGTCTTAGTTATCAAGATAATGAGAAACACTGAGCCTTGAAGAACTAATTTAATTATTTTAATTTTCAATAATATTTTTATTGATTTGAGAGGGAGACAGAGGAAGGGAGAGAGAATAGAGAGATAGAAATATCAATGAGCTGCCTCCTGCATCCCCCTACTGGGGATCAAACCTGGCATGTGCCCTGACTGGAAATCAAACCAGTGACCCGCAACCACTAGAGCCACACTAGCTGGGTGCTAACTTTTGGTTTTTAACACCTATTACATACCATACTGTATCAATAATTTTTTAATGTATCCTACCATTGAGTCCCCAGGAACTAAAGTTTAGAAAGATTTAATAACTTGCTCAAAATATTAGTATTAAGGAGGGGCTGAGTTGGTATTTAGTCCAGCTTTTTTCTAGATACTAGCCTGTGCTGCTGCCATTATCCCACATTTCCTGGGTGAAGGGAAACTTCTTCTTTCTAAAATCAGTCCTATGGAGGAGATGGTCTCTGTGAAAGAGGATGGGGCTGTGTAAAGTGAGCAAGGAGAGATGAGAAGCCCAGGATTGTGACACTGGGTCATAAACTTGACCTTAGGACTTGTCAGCAGGAAGGTCTGACACGTGATTTTCTGAGTTATTGTAAGATCAACTGAGATAATACTTCTTACATGTTTTATAAATGATGACCATCACATAAATAAAATGAATAACACTTTATACTGGGGGAAACAGTTATACTTTGTGATAAATTCTTCCTCTATAAAGAAGGAGTAACGCTAAGAATATTTATTGATTGATTCAGCAAGTTGATTACCAGTTAGTGGACAAAAAGGTAATAATTTATCGGTCAATGTATGAAAGCATCATGCCACTGAGAAAGGGGACAAGGAATTACCTTAGATATGATTTTTTAAAATGTAGAAATAGGAGGTTATAGTAGGAATATGAATATAAACTTGAAGCCAGTCACTTCCTCATTGATAGAAGTATTCAGAATCTCTTTTGATTTATTTTTTACTATGGGCATTTGTCATGTGTTTTTCTGGTCTTTTAGCAATGGATTTGGTAATTTTATACGTGGATTTGATTGCTTACAAAAAACAAGCTTCTTTTTGTTTTTAAACCATCTACATATCTCTCCCCTCCCTCCCACCACCACAAAGCATTTCATATCCAGAGTTTGCCTTATGCAGGTCTTACCTGAGCAGGTCACTCCAGCATCCTGTTGATGATTACAGTTACTATGTTTTCCCCATCCATCATGTTTGCAGTTCCAGATAGCTGATTCATTGCCTCGACAAGAAACATGATCCATCCAGATGCGTCCAGAGCCCCCACTGGAATTAGTCCACCCAGTGGCTTGGATGAAGGTTGGGCATCCTAACTGACTACAGATCACAGAGACGTCGTTCATGTCCCAGTCGTTATTACACACGGTTCCCCACTCCCCCTGGACTTTCACCTCCACTCTCCCAGAGCACTTGTTTTCACCCCCAGCCAGTCTCAGCTCCTTATCTGCTTCTCCTGCAACAATGGATAAAGGCAGCAATTGGTCAAGATCCAAAGAGCAAGTAGAAAATTATTATGTTGTAGATTACCTATTTATTTCCCAAATCCAGGTCTGAGGAACATTCCTGGACCTATCTATCCATGGCACAACAGGAAAATGCAATTTCATAGGAATTCAAATACAAATATTGGTACCATAGGCTTCAAATTGAACAATGGCATAAATCAGTAAAGTTAACTAACACAATATGATGTAATATCTTTCCTTTATGGGTGATATTCTTTATAATGTCAATTTATATAATCTTCATGGAGTGTATACTGTTTAAGTAAGATAGTGTAAAATTTTAAAGGGATGAGCTACACAAGTTTCTCCAACATCCCAAGATCAAGAGAAAGAAGGCTGATGGTGAGGAAGAAAAGGCCAGTTATAAGGAATTCTACACCTATTTCATATATATGTAAAATCCTATGCATTTGAAAAATACTAGTTGAAATCTGACAGAAATGTATTTATTTAAATGGAAGTTGAGATGGAGATAATTTTCCATTACCTTCTATTATAAAATTAATCCCCTCTTCCTTACAAGTGTTACAACTACCTTCTCATGATTATTTTAGCTAACACAGAAACCAGTGGTGTATACATGTTGCCTCCATCAATACAGTTTTAAATAAGTTTTGCCATTTGAATTTATTAAGTGTTCCAACATGTGTTTATTCCAATAAATCTGAGGTGTCTCCTCTGCACTGTTCCCTATTTTTTAGTTAGACATTATTACAAATCTTTAAGTAAAATGTATTTTTTCCCCTGTGAGAATTTATTTTATTTTCTTAAAGGGGGAGGGGGACTGTGTAATAATGTCGTGATTTTTTTGGTTAGGTTCTTATTTTGTGCATTTAATAGCTGATCTTTTGAAACCATGAGGTCTTCAAGAGAATTTTTCGCTTTTTAATGATTTCTTTTTTATTTTTGGTCAGAGTGGGCTAAGGGGGCAAGTAGATTTGACAAAGTACTCACCAAGAGAACCAGTGATCAAACAGGAACTAAGAACTGAAACCACAGCAATAGCGAAGGGACTCAAGTGGATAAAACATTTTCTAAAGTCTGAGAAAAAAAGAAAGAGGGCAAAAGTATAGTCTTACATCAAAGAGACGTTGGACAACGCAGATGGCTTCAGAGGTTTGAGATTAACAAAGAAGGTCACACGGAGACAGAAAATCTTTCATTCTAAATGGCAAGACAGGCAGAAAAAAAATCATACCCAGGATCCTATAGTCTCAGTCAAATTGCACTGAAAATGTTCATGCTTTTAGGCAACCTAGGGGAAAATTGGGGTTGGAAACATATAGCAAGAGCAGCCTTAAAACCTGGAAAACTGAAGAGGCGTTAATGAAATTTAGAAGTGGGCAATTCTCCCTGAAGGCACAGAGCACTATTCAACTAATGTGTCCCTCTGCAAGCCTACCTGATCCACATTGTTAGACGGTAAGTTCCGTGAGGACATAGGTTATTTCTATCAGGTTCACCATATTGTCACTGGTACCCAGCACGGTGCCTGCTAAATAGTAGCCGAACAATGCATGGATGGAATAAAGCAACGATGTTTTTATTGGAAAAACCAAAATCCTGGGTCTTATCTCCAGATGTAGCATAAAATGCTCTTTAAACCTGTCAGCACTTTCATTTCTTCTTTCTACATTAACCTAAAACTAATTTAAACGTAAAAATGCTGTCCTCACTGTACAGGAGCACTTAGTAGTACGTCACTGCACTTTGCTCATAGGATTTGTGCTTTCATGGGACACGTTATGCTTCAATTAAAAATGTATAAAGTAAAAATTCAAAGTGAGTTTAACACATCCATAGATATCATGGACTAGATTTCAATACTAAGGGTGCTATTCTAAATTTCTTCAAGGTAATCAACTTTCAATTAATATCCATTCCTACATGTTCTATCTTCTCTAACAATTATTGTCACCATACTTGATGCAGTTCAATTAATTTCAGTTCTTTACTTAAGTTCCCCTCAGCAATTTTTTAAAACTGATGGCAAATCGAATTCTTATTGCATGTCTTAAATTTAGGATCTGCCCTAACTGGTTTGGCTCAGTGGATGGAGCATTGGTCTGCGGACCAAAGGGTCCCAGGTTCAATTTTGGTCAAGGGCATGTACCTTGATTGCGGGCACATCACCAGTAGGGTGTGTACAGGAGGCAGCTGATGGATGTTTCTCTCTCATTTATGTTTATAACTTTCTATCCCTCCCCCTTCCTCTCTGTAAAAAAAAAATCAATAAAATATGTTAAAAATAATAAATTTAGGATCCGTGGGAAATTAATGGTGCCTTATGAACTTAGGTCTTTTTCCAATTCCTTATACCAATCACTATTAAATCAGACCCACTGAATATTAGAATAATGTTATATTTCAGGACAGAAAAAAAGTAGAATAAATAAGAAGCTTTTACCAGGAGATGCAGAGCTTTCAAGTGGCACCATTCTGAGTTTGTCCATTCCAGCCTTATGACTTCTAAATCTTCTTGTATCATTCCCTAGAAATGTTCTCCTAAAGAGGAAGACCACTAAGAATTCTAAAATTCATCTCACTTCCACAAAATCACAAAGGGCTGAATAATGGAGGTGGAGTCAACCCAAAAAGGGAAATCATTAGAAGGGTGAGGGGTGGAGCCAAACATTAAAAGCAGTTAGCAGGAAAGAAGAAGTCAAAGGGGCGGGGGCGGGGAAGAAGGGAAGGGTACATCTGTATTACTTTCATCAATAAACATACATTTTAAAAAGTAAAAAAATAAAACATAATGGCCATGACCTCCCCTCCCCACCCACCCCCCAAAAAAGAAGAAAAGTTTTTTTTATACTCATGTTTTCTTTAATACGTGGCATAAAACAACCAAAGGAAATTGAGAAAGCTTCACTATACATTTACAAAAATTGAAGGGAAAATATTACCTCATATAATGTTGTTCAATCGAATATTTCACATTTCTTGCACTTTGATTTAGACTAGCAATTTTCAATCTTTTTTTTTTTTTTATCTCATAGCACACATAAACTGATTACTAAAATTCTGTACCTCACCAAAAGCAATATTGTATTTCCCCCCCTTTTGATAAAAATAATAAGTATAATTTTGATTCATTCGCACAAGGTGGCTGTTATTGTATTGACTGTTGCCATTTTCTTACTTGACAATCTAAGGGAAAAGAGGTCAGTGCCCCTGACCTTGGAGGCTTGAGGATAACACCTTATGTATGCATACAAGTCCTTTGCAGAGGAGAAGAGAGACAAAGTCTCAAGGGAGAAAAAGAGAACCAGGTTGCTTTTTTCCAAGTGTGTTGCAACATGGGAGAAAAGCTGTGAACACTCATGAGTCCCCAGTCTCATTGTGGACTCTTTCTTTTTTTCCTTTACTGATTAAAGTATTAAATATGTGACCTTATCCCTCTATTACTCCCCCTCCCCCACACACATGCCCTCCCCCCACTGGTGTCTGTGTCCATTGTTTAGGCTATTATGTATGCATACAAGTCCTTTGGTTGATCCCTTCTCCTCACCCCCACCCTCCCTTCCTTCCCACTGGAGTTTGATGGTTTGATTGATGCTTCTCTGTCTCTGTTTTTATTAATCAGTTTATGTTGTTCATTACATTTCACAAATGAGTGAGATCATTTGATATTTATCTTTATCTGACTGGCTTATTTTGCTTAGCATAATGCTCTCCAGGTCTAGCCATGCTGTTGCAAATGATAAAAATTCCTTCTTCTTCTTCTTCTTCTTTTTTTTTTTTTTACTGCAGCATAGTATTCCATTGTGTAGACCTACCACGGTTTTTTTTTTAATCTACTCATCTGCTGATGGGCCCTTAGGCTGTTCCCATATCTTAGCCATGGTAACTTGTGCTGCTATGAAAGAGTGTTGGGAAAATTGGACAGATACCTGCAAAAAACAAAACAAAACAAAACAAAACAAAACAAAAACTAGACCACCAAATTACACCATACACAAAATAAATTCAAAATGGATAAAGGACTTAAAAGTAAGATGGGAAACCATAAAAGTATTAGAGGAATCCAAACGCAGCAAATCTCAGACATATGTCAAAGCATTGTCTTCATTGATACACCTCCTAGGGCAATGGAAACTAAAGAGAAAATAAAGAAATGGAACTACATCAAAAATAAAAATATTCTGTGGACTTCTTTTAATTCTACCAGTATGGAGGTGTTAGGCATAAACTTGAAGTCTCCTAGGGTCATTTTAGTCTCAGAGAGGAGGAACAGCTGACAACATACAAAGCAAGTAAAACAAAACAAAACAAAACAAAACAAGAGGTCAGTGCCCCTGGCTAAACAGTCAGGTATTGGCATGTTTTAAAAATTATTGCAGCATAACCACTAGAAAGTCACTGTTTTAGACTAATATATTAGAAACAAAAATGGTGGATGTGAAACCTGCAGCTACAAAACTGCTGATAGGAAGGGCAGATTGTATTGACTGAAAAAAAATATGCACATCACAGGAATTGCAATAGGGCCAGTTAGCAGGTGTGTTCTTAAAAAATCAACTGTATCCTGTCCCAATTCAAATCTGTGTTCTTCAAAGATCAACAGTATCCTGTCCAAGACCTCAGAGATTGAATCATTTCTGTTACTACACTTGAAGTTCACTGAATATTTCCTCTGCCATCTCCAATTTGCAAGTGAGCCCAACTGGAGTGATTACTCCCTGCTTACTAAGAGGAAAACATGCTGATCACTGTCCGTATCAGACATTGTTGGGTTCCCGGAGAAGTCAGGGAAATCATCTTTCCTGGCAAAGGTTGAAAAGAGGGAACATGCTCATCCCTCCCTTCCTTCCCTCTGATTTGATGCTTCTCTATTTGTTTTTGTTAGTGAGTTTATATTGTTCATTACATTTCACAAATGAGTGAGATCATTTGATATTTACCTTTCTCGGACTGGCTTATTTTGCTTAGCACAATGCTCTCCAGGACCATCCATGTAAATGATAAGAATTCCTTCTTTTTTTTTTTTTTTACTGCAGCATAGTATTCCATTGTGTAGACCTACCATAGTTTTTTTTAATCTACTCATCTGCTGATGGGCCCTTAGGCTGTTCCCAAATCTTAGCCATGGTAACTTGTGCTGCTATGAAATAGTGTTGGGAAAATTGGACAGATACATGTAAAAAGAAATGAATAAATAAAACTATAGCACTAACTTACACCATACACAAAATAAACTCAAAATGGATAAAGGACTTAAAAATAAGATGGGAAACCATAAAAGTATTAGAGGAATCCACAGGCAGCAAAATCTCAGACATATGCTGAAGCAATATCTTCACTGATACAGCTCCTAGGGCAATGGAAACTAAAGAGAAAATAAAGAAATGGGACTACATTAAAATAAAAAGCTTCTGTGAACTTCTTTTAATTCTACTAGTATGGAGTTGTTGGACATAAACTTGAAGTCTCCAAGGGTCATTTTAGTCTCAGAGAGGAGGAACAGCTGACAACATACAAAGCAAGTAAAACAAAACAAAACAAAACAAAACAAAACAAAACAAAAAAAAGGTAGGTGCCCCTTGCTAAACAGTAAGGTATTGGCATGTTTTAAAAATCATTGCAGCATAATTGGTGGAAAGTCACTGTTTTAGACTAATATAGTAGGAACAAAAATGGTGGATGTGAAACCTGGAGCTACAAAACTGCTAATAGGAAGGGCAGATTGTATTGACTGAAAAAAAATGCACATCACAGGACCTACCCAGTTCAAATATGTGTTCTTCAAAGATCAACTCTATCCTGTCCAAGACTTCAGAGATTGAATCATTTCTGTTACTACACTTGAAGTTCACTGAATATTTCCTCTGCCATCTCCAATTTGCAAGTGAGCCCAACTGGAGTGATTACTCCCTGCTTACTAAGGGGAAAACATGCTGATCACTGGCCGTATCAGACATTGTTGGGTTCCCGGAGAAGTCAGTGAAATAATCTTTCCTGGCAAAGGTTGAAAAGAGGGAACATGCTCATCTCTCGGGGATTTTGCAAGGTCAGCCCAGCTTGGAGGCAAGGGCCAGTGACTTAGGCTTATTGTAGTTCATACTCAAGTGGATACGTAAGAGGGGCTCATGAGGACATGGCACACCTGAATGTATGGACCTGCCACACAGATCCAGCGAGCTTGATCTGGCTCCTCCAGACAACTGGCCCCACTGCCTTGACATGGCATCCCTGGCTCCATGTGATTTGACGCTCTGGATACATGAACCTGCCATTACCACCCAGCGTGCCTGGCCTGGCAAACCTGGCAACTGGCCCTATTGTTGAGAACATGCAGGCCACCACCACCACCAAGACCTGGCACATCTGGAACTGCCCTGGGAAACATGCAGACCTGACCTGGAGCCCATGAAATACCAGACCCCACCAACACCTTACACTCCCTGAATTCACTGACCTGCTACCAGGACCAGGCACACCTAACCCTGCACTCTGCAAGACCAGACCCATTAAAATGGGGTGACGAAGAAACAACTCCCCAGTTAAAGAACAGGAGGAATTGCCAGAAAAGGAACTAAATGAAATGGAGGGAAGCAATTTTTCAGATATACAGTTCAAAGTAATGTTTATGAGGATGCTCAAACATTTTAGTGAAAATGATAAGCAACTTAATGTGAACTATAGGAACTTAGTGAGAACTTCATAAGCATGAAAAAAGAAGAAATCATGAATAAGAACCAATCAGAAGTGAAGAATGATATCACAAAAATAAAGAATACCCTGGAAGGAATTAACAGAAGAGTAGAAGAAGAGGAGAACGAATCAGCAAGTTAGATGACAAGGTAGAAAACAACAACAACAACAACACACCAAATAAGAGCAGCAATTAGAAAAAAATTTAAAAAGCAGGAGCATAATTTAAGAGAGCTTTGGGGCAACATGAAACATGCAAATCATAGGGGTACCATGAGGAGAAGGATCAAAGCAAAGGGTAGAGAACCTGTTTGAAAAAATAATGACAGGACAGAAACCAAGATGGTGGCATAGGTCAACACTGAACTTGCCACCTTGCATAACAACTTCAAAACTACAACTAAAAGACAAAATAGCCGAATCTGGTTTGGCTCAGTGGATAGAGCATCAGCCTGTGGACTGAAGGGTCCCAGGTTTGATTCTGGGCAAAGGCATGTACCTTGGTTGCGGGCATATCTCCAGTAGGGGCTATGCAAGAGGCAGCTGATCAATGATTCTGATTGATGTTTCTAAGTCTCTATCCCTCTCTCTTCCTCTCTGTGAAAAACCAATAAAATATATTAAAAAATAAAATAAAAGATAAAACAGACATCATCTAGAACTACAGGAAGACTGGCTGAGTGGAAATTCTACAAATAGAAGGAAAAAGCACACTGAGATTCAGAGGAGGTGTAGAAGGTAGAAGTACGGAGGCGTGCACACAGAAAGGGCTGGCAACTGAGGATGCAGTTGGCTTTTTCAAGCTGGAGGGAGACACAAGCTCCCAACGGCTCTGAACTCCAGTTCTGGGAGAAACTCTGGGGACCCAGACTGGATATAAAGGTTAAAACCATAGTTGTAAGGTTTTTCAAGAATTTTCTAGAAAAGGCCAGTAAATTTAGTGAGACCCTCAAGGATATGAAAAAGGACCAACTCGAAACTAAGCATACATTGACTGAAATAAAAATAATATACAGAGATCCAACAGAAGACTAGAGGATTATAAGAATCAAGTCAAAGATTTGAAATATGAAGAAGCAAAAAACACCCACCAGGAAAAGCAAAAAGCAAAAAGAATCCAAAACTATGAAAATAGTGTAAGGAGCCTCTGGAACAACTTCAAGCATTCCAACATCCAAATTATTGGGTGCCAGAAGAAGAAAGAGAGCAAGATATCGAAAAACAATTTGAAGAAATAATGACAGAAAACTTCCCCCACTGGTGAAAGAAATAGACTTATAAGTCCAGGAAGCACAGAGAAACCAAAACAAAAGGAATCCAAAGAGGATCACAGTAAGGCACATCATAATTAAGATGCAAGAGCAAAAGACAAAGAGATAATATTAAAAGCAGCAAGAGAAAAACAGTTACACCCATAAGGAAGCACCCATACAATTGTCAGCTGATTTCTCTCAACAGAAACTATGCAGGCCAAATGAGAGTGGCAAGAAATATTCAAAGTGATGAATAGCAAGAACCTACAACCGAGATCACTTTACCCAGAAAAGCTATTATTCAGAATTGAAGGTCAGATAAAGAGTTTCTCAGATTTAAAATAAATTTAAAAAAGCAGCTAAAGGAGTTCATCACTGCCAAACCAGTATTATATGAAATGCTGAAAGGTATTTTTTATTTTTTTTTTATTTATTTATTTTTTTAATTTTACTTTATTAAGGTATTTTCTGTGTACATAGTTTACCATTGCCCCCACCCACCTCCCATTTATGCCCTCCCTCCCCAGAGTTCTGTGTTCATTGGTTGTACTTATGTTCATGCATACCAGTCACTCGGTTGTTCTCCTATCTCCCCCCAGGTCTCCTTCCCCTCCCCGCTGTCATTTGGCAGTCTGCTTGTTTTATGGTGACTATCTCAGGACCCTATGAATAGAGTCCGCTCCTCCTCTGGCCCTCACCGCCCCTTCCCCCGGGTCCCACTGCTTCCCCTGGGACACATGGCTCGCCCGGGGCACACTGCACCCCGGGACACTCGGCTCACCCGGGGCACTCGGCCCTCTGGGACACACGGCTCACCCGGGATCCCCTTCCCCTTTGGGGGGTACAGTTCACCCGGGGCACATGGCCCCCTGGGACACTCGGCTCACCCGGGGCACTCGGACCCCTGGGACACTCGGCTCACCCGGGGCACTCGGACCCGTGGGACACTCGGCTCACCCGGGGCACTCGGCCCCCTGGGACACTCGGCTCACCCGGGGCACTCGGCCCCCTGGGACACTCGGCTCACCCGGGGCACTCGGACCCGTGGGACACTCGGCTCACCCGGGGCACTCGGACCCGTGGGACACTCGGCTCACCCGGGGCACTCGGCCCCGTGGGACACTCGGCTCACCCGGGGCACTCGGCCCCGTGGGACACTCGGCTCACCCGGGGCACTCGGACCCGTGGGACACTCGGCTCACCCGGGGCACTCGGACCCCTGGGACACTCGGCTCACCCGGGGCACTCGGACCCGTGGGACACTTGGCTCACCCGGGGCACTCGGACCCGTGGGACACTCGGCTCACCCGGGGCACTTGGCCCCCTGGGACACACGGCTTACCCGGGACACCCTTCCCCTTTGGGGGGTACGGCTTACCCGGGGCACATGGCCCCCCGGGGAAACTTGGCTCACCCGGGGCACTCGGCCCCCTGGGACTCTCGGCTCACCCGGGGCACTCGGACCCGTGGGACACTCGGCTCACCCGGGGCACTCGGCCCCCTGGGACACTCGGCTCACCCGGGGCACTCGGCCCCCTGGGACACTCGGCTCACCCGGGGCACTCGGACCCGTGGGACACTCGGCTCACCCGGGGCACTCGGCCCCGTGGGACACTCGGCTCACCCGGGGCACTCGGCCCCGTGGGACACTCGGCTCACCCGGGGCACTCGGACCCGTGGGACACTCGGCTCACCTGGGGCACTCGGCCCCGTGGGACACTCGGCTCACCCGGGGCACTCGGACCCGTGGGACACTCGGCTCACCCGGGGCACTCGGCCCCCTGGGACACACGGCTTACCCGGGACACCCTTCCCCTTTGGGGGGTACGGCTTACCCGGGGCACATGGCCCCCCGGGGACACTTGGCTCTCCCGGGGCACTCGCCCCCCTGGGACACTCGGCTCACCCGGGGCACTCGGCCCCCTGGGACACTCGGCTCACCCGGGGCACTCGGCCCCCTGGGACACTCGGCTCACCCGGGGCACTCGGACCCGTGGGACACTCGGCTCACCCGGGGCACTCGGACCCGTGGGACACTCGGCTCACCCGGGGCACTCGGCCCCGTGGGACACTCGGCTCACCCGGGGCACTCGGCCCCGTGGGACACTCGGCTCACCCGGGGCACTCGGCCCCCTGGGACACTCGGCTCACCCGGGGCACTCGGCCCCCTGGGACACTCGGCTCACCCGGGGCACTCGGCCCCCTGGGACTCTCGGCTCACCCGGGGCACTCGGCCCCCTGGGACTCTCGGCTCACCCGGGGCACTCGGCCCCCTGGGACACTCGGCTCACCCGGGGCACTCGGCCCCCTGGGACACTCGGCTCACCCGGGGCACATGGCCCCCTGGGACACTCGGCTCACCCGGGGCACTCGGCCCCCTGGGACACTCGGCTCACCCGGGGCACTCGGCCCCCTGGGACACTCGGCTCACCCGGGGCACTCGGCCCCCTGGGACACACGGCTTACCCGGGATCCCCTTCCCCTTTGGGGGGTACGGTTCACCCGGGGCACATGGCCCCCTGGGACACTCGGCTCACCCGGGGCACTCGGCCCCCTGGGACACTCGGCTCACCCGGGGCACTCGGCCCCATGGGACACTCGGCTCACCCGGGGCACTCGGCCCCCTGGGACACACGGCTCACCCGGGATCCCCTTCCCCTTTGGGGGGTACGGTTCACCCGGGGCACATGGCCCCCTGGGACACTCGGCTCACCCGGGGCACTCGGATCCCTGGGACACTCGGCTCACCCGGGGCACTCGGCCCCATGGGACACTCGGCTCACCCGGGGCACTCGGCCCAATGGGACACTCGGCTCACCCGGGGCACTCGGACCCCTGAGACACTCGGCTCACCCGGGGCACACGGCCCCTCTAGGGTGTTGGGGTCACATATTGGAGGCGCCGCACTAGCTCCTTGCTAGCATGGGGGGCAGGCTGGGACAGCTGCAGTTGGGCTGAGATGGTTGCAGGCGGGGGGATCACCTTCAAAGGCGTCTCGTTCGGTGTGGGAGCGGAGCAGCTGCAGACATGGAGGCTAAGTTCTGAGGTCGCCCACTCCCTGAGCCCAAGGCGTGGTGAGCTCTGTTCTTGGTGGATTTCCTTTATTCTCAGCGGCAGTGGTGGGTGGCGGTGCCAGGTGCAATATTGTCGGTCGCTCCTGTGGTTCAATTACCACTGTAGTTTTAAAGTTCACATGGCGGTGGTGGTGAGAGCTTTGGCTTGGCCACGTGGCATCGGAGGATGGGCTCGCCTGGGTGGGTAATGGAAGGCACCGTGCCATTTCCTCACCAGCGCGCTCCATCTCCCTCCCAGCATGGTGGGTGTGCTGGGAAGATTGTGGGCGGGCTGTGATGGCTGCATGGGGAGAGTCCGCCCTCAATGGTGTCCTCTTTGTTGCGGATGTGGAGCTGCTGTGGATGCAGAGGCTAATTTCTGCAGCCACATTCTCTATGAGCCCGGTGCGTACTCTGATTTCGGTGGATTCCCATTCTTGGGGGCGGCGGTGGGTGCGGCAACGATGGTAGCTCCTGTGGCTCTATTTCCCCTGTAGTTTTAAAATCCGCATGGTGGTAGTGTCTGATGCTTTGGCCTGGCCATGTGGCAACGGAGAGAGGATTCTCCGGGTCTGCCGATGGAAGGCGCAGCGCCAGCACAGCGCGCGCGAAGGCCTGGCAGAGCAGGCCGCGGGCGGTGACGGAGAGTCCCCGCGATGTCTTAGTCTTTCAGACTTAGTGGAACGCTTCCCCTGAGCCAGGACAAGCAGCACCACCACAAATATTGGCCAGCTCAGTGCTGCCCCTCTACAGGTGACAGTAGGGGCATCCTCACCTTGGTAGGCCTTTTCTCTTGGAGGTCTTAACCAGTGGAAGGCAGCACGGTACAGAACTGCCCCACCTTCTCAGTCCTCCGCTGAAAGGTATTTTTTAAGAAGAGGAAAAAGAAAATGGTAAAGATAAAAATTATGAACAACAAATATATATCTATCAACAAGTGAATCTAAAACTCAAGTGAATAAAAAAATCTGATGAACAGAATAATCTGGTGAATATAATAGAATCAGAGGTTTAGAAAGGGAGTGGGCTTACAATCTTTAGGGGAAAAGGGGTGTGAGGGGTGTGGGAAGAAACTGGACAAAAATCATATACCTATGGATGAGGACAGTGGGTGGGGGGGTAAGGGCATGGTGTATGGTTGGGTGGGAACCAGGTGGAGGGGAGCTGTGGAGGGGGGAGAGGAGAACAACTGTAATAATCTGAACAATAATGATAAAAAAGAAATAATGAAAGAAAATTTCCCTACCCTGGTAAAGGAAAAAGTTACTCAAGTTCAGTAAACATAGACTCCCAATCAAGATAAACCCTATAAGACCCCACACCTTAGATATATTATAGTAAAAATGGCAAAAAAAGACATAAAGAATTTTAAAGGCAGCAAGAGAGAAACAGAGCGTTACCCACAAGGGAGCTTCCATTACATTGTTAGCTGATTTCTCAATAGAAATGCTTAGGTCCTAAGGGAGTGGCATGAAGAAGTACACAAAGTAATGAAAACCAAGGAATGGAACCCAACACTACTCTATTCAGCAAGGCTATCATTCAAAATTATAGGTGAAATTAGGTGCTTCACAGACAAAAAAATCCCAAACAATTTTATTACCACCAAATCAGCACTACAAGAAATGCTACAAGGATTGGTATAAGAAGAAGAAATAGAGAGAAAGAGAAGAACATAGGCATAAAGAATAAAAATGGCAGTAAGTAAGTACCTATCAATAATAACCTTAAATGTAAATGGATTAAATGCTCCAATCAAAAGTCATAGTGTAGCTGAATAGATAAGAAAGCATGACCCATAAATATTCTGTCTACAGAGACCCACCTCAGAACAAAAGACTCACACAGGATGAAAGTGAAGGGATGGAAAAATATTTTCCATGCAAATGGAAATGGAAAAAAAAAGTTGGAGTAGCAAGACTCATATCTGACAAAATAGACTTCAAAATGAAGGCCATCACAAGAGACAATGAAGGTGATTACATAATACTAAAGGGATCAATACAGCGAGAGAGTATTACCTGGTAAACATATATGCACCATATATATATATATATATATATATATATACACTTCTGGAGGAATTTCTGAGAGAGATTGACAGCAATACAATCACAGTAGGGTGATTGTGTTAACACTCCACTGACACATCTGGATAGATCTTCTAGACAAATCAACAAAAGGAAATTATGGTTCTAAACAATAATTAGGAGACAAGAATGGATAGCTAGAAAATTACTTTCAAGATCTTTCAATAGTATTCTAAAATATGATAAGTATTCCCCCAAAAGGGAAAAAATAAGGGATTTAAGATAAAATAAATAGCACATACAAAATGTAAAGACATGGAAACATGATAGCTCCTTATGGCATAAATGCCAAGTGTTGGTATTGGCGAAAACTGGACAGTTAAAGAAGTATTTCCCGTCTTCCAAGGGAACATTTATAATTCAGTCAATAAGGGTTTCTTTCCATTTCTTGGGCATGCCAAACATCTTATGCACATTCTTCTTTCTGTATCTACTGAATCTCCAATACTATTTCTCTCTCTCTCTCTCTCTCTCTCTCTCTCTCTCTCTCTCTCTCTCTCACACACACACACACACACACACACAATATCTCAGTTAAACATCACTTCACTTGAAAAAAATAACTCTAACCTTTAATTATTCCAGACAACATAAAGTATGCCAGCCCATACTTTGAATATGGTAACTCATATTTCTTATAATTATGTATTGTTCTTCTTACTTGCTGTCTTAATACACCAAGGATAGGAACTCTTTCTTCTTTTTGAACAAATATCCACTAGTCCCTGCCAAATAGCAGACATTCAGTTTTTTGTTGTTATTGTATTTTATCATTATTTTAATAAATGTCACTGATAATACTGTTATTGTTTCAGAGCTAACCCATGGCTAAATGAAGAAGGGCATTACACTTCATGCTAAAGAATTTTAAGTTTATATTATAGACAAATAATGACATTAAACGGTGTTAAAAATAAGAGTATCAGAATGTTTTGTGCTTTATCTATCTTGCTTTGGTGGTAATATTAAAGATGATTATTGGCAAGGGTAGAAATAAAAATAAAAGCAAAAGTAAATAAAATGAAAGTAGACACTATTTCAAAAATCTTGAAATAACGATTTCAAGACACTGCATATTGGGCAACAAAGAATAGTGATCTATGAAAGATGAGAAACTAGGTGAATCTCATGACTGCTTTAGTTTACTGCCTTGAGAGGACATGAAGTAGGGAACCCAGATAGTAATCAGAAGAAACCTTGACTGGAGAAAAAAAAAAGCTAGGAATTTAGGAGATGAACATGGCAATAGAGTCCCCAGGAATGAGTCTCATGAGGGAAGAGGCAAGAAGGTGGAGGGAGGAGCCAAGAGGGAAGGGGGCACACTGGAGTTCCGTAGATGGTCTCTGAGTATTCAGTTGAATACTGAGCTTGGGGAAAATAAGATGAAAATACTAGAGTTAACCATGCCCAGCACTCAAGCAGGCCTGTCCTGGTAAGACCAGGAAAGGTAACTGTTTTCTTCATCCAACATGGGAAACTCACAATTCATGGGGCATTGGGTAGAGGACACAAAATAGTCTTGCCATTGGGGTGGAGAATAATTAGCCCTAGATTAAATACTGTTTTGACCCCATTTAGCAAATATTAAAGGCAAGATCCAAAATATCAAATTGTTATAACCGTATCCTAGTCTAAAGCTTAAGAAAGAAATTTTAAAAATTAAAAACCAAAATATTCCATTCAGATTATCTGGAATTAAGATATTACCTAGTATGGAAAGAAAGCAGAAAACTACAATCCATTATGAGGACATAAACTAAATTGAAACCAAACCAGAACCCATAAAGCTGTTAGAATTTGCAGACAAGGACATTAAAACAGTGGAGATAAATGTTTTCTATAAGTTCAAAAAATTATATAGAAATAAATATAAAAGATCAAAGTTGCAACACACAAATTGAGAACCACTAGCAGAGTTGCCTACGACCATTGGAAAACACAGATATTTACATTATGATTCATAACAGTAGCAAAATTACAATTATGAAGTAGCAACAAAAATAATTTATCGTTGGGGGTCACCACAACATGAGGAACTGTATTAAAGGGTCATGGCATTAGAAAGATTGAGAAGCACTAGCTTAACCTTTCATTGGCTCTTAGGCTAGTCAAACATAAATCGCATTCTTTGTTCACAGCAGTTATTGAATATATGTTATGGATGGTGCTATGCTTCTTTCTCCTTGTTCTCAATTTTCTTTTGCTTCATAGCTCCTGTAATGTAAACTTTGTTCTAAGTCTGGACTCTGATTTTATCCCTTGTAGCTTAGATTTCATGTTAGTACTTGACATCTGCAGCATTTGATAATTGAGTTTCCCAATGTTCTCCATCAGACTTGCAGCTCCAACTTTTTCTCTTTAAGAAATCTTGTGAGAGAGGAGTTTATGTCCACAATTTGCTTTTCCTTTCACCCAAATGAATTCAATACAATATGGTTTCTACTTGGCATTTTATATTTTATGCATATAATAAACAAATATATTGAAATGTCTACTCAAGTCAAGTACTCTCAGTTTCTTGGAATACATTAGGAATTATTCAAAGCTTCTACCATTAATTTCATTAAACATACAGTCTAGAAGAAATAATAGATATGAACATAATTGAATAAAGTGCCCTGTGTAATATAGAAATGATGGAATATAATGGTGGGCTCAGCAGAGTTTAATTATTACCAATAATAAATGATTGACTAGTTAAATGAATAAATAAGGTAATAACAATGTGCCATAATCAAAGAGATATCATTTATTCACTTATGTTTACTGGAGCTCTAAAAATAGAGGAAGAAGAAAACAAGTGGGTATGGATAAAATACACTTTGGTAGTCTAAAAGATATAGACTTTGGTGATTGATGATGAGGTGGTGAGAGAATTCAAGACTATGGGTTGAACAACTGATAAGGTTATCATTGACTGTGGCAAAGAACAGTGGAGGAAGAGCAGAAGGGAAATAAAAAGCAGTGGGCACGTGATGTTTTGAATATGTAAAAAGAGCCCCACTGTAATCCGGGGAAAAAATCTGGACTGGGGACACAAGTTTGGGAGTATGAAGATGACAACTGAAGATACAGAAATCAAAGAGATCACTTACTACAGAAACATGGGTAATGATGACCATCTAAGAAACTCTAACATGGAATGGTTGGAGAGAGGGAAAAAGTTTGAAAAGAAACAAAGAGGGGCCTGATAGTCACACACACACACACACACACACACACACACACACACACACACACACACACATAATAGAAATCAAAACAGATGTTGACATATCAAATTAGAAGAAGACTGAAAATAGCTATTTTTTATTGTTATAATGAATTTGGTGAAAAGAGTTTCAATGAAGTGACTTTTCCCCTGTGAAATATGAATAAGTGACATAGCAATAATGGTGGTAAGTGAGCTGAATGACAGAACAGGGGTTTGGATGAAGATTGAGACAATTCTTTAAAATGGTCTGTGTCTACTCAGTTATGCCACTCTCCACCCCTCGCCACCCCCACCAGTGATTACAGCCATGGGAGAGGAGAAACAGGAGCAAAGCAAAACCAGATTATGTCACCTGTTTATTGAAAGTTCCCTAAAGGATTCCCATCTCACTCAGAGTACTAGTAAAAGGGGAATTACTGATGAGGGGCAATAGGGGGCTAACCAGAGCCCACCACTACCACCCTCCTTACATTTCTGAATCTACTTTGATTCTTTCCCTGCTGATTAATCTCCACCCGCGGTCGTTAGCTTGCTGTTTCTCAAGCACAACACACATAGTCCTTTCGTGGGACCACTATTAACTGTTTCCTTTGTCTAGACAGAACATTAATTCTATCATCCTCTTCTAATCTCAACTCAGCTTCTCAGTGAATCTTTCCCATAACTATTTTTAAAAAGCTATCTGTCATCTTTATATCTCCACTGTTGTGTGAATTTTCTCTTTACACTTTCTATCATACAATATAATTTACTTATTTATTTGGCTTGTTTTTATGGATGTCAGTCTCTCCCTTTCCCTACTTGCTGCATCTGCCTCCCTATATGCATCATAATGAGGAGGTAATTTGTTCTTTGATATATTCCAAGCATTTAGAAAACTACTTAATACTTTTTTTTAGTAGACTAATGAGTCAGTAATGACTTTATCTTAATCAGTTAGTGCTATATATCCTAATTAATATAGTTCATAACAGTCTGCCTATTACATTGAACAACTGTTGCTGTTTATTGGTATTAACACTTGGTTGGGGGTGATGGGAAGGGCCATGTAGCATGGAACTTTTTGAAACATCTTAATTTAATTTTGAAATTGCTGCCATTAGTTTTATTTTTTGGGACCTGTTTTCAAAACTATTTATCTAGAGAAGGCATCATTGGTTGAGATATTTTAGGCCCTGCACCCTATGAAAATTGTCCTCTGCATAGTTAAACATTTCCACTAGTGGATAAAATATGAATTAAATGAAGAATTATTTCTATAAACTTAGAGCAACTTGAAAAAGTGAGTCAATAAAAAGAAGTTTTTGGATTGAAATGTGAATAAGAATAAAAGAAGATGAGGAAAAAAAATCCAAAAAATCTAGACAGAGACTATATACAGATTGCTTGGAAAATGTCTTTACCTCTGATTCTATTAGAAAGAATCTAAAACTGATAATCTTAAAAAATTCTTTATAGATATAATATTATTCAAGAATAAGGAGGTAGAACTACAGTCAGTGAAACCAATCAAAAGGAATAGCTTTGGGCCTATCTCAAAATATTAGAGAATTAATGTATATGTATATGTTTTCAAGCACACGTTTTTGTTTCTCAATTATCTGAGAGTTAAATTGAAGACATGAAGTTTTCTCAGCCAGACTTCTCAGTTCTGATGCTCTCTGCTGGGGAGGGGACCCAGGTTGAGGTTTAGACCCCAGAGTTCTCAGTGGCAGCCCCCTCTCCCAGAGCTCAGATATCTCAGGGGAACTTCACTGCTGTCTGTGGGAGCCCAGCCATCCTTTAATGCTTGTGCCCTTCCTACCGGTCTCTAAGTGGTCTCCACTTTCCATCCTTGGTTATCAGGATTATCGCCAGCTAGCTATCAGTTGATTATTTAGGATGGGTGGTTTTGTGTATGTGTTTTCTTAATTTCTTTATTGATTAAGGTATCACATATTTGTCCTTAAACCCCCCATTCCAATCCTCTCCTCCCTCATGCTCCCACTACCCTGTTGTCCTCGAAAACTGGTTAGGCTCATATGTATGCACATAAGTCCTTTGGTTGATCTCTCCCTTTTATCCCCACTCTCCCTTTGAAATCCAATAGTCTGACTCATGGCTCCTTATCTCTGGGTCTGTTCTTGTTCATCAGCCTATGTTGTTCACCATTCCCCCTAGATGTATGAGATCATGTCCTACTGGAAATATACTTATAAGAATAAAAAATATGACAAGCAATAATGGTTATGCTGAAAGGCATTTGAATCAGTCTGTAGAGAGTTTCTTTTTGGGCCACCAGTTCTTTTGAGACCTTTTTTTTTGTTTTTTTTGTATTTTAGTTGTAATTCCAGTTTGGTCTTGGGAATCTGTATAGCATTCAGTTATTCTCATGCAATTTTTAATCTCAAAGACATGAGGTTTATTTTCTCCCAACTAGTCCATTAAAACAGGCAAATATTTACTATTTGTGTTCTCTAAAATACTGACATTCTCTTATGTAACTATAGTATAACTAGAGGCCTGGTGCATGAAATTTGAGAACTTGTGGAAGCGGGGAGTGGAGTCCCTCATACCAGCCTGAGCCTTCTCTCAGCCCATGAGCCCTCAGGGGATGTCCAAATGATAGCTTAGGCCTTTCCCTCGCAGAGAGAAGGCCTAAGCCATCAGCCAGACATCTTTAGCACTGCCTCAGAGGCGGGAGCTCCCACCAATGCTGCTGTGCTCGCCAGTGGTGAGCCTGGCTTCTGGCTGAACAGTGCTCTCCCTGTGGGAGCACACTGACACCAGGGGTTGAGTGTCTGCCCCCTGGCGGTCAGTGTGTGATAGAGACAGGTTGTTCTACAATCTGGCCAAAACTGATTTTTCCCCTCTCAATTCTAGTAATTGGACTTCTGCTTTGTTCATGCCTAGTGACAGACAACCTTTGACATAATCCCTTTCCAGTAATTTGTTCCATTTGATCTATTTATGCTTCACTTACTATCTTGATGATCTCTCTGAATTAATGAGTGCTTTAAGACTTGGGGTTCTGCCTTCCAAGTCTTATTTTGAGACAGAAGCAAGACATTGTCTTCATACTGTTTTACCACCAGCCAGAGACTGGGTGTCTTTCCCTTTACTTCAATAATTACTACTCCATATTTTATATATTTGCATTTAATTAACAATGATTTACTTGATTATGTCTGGAAAGAACTAGAAAAACCTGTATATATACATAATACATCATTGGTCTAAAGATATTAAGAATGCTCAGATTTATCTAGTGCTTTTAAGTTCACTTCCCCCAAGTTATTAAGAGACCATTAAAATAAAGTAAGAGTTTTGAGCACTAGTTGAAGATCAAATATCTTAATTGGTATAAGGGTGACATAATCGGCCTTCTCATTTTCTTCTAATAATGTTTTTGTTACTTGTCCTGGCTCATCATTAAAATAAACTAGGAATCAGGAGAGGATTTTTTAAAATGTGCAGTCTGGCCAAAGGAAATTACTTATATGAAGATCTGTCAAGATCCACTGCTCAGACCTGTACTTTAGCTGAAATTATGTTATTAGTGACATAAATAGTTATCTTTAGGACTTTGTTACTTAGAGCAACTGAGCAGAAATAGAAAATGAATTGGGATGTGGCCACAACCTTATGGATATGGGAATGAGTTATACTTTTTTAAAGTATCCCATAAGTTGAATGCATTAAAAACCAGATAGTATATGTAGGATGGAATTCTACTGTGTTTCCCCAAAAATAAAACATCTTCTGAAAATAAGACCTACTTACAGGTTTCCTTCTGAGTGAATTATAAGGCATTCCCCCCGAATATAAGGCCCCCAGGCTCTGTCTCAGAATGAAAATTAATTTACCATAAACTGGTCGCTAGGGCAGCCCCGACTGGCATCTAGCAACCAGTGACATTACTTGGAGTCCTGACTTCACTGCTGTATGGAGGCGGAGCAGAGGCTCTGAGTGAGCCATGAGCATGGGGCGGGAGAGAGGAGGAGACTTTCGAAGATGCCTTTAGAACAGGAGGATTAGAGCGGATGTGATGCGGCAAAGGTGGTGAGTACTGGTCTGTCTCTGGTGACACTACATCATGCTTGCGGCCGCCTTCATGATGACTGAACATTCTTAGTCAGTGGCAGACCCTGCTCCAGCCCAGATCCAGGCCCCAGCAAGCCCAGTGACAGTCCCCAGGCAGGCCCCAGGGGGTAAATGTCTGATAAAGGGGTAGGGGGGATGTCTGGTGAAGCTGTTCAGTGGCACAGGGGTGGGGGGAGGGGATCACTTAAAATGACACAGGAGGATTAGAGGGGAGAATCAAAATGACACAGGAGGATCAAAAGGGGTTACTAAAATGGTAATTCCCCCTCTGATTCTCCTGTGCCATTTTGATTCCCCCCTCTTTTCCTCCCTGTGTCATTTTAAGTGACTCCCTCCCCCCACCTTGATAGCCCAATTCCTTTTTTTTACCCCTAGAAATGTGTGCAAAGAGAAAAAGCTACTCTGTGGAGTACAAGAAAGGAATCGTGGAAAACTCTTGGGGACAAAATCTTACTGCTTTCTGCAAAGAGAAGATGTTGAGTATCCGATTGGTATGAAAATGGCAAGCAGAGTATGGTAACCTCATTGAACAAGTGGACAAGGGAGATGCTAAAAAGCTCAAGTGTGGATCAGGTCGGCAACCATTATTTTCCAAGCTGGAAGACCTGATCTGTGAATGGGTTGTTGACAGGAGAGCAAAGGTTTTGGTTGTGAATAGGGCTCAGATTCAAGAATTTGCCCTTGCAATGAATGGCACCACAGTTTGGCATAGTCCCCCGAAGACTTCAAAGCACCACCACATTGGCCGGATAATTTCCTTCAGCGAAGTGAACTGTCTTTAAGAAGATCTACAGCTGAAACCAGTTTGGCTCAGTGGTAGAGCATCGGTCTGCGGACTGAAAGGTCCCAGGTTCCATTCTTGTCAAGGGCATGCACATTGGTTGTGGGCACATCCGCGGTAGGGGGTGTGCAAGAGGCAGCTGGTCAATGTTTCTCTCTCATCAATGTTTCTAGCTCTCTATCTCTCTCCCTTCCTCTCTTTAAAATATCAATGAAATATATTTTAAAAAAAGATCCAACATTGTTTAGGTTGGAAGATACTCAAGTTATTAAGCGAGCACTTGCATTCAAGTCCTTTATTGATGATGCTGACTTCTCTAAATATAGTCTTTCCAACATGATTGCTATGGATGAAACTGCAGTGTTTATGGGCCAATCATCTCAAACAACAATTGAACAGAGGGGTGCCTCCTTAGTGTACATTCCCTCCACTGCTTAGGAAAGTGCACGTTTCATGTATTTTGGCAATTCGTCTGGATGGCACTAAAACCCCACCTTTAATCATTTCTCAGGGCAAGAAGGAAAAGATTGAATGTGTTTTGGGCATTTTTATTCTTGAAACTGAAAAAGCCTGGGCCACACAAGCAGTTATAAGGAACTGGGTCAATTTAATGCTGCTGCTTGTTATGCCAGGGAGCCAAAGAGGTCTGCTAGTCTGGGATGCAGCTTGCACTCACGGCACTAAAGACATGAAAAAAAATAGATCAGATAATGATTCCCACAGGAATAATGGCCTATCTCCAGACTCTTGATAGTGCAATAAAGAAGCCATTCAAAGACAATTTGTGCATGGAAATTAATGACTACATTGAAAATAGAATGGAGAGAAATCAGGGTGGAAATTTTGTGAAACCTAAACTGCAAGAAATTGTGACTTGGGTGAAGAATTCATGGGAGAAAATCACTGACAGTTGCATTGCAAATGCACTGTGAGCAGGATACCTTGACAAGAAGTACTCATTTAAAGACAGTGCTATTGCTAAACATGAGAGATTTGGTCCACTGATTCTGAAAGAAATGGAGTCACAAGAAATTCACCAGGAAACTCAGGATGGGATTGTTATGATGATGTTCCAGAAGATGATGACATGATTGTCATTGAATAAATGAGTAAATTTTTGATACTGTAGGATTCACAGTTTGTCTGGTTTGTGTTGACAACTACCGTACTACTGTACCATATACAGGTAATAAATTTCCTTTATTTTCATTTAACAATAAATGTGTACCATATTCTTCTTCATGGAAAAATAAGACATCCCCTGAAAATAAGACCTAGTACATCTTTGGGAGCAAAAATTAATATAAGACACTGTCTTATTTTTGGGAAAACAGGATACTTACATTGACCTATTTATATATATAAAAGGACAGTATGCTAAATGTCCAACCATTCGAACTTTTGACTTTCAAAGGTTCAACTGGTAGCTATGATATGCACTGACCACCAGGAGGCAGACTCTCAACACATAGGCATGGAAACATGGAACAGACTTATAAATCTCAGAGGGAAGTGGAGAGGGGGAAAAATAGGGTGGGAAAAATATTAACTAAAGACCTTTTAAAAATTATTTTATTATTTTATTATTTTTTATTGTTTAAAGTATTACAAATAGTAGAACACATGTCTCATTTTTCCCCTATTTACCTTCCCAATGACTCCTCCAGCCCCCAGCACATGCCTCTAACCCCCTTAGTGTCTGTGTCCATTGGTTATATTATATTCATGCACACAAGTCAACTAAATATCTGATATGCATACTAGAGGCCCAGTGCATGGATTTGTTTACTGGGAGGGTTCCTTGGCCTGGACTGCGGGGATCAGGCTGAAACCAGCAATCCAACATCCCCCTAGAAGTTTTGGATTGAGAGAGGGTGCTGGCTAGGCAGAGAGACCCCCCCCCCCATGGTAAGAATCCATTCACCAGGCTTTTAGTGTTAAAGTAAAGGAGCATTCTCCAGGAAATGGGATTCCACCAGAATCAGAGTTCATCGAACTTTTCTCCAACTGTAGATATAAAAATGTAAACATGAGTGAGGTACGGATCCTGAATAAAGAAAAATCAGCATCACATTTGTGAAGAATTACTGGGTAAGGCACACACAAAAAAATCTTGATTTAATGTTTTAAACATTAGAGCATTGGAAGGAAAAGCAACTCCTGAGAAGGGGAAGTGGGCAAAAGAAAATTTAGATGTCTTGTCATTCTCAGTAGGTTTCTGTTTGTTGTGGTCTTTATAAGACATGAACAAACAAACAGGGGAAAAGAGAAAGATGACATTAAATTATAATAGAGGAATTGAAATGGGGGCTTGGCAAAGTTAGCAAGGTGTATAGAATGTTCATGTAATAGTGTGATCAAAATTTTTTTTCACAGGAAGTAAGGACGATAATTGACAATACAGAAAAATAAATGTATGAGAGTAAGCTAAAGCTGAAAAACTCTGTTGACTATTGCGAAGGACAAGAATGATCAATGGGGGATGAAGCTTAGGAATACAATTTAGGAAACAGAGATCTTCCCTCAGTATAAATCACAATAGGTGAGATAAGATAAATAAGCAAATGTGTAATTAGAATCATTAAAGTTTTCTAAATAAAGACAATTAAATATGTAGATTAAAATGGATCATAATATTTTGGAAAGGAAATGAGATTCACAGATATTGTTTTTTAAAAATGCATTTTATTGTTTTTTTACAGAGAGGATGGGAGAGGGAGAGTCAGAAACATCGATGAGAGAGAAACAATGATGAGCTGCCTCCTGCACAGCCCCTACTGGGGATGTGCCCACAACCAAGGTACATGCCCTTGACCGGAATCCAACCTGGGACCTTTCAGTCCACAAGCTGATGCTCTATCCACTGAGCCAAACCAGTTTTGGCTAATTTCTGTTCTAATAAAATGAAGTCCAGGTCATAATATTCTGCTTCATGGTTCTTTGTACCATAATATAAATCTCTTAGCCAGAGGTGTCCCCAGGATTGACATTTTCATGTTCTCTAAGAATGATTTTCAGTTCATTTCTATCTTCTTCCTTACATGCATCGTAAGTTTCCTGCTAATATATGTTGTTGATTTCTTTCCACTGCTATGCACAGTAGATTGTCTCAGCCTCAATTGCAGCTACTGGTCCGAAACCCTGGGCTATTGACCCTTAAAGAACCACACACCTCAGGAGTGCAGCACGTCCAGATCATCCGCTTACAGGCCAGAATTCATCTCCTGGTGTTGAATTTGCTGGATAAAATTCTGTCTTGAAGAAGCTGACAATAGATATCTTCAGTTATAAATCAGCAGAAAATAATAAACCTTTCCCTCCTCTGTGTGCATTTTCCTAGCAGTGCAAACATACCCAATCTTCATTCATACCTTGTCTTGTTTCCATCGCATTCTGAACAACCTACTTTCTTCCCCACAAGGCAGCCAGAAGCTTTTTTGAATCCATTGGAGCATTTCCTAAAACCTTGCTAAAATCTTTCTTCTCTTCATTCTCACTACAAAGTCTTTTTCATCTTCCATGCCAACTATTTAAAAATGCTATCCTTGTCAGTCATGTGATCCTTCAATTCCTCATACATCCTGTTGCCCTGAACTTTCTTGAAAGGCTGATTCACTATTTCCCTCTTTAATACTATTCTTCTTCTTACCACGGAATACAGAACTTCATGATTTCCCCCCCTTCCTTCTCTCATTGAGCTTGAGTTTTATTCCCCCACCCCAAACAACAAACGTGGCATCCTTTAAGCTTTTCTACACTTGTACATAGTTTTGCTTTCCCCTATAAATGCACCTTACCTAATTATTTGAACACTTATCTTCAAAATTTATCTCAAACACCTCATAGAAGCCTCCTATTTCCCTTCTAGTTAATTATTCTCTTCTCTGTGGCACTTTTCGTTTAAACACTACCCTGCACTTTATATATATATATATATATATATATATATATATATATATATATATATATACCTCTTCTATTAGATTTGAAATCCCATGAAGTCAAATAAAACAAAACAAAACAGAAAAACTCTTGGTTATCCATGTAAGTATCAAAGATCATAGGCACATTGCTTGACAGAACAGCAAAATCAGTAATAAGGAAATAGCAAAAGCAAGTAAATCTTTGGACCAAAAAAAGGATTCATTTTGCACTAGCTAAGCATATTTATTCTAAAGTAGCAATTATATAATGTCCCAGTTAAATATATAGATGAAGTATAGGACTTATGAAAATAACCGAAGCTCTTTTTGTTTTCTGAAATCTTGTTCCCTCTTTTTGAGAAACTGCTTAAGCATCTTGTAGGCTCATCTTTCTGGCCATTTGTTCTTGAACCTAGTATTTTACATGTTGTTATTTTTTTTTAATCCCAAGAATGTTCTTATCCCATAAAACATTGGAAAGACCATAATTTAGCTCAGACCTGCAAGTTGTTGTAGCTGTCTTCCCTTCTGAGACCGCAAGAAGAACACGAGGAGACCAATCAGCACAATGACCCCAAGGACTCCAAATACAACCAGAAGTGCATTTCCTAAGTGCAAGTAAACATCACGAGATGAGAATGTCTTAGCTAAAAGAAGTGGGTCCCTAATTATTATCCCTTTCTTAGGTCAGATACAGGATCACTGAAGTAAGTGTCATATCTTCAGAACTTCTAACCTAAAGTCTCTTAACAAAAGGAATTCTAAATAATGTAGACAGCTGCTCCTATATACAGAATCCTGAAGATATAAATACCTTTGGCATTTGATGATTCTTTGATTGTGTTGCCTGTAGGAGAAAAAGAAAAGGAGACTCAATTCTAAGAGTAATATATAGAACAAATATTTCTATTTCTGTATACTTAAAACTTATATAATGTTACTAACCAATGTTACCAAAATAAATTTAGTCTTAGGAAAAAAAAATAGCACCTGATGACTGACTGGGGGAGGAGATATATCAAAGAGAGAGGAAGAAATTCAAACAAGAGATTTGGATAGGTGGTGGTACTATTTCCTGGGTTAAGGAACATCGACTTTTATTGAAAATTAATTTTTTATTTTCTATGTGAGCCTTGAGTGCCTCTGAATCAAGTAAACTACTGCTTCTGACCTAAAAAGAAGTTGTTCTTCTTCTTCCCTCTGCACAGGAACGCAGATGAGTAATATGCATTTCCTTGGTGAAGGCCAATATATAATAACAAATATTTTCATCGTTTCTTCAGATGGAAACATTAGGATTCTTTCCCCACTACATTCCTATGTTGACACAACCAGTCTTTACACGATGCACTAGATGGCTCACCCCTTCTTAGCTACCAGAGGTTCCAAGCTTACTCCTGTATCCTGGCACTCACCTGAACATACCACAGCAGCATCTTCCTTGTGCCCACAGTCACTGTGCCCCCAGGATTTGGCAGGACAATCCCACAAGGAAGACTCATTCCCTTTGCACTTCACTTCACTGAGCCATATGGGTCCAGTCCCTGGACCAAATGCTGCCTCTTTGAGGGCCTTCAAAGCTGAGCCACAGCCCAGCTGTCGACACACCACCTGAGCACTGTCAAGGTTCCAGGAGTTATCACACACAGTCCCCCAGGAACCTTCGTGCCAGACCTCCACACGTCCAGAACAAGTAGTGTTTCCTTCTTGAAGTCTTATCTTGCCTGAAAGATGAGAGACACCAAAGTCATTTATGAGAAGATAAAAATTCCTCAGAGATCACAGAGCAAAAGAGATATTTGAAACTCTTTTTAAGATTATTTTAAAACATTGCCTGCCTTTTCAATGGACATTTAAAAAAATATATTTTAACAAAATGTATCTTTTATCATGTCCTTTCAGCAAAATATTTCATATTGGACACAAGAACAGTAGTGTGACTCACAAAATGTCAAATAAATAATGTGAACATTGCATAATGTTAAATTTTCTTAACTATAAAAGTACTTGGGAGATTGCCAGGTATGTAGAATATTTCTTCCAGTTTAATAAGATGGGAAATACTTTAGAATTGGTCTTTATGACTGCATCTCATTTTATATTAGTACATCAAAATGATTTTGAAAGAAAAATTGGAAAGGTAAAGTAGACCATTCAATAGTTAAATACTGAATCACATATTCTCGGCTCCTCATTTGTTCACAGAAAAAGCAATTGGACTTTCAGGAAGACCATGGCACATAAATCCTCTATGAGAAAATGATTTCTGGTCGTTAAAATCATAGATCAAATGAAATAAAACCCGTTTTATGATCCAGGTAGAGTAGGTATTAACTGGAGTTTATTCATTCCTAGTTAATGGGTTCTGAAGATCATAGTGGAGTCACAGAATGGAATTTTCATATAAGCCAGAATGGAATTTTCAAATACTCACTGGAACATGTGATCCAGGTCTCCTCTGAGGGGCTTGCCAGTCTCTGCTTCCATGGAGATGATGGGCATGCCCATAATGTGTCAGGCCCTTTTGGACACTGAACATTGTCCACCCACATGTACCTGGACATTGTCTTGGCTGCAGATGCAGGGCTGATGATCCCTTTGTCTGCACAGCCCAGCTGCCTGCATACCACATCCACAGTGATTGGAGACATGTTACTCTTGCCAATGCTGCCCCATGTTCCATTATAAAAAAGTTCCAGACGTCCTGCACAAGTCTCTCTGCTGGTTTCACTGGTCAGTTTCAGAGACAAGAACTCTGGAGTGAAATACAGAGTGAATAATTTCACATCTTCTCTGAAAATTCACAAGGCTCCTTCCCTTTACTCTGATGTGAGAATGACTTCAAAAATTAGCCCTACTTGGTTTGGCTCAGTGGCTAGAGCCTTGGCCTGCAGATCAAAGGGTCCCAGTTGGAGGACGATTAAGGGAATGTACCTTGGTTGCAGGCTCCTTCCCGGCCCAGGCCCTGGTTGGGGCTCATGGAAGGAGGCAACCAGTCAATGTGTTCCTTTCACATTGAGTTTCTCTCTGTCTTTCCCTCTCCCACTCTCCATAAAAATCAATGGAAAAATATCCTTAGAGGAAGATTAACAACCACAAAATTAAGTACACTATATCAATTTGTAGAAATTTTTTTATAACTGTGGGGTGATTTAGTAGATTTTAGTAAAATATGGTATTTTTTTTCTATATTCTATATTTCTGCTTTTACAGTCTTGTGTTTTATACTCAGGGACCTCTCTAGAATGCCACCAATGATTTTAAGTTGACTTTTATATATCAATAAAAGGCTCAAATCTTTAATTAATTACACTAGGGGCCCAATGCTTGAAGATCTGTGCAAGAATGGGCCCTCCTCCCCCCTTCCCCTGGCTGCTGGCACTGCCTTTGCTCCGGCTAGAACTGCCTTTTTGCTCAGGCCTGGAGTGACCTTTCTGCCTTCCCACGCTGCCCACGGGCCCTGAACGACTGGGGTAGTATGGAACGCCTGTGTCATCACCATGGCTATGATGCAAGTGTCCCACTCTGCTAATGGCCATTTGGCTCCCGCATATGCAAATTAAACCACCATCTTTGTGTGGTTAATTTTAAGGTGACCAGACATCCCACTTTTGGCGGGACATTTGTCCTGCATCCTGCAGCATTTTAGAAAAGTCCAAAAGATTTAAAAGATTCTTTCTGATAATAGGAACATTTTAAAAATGCTGCAGGACGCGAGACAAATTGTTAAAAATCAGGACAGTCCCACCAAAAGCAGGAGGGCTTCTCACCTTAGTTCATTTGCATACTCACTCCTGATTGATTGGTGGGTGCCACAGAGGTATGGTCAATTTGCAAGTTACTTTTTTATTAGTCTAGATCAGGGGTGGGCAAACTTTTTGACTCGAGGGCCACAATGGGTTCTTAAACTGGACCAGAGGGCTGGAACAAAAGGATGGATGGAGTGTTTGTGTTAACTAATATAAATTCAAAGTAAACATCATTACATAAAAGGGTATGGCCTTTTACTTTTTTAAAAAATTCAATAGTTTTATTCACTGGATCCAGCCCGTGGGCCGTAGTTTACACCGCCCTGGTCTAGATAGTTTGGACTTTTGACCTAAGTTACTATATTTTATCCTTAAGAATTTTATTCCATTCATATTTTTGGAACTGTTCTTGACAGAATTTACTGAGATATTCAGATTCTAAACCCAATATTTTGTGTACATTACCTTAAAATTAAATAGTCCCCTTTCTGACACATCACAGTTTTGTTGCACATATTCTCTACCAAATGTGTGTCATTAAATGCGGTTGATGTCTACATCACTCATGGCATATAGAATTTTTCACTTCCCTAAGTTACTAATCATAGTACTATTTTTCCCCAATATATTACAACTGAGTATATTTTTCTATTTCACAATAGTTTCTGAAGCTTGCCATATATACAAAATAAGATTAGTGGGTTCTTCTGATAATTTTGCTCCAACTTGGGCATGATAGTTATCTTTTTCCCTGTAGAATGTTGTGCTGATATATTTCTTCTTGTCCCTTAAATCTACTTTTTTATTAATACAGTGATTATCAAGGGGTGCACTGAATCTTTACTCAATATCCAGCTCTACGTATATTTACAAAAGAACTTCTCATTATTTGTTTTGTTGTCATTTTCCTGATATGCAAGCTCATTTCTGAAAATTTCTCCTTCTGCCTTTATACTACCTTGCACAGGAGGTAGCACTAATTCATCAAACCTACATACTTCTGGGATCCTGCCTCTCACCACAGTTTACTCTGTACTTGTTTTTCAGGAAATTCTGTCAGGTTAATACCCCCCACTATCCTTTGCCCTACCGCAGTAGTGATGTGCAGAACTTACCTGAGCAGATAGCTCCTGCATCCTCCTTATGCCTGCAATTGTGCTGTCCCCAGCCATGGGAAGGGCACTGCCAAATACGTGCCTCTTTTCCATTACAGTTTACCTGATCCAGCAGGATGGGCCCACTTCCTTCCCCAAAATAAGCAGAACTAGTGGCATTAATGGCAACCCCACAGCCCAGTTGTCTGCACACCACATGGGCATCCTTCATGTCCCAGTTGTCATCACAGATGGTGCCCCAGGAGCCCTCATGATAGACCTCTACTCTCCCAGCACAGCGACCACCTCCGTTTACCAGGCGAAGTTGACCACTCTCTGGAAAGAGAAAGTACAATAGCACTGAAAATGCATTCCTAAGGATTGAGATAGTTTTTATAGATTGATCACTGATTCTCACCTCTGCAAGGAACAGCTCTTTCTTCTGAAATGGGAGAGCTTGTCGGACTCAAAGATGCTGAATTGCATGGGGATAGTGTCTGACTCAGGTTTCCTGCAAATACCAGGAATTTTGAATTAGAATTAGACCAATTCAAAAGGTAGGGTGAGGAAGGGAGGCCTGATGAATGAAGTATTAGATAGGTGAGCTGAGAACAAACAGAGCTTTAAAGAGAAAGAAATTCAACTTCTTGGGTCAACCAGGAAAGAAATTTATCAGGTGCTTTAAGAAGCACAAGATTACCTGTCAATGACAAGATAATTAGGTCAATGAAAATTGAGTTTACACTTTCTTTAAAAAAATAAATGAGGTTAATTTTCCAGTATATTTCTCGTGACCCCTCACGATAGATCTTTCCCTTTTATGTTTGTTTTTCATCTCCATAGATACACTCACCCTTACGGCTCAGCACCATGGGAGAGGCTCATGACTGGCTGCCCTTGGTCTTCTTACCTGAGCAGATTACAGAGGCCACTTGCTCTGCAGAACATAGTGATGCACCCAGAGCAGTTACAGGACAATCTCCCATGTGTTGCTCAGTTCCAGTGCAGTGAAACATATGCCTCCAGATCTGACCATTTCCTTTCCCAAAGTGTGCTCTTTCTGGGGTAGAAAGGGCAATTCCACACTTCATCTGCTGGCACAAAACGTGGGCATCTTCCATGTCCCAGTGAGAGTTGCAGAGGGATCCCCAGGTCCCTAGAACCTTGAGCTCCACTCTTCCTTCACATGGCGACTTGCCATTCACCAGCCGCATTTCTGTGTATCCTAGAAGGAAACAGGGCTTTAAAAACATGTCTGTGATTACCTAGCCCTACTGTCTTCCAAGCAAGGGAGCAAACTGAACATGTTCTCTGAGTCTTACTTGAGCAGACTACTCCAATGTCTCTGCTGTGACTGCAAGTCCCATCTTGACGGGGTGCTACTGGGCAGAGTGAAAGATAGGACTCTTGCCCCTTGCACTGGAATTCTTCAGCCCAAATCTGTCCATTTCCTTCTCCAAAGTAAGCTCCCCCCAGGATGGAAACAACGGTGCCACATTGCAACTCCCTGCACAGCACGTTGGCAGATTCCAGAGAGAAGTCAGAGTCACACACGGTGCCCCATTTGTCGCCATATTTAACTTCAACACGACCGGAGCAGGGAATGTCTCCTCCAACCAGTCTGGGTTCCCTGTGGGCTGAAATATAATATTACAATGAGAAAGAACATAATTCCAAGGTTTGTTTTCTTATGATGGAAGTAAGGAAGGGAGTGAAAGTGAGAAAGGAAATCCAGGGTGTTTAATGATTTTTCCACACTAGTTCCTCTTGGCTTCTTTGCCTAGAATTACGCATAGCAAATTCTAGACCTCCCCATTCCTCATTAGACCAATTCATTTGAGAGAACTCTGTGACTTTTCCTGCTAAAGCCAACCTTTCTGTATTTTCCTTACATTGTTCATAATATTGGAGACCATCTATGATGTGTAGTCCCTCTATCTTTTAACCCTGTACTCAATCCTCCACCTACTACCATATGGGGTCTGCCCCAAACTTTTCAAATGGTTTTGGAAAGATTTTCAATATGCTTCCTGTTTTCAAAATGAACATCAGACACCCTTTTCCCTTTGATATACTGCACTTGATACACGAGATACTTCTTTCTCCTCCTTCCTACCTGAAAGAATCTTTCATGAATTCCTTGACTGAAGGTTCTAGCCTCAACTTTCCCATCTTATCAATAGATATCTTCTCTTAACTGCCAAAAAATGCTTTCATTTATACTTTTCTCTTTAAATTTATATTCATAAAGATATACCTACTTGGACATCTGTAACTTTGTGTGTTCAAAATTGAATGAGTTGTCTATTGACAAGCCAACTGTGTTCTTTTCCCAAATAATGGTATCTAGACCAAACTAGAATGACCTGAAATTGAACCACTTCTTTATCTACCATAAATGCAATAATAATGATAGTAGTGAGTACTAAGTGTGCGCCTAGTATATATAGTATCTTACTAAGTATGTAACAAACGTGATTTCATTCCTATAATTGTCTTAAGGGAAATTATTGGTATCATTCCAATTTTACAGACAAGAAAAATGAAACATAGAGAGTTGTAGTAATTTTCTAAGTTCATACAGTAAGTTAGTGAAGACTGGGATTTGAATTCATGCAGTATATTCCAAAGCCTAGAATCTTGATCCTCATGCCACACTGCACATGTGGAAAGTCACCAATCTCTGTCAGTTTTCTGGCATATTTCTTCTGCATAATTTTGCTATTGCTTTACTTAACTTGTCTACATATATCAGATAGTCCTTTGCAATAGCTTTCTAAATCCTCTATCTAAAAATTCTATGACACAATCACATAATCTTCACTTTTATGCCTTTAACGTAATTCAATATTTCTTTACTATTTATACGATAATTTATCATTTCAACAAATATTATTAAGTACTTGTGATGTTTTCAGGCATGTGGGTGGTTTTAAAATCACAGAGTTCAGTCTATCAGTGAAGACAGATAATACTAACACTACTACTAATTATCATAACCATTTATCCATTATTTGATGTGTAATTCCTATGCAGTGGGTGTTTTGTTACCACCATTTTTCTTTTGAGGAAATTGCAGTACAGGGAGCTTTGCTAGACCCCCAACACCACCCATCTATAAAAATTAAGGAGCAATGATAAACACTAGTAAGTTAGCATACTTTAAAATACTGTATGATGTTACCTTAAAAGCATTAATATTAATTACTCTTTCAATCATACTCAATGCCCCACCCTAAAGATGCTTGGGCATAGCATGGTTTTTCAAGCTTTTGTTCATCTGCATAAAGTTTTCTCTCTACTTAAAACACATTTTCCTATCTCAAATCAAACTCTTTAAAAAATTGATTGAAAGTCTTATCTGAGCAGCTCTGGCTGGTGTGGTCAGTGGTTAGAACAATGGCCTATAAACCAAGGGGTCATGGGTTTGCTTCCCGGCCCCAGTCAAGATACTTGCAGGAGGCAACCAATCAATGTGACTCACATCAATGTTTCTTTCTTCTCCTACCTCCCTTCCACTCTCTCTAAATGAAAAAAAATATCCTCAGGGTGAGGATTAAAAAAAAAAAAAAAAAAGTCTTACCTGAGCAGGTAACTTTGGCTTCTTTATAGTAAAGAGGGTTAAGCCTACCCCACTGCCAATTCTTGCTCTCCCAAATAGAAATTTCATTTCCACTACAGTGTTTTAGTAACAGCCACATGTTTGTTGGCTTAATTTTGGAATAACTTTGATAGGATAGTTTGAGTGCAGATCCACATCCCAGCTGTCTACAAGCCACAGTAGCTTCTTTCATCCCCCAGTGTCTGTTACACACTTTCCCTACTAGTTTCTGAATTTCCACCTCCAGTGTCCCAGCACAGCGGCTGCCTCCTCCTGTAAGTCTCAGTTCCATATCTGATCCATCTGCAAAAGAAACATAAATATAGGTTATAAGTACATGTGCAAGTTAACTCCCAAAGAATTTTTAAAATATCTTGCTCCTTTCCAGATACTGAGGCACTCAGAATTATGGCTTACCCATCTTAGGGCTTTCCTCATAACCAGCATATATCATAAGTTTGGTTAGAAACAGAATGATAATTTCAAAGGTTAATAAAAACCATCAATGGCAGAAAAATATGAACAAGACAGATACTTTAACAATATTTAAAATTTATATTATTTTCTGTCCCAGAACTCCAGGAAGACTTAGAACTCAATAGCAATCAGAATAATTACTATGGAAAATTGCACCAGACAGCCCTTCAAATTAGTCAACTAAAGAAAATATTAAAAATTTATCACAACTATAAAAGAATTACCAACAATGGAATTATTTGATATTTATCTCTCAAACCTATTCATTTTAAAAAACAAACAAGCATGTACTTTATTGATTTTTTTACAGAGAGGAAGGGAGAGAGCTAGAGAGCTAGAAACATTTACCAGCTACTTTCTTTACATACCCCCCGGGCCTTCACTGGAATCGAACCTGAGACCCTTCAGTCTGCAGACCGATGCTCTATCCACTGAGCCAAACTTGTTTTGGCTCTCAAAAGTATTCTTACTCCTAAAGAATACAGGTTCTTCTTTCTCTGTTTTTGTTTTGTTTTAACTTACCAGAACATATGACACCAGTATCTTGTTGATGATTGCAATAAGTCTTTCCCCATGACTGGATACTGCACTGCCAAATAGCAGATTCATGTCCCTGGCAGGCAACGTTGTCAAGCCAAATGTGTCCACTTCCCTCACTGGCATTAGCTCGACCAATGCCAGTGATGGCAGTTGGGCATTGAAGCTGCTTACATGCCACAGCGGCATCACCACTATCCCAGCCATCATCACACACTGTCCCCCATTCTCTTTGGAATTTCACTTCTAATCTTCCTGAACATTTATTGACCCCATCAACCACTCTCAGGTCCAGATCTGCTCCATCTGTAAGAAGGACACAAAAGAAGTCAGTGATAAAGAAACAGTAAGAGACTTCCAATGGAGTAGGTAAACTCAGTGCACACTTCCTCCCACGACCACATAAAAATTACAACTAAATTAGAGAACAACCATCATTGAGAAATACCTGAAGACTAGCGGAACAGCAGTGCTATAACTAAGGTATAAAGAAGCCTGTGAAGACTGGTAAGAGGAGTGGAGAGGTGGGATGGGCAGGTACCACATCCACAGTATGGCAAGTAAGAATCCAGTGGGGTATTTTGGCTGCAGAGGTACGCTGAGGAACAAAGGGTCCCAGTCCCACTCTGTGCTCCCCATCAATGCTGGGAGGAAGAGTCTCCCTAACATCTGGTTGTGAAAACCAATGGGTATTGTGTTCAAGAAAGATAATGAGCTGCTAGAGACAGAGGCACTACAGGTCATAAAGGGCCAGTGCACAAATTCACTTGTTCACAATCTTAGTCATACACAATCTCACTCACTCCAAGCTCCAGGACAGGGGATGCATCTTGGAAAGTTCCAGGGACCTATGGGGAGGAGCTAAATCAACTAACTACCTTTAGGGTAAGAGCTAGAGTGACAGGGTTTGGGGAAACTCTATCTGGGAATGGACATTCCTTTGTTGAACTCTCTTCCCACCGTGCCAGCCAGATGTAGGTGGGCACCAAATCTGTGCTCTCCATTAATCTGGCTAACACCATTCTGTGCCCCGGTGGTTCCCTGAGACCCTGCCCCACTCAACTCGCTCCTATGGCCTGACCGTCTTTTAGTGGCTCCTCCATACATGTGGCCTGCCTTGGTTCCCACTGCAGACATTCCCCCAATCTCTAAAACCCCAAACAAGCAGCAGCTTGCCTCATTTTTCTAAGTGACCCCAAGTCCCGCACAAGTGGTGACTGGTCTCAACTTGCATTGTAACTCCTGTCAGGCGGCCCCAAGTCTGGCATGAGTGGTAGCCAGTCTGGGCCTATAATGTAGCCTCAACTGAGGGGACACAGGCTTGGCACAAGTGACAGCTGGTTTCAGTTTGCAGAATAGCTTCTCCTAAGAACCTCTGAGCCCAACACAAGTGGTAACCAAGGAACAGATCACTTTGTAGGTTCTACCAAGAGTTCCCAAGAGAGACACAGGTGGAAGATGACCTTGGCATACCTATGAGTCTCAACCATAATGGTTTAGAAGTAATACACTCACTGTTTTTACAATAATAAAAACAAAAAGGGTGACACTCAAACACACACACACATTGAAAGAGTAAAACATAATGACAAAAACAAAAACATGGAGGGGTGAATAAAAATCGTACTGATTTTAGAATGTGTTTAAACTTAAGTAACCATTAACTTAAAACAGAGTGCTATAAACATTGCTTAATATATGTGAAGCAAATGACAAGTCAAAACCCCCAAATCTATGAGATATTTACAAAAAATAAAGAGAAAGGAATCCACATATAATACTACAGAAAGTCATCAACATAAAAGAGAGGTGAACAAGAGAACAAGAAACTGAGAACTATAAAAACAATCAAAAAACCATTAATAAAATGTCAGTAATTACATACTTATATATAGTTATTTTAAGTATGTATGGACTAAAAGACATAGTGTGGATGAGGAAATAAGAAAACAAGACCCATACCTGTGCTATCTACAAGAGACCAACTTTAGATTGGAAGACAGACACATACACTGAATGTAAAGGGATGGAAAAAGATATTTTATGCAAATGGAAATAAATAAAAACAAAACAGAACAAAATACTGGGATAGCAATACTTATATCAGACCAAATATACTTTAAAACAAAGGTTATGATAACAAAGAATGGCATTTCAAAATAGTAAAGAATCAATCCAACAAGAGGATAACATCTCTTATAAATATCTCTGCATCCAATGTAGGAGCACTGAAATATGCAAAGCAAATATTGGCAGACAGAAAGGGAGGGATCTACACGAATACAGTATTAGTAGAGGATTTAATACTAGTCTGACATCAATATATAGATCTTCTAGACAGAAAATCAATAAGAAAACAAAGGCCTTATATGCCACATTAGACCAGATGGACTTAGTTGATATTTTTAGTACATTTCCTCCCAAAGCAGCAGAATACATATTCTCTTCAAGTGCACATGGAACATTATTCTGAATAGACCATGTTAGGTTACAAAACAAGTTTCAATAAATTTAAGAATACTGAAGTCATATCAAGCGTCTTCTCCAACCACAAGGGTATGAAACTAGAAATCAATTACAAGAAGAAAACTGCAAGCACATACAAACATGTGAAGCTAACAAAAAGCATCCAAATTGAAAAAATGTTCAACATCATTACTCCTTCCGGAAATGTAAATCAAAACCATGAAGACATATATCACCTCATACCTGTTAGAATGGGTAATACACAAACCAATGTTGGAGAGGATGTGGGGAGAAGGGAACCCTTGTGCATTGTTGGTGTGATTGTACAACCACTAAAAATTAACTGCCATATGACCCAGCAATTTCACTTCTGGCTATTTACCCCCCAAAACCCAAGACATTAATTTGAAAAGATATATGCACCCCTATGTAAATTGCAACATTATTTTCAGTAGCCAAGGTGTGGAAGAAACTTTGGTATCCATCGATTAGATGACTGCATAAAGAAGATGTTGTACATATGTACAGTGGAATATTACTCAGCAATAAAAAAGAATGGAATCTTACCATTTGCAAGAACAAATGGGTGGCCTTAAAGATATATTTAAATTAAATAAGTCAGACATAGAAAGATGAATATTATATTATTTCTCTTATATGTGGAATCTAAAAAAACAAACAAATAACAAAACAGAAAGAAACTCATAGATATAGAGAACAAATTGATAATTGTCAGGATGAGTTTGGGGGATAGTTGAAAAAGGTAAAAAGGATTAAGAAGTACACATTGGGCCGATACTAGTTTGGCTCAGTGGATAGAGTGTCGGCCTGTGGACTGAAAGGTCCTGGGTTTGATTCTGGTCAAGGATATGTACCTTGGTTGTGGGCACATCCCCAGTAAGGGTTGTGCAAGAGGCAGCTGATCGATGACTCTCTCATCGATGTTTCTAACTCTCTGTAAAAAAATCAATAAAATATATTTAAAAAAAAGAAAAGAAGTACACATTGGAAGTTATAAAAACAATCATAGTAATGTATAATACAACATAGGAATATGGTTAATAATATTGCAATAACTATGTAGGGTGGCAGATGGGTACCAGACTGATTACAGTGATTACTTCAAATGTTGTTTAAATGTCTAACCACTACAATGTACACCTGAAACTAACATAATATTGTGTGTCTGTAACTGAAAAATAAATTTAAAAAGAAACAAAATATTAAGGGGACTGTAAATAGCTGTATCTGAAATGAGTTCAGGAAAAGGGAAGACATAAATAGAGATAAAGAAAACAATGATATACTTTCATTAAACATTCCTAAAGATGACCTGAAAGTAATACAAAATAATATTGAATATAAATTGTATTTTAAAATTAAATAAAATAACACATGAATGCACATAAAGTAAGTGTTAAGAAAAACAAAACAAAAAAATTATTAAAGACAGATGGTGTGGTTTGAGTAATAGGACAGGACTTTTCATTTTAGAGAGCATGCATTATAACTCCATAACAGGAATTCCAGGAGCTAAATTTGACAGAGTGATATATATATATTTTTTTAATAAAAGAGTTTTTGTTGAAAGTGCTTGGTTATTGTTGTTATTGTTGTTGTTGTTGTTGTTGTGTGTATGTTTGTATGCCAAAACAATTTGTATATTTATTTATTTATTTATTTCATTTTTTAAAAAATTTATTAAGGTATTATATGTGTACATAGCTTACCATTGCACCCCCCCCCCCATACATGCCCTCCCTCCCCAGAGTTCTGCGTTCGTTGGTTGTACTTATATGCATGCATACCAGTCCTTCAGTTGATCTCTTATCTCCCCCAGGGTCTCCTTCCCCTCCCCGCTGTCATTTGACAGTCTGCTTGTTTTATGGTGACTATCTCAGGACCACACAAATAGAGTCTGCTCCTCCTCTGGTTCACCCGCCCCCCACCCCCCGGGCCCCACCGCTTCCCCAGGGCACACGGCTCTCCCGGGACAACCGCCCCCACTGGGGCACACGGCTCACCTGGGGCACATGGCCCCCTGGGGCACACGGCTCACCCGTGGCACACGGTGTGTGTGTGTTTTTAATAAATATGCATTTGCATGTGTTTAGATCAGTGGTTCCCAACATGGGGCACTCATCCCTCAGGGGGGCAATTTGAAAATGAGTTATTAACAGTGAGTTTTTTGTATTTCTTATGGTTCTAGGGGCCTCATATATAGGATATAAATTTATATTGTGACCTATTTATGCATTTCAGGTCTCTGTTATATGTTTTGAAACTTTGTTTACTATTTTTTTCAGATCACTTCATATTATTATTATTATTATTATTACTATTATTATTTTAATAATCTCATCCTTGGTACTTCAACTGTCCTTTTGTTCTTTTACTTTTCTCTTTCATGGATGCCATGTTATTTGGAAGCTTGTTTAGACCAAATTAATGTCCCTTTAGGCTTCCTCCATGTGAATAGGAGTTCACTTTTTCAATAAGAATTGTATAAAATGGGGCGCAGGGGAGTGGGGAGAGGCATCAGGATTTTAGAGATGCTTAGGTGGGGCATGGCCAAAAGCGGTTGGGAACCACTGGTTTAGATGGTACCCACACACTCTAGTTTGCCTCAACACTCAACAATCATTTTTGCCTCTGGTTACATTACCTGTCCACACTATCTAGTTAATATCTGCCTGGCCCTTTTGTGACCAGTTCCTTAGTTTAAAAGTAAAGCAAAGCAAAGAGAAAATGAACTTAACCTTTATTGTTTTCACCTTCTCCCAATCAATATTCCTGAAAGAACAGAAGTTGATTCTGAGTAATATTCTATAATAAATAAGTTGGAGTTTTTTCCTCTGGCAGTTTTAGTTTTTGTTGCCACAACACTGTTTACTATGACTCCTCACTCAGCATGTATAAAACATTGAGAAAAATGTGCTGATTGGGGACAGTTTGGATAAAAGAAAATGGAAGGTAAAGATAGTGTTTGTTCCCACCCCTCCCCTAATCCCTTTCATTTTCTTCAACTAACAAAATGCATATTTTATGTAGAAATCCCATTCTGTGTGGTTCAGATATAGAAGGTCTGCTGTTCAATAACCCTGATTGCATTGCTTAAGTGCTTGAATTCAGTCATGTACTTCCTGAAATTTCCAGTTTTCTGAGTCAGTGTTTTCTTCCTTAAAAATAAGTTTGAAATGAATTTCCTTCATTCCTTACCCCCATCACCCCCAAATAACTGGTAAATACAGAGATATTTTTACTCTAACCATGTTTTCCTAAATGCTCCTTGGGGTTCATGCATAGTAGATCTTTTTCAAACTAAGAACACAAGTGTAAAGGGGAGAATGTCATCCCTGCATAGAGAAATCCATTGCTGCCTCCCCTGATCAAGTATGGAACATGGAAGTCTGTAGACAGACACAGCACCTGCTCATCCTATTCATACCAGAGTAATAGCATAAATGAGATTTTAATAGGAAATCAACAATTTTGTTTAATCATTTGATTCTGAAAATTTAAAATAATAGTTTGGGAAAGGATAGGTTAGTGTCGTTAAAGGGGGATCTTTTGTAGTTAGAAAATGATAAGAAGGATGGGGTGGTTGAAATATGGTAGAAATCATATTTTGATAAAGCCTGCTGTTTGAATTCTAACTCTGCTAAGTCTGATTAAAACACAGGGTACTTACCTCAGCTTCCAGGTAGAGACCTGGAGGCTAAGGCAATTTTCCCACGCCTGAGACCAGAACCAGGAAATCGATTCCCACTGACTCAGTAGCTTCAGGGATAGAAACTGTAGATAACCTTTAGAGACTAACCGCTGAGCTCTGCTTTTGTTTTGTGTTATGGGCTATCCTCAGCTTTTTGTTTTGTGTTATTGCTATCGCAAGGTAGGACCAAATTCCAATGTCCAGCAGGATGTGACTGGGAACCAACCCTGCGGGCTGTCCCCAGTTTTTAGAATTTAGCCTTTTAAATTAAAACAAAAGAAAATTCCTGTGGTTTGAGCCTTTAAAAGGGCTAGCTACATCTATAGCAATCTCAGACATATGGAGCCGCCTGCCTGTGTGTTCTTGCGGCTGCCCTGGCCAGTAATTTCAATAAATCTTTGTCTGCTTTTTAAAAATTAACCTTCAGCCTCTGGTGGTCTTATTTTGAACCCAGGGTTCAACCCCACAACAGTGGTGATTTGATTTTAAACTCATACAGAAAGCAAAATTTGCTAGGTAAGCCATTTCTTCTCTTCTCTTCTCTTCTCTTCTCTTCTCTTCTCTTCTCTTCTCTTCTCTTCTCTTCTATTCTCTTCTCTTCTCTTCTCTTCTCTCCTTCCTTCCTTCCTTCCTTCCTTCCTTCCTTCCTTCCTTCCTTCCTTCCTTCCTTCCTTCCTTCTTTCCTTCCTTCCTTTCTTTTTGTTTGAACTATTGCTTAAACAACTCCTTTGATCCTCATTACTTGAATCTCAATTTCACTATTTATCCTCCCTCTTAATCTATCTTAATTTCAGTTACCGTAAAAATTCCACAATTATTAGAACAGGAATCTGAAATTAGGTAAAAATAAAGCGACATGCAGTAAGACTTCAGGCTTTTAAGATTCTTACCCATGCCACCCAACCCCCCTACTTCCCCCCCTTTTGTCCTCTCTTGAGAACAGAACAAACCCAGATCAGTCCTTACCTAAGCAAATCACTCCAACATCTTCAGAATGCAGACAATTATGCTTTCCCCATCCTTGGTGCTTGCAGTGCCAGAGAGCTGACTCATTTCCATGGCACATAAGATCATCCAACCAGATTGGTCCAGAACCTTCTCCAAAATTAGCTGAATAAAAGAAACTGACAGCACTTCCACATTCAAGTTGTTTACAAACCACAGAAGCCTGAACTGTGTTGAAGTTGTCATCACACACTGTTCCCCACTGTCCTTGGAATTTGACCTCTATTCTTCCTGCGCATCTGTGTCCTCCATTCATCAGTCGTAACTCCAAATCAGACCCGTCTAGAATGAGGAAAAGACCAGAGTTCAAAGTGATTTTCATTCAGAAGTAGTTTTAGGAAATTAGGTTCCTCAGGACACTTAGGATTGCATGCTTTCTTTAAAATAGTGCCTCATTTTGAATGCTGCCCATCTTCACATATTGGAATATTTAATCTTTAAAAACAAACAAACTAAAAATGAGGACTTTTATCTGTATCTACTTACCAAGAAAAATGTTTTACAGATTAAATTTATTTTCTGTTTCATTTTATTTTCTTCTTTTACTAGAACAGAGTAAATATTCTTTAATGTAAAAATAGATAATATTGAGTCTCCAAGTATTTAGTTTTCAAAAGACTAGAAAAAAGTAAAATTGGTCTTATAGCAAAATAATTAAAATGACTGACTGGTAATTTGTTGAACATTTAAAATCTTTATTTTATATTTATTTATTATAAACAATTCAGAGCATGTATAATGAGCTTTAGATGAACTTGAAATTAGAAAACAAGAAAAATTTTAGTTTTCATAATAATTTTCAAGAACACACCGTTGTATGCCAAATTATTAAATATTAGAGGCCCAGTGCAAGAATTCATGCACAAAGAGGGTCCCTAGTGGCTGCCAGCTCCTGGCTGGGACCTCCCTTCTTGAGGTTGGCCAGCTGGCCCTGCTCCCTGGTTTAACACCCAGTCAAGGGGACAATTTGTATATTAGACTTTTATTATATAGGATTGAGGGAGAAATCAATTAAAACAATTCATTTCTTACAAATTTCCTGTTTAAACCAAAAGTTGGGGTTTCTTGTTTGTTTGCCTTTGTTTTCATCCCTAAAGCTTCTGATACCACTTTTAGGGGGGGGGGATTCTTTTATTAAGAAAATTTTCTCTTTTAAAAAAAATCTCCTTTCCATTAGATTGTCTATGAGGACAAAGTACCCAAGAAAAGGAAATTTGAGATGAAATTTGTGGAAACATGAAGAACAAAAACTGTTTTTGAACAAAATGTTGAGGAATCACTTTTGAAAAAAGCAATTCAATTTTAAAAGCTCTAAATTCCAGGCAAAGACTTACACTTAACAAGGTTTTTAAATTATGAACAACTCATAATAATAGCTCACAATCAAAATATGCATATGTGGTTCCAAGTGTATCAGCTATGCTCTCTTCTTTAGTCTTCACAACTTTAATCATCATGTGCTATTACCACCATCCCTACTTTACAGATAAGCAAACTAAAGTTAAATAATTGGCACAGAATCGAACACCTAGGATGTGGGAGAGAAAAAGCAGTGTCCATTCTCCAGACACCAGAGTCCATTCTCCTTACTGTTATGCTTTGTTTACCCTGTGCATGTGATAATAATAAAAATCTCCCAATTGGCAGAGACCCTGAGGATAGAGCACTAATCAGGGTGGAGAACCGCAGAAATGCAGATTCTGAAACTAGTAAATTGAGTGTCTATGCATTCCTATTGGGACATTAGATGTGTAAAATTGTAAAAAGAAGTTGAAATAATTCCATCCTGCGGCATAAAGAAAAGAAAAGAAAAAGAAAACAAGAGTTAAAAGTACTAACTGCTGTTTCTTAGCTTAAAATGTCAATTTTAGAGACAGCAAAAATGATGATGAGAGTGTGGCAAGATTTATTATGACTTTTAACTTTGTTGTAGATGTTTGATGTACATGGTACTATTGGATTTTGCTGAATATGATTAACAAGAAAGACAAGGAGGAGAAAGAGGAGAGGAGGGAAGAGGAAGTGATATAAGAGGAATGGGGAGAATGGGAGGAGGGAGAAAGAAAAGAGGACTCACTTATCAAGGTAATGAGAAGCACTCACCATGAAGAACTAAGTTAGCTACCGTATTTGCCGGCGTATAAGACGATTTTTTGGCCCTGAAAAATACTGTATTTGCCGGCGTATAAGAGACTGGGTGTATAAGACGACCCCCTAACATTTCCACTCAAAATACAGAGTTTGTTATATACTCGCCGTATAAGACTACCCCCCACTTGGAGGCATATTTTTCAGGGCCAAAAAATCGTCTTATACGCTGGCAAATACGGACAATGGTGGAGGGAGGGGATAGGGGCAGAGGGTGGGGTGGGAATCTGGTGGAAGGGAGCTATGGGGGAGAAAAAGGAGAAACAATTGTAATAATCTGAGCAATAAAGATTTATGTATATATAAAAAGAAATATCAAAGAGCTGCCTCCCGCATCCCCCTACTGGGGATCAAACCTGGCATGTGTCCTGACTGGGAATCGAACCATGACCTCTTTGTTCATGGGTTGACCCTCAAACACTGGAGCTTCACTGGCTGGGTGCCAACATTTGGTTTTCAACACCTATTACATACCTACTGTATCAATAATTTTTAAAAATGTATTCTACTATTGAGTTTCCAGGAACTGAAGTTCAGAAAGATTTAATAACTTGCTGAAAATATTAGTATTAATGAGGGGCTGAGTTGGAATTTAGTCCAGCTTTTTTTTAGATCCTAGCCTGTGTTGCTCCCATTACCCAAAATTTCCTGGGTGAAGGGAAATCTCTTCTTTCTAAAATCAGGCCTATGAAGGAGATGGTCTCTAAGAAAGTGGGTGGGAGGTCTGAGGGCTACGTAAAGCGAGCAAGGAGAGATGAGAAGCCCAGGATTGTGACACTGGGTCATAAACTTGATCTTAAGACTTGTCAGCAGGAAATCTATATGCGATTTTCTGAGTTATTGTTAGGTCAAATGAGATAAAACTTCTTACATGTTTTATAAATGAAGATCATCACATAAATAAAATGAATAACACTGTATACTGGGGGAAACAGTTATACTTTGTGATAAATTCTTCCTCTATAAAGAAGGAGTAACACTAAGAATATTTATTGATTGATTCAGCAAGTTGATTACCAGTTAGTGGACAAAAAGGAAATAATTTCTCGGGCAATGTATGAAATCATCATGCCACTGAGAAAGGGGACAAGGAATTACCTTAGATATGATTTTTTTAATGTAGAAATAGGAGGGTATAGTAGGTATATGAATATAAACTTGAAGCCAGTCACTTCCTCATTGATAGAAGTATTCAGAATCTCTTTTGATTTATTTTTTACTATTTATTTATTTTTTAATATGAGCATTTGTCATGTGTTTATCTGGTCTGTTAGCAATGGATTCGGTAATTTTATAAGTGGAGTTGATTGCTTACAAAAAATGAGCTTCTTTTTGTTTTTAAACCATCTACCTATCTTTCCCCTCCCTCCCACCACCACAAAGCATTTCATGTCCAGAGTTTGCCTTATGCAGGTCTTACCTGAGCAGGTCACTCCGGCATCCTGTTGGTAGGTGCAGTTACTATGTTTTCCCCATCCATCATGTTTGCAGTTCCAGATAGCTGATTCATTGCCTTGACAAGAAACATGATCCATCCAGATGCGTCCAGAGCCCCCACTGGAATTAGTCCACCCAGTGGCTTGGATGAAGGTTGGGCATCCTAACTGACTACAGATCACAGAGACCTCTTCCATGTCCCAGCCGTTATTACACACGGTTCCCCACTCCCCCTGGACTTTCACCTCCACTCTCCCAGAGCACTTGTTTTCACCCCCAGCCAGTCTCAGCTCCTTATCTGCTCCTCCTGCAACAATGGATAAAGGCAGCAATTGGTCAAGATCCAAAGAGCAAGTAGAACATTATTTTGCTTTATATTACCTATTTATTTTCTAAATCCAGGTCTGAGGAACATTCCTGGACCTATCTATCCATGGTACAATAGGAAAATGCAATTTCATAGGAATTCAAATACAAATATTGGTACCATAGGCTTCAAATTGAACAATGGCATAAATCAGTAAAGTTAACTAACACAATACGATGTAATATCTTTCCTTTATGGGTGATATTCTTTATAATGTCAATTTATATAATCTTCATGGAGTGTATACTGTTTAAGTAAGATAGTGTAAAATTTTAAAGGGATGAGCTACACAAGTTTTTCCAACATCCCAAGATCAAGAGAAAGAAGGCTGATGGTGAGGAAGAAAAGACCAGTTATAAGGAATTTTACACCTATTTCATATATATGTAAAATCCTATGCATTTAAAAAATACTAGTTGCCGAAACTGGTTTGGCTCAGTGGTAGAGCATCGGTCTGCGGACTGAAAGGTCCCGGGTTCGATTCCGGTCAAGGGCATGTACATTGGTTGCGGGTACATTCCCGGTGGGGGGTGTGCAGGAGGCAGCTGGTCGATGCTTCTCTCTCATCGACGTTTCTGGCTCTCTATCTCTCTCCCTTCCTCTCTGTAAAATATCAATAAAATATATTAAAAAAAATAAAAAAATAAAAAATACTAGTTGAAATCTGACAGAAATGCATTTTTTAAGTGGAAGTTGAGATGGAGATAATTTTCCATTATCTTCTATTATAAAATTAATCCCCTCTTCCTTACACTCCCTCCAAGTGTTGCAGCTACCTCCTCATGATTATTTTAGCTAACACAGAAACCAGTGGTGTATACATGTTGCCTCCATCAATACAGTTTTAAATAAGTTTTGCCATTTGAATTTATTTAAGTGTTCCAACATGTGTTTATTCCAATAATTCTGAGGTGTCTCCTCTGCACTGTTCCCTATTTTTTACTTAGACATTATTTCAAATCTTTAAGTAAAATGTATTTTTCCCCCTGTGAGAGTTTATTTTATTTTCTTAAAGCGGGGGGTGGAACTGTGTTATAATTTTGTGATTTTTTTGGTTAGGTTCTTATTTTGTGCATTTAATAGCTGATCCTTTGAAACCATAAGGTCTTCAAGAGAATTTTTCGCTTTTTAATGATTTTTTTTTTTGTCAGAGTGGGCTAGGGGGCAAGTAGATTTGACAAAGTACTCACCAAGAGAACCAGTGATCAAACAGGAACTAAGAACTGAAACCACAGCAATAGTGAAGGGACTCAAGTGGATAAAACATTTTCTAAAGTCTGAGAAAAAAAGAAAGAGGGCACAAGTATAGTCTTCCATCAAAGAGACGTTGGACAAAGCAGATGGCTTTAGAGGTTTGAGATTAATAAAGAAGGTCACACGGAGACAGAAAACCTTTCATTCTAAATGGCAAGACAGGCGGGAAAAAAATCATACCCAGGATCCTATAGTCTCAGTCAAATTGCACTGAAAATGTTCATGCTTTTAGGCAACCTAGGGGAAAATTGGGGTTGGAAACATATAGCAAGAGCAGCCTTAAAACCTGGAAAACTGAAGAGGCGTTAATGAAATTTAGAAGTGGGCAATTCTCCCTGAAGGCACAGAGCACTATTCAACTAATGTGTCCCTCTGCAAGCCTACCTGATCCACATTGTTAGACGGTAAGTTCCAGCACTTTCATTTCTTCTTTCTACATTAACCTAAAACTAATTTAAACATAAAAATGCTGTCCTGACCATACAGGAGCACTTAGTGATATGTCACTGCACTTAAAATGTACGATTTGTGCTTTCATGTGACACGTTATGCTTCAATTAAAAATTTATAAAGTAAAAATTCAAAGTGAGTTTAACATAACCATTTACATCATGGACTAGATTTCATTACTAAGGGTGCTATTCTAAATTTCTTCAAGGTAATCAACTTTCAATTAATATCCATTCCTACATGTTCTATCTTCTCTAACAATTATTGTCACCATACTTGATGCAGTTCAATTAATTTCAGTTCTTTACTTAATTTCACCTCAGCAATTTTTCAAAACTTAAGGCAAATTGAATCCTTATTGCATGTCTTAAATTTAGGATCTGCCCTAACTGGTTTGGCTCAGTGGATGGAGCATTGGCCTGTGGGCCGAAGGGTCCCAGGCTCAATTCTGGTCAAAGGCATGTACCTTGATTGTGGGCACATCACCAGTAGGGTGTGTGCAGGAGGCAGCTGATGGATGTTTCTCTCTCATTTATGTTTATAACTTTCTATCCCTCCCCCTTCCTCTCTGTAAAAAAAAAAGTCAATAAAATATGTTAAAAATAATAAATTTAGGATCCGTGGGAAATCAATGGTGCCTTATGAACTTAGGTCTCTTTCCAATTCCTTATACCAATCACTATTAAATCAGACAAATTGAATACTAGAATAATGTTATATTACATGAAAGAAAAAAAAAGTAGAATAAATAAGAAGCTTTTACCAGGAGATGCAGAGCTTTCAAGTGGCACCATTCTGAGTTTGTCCATTCCAGCCTTATGATATTTCTAAATCTTCTTGTATCATTCCCTAGAAATGTTCTCCTAAAGAGGAAGACCACTAAGCATTCCAAAATTCATCTCACTTCCACAAAATCACAAAGGGCTGCATAATGGAGGTGGAGTCAGCCCAAAAGGGAAATCATTAAAAGGGTGAGAGGTGGAGCCAAACATTAAAAGCTGTTAGCAGGAAAGAAGTCAAAGGGGCGGGGTCCAGGGAAGGAGGGAAGGATACATCTGTATTACTTTCATCAATAAACATACATTTTAAAAAGTAAAAAAATAAAATATAATGGGCATGACCCCCCCCCAAAAAAAAGAAAAGAAGTTTTTTTATAGTCATATTTTCTTTAATATGGGACATAAAACAACCAAAGGAAATTGAGAAAGCTTCACTATACATTTACAAAAATTGAAGGGAAAATATTACCTCATATAATGTTGAATAGAATATTTCAAATTTCTGCACTTTGATTTAGACTAGCAATTTTCAATGTTTTTTTAATCTCATAGCACACATAAACTGATTACTAAAATTCTGCACCTCACCAAAAGCAATATTGTATTTCCCCCCCTTTTGATAAAAATAATAAGTATAATTTTGATTCATTCATACAAGGTGGCTGTTATTGTATTGTATTGGCTGTTGTCAAGTAACATTGTCATTGTTACTTGACATCTAAGGGAAAAGAGGTCAGTGCCCCTGACCTTGGAGGCTTGAGGATGGCACCTTATGTATGCATACAAGTGCTTTGGAGAGGAGAAGAGAGACAAAGTCTCAAGGGAGAAAAAGAGAACCAGGCTGCTTTCTTCCAAGTGTGTTGCAACATGGAAGAAAAGCTGTGAACACTCATGAGTCCCCAGTCTCATTATGGACTCTTTTTTTTTCCTTTACTGATTAAAGTATTAAGTATGTGTCCTTATCCCTCTATTGCTCCCCTCCCACACACACATGCCCTCATCCCATTGGTGTCTGTGTCCATTGTTTAGGCTATTATGTATGCATACAAGTCCTTTGGTTGATCTCTTCTCCTTACCCCCACCCTCCCTTCCTTCCCTCTGAAGTTTGACAGTTGGATTGATGCTATATCTGTTTTAGTTAATCAGTTTATACTGTTTATTACATTCCACAAATGAATGAGATCCTGTTATATTTATCTTTCTCTGACTGGCTTATTTTGCTTAGCACAATGCTCTCCACGTCCATCCATGCTATTGCAAATGATAAGAATTCCTTCTTCTTTTTTTTTTTACTGCAGCGTAGTATTCCATTGTGTAGACCTACCACAGTTTTTTTAATCTACTCATCTGCTGATGGGTCCTTAGGCTGTTCTCAAATCTTAGCCATAGAAACTTGTGCTGCTATGAAATAATGTTGGGATAATTGGACAGATACATGAAAAAATAAATGAATAAATAAAACTACCATACACAAAATAAACTCAAAATGGATAAAGGACTTAAATGTAAGATGGGAAACCATAAAAGTATTAGAGGAATCCACAGGCAGCAAAATCTCAGACATATGCCAAAGCAATATCTTCACTGATATTGCTCCTAGGGCAATGGAAACTAAAGAGAAAATAAAGAAATGGAACTACATCAAAAATAAAATGCTTCTGTGAACTTCTTTTAATTGTACCAGTATGGAGGGGTTAGGCATAAACTTGAAGTCTCCTAGAGTCATTTTAGTCTCAGAGAGGAGGAACAGCTGACAACATACAAAGCAAGTAAAACAAAACAAAACAAAATAAAAAAAGAGGTCAGTGCCCCTGGCTAAACGGGCATGTTTTAAAAATTATTGCAGCATAACCAGTGGAAAATCAATGTTTTAGACTAATATTAGAAACAAAAATGGTGGATGTGAAATCTGCAGCTACAAAACTGCTAATAGGAAGGGCATATTGTATTGACTGAAAAAAATATGCATATCATAGGAATTGCAATAGGGCCAGTTGGAAGGTGTGTTCTTCAAAGATCAACTGTACCCTGTCCAAGACTTCAGAGATTGAATCATTTCTGTTACTACACTTGAAGTTCACTGAATATTTCCTCTGCCATCTCCAATTTGCAAGTGAGCCCAACTGGACTGATTGCTGCCTGCTTACTAAGGGGAAAACATGCTGATGACTGGCCTTATCAGACATTGTTGGGATCCTGGAGAAGTCAGGGAAATCATCTTTCCTGGCAAAGGTTGACAAGAGGGAACATGCTCATCTCTCAGGGATTTTGCAAGGTCAGCCCAGCTTGGAGGCAAGGGCCAGTGATTTGGGCTTATTGTAGTTCATACTCAAGTGGATACTTAAGAGGTGCTCATGAGGACATGGCACACCTGAATGTATGTACCTGCCACACAGACCCAGCGAGCTTGATCTGGCTCCTCCAGACAACTGGCCCCACTGCCTTGACATGGCATGCCCAGCTCCATGTGATCTGATTTTCGGGATATGTGACCCTGCCACTGCCACCCAGTGTGCCTGGCCTGGCACACCAGGCATCTGGCTCCATTGTTGAGACCATGCAGGCCACCACTACCACCAAGACCTGGCACATCTGGAACTGCCCTGGGAAGCATGCAGACCTGACCTGGAGCACATGGAAAACCAGACCCCACTCTCTCTAAATTCACTGACCTGCTGCCAGGAACAGGCACACCTAACCCTGCACTCTGCAAGACCAGACCCATGAAAATGGGGTGACAAAGAAACAACTCCCCAAATAAAGAAAAGGAGAAATTGCCAGAAAAAGAACTAAATGAAATGGAGGGAAGCAATTTTTCAGATATACGGTTCAAAGTAATGGTTATAAGGTTGATCAAACATTTTAGTGAAAATGATAAGCAACTTAATGTGAACTATAAGGAACTTAGTGAGAACTTCATAAGCATGAAAAAAGAAGAAATCATGAATAAGAATCAATCAGAATTGAAGAATGATATCACAAAAATAAAGAATACCCTGGAAGGAATTAACAGCAGAGTAGAAGAGGAGGAAGATGAATCAGCAAGTTAAACAACAAGGTGGAAAACAACAATAATATACCAAATAAGAGCAGCTATTAGAAAAAATTTTTAAAAAGCAGGAGCATAGTTTAAGAGAGCTTTGGGGCAACATGAAACATGCAAATCATATGGGTACCATGAGGAGAAGGATCAAAGCAAAGGGTAGAGAACCTGTTTGAAAAAATAATGACAGGAGAGAAACCAAGATGGTGGCATAGGTAAACACTGAACTTGCCACTTTGCATAACAACTTCAAAACTACAACTAAAAGACAAAACAGCTGAATCTGATTTGGTTCAGTGGATAGAGCATCAGCCTGTGGACTGAAGGGTCCCAGGTTCAATTCTGGGCAAGGGAATGTACCTTGGTTGTGGGCACATCCCCAGGAGGGTGTGTGCAAGAGGCAGCTGATCGATGATACTCTCTCATCGATGTTTCTAAGTCTCTATTCCTCCCTCTTCTTTCTGTAAAAAAACAATAAAATATATTAAAAAAATAAAATAAAAGATAAAACAGACATCATCTAGAACTACAGGAAGACTGGCTGAATGGAAATTCTACAAATAGAAGGAAAGAAAAAAGCACACTGAGATTCAGAGGAGGTGTAGAAGGTAGAAGTACGGAGGCGTGCACACAGAAAGGGCTGGCAACTGAGGATGCAGTTGGCTTTTTCAAGCTGGAGGGAGACACAAGCTCCCAACTGCTCTGAACTCCAGTTCTGGGAGAAACTCTGGGGACCCAGACTGATACGGGGAGAAACTGGACTGTATTGAAGTGGGAAGAACTCGAGGGTGGCTTTCTCTCAGAGGTGCTTGCAGTGATTACCATGGGATATGAGTCCTGGGGGCCTTTTAGGGCAGGGCTAATTGAAAGCCATTGCTTTTTGTTCTTTCCTGAGACTCCACCCCATCCAAGGTATGATCAGAGGCTTTTGTATATGAATGGCCTGGTCCTTTGAAATTTAAACTTACCTATCAAAATGCAGCTGAGTCAGAGAGATCCAGAACATCCAAACAAAGGCCCAAGGCCCCACAACAGCTTGCACTGCTTCACAGCTGGGCCTCATCTGGGCACCTCCAAAACCCAAGCAAAGAAGAGGAATCTGCCGATCTCTCTGTAGCTCCTGCTGCCTGGCCCCAGGCAGAGGCTAAATTAACACCTCCTTGGAGATCCAAGAGCCAGTGTACCCAGGGGTCAGAGTTGGACCATCCAGATTACAACTCCCCAGATCCATAAGTGACACACTCAGGGGGCAGACTTAGTGAGCACCAAAGCCCCACTGAAGCATATATTGCCTCATAAGGGTGTCTCCAGTACAGTTCTCCCATCATAAACACAGCTGATCCTTACAGCCAATTGTCCTGGAGGTCAATTCCTCCCAGTGATACCAACAACAATCAAGGCTTAACTACAACAGGACTGTTCACACAGCCCACAAAGGGATGCACCAAGACTGTCCACCTTAGGTAACTGGGGAGGCTCAGCCACTGGGCCCTATAGGACACTAGTATGCAAAGCCACTCTATCAACTCAGGGAAGCTGCCAAAATGTGGACACAAAGAAACGAGTCACAAATGAAAGAAATGGACGAAAGCAAACTACTGGATATAGAGTTTAAAACCACAGTTGCAAGGTTTTTCAATAATTTTCTAGAAAAGGCTGATAAATTTAGTGAGTCCCTCGAGGATATGAAAAAGGCCCAAAAAGAAACTAAAAATGCATTGACTGAAATAAAAAATAATATACAGATATCCAATAGCAAACTAGAGGATCACAAGAATCAAGTCAAAGCTGAAACCGGTTTGGCTCAGTGGATAGAGCGTCAGTCTGTGGACTGAAAGGTCCCAGGTTCTATTCCGGTCAGGGGGATGTACTTTGGTTGTGGGCACATTCCCAATAGGGGTTGTGCAAGAGGCAGCTGATCTATGATTCTCTCTCATCTATGTTTCTAGCTCTCTATCCCTCTCCCTTCTTCTCTGTAAAAAATCAATAAAATATATATTTTTTAAAAAGAATCATGTCAAAGATTTGAAATTTGAAGAAGCAAAAAACACCCACCAGGAAAAGCAAAAAGAAAAAAGAATCCAAAACTATGAAAATAGTGTAAGGAGCCTCTGGACCAATGTCAAGCTTACCAACATCCAAATTGTTGGGGTGCCAGAAGAAGAAAGAGAGCAAGATATTGAAAACCTATTTGAAGAAATAATGACAGAAAACTTCCTCCACCTGGCGAAAGAAATAGACTTACAAGTCCAGGAAGCACAGAGAAACCCAAACAAAAGGAATCCAAAAAGGACCACATTATTAGGCACATCATAATTAAGATGCAAGAGCAAAAGACAAAGAGAGAATATTAAAAGCAGCAAGAGAAAAGCAGGTAGTTACTTACAAGGAAGCACCCATACAATTGTCAGCTGATTTCTCAACAGAAACTATGCAGGCCAAATGAGAGTGGCAAGAAATATTCAAAGTGATGAATAGCAAGAACCTACAACCAAGATCACTTTACCCAGAAAAGCTATCATTCAGAATTGAAGGTCTGATAAATATATTTACAGATTAAAAAAAAAAAAAAAGCTAAAGGAGTTCATCACTGCCAAACCAGTTTTCTATGAAATGCTCAAAGGTATTCTTTAAGAAGAGGATGAAGAAGAAAACGGTAAAGATAAAAATTATGAACAACAAATATATATCTATCAACAAGTGAATCTAAAACTCAAGTGAATAAAAATATCTGATGAACAGAATAATCTGGTGAATATAATAGAATCAGGGGTATAGAAAGGGAATGGGCTTACAATCCTCAGGGGAAAGGGGTGTGAGGGGTGTGGGAAGAAATGGGACAAAAATCATATCTATGGATGAGGACAGTGGGTGGGGAGTAAGGGCATGGTGTATGGTTGGGTGGGAACCAGGTGGAGGGGAGTTGTGGGGGGAGGGGAGAACAACTGTAATATTCTGAACAATAATGATTAAAAAATAATAATGACAGAAAACTTCCCTAGCCTGTTAAAGGAAAAAGTTACTCAAGTTCAGTAAACACAGACTCCCAATCAAGATAAACCCCAAAAGACCCCACACCTTAGATATATTGTAATTAAAATGGCAAGAAAAGACATAAAAAATTTTATAGGCAGTAAGAGAGAAACAGAGAGTTACCTACAAGGGAGCTTCCATTACACTGTCAGCTGATTTCTCAATAGAAATGCTTAGGTCCGAAGGGAGTGGCATGAAGTACACAAAGTAATGAAAACCAAGGAATGGAACCAACGCTACTCTATCCAGCAAGGCTATCATTCAAAATTAAAGGTGAAATTACTAGGTGCTTTACAGACAAAAAAATACCAAAGAAGTTTATTACCACCAAATCAGCACTACAAGAAATGCTACAAGGATTGGTATAAGAAGAAGAAATAGAGAGAAAGAGAAGAATACAGGCATGAAGAATAAAAATGGCAGTAACTAAGTACCTATCAATAATAACCTTAAATGTAAATGGATTAAATGCTCCAACCAAAAGTCATAGTGTAGCTGAATAGATAAGAAAGCATGACCCATAAATATTCTGTCTACAGAGACCCACCTCAGAACAAAAGACTCACACAGGATGAAAGTGAAGGGATGGAAAAATATTTTCCATGCAAATAGAAATGAAAAAAAAAAGCTGGAGTAGCAAGACTCATATCTGACAAAATAGACTTCAAAATGAAGGCCATCACAAGAGACAATGAAGGTGATTACATAATACTAAATGGATCAATGCATTGACAGGATATAACCTGGTAACCATATAAGCACCCAATATATGAATATATATATATATATATATATATATATATATATATATATATATATTCTAGACAAATCAATAAAAGGAAATTATAGTTCTAAATGATAATTAGGAGACCAGAATGGATAGCTAGAAAATTACTTTCAAGATCTTTCAATAGTATTCTAAAATATGATAAGTATTCCCCCAAAAGGGAAAAAATAAGGGATTTAAGATAAAATAAATAGCACATACAAAATGTAAAGACATGGAAACATGATAGCTCCTTATGGCATAAATGCCAAGTGTTGGTATTGGCGAAAACTGGACAGTTAAAGAAGCATTTCCCATCTTCCAAGGGAACATTCATTATAATTCAGTCAATAAGGGTTTCTTTCCATTTCTTGGGCATGCCAAACATCTTATGCACATTCTTCTTTCTGTATCTACTGAATCTCCAATACTATTTTTCACTGAGACACACACACACACACACACACACACACACGCACGCACACGCACATGAACACAAGCGCGCGCACACACACACACACAATGTCTCAGTTAAACATCACTTCACTTGAGAAAAATAACTCTAACCTTTAATTATTCAAGACAACATGCACTATGCCAGCCCGTACTTTGAATATGGTAGGTAACTCATATTTCTTATAATTATGTATTGTTCTTCTTACTTGCTGTCTTAATACACCAAGGATAGGAACTCTTTCTTCTTTTTGAACAAACATCCACTAGTCCCTGCCAAATAGCAGACATTCAGTTTTTTGTTGTTATTGTATTTTATCATTATTTTAATAAATGTCACTGATAATACTGTTATTGTTTCAGAGTTAACCCATGGCCAAATGAAGAAGGGCATTACACTTCATGCTAAAGAATTTTAAGTTTATATTATAGACAAATAATGACATTAAACGGATTTAAAAATAAGAGTATCAGAATGTTTTGTGTTTTATCTATCTTGCTTTGGCGGCAATATTAAAGATGATTATTGGCAAGGGTAGAAATAAAAATAAAAGCAAGAGTAAATAAAATGAAAGTAGACGCTATTTCAAAAATCTTGAAATAATGATTTCAAGACACTGCATATTGGGCAACAAAGAATAGTGATCTATGAAAGATGAGAAACTAGGTGCATCTCATGACTGCTTTAGTTTACTGCCTTGAGAGGACATGAAGTAGGGAACTATAGCACAACTAGAGGCCTGGTGCATGAAATTCTTCCACTCATTGGGGTGGGGAGTGGAGTCCTTCATACCAGTCTTAGCCTTTGCACAGTCCAGTAGCACTCAGGGGATGTCCAAATCATGGCTTAGGCCTTTCCCTCGCAGAGAGCAGGCCTAAGCCATCAGTCAGACATCTTTAGCACTGCCTCAGAGGTGGGAGCTCCCACCAATGCTGCTGTGCTCGCCAGTGGTGAGCCTGGCTTCTGGCTGAACAGTGCTCTCCCTGTGTGAGCACACTGACACCAGGGGACATATCCTGAGTTGAGTGTCTGCCCCCTGGCAGTCAGTGTGTGTGATAGAGACAGGTTGTTCTACAATCTGGCCAAAATTGATTTTTCCCCTCTCAATTCTAGTAATTGAACTTCTGCTTTGTTCATGCCTTGTGACAGACAACCTTTGACATAATCCCTTTTCAGTAATTTGTTCCATATGATCTATTTATGCTTCACTTACTACCTTGATGATCTCTCTGAATTAATGAGTGCTTTAAGACTTGGGGTTCTGCCTTCCAAGTCTTATTTTGAGACAGAAGCAAGACATTGTCTTCATACTGTTTTACCACCAGCCAGAGACTGGGTGTCTTTCCCTTTACTTCAATAATTACTACTCCATATTTTATATTTTTGCATTTAATTAACAATGATTTACTTGATTATGTCTGGAAAGAACTAGAAAAACCTGTATATATACATAATACATCATTGGTCTAAAGATATTAAGAATGCTCAGATTTATCTAGTGCTTTTAAGTTCACTTCCCACAAGTTATTAAGCGACCATTAAAATGAAGTAAGAGTTTTGAGCACTATGTTGAAGATCAAATATCTTAATTGGTATAAGGGTGACATAATCGGCCTTCTCCATTTTCTTCTAATAATGTTTCTGTTACTTGTCCTGGCTCATTATTAAAATAAACTAGGAATCAGGAGAGGATTTTTTTTTCACTTTCCAATTTTTTTTTATTAAGGTATTATACGTGTACATATCTTACCACCCCCCCCACCTTCCATTCATGCCCTCCCTCCCGAGAGTTCTGTGTTCGTTGGTAATATTCATGCATATCAGTCCTTCAGTTGTTCTCTTATCTCCCAGGAGAGGATTTTTTTAAATGTGCATTCTGGCCAAAGGAAATTACTTATATGAAGATCTGTCAAGATCCACTGCTCAGACCTGAACTTTAGCTGAAATTATGTTAGTTAGCGACATGAATAGTTATCTTTAGGACTTTGATGCTTAGAACAACTGAGCTTAAATAGAAAATGAATTGGGACGTGGCCACAACCCTATGGATATGGGAATGAGTTATACTTTTTAAAGTATTCCATAAGTTAAATGTATTAAAAACCAGATAGGATATGTAGGATGGCATTCTACCGTGTTTCCCTGAAAATAAAACATCCTCTGAAAATAAGACCTACTTACAGGTTTCCTTCTGAGTGAAATATAAGGCATCCCCCCCCGAAAATAAGGCCCCCAGGCTCTGTCTCAGAATGAAAATTAATTTACTGTAAACTGTTCCCTAGGGCTGCCCCGACTGGTGTCTCACAACCAGTGACATTAAGTGGAGTCCTAAAGTCACTGCTGTGTGGAGGCGAAGTGGAGGTGGAGTGAGCGGTGAGCTCGGTGGGGAAGGCAGGAGGAGAGTTTCCCAGATGCATGTAGAAGAACAGGAGGATTAGAGCTGATGGGATGCAGCAAAGGTGGTGAGTGCTGGTCTGTCTCTGGTGACACTACCTGATGCTTGCGGCCGCCTTCATGATGACTGAACGTTCTCAGTCAGTGGCATACCCTGCCCTAGCCCAGATCCAGGCCTCAGCAAGCCCAGTGACAGTCCCCAGGCAGGCCCCAGGGGGTAAATGTCTGATAAAGGGGTAGGGGGAATGTCTGGTGAAGGTGTTCAGTGGCACAGGGGTTGGGGAAGGGGGATCACTTAAAATGACACAGGATGCTTAGAGGGGAGAATCAAAATGACACAGGAGGATCAAAAGGGGTTACTAAAATGGTAATCCCCCCTCTGATTCTCCTGTGCCATTTTTATTCCCCCATCTTTTCCTCCCTTTGTCATTTTAAGTGATCCCTCTCCCCCCACCTTGACACCCCAATTCCATTTTTTTACCCCTAGAAATGTGAGCATAAAGAAAAAGCTACTCCATGGACTACAAGAAAGGAATCATGGAAGATTCTTGGGCCAAAATCTTACTGCTTTCTGCAAAGAGAAGATGTTGAGTCTCTAATTGGTCTGAAAATGGAGTATGATAACCTCATTAAACAAGTGGACAAGGGAAATGCTAAAAGCGCAAGTGTGGATCAGGTTGGCAATCATTATTTTCTGAGCTGGAAGACCTGATCTGTGAATGGGTTGTTGACAGGAGAGCAAAGGCTTTGGTTGTGAATAGGGCTCATATTCAAGAATTTGCCCTTGCAATGGCACCACAGTTTGACACAGTCCCCCAAGACTTCAAAGCATCACAGCACTGGCTGGATAATTTCCTTCAGTGAAGTGAACTGTCTTTAAGAAGATCTACAACATTGTTTAGGTTGGAAGATACTCAAGTTATTAAGCGAGCACTTGCATTCAAATCCTTTATTGATGATGTTGACTTCTCTAAATACAGTCTTTCCAACATGATTGCTATGGATGAAACTGCAGTGTTTATGGGCCAATCATCTCAAACAACAATTGAACAGCGGGGTGCCTCCTTAGTGTACATTCCCTCCACTGCTTAGGAAAGTGCACGTGTTTCCTGTATTTTGGCAATTCATCTGGATGGCACTAAAATCCCACCTTTAATCATTTCTAAGGACAAGAATGAAAAGATTGAACATGTTTTGGGCATTTTTATTCTTGAAACTGAAAAAGCCTGGGCCACACAAGCAGTTATAAGGAAGTGGGTCAATTTAATGCTGCCACTTTTTATGCGAGGGAGCCAAAGAGTCTGCTAGTCTGGGATGCAGCCAGCACTCACCACGCTAAAGACATGAAGACATTTCTTCACGAAAGAAAAATAGATCAGATAATGATTCCCGCAGGAATGACGGCCTATCTCCAGACTCTTGATATTGCAATAAAGAAGCCATTCAAAGATAATTTGTGCATGGAAATTAATGACTACATTGAAAATAGAATGGAGAGAAATCAGTGTGGAAACTTTGTGAAACCTAAACTGCAAGAAATTGTGACTTGGGTGAAGAATTCATGGGAGAAAATCACTGACAGTTGCATTGCAAATGCACTGTGAACAGGCTACCTTGACAAGAAGTACTCATTTAAAAACAGTGCTATTGCTAAACATGAGAGATTTGGTCCACTGATTCTGAAAGAAATGGAGTCACAAGAAATTCATCAGGAAATTCAGGAATGGGATTGTTATGATGATGTTCCAGAAGATGATGACATGATTGTCATTGAATAAATGAGTAAATTCTTGATACCGTAGGATTCATAGTTTGTCTGGTTTCTGTTGACCACTACCATATTACCATACCGTATACAGGTAATAAATTTCCTTTATTTTCATTTAACAATAAATGTCTACTGTAATCTTCTTCATGGAAAAATAAGACGTCCCCTGAAAATAAGACCTAGCACATCTTTGGGAGCAAAAATTAATATAAGACACTGTCTTATTTTCGGGGAAACAGGATACTTAAATTGACCTGTCTATATATATAAAAGGACAGTATGCTAAGTGTCCAACCATTCGACCTTTTGACTATCAAAGGTTCAACTGGTAGCTATGAAATGCATTGACCACCAGGAGGCAGACTCTCAACACATAGGCATGGAAACATGGAACAGACTTATAAATCTCAGAGGGAAGTGGAGAGGGGGAAAAATAGGGTGGGAAAAATATTAACTAAAGACCTTTTAAAAATTATTTTATTATTTTATTATTTTTTATTGTTTAAAGTATTACAAATAGTAGAACACATGTCTCATTTTTCCCCTATTTACCTTCCCAATGACTCCTCCAGCCCCCAGCACATGCCTCTAACCCCCTTAGTGTCTGTGTCCATTGGTTATATTATATTCATGCACACAAGTCAACTAAATATCTGATATGCATACTAGAGGCCCAGTGCATGGATTTGTTTACTGGGAGGGTTCCTTGGCCTGGACTGCGGGGATCAGGCTGAAACCAGCAATCCAACATCCCCCTAGAAGTTTTGGACTGAGAGAGGGTGCTGGCAAGGCAGAGAGACCCCACCCGTGCACGAATCCATACACCAGGCTTCTAGTGTTAAAGGAGGATTCTCCAGGAAATGGGATTTCACAAGAAGCAGAGTTCATCGAATTTTTCTCCAACTGTAGATATAAGCATGTAAACATGAGTGAGGTACAGATCCTGAATGAAGAAAATGAAGAAAAATCAGCATCACATTTGTGAAGAATTACTGGGTAAGGCACACACACAAAAATCTTGATTTAATGTTTTAAACATTAGAGCATTGGAAGGGGAAGTGGGCAAAAGAAAATTTAGATGTCTTGTCATTCTCAGTAGGTTTCTGGATGTTGTGGTCTTTATAAGACATGAACAAAAAATAGGGGGAAAGAGAAAGATGACATTAAATTGTAATAGAGGAGTTGAAATGGGGGCTTGGTAAAGTTAGCAAAGTGTATAGAATGTTAATGCAATAGTGTGATCAAATTTTATTTCACAGGAAGTAAGGAAGATAATTGACAATACAGAAAAATAAATGTATGAGAGTAAGCTAAAGCTGAAAAACTCTGTTGATTATTGGGAAGGACAAGAATGATCAATAGGGGATGAAACTTAGGAATACAATTTAAGAAATAGAGGTCTTCCATAGGTATAAATCACAATAGGTGAGATAAGATAAATAAGCAAATGTGTAATTAGAATCATTAAAGTTTTTTTTATAAAGACAATTAAATATGTAGATTAAAATGGATCATAATATTTTGGGAAGGAAATGAGATTCACAGATATTGTTTTTTAAAAAATACATTTTATTGATTTTTACAGAGAGGATTGGAGAGGGAGAGTCAGGAACATTGATGAGAGAGAAACATTGATGAGCTGCCTCCTGCACAGCCCCTACTGGGGATGTGCCCACAACCAAGGTACATGCTTTTGACCGGAATCAATTCTGGGACCTTTCAGTCCACAAGCTGATGTTCTATCCACTGAGCCAAACCAGTTTTGGCTAATTTCTGTTTTAATAAAATGAAGTCCAGGTCATAATATTCTGCTTCATGGTGCTTTGTACCATAATATAGATCTCTTTGCCAGAGGTGTCCCCAGGATTGAAATTTTCATGTTGTCTAAGAATGATTTTCAGTTAATTTCTATCTTCTTCCTTACATGCATCGTAAGTTTCCTACTAATACATGTTGGTGATTTCTTTCCACTGCTATGCAAAGTAGATTGTCTCAGCCTCAATTGCAGCTACTGGTCCGAAACACTGGACTATTGACCCTTAAAGAACCACACACCTCAGGAGTGCAGCACGTCCAGGTCATCTGCTTTCAGGCCAGAATTCATCTCCCGGTATTGAACTTGCTGGATAAAATTCTGTCTTGAAGAAGCTGACAACAGACATCTTCAGTTATAAATCAGCAGAAAATAATAAACCTTTCCCTCCTCTGTGTGCGTTTTCCTAGCAGTGCAAACATACCCAATCTTCATTCATACCTTGTCTTGTTTCCATCGTATTCTGAACAACCTACTTTCTTCCCCACAAGGCAGCCAGAAGCTTTTTTGAATCCATTAGAGCATTTCCTAAAACCTTGCTAAAATCTTTCTTCCCTTCATTCTCACTATAAAGTCTTTTTCATCTTTCATCCCAACTATTTAAAAATGCTATCCTTGTCAGTCATGTGATCCTTCAATTCCTCATACATCCTGTTGCCCTGAACTTCCTTAAAAGGCTGATTCACTATTTCCCTCTCTAGTACTATTCTTCTTCTTACCACAGAATACAGAACTTCATGATTTCCCCCCTTTCCTTCTCTCATTGAGCTTGAGTTTTATTCCTCCTCCCCAAACAACAAACGTGGCATCCTTTAAGCTTCTCTACACTTGTACATAGTTTTGCTTTCCCCTATAAATGCACCTTACCTAATTATTTGAACACTTGTCTTCAAAATTTATTTCAAACACCTCATAGAAGCTTCCTATACTCCCCTTTCCTTTCTAGTTAATTATTCTCTTCTCTGTGGCACTTCTTCTTTTAACACTACCCTGCAATTTATTTGTTTACATATGTACCTCTTCTATTAGATTTGAAATTCCATGAAGACAAATAAAACAAAAAAAAACAAAACTCTTGGTTATCCATGTAAGTATCAAAGATCATAGGCACATTGCTTGACAGAACAGAAAAATCAGTAATAATGATATAGCAAAAGCAAATAAATCTTTGGGCCAAAAAAAGGATTCATTTTACACTAGATAAGCATATTTATTCTAAAGTAGCAATTATATAATGTGCCAGTTAATTATATAGATGAAGTACAGGACTTATCAAACCAACCTAAGCCCTTTTTCTTTTCTGAAATCTTCTTCCCTCTTTTTGAGAAACTGCTTAAGCATCTTGTATGCTCATCTTTCTGGCCATTTGATTCTTGAACCTAGTATATTTATATGTTGTTGTTGTTTCTTTAATACCAAGAATGTTCTTATCCCATAAAACATTGAAAAGACCATAATTTAGCTCAGACCTGCAAGTTGTTGTAGCTGTCTTCCCTTCTGAGACCGCAAGAAGAACACGAGGAGACCAATCAGCACAATGACCCCAAGGACTCCAAATACAACCGGGAGTGCATTTCCTAAGTGCAAGTAAACATCATGAGATGAGAATGTCTTAGCTAAAAGAAGTGGGTCCCTAATTACTATCGCTTTCTTAGGTCAGATACAGGATCACTAAAGTAAGTGTCATATCCTCAGAACTTATAACCTAAAGTCTCTTAACAAAACAAATTCTAAATAATGCAGACAGTTGCTCCTATATTCAGAAACCTCAAGATATAAATACCTTTGGCATTTGATGATTCTTTGATTGCATTGCCTGTAGGAGAAAAACAGAAGGAGATTCAATTCTAAGAGTAATATATAGTACAAATATTTCTATTTCTATATACTCAAAACTTATATAACCTTACTAACCAATGTTACCACAATAAATTTAGTCTTAGAAAAAAAATAGGACCTGATGACTGACTGGGGGAGGTGATAGATCAAGGAAAGGAAGATATTCAAACAAGAGATTTGGACAGGTGGTGGTATTACTTCCTGGGTTAAGGAATACCGACTTTTATTGAAAGCAATTAATTTTTTATTTTCTATGTGAGCCTTGAGTGCCTCTCAATCAAATAAACTACTGCTTCTGGCCTAAAAAGCTCTTCTTCTCTTCCCTCTGCACAGGAACGCAGATGAATAATATGCTTTTCCTTGGTGAAGGCCAATGTATAACAACAAATATTTTCATCATTTCTTCAGACGGAAACATTAGGATTCTTTCCCCTAGATTCCTATGTCGACATATCCAGTCTTTACACAATGCACTAGATGGCTCACCCCTTCTTAGCTACCAGAGGTTCCAAGCTTACTCCTGTATCCTGGCACTCACCTGAACATATCACAGCAGCATCTTCCTTGTGCCCACAGTCACTGTGCCCCCAGGATTTGGCAGGACAATCCCACAAGGAAGACTCATTCCCTTTGCACTTCACTTCACTGAGCCATATGGGTCCAGTCCCTGGACCAAATGCTGCCTCTTTGAGGGCCTTCAAAGCTGAGCCACAGCCCAGCTGTCGACACACCACCTGAGCACTGTCAAGGTTCCAGGAGTCATCACACACAGTCCCCCAGGAACCTTCGTGCCAGACCTCCACACGTCCAGAACAAGTAGTGTTTCCTTCTTGAAGTCTTATCTTGCCTGAAAGATCAAAGACACCAAAGTCATTTATGAGAAGATAAAAACTCCTCAGAGATCACAGAGCAAAAGAGATATTTGAAATTCTTTTAAAGATTATTTTAAAACATTGCCTTTTCAATGGACATTTAAAAATATATATTTTAACAAAATGTATCTTCTATCATGTCCTTTCAGCAAAATATTTCATATTGGACATAAGAACAGTAGTGTGACTCACAAAATGTCAAATAAATAATGTGAACATTGCATAATGTTAAATTTTCTCAACTATAAAAGTACTTGAGAGATTGCCAGGTATGTAGAATATTTCTTCCAGTTTAATAAGATGGGAAATACTTTAGAATTGGTCTTTATGACTGCATCTCATTTTATATTAGTACATCAAAATGATTTTGAAAGAAATATTGGAAAGGTAAAGTAGACCATTCGATAGTTAAATACTGAATCACATATTCTCGGCTCCTCATTTGTTCACAGAAAAAGCAATTGGACTTTCAGGAAGACCATGGCACATAAAACTTCTATGAAAAAATGATCTCTGATCTTGAAAATCTATAGATCAAATGAAATAAAACCAGTTTTATGATCCAGGTAGAGTAGGTATTAACTGGAGTTTACTCATTCCTAGTTAATGGGTTCAGAAGATCATAGTGGAGTCACAGAATGGAATTTTCATATAAGCCAGAATGGAATTTTCAAATACTCACTGGAACATGTGATCCAGGTCTCCTCTGAGGGGCTTGCCAGTCTCTGCTTCCATGGAGATGATGGGCATGTCCATAGTGTGTCAGGCCCTTTTGGACACTGAACATTGTCCACCCACATGTACCTGGACATTGTCTTGGCTGCAGATGCAGGGCTGATGATCCCTTTGTCTGCACAGCCCAGCTGCCTGCATACCACATCCACAGTGATTGGAGACATGTTGCTCTTGCCAATGCTGCCCCATGTTCCATTATAAAAAAGTTCCAGACGTCCTGCACAAGTCTCTCTGCTGGTTTCACTGGTCAGTTTCAGAGACAAGAACTCTGGAGTGAAATACAGAGTGAGTAATTTCACATCTTCTCTGAAAATTTACAAGGCTCCTTCCCTTTACTCTGATGTGAGAATGACTTCAAAAATTAGCCCTACTTGGTTTGGCTCAGTGGCTAGAGCCTTGGCCTGCAGATCAAAGGGTCCCAGTTGCAGGACCATTAAGGGAATGTACCTTGGTTGCAGGCTCCTTCCCGGCCCAGGCCCTGGTTGGGGCTCATGCAGCAGGCAACCAGTCAATGTGTTTCTCTCACATTGAGCTTCTCTCTGTCTTTCCCTCTCTCTTCCACACTCCAGAAAGAGCAATGGAAAAATATCCTTAGAGGAGGATTAACAACTACAAAATTAAGTACACTATATCAATTAGCAGTAATTTTTTTTTATAACTGTGGGGTGATTTAGTAGATTTTAGTAAAATATGGCATTTTTTCTATATCTTCTGCTTTTACGGTCTTGGGTTTTATACTCAGGGCCCTCTCTAGAATGCCACCAATGATTTTAAGTTGACCTCTAGATCTCAGTAAAATGCTCAAATCTTTAATTAATTACACTAGAGGCCCAATGCTTGAAGATTTAGCAAGAACGGGCCCTCCTTCGCCCTTCCCCTGGCTGTTGCCACTGCCTTTGCTTAGGCCCTGAGTGATCTTTCTGCCTCCCATGCTGCCCAGGAGCCCAGAGTGGCTGGGGTGGTATGGAAATGCTGTGTCATCAGCATGACTATGATGCATGCAAGTGTCCTGCCCTGCCCCTGGCAATTTGGGGCCTACATATGCAAATTAACCCACCCTATGTGTTGGGTTAATTTGCATACTCAGTCCAGATTGGTTGGTGGGTGCCACAAAGCTATGGTCAAATTGAATCTTACTCTTTTATTAGTCTATATCAGGCGTGGGCAAACTATGCACCGTGGACTGGACCCAGCCTGTTCGGCTGTTCTATCCGGTCCGCGCGGAGCCTTAAGAGCGGGCCGTACCCTTTTATGTAATGATGTTTACTTTGAATTTATATTAGTTCACACAAACACTCCATCCATGCTTTTGTTCCCACCCTTTGGTCCAGTTTAAGAACCCATTGTGGGCCTCAAGTCAAAAAGTTTTCCCACCCCTGGTCTAGATAGTTTGTACTTTGACCTAAGTGACTATATTATATCCTTAAGAATTTTATTCCACTCATTTTTTTTGCAACTCTTCTTGACAGTTAAAATTTACTGAGCTATTCAGATTCTAAACCCAATATTTTGTGTACATTTCCTTAAAATGAAATAGTCCCCTTTCTGACACATCACAGTTTAGTTGCACATGTTCTCCACCAAATGTGTGTCATTAAATGCGGTTGATGTCTACATCACTCCGGGCATATAGAATTTTTCACTTCCCTAAGTTACTAATCATAGTACTATTTTTCCCAATATATTACAACTGAATATATTTTTCTATTTCACAACAGTTTATGAAGCTTGCAATATATACAAAATAAGATCAGTGGATTCTTCTGATAATTTTGCTCCTACTTGGGCATGATAGTTATCTTTTTCCCTGTAGAATGTTGTGCTGATGTATTTCTTCTCGTTTCTTAAATCTACATTTTTATTAATACAGTGATTATCAAGAGGTGCACTGAATCTTTACTCAATATCCAGCTCTACGTATATTTACAAAAGAACTTTTCATTATTTATTTTGTTGTCATTTTCCTGATATGCAAGCTCATTTCTCAAAATTTCTCCTTCTACCTTTATAGTACCTTGCACAGGAGGTAGCGCTAATTCATCAAACCTACATACTTCTGGGATCCTGACTCTCACTACAGTTTACTCTGTACTTGTTTTTCAGGAAATTCTTTCAGATTAATACCCCCCACTATCCTTTGCCCTACCGCAGTAGTGATGTGCAGAACTTACCTGAGCAGATAGCTCCTGCATCCTCCTTATGCCTGCAATTGTGCTGTCCCCAGCCATGGGAAGGGCACTGCCAAATACGTGCTTCTTTTCCATTACAGTTTACCTGATCCAGCAGGATGGGCCCCTTTCCTTCCCCAAAATAAGCAGAACTAGTGGCATTAATGGCAACCCCACAGCCCAGTTGTCTGCACACCACATGGGCATCCTTCATGTCCCAGTTGTCATCACAGATGGTGCCCCAGGAGCCCTCATGATAGACCTCTACTCTCCCAGCACAGCGACCACCTCCGTTTACCAGGCGAAGTTGACCACTCTCTGGAAAGAGAAAGTACAACAGCACTAAAAATGCATTCCTAAGGATTGAGATAGTTTTTATAAATTGATCATAGATTCTTACCTATGCAAGCAACAGCTCTTTCTTCTGAAATTGGAGAGCTTGTTGGGCTCAAAGACGTTGAATTGCACGGGGATAGTGTCTGACTTTGGTTTCCTGCAAATACCAGGAATTTTGAATTAGAATTAGACCAATTCAAAAGGTAGGGTGAGGAAGAGAGGCCTAATTAATGAAGCAATTAGACCGATGAGCTGAGAACAAACAGAGCTTTAGAGAGAAAGAAATGGGACAGATCAACCAAGAAAGGAATGTATCAGGCGCATTTAGAAGCACAAGATCACTTGTCAATGATAGGATAATTAGATTAATGAAAATTAAGCTTACACTTTCTCTAAAAAGGTAAATGAGGTTAATATTCCAGGACATTTCTCTTGACTGTTCACAACGGATCTTTCCCTTTTATGTTTGTTTTTTATCTCCATAGATACATCCACCCTTAGGACCCAGCACCATGGGAGAGGCTCATGACTGGCTGCCCTTGGTCTTCTTACCTGAGCAGATTACAGAGGCCACTTGCTCTGGAGAACATAGTGATGCACCCAGAGCAGTTACAGGACAATCTCCCATGTGTTGCTCAGTTCCAGTGCAGTGAAACATATGCCTCCAGATCTGACCATTTCCTTTCCCAAAGTGTGCTCTTTCTGGGGTAGAAAGGGCAATTCCACACTTCATCTGCTGGCACAAAACGTGGGCATCTTCCATGTCCCAGTGAGAGTTGCAGAGGGATCCCCAAGTCCCTAGAACCTTGAGCTCCACTCTTCCTTCACATGGCGACTTGCCATTCACCAGCCGCATTTCTGCGTATCCTGGAAGGAAACAGGGCTTTAAAAACATGTCTGTGATTGCCTAGCCCTACTGTCTTCCATACAAGGGAACAAACTGAACATGTTCTCCAAGTCTTACTTGAGCAGACTACTCCAATGTCTCTGCTGTGACTGCAAGTCCCATCTTGGCGGGGTGCTACTGGGCAGAGTGAAAGATGGGACTCTTGCCCCTGGCACTGGAATTCTTCAGCCCAAATCTGTCCATTTCCTTCTCCAAAGTAAGCTCCCCCCAGGATGGAAACAACGGTGCCACATTGCAACTCCCTGCACAGCACGTTGGCAGATTCCAGAGAGAAGTCAGAGTCACACACGGTGCCCCATTTGTCGCCATATTTAACTTCAACACGACCGGAGCAGGGAATGTCTCCTCCAACCAGTCTGGGTTCCCTGTGGGCTGAAATATAATATTTCAGTGAGAAAGAACATAATTCCAAGGTTTGTTTTCTTATGATGGAAGTAAGGAAGGGAGTGAAAGTGAGAAAGGAAATCCATTTTCCCACACTAGTTCCTCTTGGCTTCTTTGCCTAGAGTTGGGCTTAGCAAATTCTAGACCTCCCCATTCCTCATTAGACCAATTCATTTGAGAGAGCTCTGTGACTTTGTCTCCTGAAGCCAACCTTTCTGTATTTTCCTTGCATTGTTCATAATATTGGCGACCACCTATGATGTGTAGTCAGTCTATCTTTTAACCCTGTACTCAATCCTCCATCCATCTTGGGTCTGCCCAAACTTTTCAAATGGTTTTGGAAAGTTTTTCAATATGCTTCCTGTTTTAAAAATGAACATCAGACACCCTTTTCCCTTTGATATACTGCATTTGATACATAAGATACTTCTTTCTCCTCCTTCCTGCCTGAAAGAATCTTCATGAATTCCTTGACTGAAGGTTCTAGCCTCAACTTTCCCTTATTATCAATGGACATCTTCTTTTAACTGCCAATAAATGCTTTCATTTATACTTTTCTCTTTAAATTTATATTCATAAAGATACCTACTTGGACATCTGTAACTTTGTGTGTTCAAAATTGAAGGAGTTGTATATTGACAAGCCAACTGTGTTCTTTTCCCAAATAATGGTATCTAGACCAAACTAGAATGACCTGAAATTGAACCACTTTTTTATCCACCATAAATGCAATAATAATGATAGTAGTGAATACTAAGTGCGCAACTGTTATATATGGTATCTTACTAAGTATGTAACAGACATTATTTCATTCCTATAATTGTCTTAAGGGAAATTATTGGTATCATTCCAATTTGACAGATAAGAAAAATGAAACATAGAGAGTTATAGTAATTTTCTAAGTTCATAGAGCGAGTTAGTGAAGACTGGGATTTAAAGTTATGCAGTATATTTCAAAGCTTAGAATCTTGACCCTTATGCTACACTGCACATGTGGAAAGTCACCAATCCCTGGCAGTTTCCTGGCATATTTCTCCTGCATAATTTTTGCTATTGCTTTAATTAACTTGTCTACATATATCAGATAGTCCTTTGCAATAGCTTCCTAAGTCCTCTTTCTAAAAAGTCTATGACACAATCACAAATATATTAATTACATTTAAATTATTTTCACTTTTTTGTCTTTAAGGTAATTCAATATTTCTTTACTAGGTATACAAAAATTTATCATTTCAACAAATATTATTAAGCACCTGTGATATTTTTAGTCATTTGGGTGGTTTTATTTTATTTATTTATTTTTTTAATATATATTTTATTGCTTTTTTATAGAAAGATAGAGTGAGGGATAGGGAGTTAGAAACACTGATGAGAGAGAATCATCGACCAGCTGCCTCCTGCACCCCCCCACTGGGGATGTGCCCGCAACCAATGTACATGCCCTTGACCGGAATCGAACCCGGGACCTTTCAGTCCGCAGTCCGACGCTCTATCCACTGAGCCAAACCGGTTCTGGCCATTTGGGTGGTTTTAAAATGACAGAGTTCAGTCTATCTGTGAAGACAGATAATACTAACACTACTACTAATTGTCATAACCATTTATTCTTTATTTGATATGTAATTCCTGTGCAGTGGGTGTTTTGTTACCACCATTTTTCTTTTGAGGAAATTGAAGCACAGGGAGCTTTGGTAGACTCCCCAACATCACCCATCTATTAAAATTAAGGAGAATTAGATAAACACTAATAAGTTAGCATACTTTAAAATATATGTTATTGATTTTTTACAGAGAGGAAGGGAGAGGGATAGGGAGCTAGAAACATCGATGAGAGAGAATCATTGATCAGCTGCTTCCTGCACACCCCACACTGTTGATGTGCCTGCAACCAAGGTACATGCCCTTGACCGGAATCAAACCTGGGACCTTTCAGTCCACAGCCAACACTCTATCCACTGAACCAAACCGGTTTTGGCAAGTTACCATACTTTAAAATACTGTATGATGTTACCTTAAAAGCCTTAATATTAATTACTCTATCAATCATAACCAATGCCCCCCCCCCTAAAGATGCTTGGGCATAGCATGGTTTTTCAAGCTTTTGTTCATCTGCATAAAGTTTTCTCTCTACTTAAAACACATTTTTCCTACCTCAAATCGAACTCCAAGCTGCTCTGGCCGGTGTGGTCAGAGATTAGAACATTGGCCTGTCTACCAAAGGGTCATGGGTTTGCTTCCTGGCCCCAGTCAAGACACTTCAGGAGGCAACCAATCAATGTGACTCACATCAATGTTTCTTTCTCCTCCTCCCTCCCTCCCACTCTCTCTCAATGAAAAAAATATCCTTGGGGTGAGGATTAAAAAAAAAGTCTTACCTGAGCAGGTAACTTTGGCTTCTTCATAGTGATCACAGTTAAGTCCACCCCACTGCCAATTCTTGCAGTCCCAAATTGAAGTTTCATTTCCTACACAGCGCATTAAAAACAGCCACATGTTTGTTGGCTTAATTTTGGAATAACTTTGATAGGAAACTTTGAGTGCAGATCCACATCCCAGCTGTCTGCAAACCACATTAGCCTCTTCCATCCCCCAGTTTCTGTCACACACTTTCCCTACTACTTTCTGTATTTCCACCTCCACTGTCCCAGCACAGCGGCTGCCTCCTCCTGTAAGTCTCAGTTTCAGATCTGATCCATCTGCAAAAGAAACATAAATATAGGTTATAAGTACATGTGCAAGTTAACTCCCAAAGGATTTTTTAAAAATCTTGCTCCTTTCCAGATATTGAGGCACTCAAAATTAAGGCTTACCATTTTAGGGCTTTTCTCACAGCTAGCATATATCACAAGTTTGGTTAGAAACAGGATGATAATTTCAAAGGTTAATAAAAACTGCCAATGAACAATTTTATTAAAATTTTATTAAAATATGAGCAAGACAGATACTTTAAAAATATTTAAAATTTATATTATTTTCTGTCCCAGAACTCCAGGTAGATTTAGAACTCAATAGCAATCAAAATAATTACTATGGAAAATTGCACCAGATAGCCCTTCAAATTAGTCAACAAAAGAACAAGGCCCCCCCCTCTCTGGGCTTTGACTGGAATCGAACCTGGGACCCTTCAGTCAGTAGACCAACGCTCTATTCATTGAGCCAAACTGGTTTTGGCTCTCAAGCCTATTCTTAGTCCCAAGGAATACAGGTCCTTCCTTCTCTGTTTTTGTTTTGTTTTAACTTACCAGAACATATGACACCAGCATCTTCATGATGATTGCAGTAATGCTTTCCCCATTCATGGTGTCTGCACTGCCAAATAGCAGATTCATGTCCTTGGCAGGCAACGCTGTCAAGCCAAATGTGTCCACTTCCCTCACTGGCATTAGCTCGACCAATGCCAGTGATGGCAGTTGGGCATTGAAGCTGCTTACATGCCACAGCGGCATCATCACTATCCCAGCCATCATCACACACTGTCCCCCATTCTCCTTGGAATTTCACTTCTAATCTTCCTGAACATTTATTGACCCCATCAACCACTCTCAGGTCCAGATCTGCTCCATCTGTAAGAAGGACACAAAAGAAGTCAGTGATAAAGAAACAGCAAGAGACTTCCGATGGAGTAGGTAAACTCAGTGCACACTTCCTCCCAAGACCACATAAAAATTACAACTAAATTAGAGAACAACCATCATTGAGAGATACCTGAAGACTAGCGGAACAGAAGTGCTATAACTAAGGATATAAAGAAGAAGCTCGTGAAGACTGGTAAGAGGAGTGGAGAGGTGGGATGGGCAGGTACCACATCCACAGTATAGCAAGTAAGAATCCAGTGGGGTATTTTGGCTGCAGAGGTACGCTGAGGAACAAAGGGTCCCAGTCCCACTCTGTGTTCCCCATCAATGCTGGGAGGAAGAGTCCCCCTAACATCTGGTTGTGAAAACCAATGGGTATTGTGTAAAAGAAAGATAATGAGCTGATAGAGACAGAGGCACTGCAGGTCCGATAGGGCCAGTGCACACACTCACTTGTTCACAATATCAGTCACACACAATCTCACTCACTCCAAGCTCCAGGACAGGGGATGCATCTTGGAAAGTTCCGGGGACCTATGGGGAGAAACTAAATCAACTAACTTTAGTGTGAGAGCTAGAGTGACAGGGATTTGGGAAACTCTGTCTGGGAATGAACATTCCTTTGTTGAATTCTCTTCCCACCCTGCCAGCCCGATATAGATGGGCACCAAATCTGTGCTCTCCATTAATCTGGCTAAAACCATTCTGTGTCCCGTTGGTTCCCTGAGACCCTGCCCCACTCAACTCGCTCCTATGGCCTGACCCTCTTTTAGTGGCTCCTCCATACAAGTGGCCTGCCTTGGTACCCACTGCAGACTTTTCTCCAATTTCTAAAACCCCGAACAAGCAGCAGCTTGCCTCATTTTTCTAAGTGACCCCAAGGCCCCCACAAGTGGTGACTGGTCTCAACTTGCATTGTAACTCCTGTCAGGCGGCCCCAAGTCTGGCATGAGTGGTAGCCAGTCTGGGCCTATAATGTAGCCTCAACATTTTTGACACAGGCTTGGCACAAGTGACAGCTGATTTCAGTTTGAAGCATAGCTTCTCCTAAGAACCTCTGAGCTCCACACAAGTGGTAACCAAGGAACAGATCACTTTGTAGGTTCTACCAAGTGTTCCCAAGAGAAACACAGGTGGAAGATGACCTTGGCATACATATGAGTGTCAACCATAATGGTCTAGAAGTAACACATCCACTGTTTTTACAATAATGAAAACAAAAAGGGTGACACTCAAACACACACACACACACACACACACACACACACACACACACATTAAAGGTGTAAAAATAATGACAAAAACAAAAACATGGAGGGGTGAATAAAAATTGTAGTGATTTTAGAATGTGTTTGAACTTAAGTAACCATTAACTTAAAACAGAGTGCTATAAACATTGCTTAATATATGTGAAGCAAATGACAAATCTATGAGAAATGTACAAAAAATAAAGAGAAAGGAATCCAAACATAATACTACAGAAAGTCATCAACATAAAAGAGAGGCGAGCAAGAGAACAAGAAACTGAGAAGTAAAAAACAATCAGAAAACCATTAATAAAATGTCAATAATCACATACTGATATATAATTATTTTAAATGTGTATGGTCTGAAAGACATAGGGTGGATGAGTGAATAAGAAAACAAGACCCATACATATCCTGTCTACAAGAGACCAACTTTAGATTGAAGGAGATACATATTCACTGAAAGTAAAGGGATGGAAAAAGATATTTCATGCAAATGGAATTGAATAAAAACAAAACAAAACACTGGGGGAGCAATACTTATATCAGACCAAATAGACTTAAAAAAAAAAGGCTATTATAACAAAGAATGGCATTTCAAAATAGTAATGGAATCAATCCAACAAGAGGATAATATCTCTTATAAATATCTCTGCATCCAATGTAGGAGCACTGAAATATGCAAAGCAAATATTGGCAGACAGAAAGGGAGGGATCTATACTAATACAATATAGTAGAGGGTTTAACACCATTCTGACATCAATAGATAGATATTCTAGACAGAAAATCAATAAGAAAACAAAGGCCTTATATGCCACATTAGACCTGATGGACTTAGTTGATACTTTTAGTATATTTCCTCCCAAATCAGCAGAATATATATTCTCTTCAAGTGCACATGGAACATTATTCAGAATAGACCATGTTAGGTTACAAAACAAGTCTCAATAAATTTAAGAATATTGAAGTCATATCAAGCATCTTCTCCAACCACAAGTGTATGAAACTAGAAATCAATTACAAGAAGAAAACTGCAAGCACATACAAACATGTGAAGTTTAAAAAAAAGCATCCAAATTGAAAAGATGCTCAACATCATTAATCTTTCAGGAAATGTAAATCAAAACTATGATGAGATATCACCTCATACCTGTTAGAATGGCTAATACACAAACCAATGTTGGAGAGGATGTAGGGAGAAGGGAACCCTTGTGCATTGTTGGTGGGATTGTACAACCACTAAAAATTAACTGCCATATGACTCAGCAATTTCACTTCTTGCTATTTACCCAAAGAAATCCAAAACATTATATGAACCTCTATGTTCATTGCAACATTATTTTCAGTAGCCAAGGTGTGGAAGAGCTTTTGTATCCACTGATTAGATGACTACATAACGAAGATGTACATATGTACAGTGGAATATTACTCAGCAATAAAAAGAATGAAATCTTACCATTTGCAACAACTTGGGTGATTTTAAAGATATATTTAAATTAAATAAGTCAGACATAGAAAGATGAATATTATATTATTTCTCTTATATGTGGAATCTAAAAAAACAAACAAACCACAAAACAGAAACAAACTCATAGATATAGAGAACAATTTGATAATTGTCAGGATGAGTTTGGGGGATAGTTGAAGAAGCTAAAAAGGATTAAGAAGTACACATTGGAAGTTATAAAAACAATCTCCGGAATGTATAATACAACATAAGGAATAAAGTCAATAATATTGTAATAACTATATAGGGTGGCATATGGGTACTTCATATGTTGTTTAAATGTCTAACCACTACAATGTACACCTGAAACTAACATAATATTGTGTGTCTGTAACTGAAAAATAAATTTTAAAAAAGAAACAAAATATTAAGGAGACCGTAAATAGCTGTATCTGAAATGAGTTCAGGAAAAGGGAAAATTTAAATAGAGATAAAGAAAACAATGATATAATTTGATAAAACTTTCCTAAAGATGACCTGAAACTAATACAAAATAATATTGAATATAAATTGTATTTTTAAATTAAATAAAATAACACATGAATGCACATAAAGTAAGTGTTAAGAAAAACAAAACAAAAAATTATTAAAGTGGATTGGATAAGAGGACAGGACTTTTCAGTATAACTCCATAACAGGAGTTCCAGGAGCTAAATTTTACAAAGTGATATGCTTTTTGACCACCAGAGTTTTTGTGGAAATGTTTTGTTGTTGTTCTTGTTTTTTAATAAATATGCATTTGTATGTGTTTAGATCAGTGGTCCCCAACATAAGGCACATGTCGCTCAGGGGGGCAATTTGAAAATGAGTTATTAACAGTGAGTTTTTTGTATTTCTTATGGTTCTAGGGGCCTCATATACAGGATATAAATTTATATTGTGACCTGTTTATGTATTTCAGTTCTCTGTTACATGTTTTGAAACTTTGTTCACTATTTTTTTTCAGATCACTTCATATGATTATTATTATTATTATATTTTTAATAATTTCATCCTTGGTACTTCAACTGTCCTTTTGTTCCTTTGCTTTTCTCTTTCATGGATGCCATGTTATTTGGAAGCTTGTTTAGACCAAATTAATGTCCCTTTAGGCTTCCTCCATGTGAATAGGAGTTCACTTTTTGAATAAGAATTGTATAAAATGGGGCGGAGGAGGGTGGGGAGAGGCATCAGGATTTTAGAGATGCTTAGGTGGGGCATGGCCAAAAGCGGTTGGGAACCACTGGTTTAGATGGTACCCACACACTCTAGTTTGCCTCAACACTCAACACTCACTTTTGCCTCTGGTTACATTACCTGTCCACACTACCTAGTTAATATCTGCCTGGCCCTTTTGTGACCAGTTCCTTAGTTTAAAAGTAAAGCAAAGTAAAGAGAAAATGAACTTAACCTTTATTGTTTTCACCTTCTCCCAATCAATAGTCCTCAAAGAACAGAGCTTGATCCTGCGTAATATTCTATAATAAATGAGTTGGGATTTTTCCTCTGGAAGTTTTAGTTTTTGTTGCCACAACACTGTTTACTATGACTCCTCAGCAGGTATAAAACATTGAGAAAAATGTGCTGATTGGGGACAGTTTGGGTAAAAGAACATGGAAGGTAAATATAGTGTTTGTTCCCACCCCTGCCCCAATCCCTTTCATTTTCTTCAACTAACAAGATGCATATTTTATGTAGAAATCCCATTCGGTGTGGTTCAGAATATAGAAGGTCTGCTGTTCAACAAGAAAAAAAAAAGTAATTCAAGAAATAAAGAGTCAGAACCCTGATTGCATTGCTTAATGCTTGAATTCAGTCATGTACTTCCTGAAATTTTCAGTTTTCTGAGTCAGTGTTTTCTTCCTTAAAAATAAGTTTGAAATGAATTTCCTTCATCCCTTATCCCCATAACCCCCAAATAACTGGTAAATACAGAGATATTTTTACTCTAACTATATTTTCCTAAATGCTCCTTGGGGTTCATAGCATAGTAGATCTTCTTCAAACTAAGAACTCAAGTGAAAACGGAAGAATGTCATCCCTGCATATAGAAATCCATTGCTGCCTCCCCTGATCAAGTATGGAACATGGAAGTCTATAGACAGACACAGCACCTGCTCATCCTATTCATACCAGAGTAATAGCATAAATGAGATTTTAATAAGAAATCAGCAATTTTGTTTAATCACTTGATTCTGAAAATTTAAAATAATAGTTTGGGTAGGTTAGTGTGGATAAAGAGGGGACTTTTGTAGTTAGAGAATGATAAGAAGGGATGGGAGTGGTGATTTGATTTTAAACTCATACAGAAAGCAAAATTTGCTAGTTATGCCATTTCTTCTTCTTCTTTCTTGCTTTTTTTTTGTTTGTTTGAACTATTGCTTAAACAACTCCTTCAATCTTCATTACTTGAACCTCAATTTCACTATTTATCCTCCCTTCTAATCTATCTTAATTTCAGTTACTGTAAAAACTCCACAAGTATTAGAACAGGAATCTGAAATTAGGTAAAAATAAAGCGACATGCAGTAGGAGTTCAGACTTTTAAGATTCTTACCCATGCCACACAACCTCCTCCCCCCTTTCTTTTGTCCTCTCTTGAGAACAGAACAAACCCAGATCAGTCCTTACCTAAGCAAATCACTCCAGCATCTTCAGCATGATCACAATTATGCTTTCCCCATCCTTGGTGCTTGCAGTGCCAGAGAGCTGACTCATTTCCATGGCATATAAGATCATCAAACCAGATTGGTCCAGAACCTTCTCCAAAATTAGCTGAACCAGAGAAACTGACAGCACTTCCACATTGAAGTTGTTTACAAACCACAGAAGCCTGATCTATGTTGAAGTTGTCATCACACACTGTTCCCCAGTGTCCTTGGAATTTGACCTCTATTCTTCCTGCGCACCTGTGTCCTCCATTCATCAGTCGCAGCTCCAAATCAGACCCATCTGGAATGGGAAAAAGACCAGAGTTTAAAGTGATTTTCATTCACAAGTAATTTTAGGAAATTAGATTCCTCAGGACATTTAGGATTTCATGCTTTCTTTAAAATAGTGCCTCATCTTCACATTAGAATATTAGAATATTTAATCTTTAAAAACAAACAAACTAAAAATGAGGACTTTTATCTGTATCTACTTACCAAGAAAAATGTTTTACAGATTAAATTTATTTTCTGTTTTGTTTCCTTTTTTTTACTAGAACAGAGTAAATATTCTTTAATGTAGAAATAGATAAAATTAAGTCTCCAAGTATTTATTTTTCAAAAGACTAGAAAAAAATAAAATTGGTCTTATAACAAAATAGTTAAAATGGCTAACTGGTAATTTGTTGAACATTTAAAATCTTTATTTTAATACTTATTTATTATAAACAATTCAGAGCATGAATAATGAGCTTTAGATGAACTTGAATTTAGAAAATGAGAAAAAACAAAGAAACAAAATTCATAATAATTTTTAAGAACACACTCTTGTATGCCAAATTGTTAAATATTAGAGGCCCAGTGCAAGAATTCGTGCACAACGAGGGTCCCTAGTGGCTCCAGCAGCTGGTTGGGGCCTCCCTTCTTGAGGTTGGCCAGCTGGCCCTGCCCCCTGGGTGAACACCCAGTCAAGGGAACAATTTGCATATTAGACTTTTATTAAATAGGATTGAGTAAGAAATCAATTAAAACAATTCATTTCTTACCAATTTCCTGTTTAAACCAAAAGTGGGTTTTTTGTTTGTTTGTTTGTTTGTTTTTCATCCCTAAAGCTTCTGATACCACTTTTAGAAGGGGAAAATTCTTTTATTAAAAAAATTTTCTCTTTAAAAAAAAATCCCCTTTCCATTAGATTGTGTATGAGGACAAAATAGCCAAGAAAAGGAAATTTGAGATTAAATTTTGGGAACCATGAAGGACAAAAACTGTTTGTTTTTGAACAAAATGTTTAGGAACCACCTTTGAAAAAAGCAATTCAATTTAAAAGTTCTAAAGTCCAGGCAAAGACTTACACTTAACAAGATTTTAAAATTATGAACAACTAATAATAATAGCTCACAATCAAAATATGCATATGTGGTTCCAAGTGTATCAGCTATGCTCTCTTCTTTAGTCTTCACAACTTTAATCATCATGTGCTATTACCACCATTCCTACTTTACAGATAAGCAAACTAAGGTTAAATAATTGGCACAGAATCAAACACCTAGGATGTGGGAGAGAAAAAGCAGTGTGGCACCAGATTCCATTCTCCTTACTGTTATGCTTTATTTACCCTGTGCATCTGATGATAATAAAGTCTTTCAGCAATGGATTCAGTAATTTTATACCAAATTTGATTCGATTGCTTATGAAAAACGAGCTTCTATTTTGTTTTTAAACCATCTACCTATCTCTCCCCTCCCTCCCACCACCACAAAGCATTTCATGTCGAGAGTTTGCCTTATGCAGGTCTTACCTGAGCAGGTTACTCCGGCATCCTGTTGGTGGGTGCAGTTACTGTGTTTTCCCCATCCATCATGTTTGCAGTTCCAGATAGCTGATTCATTGCCTCGACAAGAAACATGATCCATCCAGATGCGTCCAGAGCCCCCACTGGAATTAGTCCACCCAGTGGTTTGGATGAAGGTTGGGCATCCTAACTGACTACAGATCACAGAGACCTCTTCCATGTCCCAGCCGTTATTACACACGGTTCCCCACTCCTCCTGGACTTTCACCTCCACTCTTCCAGAGCACCTGCTTTCACCCCCAGCCAGTCTCAGCTCCTTATCTGCTCCTCCTGCAACAATGGATAAAGGCAGCAATTGGTCAAGATCCAAAGAGCAAGTTGGAAATTATTATGCTGTAGATTACCCATTTATTTCCCAAATCCAGGTCTGAGGAACATTCCTGGACCTATCTATCCATGGTACAACAGGAAAATGCAATTTCATAGGAATTCAAATACAAATATTGGTACCACAGGCTTCAAATTGAACAATGGCATAAATCAGTAAAGCTAACTAACACAATATGATGTAATATCTTTCCTTTATATTCTTTATAATGACAATTTATATAATCTTCATGGAGAGTATACTGTTTAAGTAAGATAGTGCAAAATTTTAAAGGGATTAGCTATACAAGTTTCTCCAACCTCCCAAGATCAAGAGAAAGAAGGCTGATGGTGAGGAAGAAAAGACCAGTTATAAGGAATTTTACAGCTATTTCATATATATGTAAAATCCTATGCATTTGAAAAATACTAGTTGAAATCTGACAGAAATGTATTTATTTAAATGGAAGTTGAGATGGAGATATTTTTCCATTATCTTCTATTATAAAATTAATCCCCTCTTCCTCACATTCCTTCCAAGTGTTGCAGCTACCTCCTCATGATTATTTTAGCTAACACAGAAACCAGTGGTGTATACATTTTGCCTCCATCAATACAGTTTTAAATAAGTTTTGAAATTTGAATTTATTTAAGTGTTCCAACATGTTTTTATTCCAATAAATCTGAGGTGTCTCCTCTGCACTGTTCCCTATTTTTAGCTAGACATTATTTCAAATCTTTAAGTAAAATGTATTTTTCCCCTGTGAGGGTTTATTTTATTTTCTTAAAAGGGGGGAACTGTGTTATAATATTGTGATCTTATTTTGTGCATGTAATAGCTGATCCTTTGAAACCATGAGGTCTTCAGGGAATTTTTTGCTTTCCAATGATTTCTTTTTTGGTCAGAGTGGGCTAAGGGGGCAAGTAGATTTGACAAAGTACTCACCAAGAGAACCAGTGATCAAACAGGAACTAAGAACTGAAACCACAGCAATAGTGAAGGGACTCAAGTGGACGAAACATCTTCTAAAGTCTGAGAAAAAAAGAAAGAGGGCACAAGTATAGTCTTCCATCAAAGAGACGTTGGACAACGCAGATGGCTTCAGAGGTTTGAGATTAACAAAGAAGGTCACACGGAGACAGAAAACCTTTCATTCTAAATGGCAAGACAGGCAGAAAAAAAATCATACCCAGGATCCTATAGTCTCAGTCAAATTGCTTTGAAAATGATCATGTTTATAGGCAACCTAGGGGAAAATTGGGGTTGGAAACATATAGCAAGAGCAGCCTTAAAACCTGGAAAACTGAAGAGGCGTTAATGAAATTTAGAAGTGGGCAATTCTCCCTGAAGGCACAGAGCACTATTCAACTAATGTGTCCCTCTGCAAGCCTACCTGATCCACATTGCTAGACGGTAAGTTCCATGAGGACATAGATTATTTCTATCAGGTTCACCATATTGTCACTGGTACCCGGCACGGTGCCTGCTAAATAGTAGCCGAACAATGCATGGATGGAATAAAGCAACGGTGTTTTTATAGGAAAAACCAAAATCCTGGGCCTTATCTCCAGATGTAGCATAAAATGCTCTTTAAAGCTGCCAGCACTTTCATTTCTTCTTTCGACATTAACCTAAAACTAATTTAAACATAAAAATGCCGTCCTAACCATACAGGAGTACTTACTGGTATGTCACTTTGCACGTATGGTTTGTGCTTTCATGGGACATGTTATGCTTCAATTAAAAATTTTATAAATTAAAAATTCAAAGTGAGTTTAACACATCCATTTAAATCATAAACTAGATTTCAATACTAAGGATGCTATTCTAAATTTCTTCAAGGTAATCAACTTCCAATCAATTTCCATTATTACATGTTCTATCTTCTCTAAAAATTATTGTCATCATACTTGATGCAGTTCAGTTAATTTCAGTTCTTTACTTAATTTCGCCTCAGCAATTTTTCAAAACTGATGGCAAATCAAATTCTTATTGCATGTCTTAAATTTAGGATCCGCCCTAACTGGTTTGGCTCAGTGGAAGGAGCATTGGCTTGTGGACCAAAGGGTTCAATTCTGGTCAAGGGCATGTACCTTGGTTGCGGGCACATCCCCAGAAGGGTGTGTGCAGGAGGCAGCTGATGGATGTTTCTCTCTGATTGATGTTTATAACTTTCTATCCCTCCCCCTTCCTCTCTGTAAAAAAAAAATCATTAAAATATATATATATATTTTTTAAAAATTTAGAATTCTTGGGAAACAAGTGGTGCCTTATGAGCTTATGCCCTTTTTCCAATTCCTTATACCAATCACTATTAAATCAGACAAATTGAATACTAGAATAATGTCATATTCCATGAAAGAAAAAAAAAGTAGAATAAATAAGAAGCTTTTACCAGGAGATGCAGAGCTTTCAAGTGGCACCATTCTGAGTTTGTCCATTCCAGCCTTATGATATTTCTAAATCTTCTTGTACCATTCCCTAGAAATGTTCTCCTAAAGAGGAAGACCACTAAGAATTCTAAAATTCATCTCACTTCCACAAAATCACAAAGGGCTGCATAATGGAGGTGGAGTCAGCCCCAAAAGGGAAATCATTAAAAGGGTGAGGGGTGGAGCCAACCATTAAAAGCAGTTAGCAGGAAAGAAGTTAAAGGGGGCAGGGGAGGAGGGAGGCGAAAACTGTATTACTTCATCAATGAAGATACATTTTAAAAATTAAAAATATAAAACATAATGGGCATGACCACCCCCCCCACCAAAAAAAAAAAACAACACCAAAAAAACCCAAAAAAGTCATTTCATACTCATGTGTTTTTTTTTTTTTAAATATGGGGCATAAAACAGCCAAAGGAAATTGAGAAAGGTTCACTATACATTTACAAAAATTAAAAGGAAAATATTACCTCATATATTGTTATTGAATCAAATATTTCAAATTTCTGCACTTTGTTCTAGACTAGCAATTTTCCATCTTTAAAAAAAAATAAATCTTTACTGCTCAGATTATTACAATTGTTTCTCCTTTTTCTCCCCCATAGCTCCCTTCCACCCCATTCCCACCCCACCCTCTGCCCTTACCCCACCCCCATTGACCTCATCCATAGGTTATACGATTTTAATCCAGTCTCTTTCTGCACCCCCACTCCCCTTTAACCCTGATAATTATCAATCCACTCCCTTTCTTTGCCCCTGATTCTATTATATTCACCAGTTTATTCTATTCCTCAGATTTTTAATTCACTTGATCTTCTTCCTCTTCTTAAGTAATACCTTCAGCATTTCATATAATACTGGTTTGGTGGTGATGAACTCCTTTAACTTTTTCTTATCTGTGAAGCTCTTTATCTGCCCTTCAATTCTGAATGATAACTTTGCTGGATACAGTAATCTTGGTTGTAGGTTCTTGCTATTCATTACTTTGAATATTTCTTGCCACTCCCTTCTGGCCTGCATGGTTTCTGTTGAGAAATCAGCTGATAGTCGTATGGGTGCTCCCTTATAGGTAACCAACTATTTCTCTCTTGCTGCTTGAAAAATCTTTTTGTCTTTTGCCCTTGGCATATTGATGATGATGTGTCTCCAAGAATTTTTCTTTGGATTCCTCTTGTTTGGGGTTCTGTACGCTTCCTGTACTTGTAAGTCTATTTCTTTCACCAGGTGAGGGAAATTTTCTGATAAAATTTCTTCAAATATGTTTTCAGTATTTTGCACTCCCTCTTCTTCTGGCACCCCCATAATTCTGATGTTGGTGTGCTTAAAGTTGTCCCAGAGGCTCCTTACACTATCTTCAACTCTCTGGATTCTCTTTTCTTCTTGCTTCTCCAGAGGAGTGTCTTTAGGCTCTTTGACCTGATTCTTGTGTTCCTCCATTCTGCTGTTGGATCTCTGCATGATATTTTCCAATTTAGTCAGTTTATGTATACTTTTTAGTTGTGTCTCATGAAGTTTATGTACCTTTTCTAGGATATTCTTGCATAACCTTAGAACGGTAGTTCTGAACTCTATATCCTCCATCCCTTTCGTTTGAGATCTATTTCCTTGTCTTGGCATTTTTGCTGTTTTTCATAGTTGGTAGGATGGCTTTGTGTGTTTGGTGTCCTATATGGCCCAGTGGGTCAGCCTCCTCAGTCACTTGAGGTAGACACTCTTGGTGCTCCCCTTTGTGGACTGCGTGCACAGCCTTGTTGTAGCTAAGTCTTTATTGTTGTGAATTGACCTTCAGGCCAATTGGATGTGGGGAGGCTGCCTCCTCAGTCAGGACTCCTTCCATTATGGAGAGGCGGTTGCAGCCTTCGCGGTCAGACCTCTGAGAGTACTCACTCGCACGCAACTGTAGATCATTCCTGCTGCGGCTCCCGGGTCCCCGGGTCTCCCAGTCTCTGAGTCTCTGGGTGCCTTTCTCTACAGTCCAGACTCCTCCCGTATGAGCCTGGGACCACGGGGTTTTGGCCGGAGTTGGGGTTCATTACAGTTGGAAAGGGTTCCATGCAATCAGGAATTCCTCCCCTCCCACCAAGCAGGCATTTGGGGGCCGCACTTCCTCTCCGCGTGCGAGCGTCTCCCTACCTTAGCGCTTTGCGGCTCCCAGTCCGATCCGTGAGCCTCTCTACTTCTTTCTAGTTGTAGATATCCGACCCGCCAGCTTTCCTGAGGTTTTGACGAAGCCCTTTTTGATTTTAGTTGTTTTTTTAAAAAAATTGTTGATGAGGTGGTAGCTTTGGAGACTACCTAGGCCACCATCTTGGTTCTTCTCCATCTTTTTTTTTTTAATTTTTATCTCATGGTAATAAACTAATTACTAAAATTCTGCACCACACCAAAAGCAATATTGTATTTCCCCCCTCTTTTCATAAAAAGAATAAGTATAATTTTGATTCATTCACACCAGGTGACTGTTATTGTATTGGCTGTCGTCATTTTCTTACTTGACAATCTAAGGTTAAAAGAGGTCAGTGCCCCTGAACTTGGAGGCTTGAGGATGGCACTTTCAGAGAGAAGAGAGATAAAGTATCAAGGGATAAAAGGGGAACCAGGATTCCTTCTTCCAAGTGTGTTGCAACATGGGAAAAAAGCTATGAACACCCATGTGTCCCCAGTATCATTGTGGATTCCTTCTTTTTCTTTATTGATTAAAGTATTACATATATGTCCTTATCCCTCCATTGTTTCCCCCACACACACACTCATGCCCTCACCCAACTCGTGTCTGTGTTCATTGTTTAGGCTTATATGTGTGTATACAAGTCCTTTGGTTGATCTCTTCTCCTTACCCCCATCCTCCCCTTCCTTCCCTCTGAAGTTTGATCATTTGATTGATTGATGCTTCTCTGTCTCCGTTTCGTTAATCAGTTTATGTTGTTCATTATATTCCACAAATGGGTGAGATCTTGTGATATTTATCTTTCTCTGACTGGCTTATTTTGCTTACATAATGCTCTCCAGGTCCATTAATGCTGTTGCAAATGATAAGAATTCCTTTTTTTTTTTTTTTTTTTTTTTTTTACTGCAGCATAGTATTCCATTGTGTAAATCTACCACGGTTTTTTAAATCTACTCATCTGCAGATGGGCCCTTAGGTCGTTCCCAAATCTTAGCCATAGTAACTTTTGCTTCTATGAAATAGTGTTGGGAAAATTGGACAGATACATGCAAAAAACAAAACAAAACAAAAACTAGACTACCAACTTACACCATACACAAAATAAACTCAAAATGGATAAAGGACTTAAAAGTAAGATGGGAAATCATAAAAGTATTAGAGGAATCCACAGGCAGCAAAATCCCAGACATATGCCAAAGCAATATCTTCACTGATACAGCTCCTAGGGCAATGGAAACTAAAGAGAAAATAAACAAATGGAACTACATCAAAAATAAAAAGCTTCTGTGGACTTCTTTTAATTCTACCAGGATGGAGGTGTTAGGCATAAACTTGAAGTCTCCTAGGGTCATTTTAGTCTCAGAGAGGAGGAACAGCTGGCAACATACAAAACAAGTAAAACAAAATAAAACCAAAAAAAAGAGGTTAGTGCCTCTGGCTAAACCGTCAGGTATTGGCATGTTTTAAAAATTCTTTCAGCACACCAGTTGAAAGTCACTGTTTGAGACTAATATATTAGAAACAAAAATGGTAGATGTGAAACCTGCAGCTACAAAACTGTTGATAGGAAGGGCAGATTGTATTGACTGAAAAAAATATGCACATCACAGGAATTGCAATAGGGCCAGTTGGCAGGTGTGTTCTTCAAAAATCAACTGTATCCTGTCCCAATTCAAATCTGTGTTCTTCAAAGATCAACAGTATCCTGTCTAAGACCTCAGAGATTGAATCATTTCTGTTACTACACTTGAAGTTCACTGAATATTTCCTCTGCCATCTCCAATTTCCAAGTGAGCCCAACTGGACTGATTGCTGCCTGCTTACTAAGGGGAAAACATGCTGATGACTGGCCTTATCAGACATTGTTGGGTTCCCGGAGAAGTCAGAGAAATCATCTTTCCTGGAAAAGGTTGCAAAGAGGGAACATGCTCATCTCTCAGGGATTTTGCAAGATCAGCCCAGCTCAGAGGCAAGGGCGAGTGATTTGGGATTATTGTAGTTCATACTCAAGTGGATACTTAAGAAGGGCTCATGAGGACATGACACACTTGAATGCATGGACCTGCCACATAGACCAAGTGAGCTTGATCTGGCTCCTCCAGACAACTGGCCCCACTGCCTTGATATGGCATGCCCAGCTCCATAGCTGTGATATGATGCTCTAGATGCATGAATTTTCCACTGCCACCCAGCGTGCCTGGCCTGGCACACTTGCTAACTGGCCTTATTGCTGGGGCCATTCAGACCACCACCACCACCAAGACGTGGCACATCTGGAACTGTCCTGGGAAGCATACAGACCTGACCTGGAGCCTATGGAAGACCAGACCCCACCAACACCTTACACTCCCTGAATTCACTGACCTACTGCCAGGACCAGGCACACCTAACCATGCACTCTGCAAGACCAGACCCATTAAAATGGGGTGACAAAGAAAGAACTCCCCAATTCAATAAAAGGAGGAATTTCCAGAAAAGGAACTAAATAAAATGAATGGAAGCAGTTTTTCAGATATAGGGTTCAAAGTAATGGTTATAAGGATGCTCAACATCTTACTGAAAAGTATAAGCAACTTAATGTGAACTATAAGGAACTTAGTGGGGACTTCATAAGCATGAAAAAAGAAGAAATCATGAATAAGAATAAATCACAAGTGAAGAATGAAATCACAAAAAATAAAGAATACCCTGGAAGGAATTAACAGCAGTGTGGAAGAAGTGAAGGATGAATCAACAATTTAGATGACAAGGTAGATAAAAACAACAACAACACTCCAAATAAGAGAAGCAATTAGAAAAAAATTTAAAAAGCTGGAGGATAGTTTAAGGGAGCTTTGGGGCAACATGAAACATCCAAATCATATGGATACCATAAGGAGAAGGATCAAAGCAAAGAGTAGAGAACCTGTTTGAAGAAATAATGACAGGAGAGAAACTAATATGGCAGCATAGGTAAACACCTGAACTTGCCACCTCACACACCAACTTTAAAACTAGAACTAAAAGACAAAACAGACACCATCCAGAACCATAGGAATACTGGCTGAGTGGAAATTCTACAACTAGAAGGAAAGATAAAAGCACACTGAGACTCAGAGGAGGTGTAGAAGGCAGAGGTACAGAGGCATGCACACGGAAAGGGCTAGAAACTGAGGACACAGTTGGATTTTTCAAGCTGGAAGGAGACACAAGCTCTCAAATGTTCTGAACTCGTTCTAGTGAGACTCTGGGGACCCAAACTCAAACGGGGAGAAACTGGACTGTCTGGAAGCGGGCAGAACTCGAGGGTTTTCTCTCAGAGGTGCTTGCAGCAATTACTGAGGGACACTGAGACCTAGGGGTCTCTTAGAGCAGGGCTGATGGGAAGCCATTGCTATTTGCTCCACCATGAGACTCTGCCCCATCCAAGCTGTGAGCAGAGGCTTTTGCATAAGAATAGCCTGGTCCTTTGAAATCTAAACTTACCTATCAAAATGTAGCTGAGTCAGAGAGATCCAGAACATCCAAACAAAGGCCCAAGGCCCCACAGCAGCTTGCACTGCTTCACAGCTGGGCCTCATCTGGGTACCTCCAAAACCCAAGCAAAGAGGAATCTGTAGGTCTCTCTGTAGCTCCTGCTGGATGGCCTCAGGAAGAGGTTAAATTAGCACCTCCTTGGAGATCCAAAAGCCAGTGTACTAAGGGGTCAGAGTAGGACTATCCAGATTACAACTCCTCAGATCTATAAGTGACACCCTTAGAGGGCAGACTTAATGAGCACCAAAACCCCACTGAAGCAAATATTACCTCATAAGCGTGTCTCTGGCACAGCAGTTCTGCCATTGTAGATATAGCTGATCTTTATAGCCAATTGGCCTGGAAGTCAATTCCTCCCAGTGATAGCAACAACAATCAAGGCTTAACTAAAACAAAACTGTGCACATAGCCCACAAAGTGATGCACCAAGAGTGTCCACCTCTGGTAACTGGGGAGGCTCAGCCACTGGACCCTATAGGACACTAGCATGCAAAGCCACTCTATCAATTCAGGGAAGCAGCCAAAGTGTGGAGACAAAGAAACAGGTCACAAATTAAAGAAATGAAGGAAAGCAAATTACTGGATATAGAGTTCAAAACCATGGTTATAAGAATTTTCTAGAAAAGGCCAATAAATTTAGTGGGACCATTGAAGATATGAAAAAGGACCAACTAAAAATTAAGCATACACTGACTGAAATAAAACAAATAATATACAGAGATCCAACAGCAGACTAGAGGATCACAAGAATCAAGTCAAGATTTGAAATATAAAAAAGCAAAACACACTCCTCCAGAAAAGCAAAAAGAAAAAATAATCCAATAATATGAAGGTAGTGTAAGTAGCCTCTGGGAATATTTCAAGCATACCAACAGCCGAATTATGAGGGTGCCAGAAGAAGAGAGATAGCAAGATATTGAAAACCTATTTGAAGAAATAATGACAGAAAACTTCCCCCACCTGGTGAAAGAAATAGACTTACAAGTCCAGGAAACACACAGAACCCCAAACAGAAGGAATCCCAAGAGGACCACACCAAAGCACATCATAATTAAAATGCCAAGGGCAAAAGACAAAGAGAGAATATTAAAAGCAGCAAGAAAAAAAGCAGGTAGTTGCCTACAAGGAAGCACCCATACGACTGTCAACTGATTTCTCAACATAAACTATGCAGGCCAAATAGGAGTGGCAAAAAATATCCAAAGTGATGAATAGCAAGAACCTGCAACCAAGTTCACTCTACCCAGAAAAGCTATCATTCAGAACTGAAGGTCAGATAAAGAGTTTCACAGATAAGAAAAAGCTAACGAAGTTCATCCCAACAAACCAATATTATATGAAATGCTAAAATGGTATTTTTTAAGACGAGAAAGAAGAAAAGAAGTAAAGATAAAATTATGAACAACACATACATATCTATCAATAAATGAATCTAAAAACCAAGTGAATTAAAAATCTGAGGAACAGAATAATATGGTGAATATAATAGAATCGGGGCATAGAAAGGAAGTGGACTTACAATTCTTGGGGTGGGGGAGGGGTGTGGGAGCTGCGGGAAGAGACTGGACAAAAATCATACATCTATGGATGAGGACAGTGGGTGGGGAGTAAGGGCATGGTGTGGAGTTGGGTGGGAACCAGGTGGAGGGGAGCTATGGGGGGAGGGGAGAACAACTGTAATATTCTGAACAATAATGATTAAAAAAATAATAATGACAGAAAACTTCCCTAACCTGGTAAAGGAAAAAGTTACTCAAGTTGGTAAACACAGACTCCCAATCAAGATAAACCCCAAAAGACCCCACACCTTAGATATATTATAATGAAAATGGCAAGAAAAGACATAAAAAATTTTATAGGCAGTAAGAGAGAAACAGAGAGTTACCGACAAGGGAGCTTCCATTACACTGTCAGCTGATTTCTCAATAGAAATGCTTAGGTCCGAAGGGAGTGGCATGAAGTACACAAAGTAATGAAAACCAAGGAATGGAACCCAGCACTACTCTATCCAGCAAGGCTATCATTCAAAATTAAAGGTAAAATTAGGTGCTTCACAGACAAAAAAAAAAATACCAAAGAAGTTTATTACCACCAAATCAGCACTATAAGAAATGTTACAAGGATTGGTATAAGAAGAAGAAATAGTGAGAAAGAGAAGAATACAGGCATAAAGAATAAAAATGGCAATAAGTAAGTACCTATCAATAATAACCTTAAATGTAAATGGATTAAATGCTCCAATCAAAAGTCATAGGGTAATTGGAAAAAAAAAAGTCATAGGGTAGCTGAATAAATAAGAAAGCATGACCCATAAATATGCTATCTACAGAGACCCACCTCAGAACAAAAGACTCACACAGGATGAAAGTGAAGGGATGGAAAAATATTTTCCATGCAAATGGAACTGGAAAAAAAAAACACAACAAAACTCTAAGTAGCAAGACTCAGGTCTGACAAAATAGACTTCAAAATGAAGGCCATCACAAGAGACAATGAAGGTCATTACATAATACTAAAGGGATCAGTACAATGAGAAGCTATAACTTGGTGGGATGCACTGCCTTTCAACAGATATTTATGAGTCAGAAGCAAGGCATTCTTTTTATACTGTTTTACCTCCAGCCAGAGAATGGATATCTTTTTCTGTAGTCTAACAATATACCAGGTAGCATTATAAATTCCCTTATATATTTATGATCCCCCTGAAAATTATCATTTGATTAACATTTCATTGGCTCTTAGGCTAGTCAAACATAAATAATATTCTTTGTTCACAGCAGCTATTGAATACATTTTGTGGATGACGCTATGCTTCTTGTTCTCAATCTTATTTTTGTTTTTTAATCTTATTGATTTTTTACAGAGAGGAAGGGAGAGGGATAGAGAGTTAGAAACATCAATGAGAGAGAAATATCAACCAGCTGCCTCCTGCACACCCCGTACTGGGGATGTGCCCGCAACCAAGGTGCATGCCCTTGAAAGGAATCGAACCTGGGACCTTTCAGTCTGTAGGTGGAGGCTCTATCCACTGAGCCAAACTGGTTTGGGTGGTGAAAAGAGTTTCAATGAAGTGACTTTTCCCCTGTGAAATATGAATAAGTGACATAGCAATAATGGTGGTAAGTGAGCTGAATGACAGGACAGGGCGACTGGATGAGGGTTGAGACAAGTCTAAAATGGTCTGTGTCTACTCAGTTGTGCCACTTCCCCTCCCCCACACTCCCCCTCCCCCTCCCGCCAGCAGTGATTACAGCCATGGGAGACGAGAAACAGGAGCAAAGCAAAATCCAGCTACAATATCTCCTTGAGTCACTCACACAGAACTTCCTCATCATTTGTAAGAATTCATCATTTTCACTAATTCCAGAAACAATTGCACTGCAAACCTATCAAGAAAGGACTAGTTCCTGTATTTTCTATCTCACTTTTTTTTTTTTTAAACCACACCACTGTGGAAATGACTTATAGCCCCTGAGGACACACTCTAAAGAAATGCTAGAAATGGCAAGTTCTCCTCTTACTCTTAAATGACCACTGCAATTTCCAGGAACAGACACAGTAAAAGTTTGGCTGAAAGGAGAGGCAAGGGTTAGTGTGTCTTAAAGGAATATTCACAAGTTCAGCTCGTGTCATCATAGACATTGAAGATGAGGAAGTTAATTTTAAACTTAATTTATCATCAAACAAGTGAAGAGAGAAATACAGCAACACAGAGCAGAGGAAAGCCTTTGCATAGTCGTGTTGATTTCAGTCTTATATCACCATAGCTCATGGGTATATAGCTCCAATGGCACCATCTAGAAACAATGAAGAATTTATGGCTTTAACCAATACATTTTTATGAGACGTGGAGTCATCATGAACATAAGTTTGAATTTTGGACCAGGGAGGCTACACTGATAAGAGGAGGGAGAAATGTGAGCCCTCCTTTTTTGCTATAGTACTTAAAATATCAGTTTACTTGCATCCTACATGCACAAGCACGCACGCACGCGTGCATACACACACACATTCTAAATCTACATGTATGTTTGAGATTCATAGTCATCTCTACATCACTCTAAATCTTAATTCTCATTATGTGAGAACATTATGTCTTAGAATCTTTTTCCTGTTTACTTTTATTTTTTAATTTAGAAAAATAGTTCCACAAAATTTTGGTTTTTTTTTCTTTTATGTAATCTTCTTTCAAAAGTTGTCAAATGAAATGTGACACCTTTAATTTTCACCTTCAATCACTTTTTACAAAAGTATTTCAACAGTTTTTACTAGAATTACTTTCAGATATTGAAAACTTTACCTGGGATAAGAAGATATTTATAAAATGTAACCACCTGGATTAAATGATTTTTAAAATATGTGTCATATTTTACCTTTTCAAATGTTAGAGTACAATATATGTATGTGTGCACAAAGCAACTTGACTTTGAGAAAAACTTTATCTAAAATAGGAAATATTGTAGGAAAAAATGGAGCTGATTTTGAGATTAAAAAGTAAATATTAGCTGAAACCAGTTTGGCTCAGTGGATAGAGCCTCCACCTGCAGACTGAAAGGTCCCAGGTTCGATTCCGGTCAAGGGCATGTACCTTGGTTGCGGGCACACCCCCCGTGGGGAGTGTGCAAGAGGCAGCTGATCGATGATTCTCTCTCCTTGATGTTTCTAACTTTCTATCCCTCTCTCTTCCTTTCTATAAAAATTCAATAAAATATATTTTAAAAAAGTAAATATTATATCACAAAATAACATATTAAGCTCATTGGTATTTGCAAATAAACAGATTTTTTTAATTAAATAAATTGTTAATAGCATGTGAAATTCTCAGAGAAGGTCAAGAAGAGCATAATTCAAGATTTTGGAATAACATCCTAAAGAGGAATGTAGAACTGCATCATTAAGGTCCGTAAGGAAAATTGCAAGGGATAGAAAATATCAGTAGGCATGTAGAATTTGAATCCCTAAATAAAATGATTAAAAACAAAATTCAGTTTTACAAAACAATTTACATAATAAAGCTAAAAAAACACTCTATATGTCAATAATTTTATTGACCCTGGCACATAATTTTGAATACTAAATGAAAATATGTTTCCAGAATAAATGGATAAAATAAGAACTTTTAGTTTCCAACTATTTTGTTTTAAAAAAATTAAAATATAATCTCTCATTTCAATCTTGATCTAAAATAATATTTGAGTATGCCAGGGAGAAAATTTTAATTGAATGAATTATTAGTTCATTCATTATATGTCTTAGTGCATTCAGAAACTGTGATAAGTGCAAGGAAGAAAATAAGTATAATCCCTACCCTCAAATAATTTACTATCTAATTTAGAGCTTAAGCAATTACAAACAATGTCACAAAATGTATATACAAAGTCAGATGAGAGCATTAAAAATAGGAGAACCTATTAGCGTGGGTCTTGGTACTCTACTTCGGAGTTCAAAATAAATTCCAGTTCAATAATGTTAGATAAACTTATTTCCAATAATTACATTAATAAATAAGCAATGAAAGAAAATGAAAAAAAATTAAGCTGAACATCTTATTATATTAAAAGTTGCTCCTAGAGACCCTCCCAATTATGGCTACATTGCAGTTCCAAAATGTCTTTTGAGCTGGATGCTTTAGTTTTTTTGCAGCTGGATTATTTCATGGCCAGGTTACAAACAAGTTCAATTTTCAATCCATTTTAAATCCAGGCATATATGATTTCAAGTAAAAAAATAAAATAAAACAAAAAGAGGAATACAAAAGTAAGTCATTTTAAAATTAGGTGCAGTAGCCGAGACTGGTTTGGCTCAGTGGATAGAGCGTTGGCCTGTGGACTGAAGGGTCCCGGGTTCGATTCTGGTCAAGGGCATGTGCCTTGGTTGCGGGCACTTCCCCAGTAGGGGGTGTGCAAGAGGCAGCTGATCGATGATTCTCTCTCATCTATGTTTCTAACTCTCTGTCCCTCTCTCTTCCTCTCTGTGAAAAATCAATAAAAATATATTAAAAAAATTTTTTAAAAATTAGGTGCAGTAAATATGAAGGAATAAGAATGACTGGATTGTGCTGCTATGAACATAGGGGTGCATATATCCTTTCTGATGGGTGTTTTTAGTTTCTTGGATATGAGTGGATTAAAAAACTGCGATACATCATAAAAAAGGAGTTCTTACCATTTGCAACAGCATAAATGGAACTGGAGAGCATTATGCTAAGTGAAACAAGCCAGTCAGAGAAAGACAAATATCACATGGTCTCACTCATTTATGGAATATAATGAACAACATAAACTGATGAACAAAAAACAGATCCAGAGACAGAGAAGTGTCGATCAGACCATCAAACCTCAGAGGGAAGGTAGGGGACGGTGGGGATAAGGGGGAGGGATCAACCAAAGGACTTGTGTGCGCGCATATAAGCCTAACCAATGGACACAGACACCAGCGGGGCATGAGTGGGGAAGATTGGGGGAGGGGGTAATGGGGAGATAAGGACACACATGTAATACCTTAGTCAATAAAGAATGGGAGAAAAATTGCAGGCTAACCAAATAAGAAATACCACTTAGGACATGGATCAGAGCAAGTGTTCCCTTGAGAATTAAAAACAGAAACATAGGAGGGCGGGGGGGGTGGGAAGATGGCAACCAGCAGGACGGAGCTGAGAGAGAGGGAGTGAGTAAGGGTATGAAAGGAGTGTGTGTGGAAGTGCACGGGGTGTGTACGGGTGAGTGTGGAAAAGTTAAACCACGCAGGAGCAGCAGGAGCTGGACGCCAGCCTCCCCTGGACGCGGAGAGACTATCACCGCTGCCGGCACTCCCGGGACGGTGGGACTCCGGCCCGGAGCCCGGGCCATCTTGAACGGCCTTTTTTAGAAACTCACCAGCATCACCAACAAGATAGGCCTTGGAACTGCCCCGCGACCCAGCACGCACTCTGGCCAATATCCTGCGACCCCAGCTGCAGACCCGCGGACACTGGGAGCTTGACCTCCAAAGACACACCATTCCGCAGCTGTAAGGAAAACTACCCCACCCCAACAGCTGACCTGTGGATTCGCGAGAGCCCGGAATTCTTTACTTGACTAGCTGGGCAGCCTCCAGGCTGTGCGTGTGTGCTTGTGAACCCGGAACTCTTTACCTGGCTAGCTGGCCAGGTGCCTTCAGGCAGTGCGGGTTTGGCTAGCCAGGTGCCTCCAGGCAGTGTGGGTTTGCGCTCGAACCCAGAACTCCTTACCTGGCTAGCTAGCCAGGTGCCTCCAGGCAGTGCGGGTTTGCACGCGAGCCCGGAACTCTTTACTTGTGGGGCGTCTCCTTGGGCGGCACTGGGGAGAAGCCAAAAACACCCAAGGGTGTGTTTCTGGGCAGACAGGGGCGTACGCAGTCCCCCTTCCATAGGCAGGCCTGAACAATCTACTCCTGCTAGCGGGTATCTCCTTGGGCGGCACTTGGGAGAGGGAGAAAGCACCCGAGGGTGTGTTTCTGTGCGGGCTGGGGCGTGTGTATTCATCATCACATAGACAGACCTGAACACCTTACTCCTGCGAGCGGGTGTCTCCTGGGGCAGTAGTGGGGAGAGGCTGAAAACACCCAAGGGTGTGTTTTGGTGCAGACCGGGGCGTAAGCATTCCCCGTCCCATAGGCAAGCCTGAAAACTTTACTCCTGCTTGTAGGCATCTTCTTGGGTGGCAGTAGGGAGTCACTGAAAGCACCCAAAGGTGTGTTTCTGTGCAGACTGGGTCGCGAGGCCCCACATTGGGTGCGTTACAAAGGTAACACAGAGCTATATATTTTAGAATTACAACAGAATATTGTACAATTATCCCAAACAAACTTACAAACCAATCCTTTGAATGACTGGCAGCAATTTAAAAATGACATGAAAGGACTTCATCCCTTCCACTATGCAGAGGGCCCCCTGAGAAGGTACCTGAGTATTCTATATTAGCGCGTCTTGCCCTTTTGGCCAAAAATGAACCTCTTCTTGTGGTCCAGGTGCCCACAACTGTTGCCTGACCTTTCAGCTCATGCCATGGCTGAAGCACCAAGGTGGCTGGCACCATGGATCTCCTGCCCACTCAGTGTGAGGAGCTGGGCCCTCTCTGGAGAAGAAACAAGGGTTCCCAAAAATATGAGATCAACACCCGGGCCTCACCATCAGGTGAGGGGTTCCTGAGGCAGGTACTGGGCGTGGAGCCCATGGGGGCATAGGCTACCAAGGAGACAGAACTAAACCTCACATCACCCTGCTTGGCCCCGGAGGATGGCTTGTTATCCAGAAACAGGTAAGATTCCTCAGGGAAGGAACAACCTAAGACAGGCACAGTCTCAGAGGGGCCATCAGGAGAGAACTTGGGGGTCAACAGAGGTGGGGCACAGACCCTTAGCACCCCCCCCCCACCTCTACAATGTGTCAGGAGCCTGAACCTTCTCCCATTCTGAGGGAGGTCTCCTGCCCCCATGGCTGCTTCACTTCCCATGCACAGCTCAAATTGGGACCCAGCTAACAGACAGAGACTTGGCTGACAGCAGCTTCCCTCTCACTGCAACAAGACTTGTTTGAGAGGTCTTGTACCCATGGTGTGGGCAAGAGGGTTTTTAACATCTAAATCCAGCCTAGTAGCAGGAATGCTCAGGCCCTTCTCAAGAAGACAAATAATCAATTCCACTAATACACACATGGTAAATACACTGTTTCTCCGAAAATAAGACAGTGTCTTATATTAATTTTTGCTCCCAAAAATGCACTAAGTCTTATTTTCAGGGGATGTCTTATTTTTCCATGAAGAAGAATATGGTACACATTTATTGTTAAATGAAAATAAAGGAAATTTATTACCTGTATATGGTATGGTAGTATGGTAGTTGTCAACACATACTAAACAAACTGTGAATCCTACAGTATCAAGAATTTACTCAGCCGAAACCGGTTTGGCTCAGTGGTAGAGCGTCCGTCTGCGGACTGAAAGGTCCCGGGTTCAATTCCGGTCAAGGGCATGTACATTGGTTGCGGGCACATCCCCGGTGGGGGGTGTGCAGGAGGCAGCTGGTCGATGTTTCTCTCTCATTGATGTTTCGTTTCTAGTTCTCTATCTTTCTCCCTTCCTCTCTGTAAAATATCAATAAAATATATATTTTTTAAAAAATTTACTCATTTATTCAATGACAATCATGTTATCATGTTCTGGAACATCATCATAACAATCCAATTCCTGAATTTCCTGGTGAATTTCTTGTGACTCTATTTATTTCAGAATCAGTGGACCAAATCTCTCATGTTTAGCAATAGCACTGTCTTCAAATGAGTACTTCTTATCAAGGTAGCCTGCTTGCAGTGCATTTGCAATGCAACTATCAGTGATTTTCTCCCATGAATTCTTCACGCAAGTCACAACTTCTTGCAGTTTAGGTTTCACAAAGTTTCCACGCTGATTTCTCTCCATTCATACAGCAGTGATGTCAGGACTCAGCGTAATGTCACTGGTTGCTAGACGCCAGTCGGGGCGGCCCTAGCGACCAGTTTATGGTAAATTAATTTTCATTCTGAGGCAGAGCCTTGGGGCCTTATTTTGGGGGGATGCCTTATATTTCACTCTGAAGGAAACCTGTAAGTAGGTCTTATTTTCGGAGGATGTCTTATTTTCAGGGAAACACGGTAAGATTGTCGCTGGAGTGTTGAGTTTGACAGTTGAAAAGTAGCCAATTTCTCAGGGGAAATTAATGTGGCTAATGGAAATAAATGAATATTCTAGAACAACTGATTGATTGTACTGTACAAAAAGCTGTTCCTAAAGTGTTAACAAAAATTCTTATTGGCAGAGTGTCTTATGGAAAAATTGCACAACATGTTATGAACCTAAAGCAGTCATAGTTTAGCACAAATAATTAAAATGTAAAAGCTATCAGACTACACTATAAAATGTCCAAAAGTCTCCTATTATTTAATTTAAAAAGGTGTGACAGTGGAAGAATATCATGTAAGGAAAAAAATATCCTGTGAATAATTTACATCTAAAAAATTTGTACTTTAGAAAATTAACCTTCATTCGAAATGCTAACAGCAAGATACCCATAAAATACGCACATGGTGTCAAAACAAGCCAGAGGAAAATCATTTGGGGGGAAAAAAATGAAAAAGAATCCCAAGTCAAATTTATAGAAAATATCTCTTTATTAACTTTTGGTCAAGAATACGTTTGTATATTTTCAGAAAACAACTCTGAGACCATCTGGAATCCAGTTACAGAGACGAATAGACAGCAGTGCTCCAGCCATGAAGAGAGAAGAGAAACAATTCAGAGATGGAAGATGCTGACGACGCCTCACCATACCAGCAGACAGCAGCTGCATGTTGCTGAAGGATGCCCAGGACCAAACCAGAGATGGTCGGACCTGCATCACCACCATTTGTCCACCAAACAGATCTGAAATAGCATGGCTGACATGTACACATAAGAAACTATTTGACATTGAAATTGGGAATCAAAAGAACTGTTGGCCCAGAAAGCAACTCACTACATAACCATTATGGCTTGTCTCAGCTTAGGTCCTTACAAGGGTATTCCTTAGATCACATGATCTCACACATCTAGAGTAAATAATGAACAACATAAACTGATGAACAAAAACAGACCCAGAGAAAGAGAAGCAGCAATCAGACTCTCAAACCTCAGAGGGAAAGTAGGGGAGGGTGAGGGTAAGAGAAAGAGATCAACCAAAGGACTTTTGTGCATGCATATGGGCCTAGCCAGTGGCCATGGAAAACAATGGGGTGGGGGTTTATGTAAGGAGGGGTTTGGGCTGGGAATGGAGGGATGAGGACAATTATGTGATACCACAATCAATAAAAATAAGTAAGTAAGTAAGTAAGTAAATAAATAAATAAATAAATAAAAGCAGAAACAGGGTGTGAGGTAGGGGTGGAGCACAGTCATAATGCTCAGACAAAAATGTAGGAAAGAGGGCACTTCCCGTGGTTTATCAAAATATTCTGGTGTTTTACGTGCATAAGAAAGTAAGATTGGCAGTGTGAGTTGGTTTAAGGGTAGAATATCCCAAAGAGAAATCGAACATTACAGATGTCATTTTTCCTGCAAAATCATAAGGTCTGGAGAAATGGTATCAAAATAAAAAAGAATACTCCTTTTTATTTATTTTTTAAAAAGAATAAACCTTTTAAATGATTTAAGAAGAGGACACTTGAAAATCAGATACTGAATATGAGGAAGTAAAACACATGTCAGGAAAAAGAGGAAAAGTAAATACTGACTTTTGACATGTGAAGAAGAAAGAGAAGGAAACTAAGGCTTTGTGAAAGTGAAGACAATCTTGCCCACTAACTATTGCAGATGATACTCTGGGAATGTGTCATACATTTCCAGGCACGCTGCCTCATTTAATCCTGCCAGTTACCTTGTAAAATAACTAATAACTTCTTTATCTTACAGATACGATTGATGAAGCTTAAATAAATTAAATGGCTTCCCAGCATTGTTTGTTACGTAGAAAAACAAGGGTTGAAACAGTGATGTTTTGCTTCCACAATCCACTTTCCTTTCCATTTAAACATATGCTACTCCAAAGTTAGAAAACTCTGAATTCTTTTTTAAAAAGATGCCAGGAATCCTTAAAGTAAGAGAAAGCAAATCTCACAGTGACATTGCATCATGAACACAATGCCAGAGACCAGGAACTTTCATTTAGGTTGAAGAAGTTGAATAGAACAGACAATCTGAACTCCAAGGAAGACTTAAATCCTTAGAAAAGTGTCTACAAATGGGCACATATAGTTTGGTGGGTTTATGAAATATTCCTGTCTTTTCTTATTTTCAGTGCTCCTGGTTTAAGGATGTTGTCACTTATTTATGGTAAAAGAATCTTTCCTTAGTCTCCTAGAAAGTAAAAGTAATGTTAGGTAACAACCAAACTTATTTTTCTATTGCATTCTAAAGTGATACGTGAGCTCTATGTTTATTCTTATAAAATTGGCTAATATGTATTTTGTCAGCATAAAGATGAATATTTTCATAAATGAATTATTTTAGGAGTGCAAAGCTCTTCCCTTTTTGAAAGCAGCTGTTTGTGAAAACCAGAAATACCACACTCAGTTACTTGCTGAAAACCTCAGCCTATTACATCCTTAACTGGAGGCCCAGTGCACAAATTTGTGCATACATGGGGTCCCTCGGCATGGCCTGTGGGGATTGGGTCCAAACCATCAGTCCAATGCTGCCTGATCCTCCTGCCTGCTGCTCCCGCCCATCCTGGCCTGCTGTGCCTCCCTCAGGTTCACACCCAGTCAGTCCTGATCAGGAGAGGCTTGTGCTATTGCAGTGGCACTCACCAATCATAAGCCCTGCATCTGGCAAATATAAATATGCAGTTATTTAGAATGGTGAAAAATTTGAAACAAGCATGTTTCAATAAGAAAGTTGCAAATAAAATTTAGAACATCTGTTCAGTGGAATATTATACAGCTGTTAAAAATAATGTCACTTTCTCTGTGCTGACTTGGAAAATCCATGCTATCTTATAAGAGAGAAGAGCAGGATACAGACTATTACAATATTCATTTTATAAATATTTGAAAATACTTATATTTGTACATATATCTATGTACATACTAAAAGTTCTGAAGTGACCAAACAAAAATTGAATTGTACTTGACTTATAACTGATTTATACTATATATTTTATTTTTATATTAAAAGTGAAAGAATTTCTTTTGAAACATATTCTGAATCTCGGACTACTCTAATCTATTTATCTATTCGAATATTTACTGAACACCCAGTAGATGCTAGTCTCTTGGCTAGGTGGTATGGGTTCATAGGTGAATAAGACACCATGAAGAAGAAAACAACAGCTACAACAGTGTGACATAGGTTTTGATGCTAGTGCATATGGATACTTTGAGAACACGAATATGCATATCCTAATTAAACACAAAAGAGGTCAAGAAAGCTCTGTTCTGGGCTAAATCTGAAACTGATCAATAGTAGTAATGCAGAAAAGGGAGAAATATTCCAGTTATAGATAGAACCAGTGCCAAAGCTTTGAGGCATGTGAAAATATGACACACTTGGAATTTGGAAGTAGTATAAATAAAATAGAAGTTATCTAAAGTTGTGAAAGAATTTATATTTGGAAGTTATAAAAAGGAAGCAAGGAGTCTTGACTTTGTATGGAAGATAATGTGAATTTAATGCAAGAGTTCAGACAGAAAAATATGTTTATATTTGAAAGATAGAAAATTCAGAGAATGAAGAACAATATAGAAAATAGGATATGTATCACAAGTGGGCACGAAATCTCCACACAGCTAAACTCAACATTTATTTTTAAACTCAAAAATATTTAATTGAAATTTTATCTGCAGTCTTGCAAGTAATTCAGTCCATTTTGCCTAAAATTTCTGAAACTCTCCAGTGGTTGTTTACATGTGTTGATTACTTCTCAAACTATCCTGCTTATCTTCTCTAGGATCATCACTGTTCTCTTATCCATGCTTCTTCCTAATATTACTACTAATCCTATATAATAAAAGAGTAATATGCAAATTGACTGTCACTCCAAGACACAAGATGGCCACCTCCATGTGATCAAAGATGGCTGCCCCCATGTGGACACAAGAGGCCTGCAGGGGAAGGAAGTTGTGGGCTGTTGGGGGTGACCAGGCCAGCAGAGGAGGGCAGTTGGGGGAGACTCAGGCCTACAGAGGAGGGCAGTTGGAGTGGATTAGACCTACAGGGGAGAGCAGTTGTGGGCATTCAGGCCAGCAGAGAAGGGAATTTGGGGGAGACCAGGTCATTAGGGGAGGACAGTTGGGGGAGAGGGGATAGGCCTGTAGGGGAGGGAAGTTGGGGGAGACTAGGCCAGCGAGGGAGGGCAGTTGGGGGTGACCAGGCCCAGCAGGGGAAGGCTATTAGGGCCAATCAGGCTGGCTGAGGAGCAATTTGGTGTGGATCAGGCTGGCAGGGGAGTGGTTAGGAGGTGATCAGGATGGTAGGCAGAAGCGGTTAGGGACAATAAGGCAGATGCAGGTGAGTGGTTGAGAGCAAGCAGTCCTGGATTGTGAGAGGGATGTTCGACCGGCCGTTTAGGATCGGGCTTAAATGGGTGGTCAGACATCCCTCAAGGGGTTCCCGAATGGAGTGGGTGCAGGCTGGGCTGAGGGTCCCCCTATCCTCCCTCACCTCGTGCACAAATTTTGTGCATAAGGCCTCTAGTGGTTCTTAATAAAAACATAAGGAAATCATTGGGAAAAATTTAAATTGCATATCAGCTGGTGCTTGCCCTTGTGTGCATTTCCTGCCCTGTCACAAGCAGAAACCCAACTTTCTGTTATGTTTCTGGAACTTGTTTCTACTCAAATAAGAGGCCTCTCTCTAATATTACTTCTCTACTAGATCCCAGGATTCCTAAGAGTAAGAAAAATCCTATATAATAAGAGAGGAATATGCTAATTATCTGTCATGCCCTGAGGAATAATGACCAACTATGAAATGATCACATCACTGATCTGCAGGAGGGTGGGGCAGTGAACTATAAGTGGGCAGTAGAGAGCTACTGGACCACAGAAGGGGGCAGGGCAGCAAGCTATGAGGGGGGAGCTACCTACTGACACATAGATTTGTATGCAAGGCTATTAATAAAATAACAATCCATCATGATTTGGTCAAATAATAATCTTGACACTTATAGTAGAAGATAATGTTTTTGCTTGATTTGAAGAACTTTTCCTACTAGTTTGAGTCAAGTGTCTAGCTTTTACAATCAAAGACTAAGTAATGTTTTTCCCCCCAAACAAATGAGTCCCTAAATATGACTTCTGTGATTCCTAGAATGTTGAAATAGCTACAGATAGCTTTTAATCAGCAATTTTTGCTGTATTAACTATGCAAGTAATTTAAGATAATGAGGTTAAGAATAAGTTAAAGCAGAGAAACCAAGATGGTGGCATAGGGTAGACACCCAAATGCAGCTACCACAACAAATTAGAATTTAGAACTGGGAAACAGGGGAGGCATTGCCCTGAAGCTGGCTGAGAGGAGGCTCTGCTATCTGGGAAAGAGAGAGAAGGTGCACTGATCCTCAGAAACTGTGAAGGTTCGGAGAACTGTGTGCGTGAAAAGGCGCTGGTTTACTCCCAGCGCGGAGAAGACAGGCAGGGCTGAGTCCGACTCCCAGCGTAGAGAGGGCGGACAGCTAACACACGGCTGGCTTTCTTGTTTGCGAAGAAAACAGAATCACCCTATTGCTTTGATAGATGGCCCCAGTCAGGGAGAGGCCAGACTGTCAGGCAGCTGGCAGAGATCTCTCGGAGGTAGGTGAAGCCATCGGCCATTACTGTGGGACTCGAGGAGGGGCCAATAGGAAAACAAACCTTATCTGCACCAACCTGAGACTCCGCCCATCCAAGCTAAGCACAGAAGCTCTCCCAGAGGCTGGCTTTCTCTAAGGAGGGACTGGCCAGAATCCAAAGCTTGTCTGAGCCTTTACCAAAGAGGTGCACACGCCTGCACCCAATCTTGTAAGACTCACCGAGAATAGGACTTTCCTAAGGTGAGACTGACAGGGAACCAAAGCTTGGCTGTGCCACCCCAAGACTCCACCCCATCCAAGTGGAGTACAGAAGCCCTCCTAGCTGAAATACTGCTGATCCTCACAGCCAATTGGCTTGGAGATCAACTCTTCCCAGTGATACCAACAATAAGCAAGGCTTAACAACAAGACTGCACACATAGCCCACAAAGGGCTACACCAAGACTGTCCATCTCAGGTAACTGGGAAGCCTGGGCTACTGGGCTCTACCAGAACACCTAGCACACAAAACTATTCCATCAAATCAGGGAAACAACTAAAATGCATAGAAGAGGCAGGACACAAAGGGAGGAGATGGAGGAAAAGAAAAGAATGGACATTGAGTTCAAAACTACAATGATAAGGTTTTTCAAGAATTTCCTAAAAAAGGCCAATAAAATAAATGAGACCTATGAGAATATGAAAATGGATCAACTAGAAATAATAAGGGATCAAGTAGAAATAAAGAATACATTGTCTGAAATAAAAAATTTTACACAGAGTCCTAAAAACAGAATGGAATATCACAAGAATCAAGGCAAAGATTTAGAACACAAAGAGCCAGAGGACACTCCTCCGCAGAAGCAAGAAGACAAGAGAATCTAGAAAGTTGAAGATAGTCTAAGAAACGTCTGGGACAATTTCAAGCAAAGCAACATCAGAATTATGAGGGTCCCAGAAGAAGAGAGAGAGCAAGATACCAAAAGAATACTGGAAGAAATAGTGACAGAAAACTTCCCCCACCTGGGGAAAGAAATAGACTTACAAGTCCAGGAAGCAAATAGAACCCCAAACAAAAGGAATCCAAATATGATCACACCAAGACACATCATGATTAAAATTCCAAGAGCAAAAGACAAAGAGAATATTAAAAGCAGCAAGACAAAAGCAGGTAGTTACCTATAAAGGAGCACCCATACAATTGTCAGCTGATTTCTCAACAGAAACCATTCAGGCCAGATGGGAATGGCAAGAAATATTCAAAGTGATGAATAGCAAGAACCTACAGCCAAAAATACTCTACCCAGCAAAGCTATCACTCAGAATTGAAGGCCTGATAAAGAGCTTCACAAATAAAAAAAAAGTTAAAGGAGTTCATCACCGCCAAACCAGAATTACATGAATTACTGAAGGGGGCTATTTAGGAAGAGGAAGAAGATAAATATAAAAATTATGAACAACAAATACATAACTATCAACAAATGAAACTAAAAACCAAGGGAATTAAAAAATCTGATGAACAATATTAACTGGTGACTATAACAGAATCAGAGGTATGGAAGGGGAGTGGACTGACAATTCTTGGGGAAAAGGGGAGTGGGGGTGCGGGAAGAGACTGAACATAAACTGCACCTATGGATGAGGACAATGGGGGGTGGGGAAAAGGCAGAGGGTGGGATGGGAACCTGATGGAGGGGAGCAATTAAAGGGTAGAGAAAAAGAGGAACACATTTGTAATAATCTGAACAATAAAGATTTATTTAAAAAATTAAAAAAATTTTAAAAAAGAATAAGTTAAAGCAGGGGTGGTGCACATTGAGAGGAGATTATAGTTAAAATACATAAGAATAAAGAAGAAAATAAACTTGGTTAATGAATGAGGATGCTAATGGAGTGGTATGGATGACTTCCAGGCTTTCGGTTGAGTAACTAGATTAGAGAGGAAGTGGTTTGAGGGATCTTCAATATGATTGCACTTGCTGACACAGGAGTTTCATTATAGGGTTTTAGAGCTTTTTGTGAAAGGTTATTCTGGGAAAGTTACTTGCCAGGATCTGGTATTATAGAGAAAAAGGAAGTGAAAATCTTCAAGTATTGATAAAAAGAATAAATATTCCTATAGTTAAGGACCTGTCAATTGATTCAATTTACAAATACACAGAGAAAAAAATACCCAAAAAGTAACCATCAAAGGTCAGTTGATAAAAAGTAAATATGTAATGGGTAGGTTAAAGAGACTTTTTATTAAACAAGGCTAAATTACTGTAAATATTTTTGATAGCTTTTATGATCAAGACAAGTGACTTCCTTTGTGTTGGCCATCAAATTAAGAATTTGATTTAGATGCCAGAAAAGGTTGTTAGAGAACCAGTTTGAACAACCACTTAGGAAATAGGACAAGATGGACTGCTGTTTAAGCCTGAATGAAGTATTTCTGGGGATTGATTCTAACCCAAATTTGAACTCAGTTCTAATGCGTTGTGTACAACCCATATCACAAAATATTTTTGAAAAGGCAATCTGAAATAGGCATTAAAATCTTTCAGTAAAACGCTCTTTACCTATGTTTTTTAGACATTTCAGGATGTATATAGGGAAAATCCATATATTACCAATATAGATTCTAGGTTTTCACTGCCATGTGAAAGGAATGTTGATGACAATACCACCAATTTCTAGTTCTCTTGACAAAAATATTTGGGATCATCATTATTTCCTCTTTTTCCCCACATGGAATACCCAATTCTTTGGCAAATCTTATTTGCATCACTTTGGAAGTATATTTATTTTCATTATAACCACCTTGGTAGGAGTCACCATCGTTTCATGTGTAGAATCCTGCTTCATCCTCTTAACCCCCCTTAGCACTCCTAAGTATCTATTCTCAACAAAATAACTAGGGTAAATCTCTTAAAATTTAAGTCAGATTATGTCATTTGTTTATTTTAAAGTTTCCTAAATGATTCCCATCTCACTCAGAGTACTAGTAAAAAGGGAATTACTGATGAGGGGCTATAAGGGACTAACCAGAGCCCACCACTACCACCCCCCTAACATTTCTGAATTTACTTTGATTCTTTCCCTGCTGATTAACCTCCACCCACGGTGGCTAGCTTGCTGTTTCTCAAGCACAACACACATAGTCCTTTCTTGGGACCACTATTAACTGTTCCCTTTGTCTAGACAGAACATTAATTCTATCATCCTCTTCCAATCTCAACTCAGCTTCTTAGTGAATCTTTCCCATAACTATTTTTTAAAAATATATCTGTCATCTTTATATCTCCACTGTTGTGTGAATTTTCTCTTTTGCCTACAGAATTTTCACTTTCTAATATACAATATAATTTTCTTATTTATTTGGCTTATTTTTATGGATGTCAGTCTCTCCTTTCCCTACTTACTGCATCTGCCTCCCTATGTGCATCATAATGAGGAGGTAATTTGTTCTTTTATATATTCCAAGCATTTAGAAAACTACTTGACACTTTTTTTAGTAGACTAATGAGTCAGTAATGACTTTAACTTAATCAGTTAGTGCTAGATATCCTAATTAATATAGTTCATAACAGTCTGTCTATTAAATTGAACAACTGATGCTGTTTATTGGTATTAACATTTGGTTGGGGGTGATGGGAAGGGCCATGTAGCATGGAACTTTTTGAAACATCTTAATTTAATTTTGAAATTGCTGTCATTGGTTATATTTTTTGGGACTTCCTTTCAAAACTATTTATCTAGGGAAGGCATCATTGGTTGAGATATTTTAGGCTCTGCATCCTATGAAAATTGTTCTCTGCATAGTTAAATATTTCCACTAGTGGATAAAATATGAATTAAATGAAGAATTATTTCTATAAACTTAGAGCAACTTGAAAAAGTGAGTCAATAAAATAAGTTTTTGGATTGAAATATGAATAAGAACAAAAGAAGATGAAAAAATCTAGACAGAGACTACATACAGATTGCTTGAAAAATGTCTTTACCTCTGATTCTATTAGAAAGAATCTAAAACTGGTAATCTTAAAAAATTCTTTATAGATATAATATTATTCAAGAATAAGGAGGTAGAACTACAGTCAGCGAAACCAATCAAAAGGAATACCTTTGCGCCTATCTCAAAATATTAGAGAATTAATGTATATGTATATGTTTTCAAGCACACATTTTTGTTTCTCAATTATCTGAGAGTTAAATTGAAGACATGAAGTTTTCACAGCCAGACTTCTCAGTTCTGATGCTCTCTGCTGGGGAGGGGACCCAGGTTGAGGTTTAGACCCCAGAGTTCTCAGTGGCACCCCCTCTCCCAGAGCTGAGATATCTCAGGGGAACTTCACTGCTGTCTGTGGGAGCCCAGCCAGTCCTTTAATGCTTCTGCCCTTCCTATCAGTCTCTAAGTGGTCTCCACTTTCCATCCTTGGTTATCAGGATTATTCCCAGTTAGCTGTCAGTTGATTATTTAGGATGGGTGGTTTTGTGTGGGTTTTTTTAAAAAAAAATTATTGATTAAGATATCACATATTTGTCTTCAACCCCCTCATTCCAATCCCCCCACTCATGAGCTGGGCGGGGCGGGACTGGGGACTAGCAAGTGGGCTGAACTGCTGACCTTTTGGTCCCTGCCCCCAGCCCGCAGGCTCCAATGAATCAGGGATGGTGAGCAGGGGAACTGGGTGCAATGTCTTCTGATTATTATAAGCTTTTGGCCTTTATCAACTAATAGTGTCCCTTTTCTCAGATTATTTTCCCTTAATATTCTGGCACATCAAGTTTAGAGTTGAGCTACCCATTTGCACTGAACATATAAAGGTGGGTGTTGCCATTTTATAGTACATAATGGTTGTGTTCAAATAGTTCTTTGTGAGCTGCTTCTTGACTAACTGGCTTTGATTTCATCATTCTCTGATTTTTTTCCCCTCTCAATTCTAGTAATTGGACTTCTGCTTTGTTCAGGCCTTGTGACAGACAACCTTTGACATAAACCCTTTCCAGTAATTTGTTCCATATGATCTATTTATGCTTCACTTACTATCTTGATGATCTCTCTGAATTAATGAGTGCTTTCAGACTTGGGGTTCTGCCTTCCAACAGATATTTTGAGACAGAAGCAAGACATTGTCTTCATACTGTTTTACCATCAGCCAGAGACTGGGTGTCTTTCCCTTTACTTCAATAATTACTACTCCATATTTTATATTTTTGCATTTAATTAACAATGATTTACTTGATTATGTCTGGAAAGAACTAGAAAAACCTGTATATATACATAATACATCATTGGTCTAAAGATATTAAGAATGCTCAGATTTATCAAGCGTTTAAAGTACACTTCCATTCCCACAAGTTATTAAGAAACCATTAGAATAAAGTAAGAGTTTTGAGCACTATGTCAAACATCAAATATCTTAATTGGTGTAAGGGTGACATAATCGGCCTTCTCCATTTTCTTCTAGTAATGTTTCTATTCCTTGTCCTGGCTCATCATGAAAATATATTAGGAATCAGGAGAGGATTTTTATTTTTTTTTATTTTTTATTTTTTCTTTGTACATTATTTTATTCCTACACTATTAACATTTTATTATATTTCTTTCAAAAATTTTCCTTGTACATTTGTTACATAAGATTAAAACTTTACATACAGTTCTATTGTTGTTTTTTTAGGTTTTTTTCCCCCACCATTTTTTTTATTAAGGTATTATATGTGTACATTGCTTACCATTGCCCTCCCCATCCCTCCCCAGAGTTTTGTGTCCATTGGTTGTACTTATATGCATGCATACCAGTCCTTTGGTTGATCTCTTATCTCCCCCAGATCTCCCTACCCTCCCGGCTGTCATTTGACAGTCTGCTTGTTGCTTTACTGTCATATCTATCTTTCTGTTCATTAGTTTATAATGTTCTTTATTATCCGTAAATGAGTGAGGACATGTGGTGTTTCTCTTTCATTGACTGGCTTATTTCACTCAGCATGATGTTCACCAATTCCATCCAGGTTGCTGCTAATGATGAGAATTCCTTCTTTTTATGGCAGCATAGTATTCCATTGTGTAGCTGTACCATAGTTTTCTGATCCAATCATCTGCTGACGGGCACCTAGGCTGTTTCCAAATCCTAGGTATTGTAAATTGTGCTGCTATGAACATAGGGGCTCCCCTGGGTCCCACCGTCTCCCAGGTCACACGGCTCCCCTGGGTCCCAGCCCCCCCAGGTCACACAGCTCCCCCGGGTCCCACTGCCCTCCCAGGTCACATGGCTTCCCCGGGTCCCACCATTCCCCCGGGGCACACAGCTCTCCCTGGGCACACGGCTCCCCCAGGACCCACCACCCCCCCCCAGGTCGCATGGCTCCCCCAGGTCCCACCACTCCCCCCCCCCGTCCCACCGCTCCCCCAGGGCACAAGGCTCTCCTGGGGCACACGGCTCTCCCAGGTCCCACTGCTCCCCTCGGCAGAAGGCACAGCCGAGACTCTGCACTGGGTCCCTCGCCAGCAAGGTGGGCGGGCCAGGAAGTCTGCGGGTGCAGAGGCCGGGCGCAGAGGCAGCCTGCTCCCTGGGCCCAGGTTGGAGCAGGCTCCGCTCTTGGTGGGCCTTCTTCACTGATGTCAGTGACCCTGTTGCGGCTTTAAACTCCACATGACGGCAGCGGCACTTCTCCTTCTTTCACTTGTAGATTTCCCCCTCTGCCAGCTCTCCCGTGGTTCAGATAGGGTCCTTTTTGATTCTCCCCTGGGGCCCTGGCCCACTCTGCCGGGTGAGCAGGAGGACGATGAGGAGGAAGAATGGGGAGGCTCCAGCCACCTCTGCCACAGTATCCTCTGCCGTCCACACTTCACATGTTCTGGCTTTCAGAGTCCCCCGGGTTTAGTTGTCCAGAGTCCCAGGCCGCAAAGAGTGTTCTGGGCACAACCTCTCGGTCCTCGGTCACACTCTACGAGCAAATCTTCTCTGCCTTGGCTCCCGCCCTCGGGGTCTCGGCAGAGGCTCTCGCCTGGCCCAGTGAGGGGACGGACGGGCGAAGGGCTTGCTGGGGCCCAGAGCAGAAGGCATGACCATGGCCCTTTGCCGGCTCCCTCGCCAGCATGGCGGCTGGCTGGGAAGGCTGCAGGGGCAGAGGCAGGGCTCCAAGGCAGCTTGCTCTGGGTGGGAGCGGAAGGTGCGGCCGCAGCTTGGCACTGGTTCCCTTGCTCCCATGGCGAGCAGGCAGAGAAGGCTGTGGGCGTGGAGGCCAGGCTCCGAGGCAACCCACTCCCTGGGCCCAGGGCGGGGCGAGCTCTGCTCTCGGTGGGCCTCCCTCACTGTATGGGAGAACATATTTGCAAATGATATCACTGATAAAGGTTTAATCTCCAACATCTACAGACAGCTTATACAACTTAATAAAAGGAAGATTAATGAGCCAAATAAAAAATGGGCAATGGACCTAAATAGTCTTCTCAAAAGAAGACAGAAGGAAGGCCAAGAGGCACATGAAAACATGCTCAAAGTCACTAATTATCTGAGATGCAAATCAAAACAACAATGCAGTACCATCTCACACCTGTCAGAATGGCCAACATCAACAAATCAACAAACGACAAATGTTGGCGAGGTTGTGGAGAAAAAAGAACCCTCATGCACTGCTGGTGGGATTGCAGGTTGGTGCAACCACTGTGGAGAACAGTATGGAGCTTCCTCAAACAACTGAAAATGGAACTCCCATTTGACCCAGTAATCCCACTCCTGGGAATATATCCGAAAAAACTAGAAACACCAATCGGAAAGGATTTATGGACCTCTATGTTCATAGCAGCACAATTTACAATAGCTAGGATTTGGAAACAGCCTAGGTGCCCATCAGCAGATGACTGGATCAAAAAACTCTGGTATATCTACACAATGGAATACTATGCTGCTATAAAAAAGAAGGGATTCTTATCATTTGCAGTAACCTGGATGGAATTGGAGAACATCATGCTGAGTGAAATAAGCCAGTCAATGAAAGAGAAACATCACATGTCCTCACTCATTTATGGATAATAAAGAACATTATAAACTGATGAACCAAAAGGTAGATATAGAGACAGTAAAGCAACAAGCAGACTGTCAAATTACAGCAGGGAGGATAGGGATATCTGGGGGAGATAAGAGATCAACCAAAGGACTAGTATACATGCATATAAGTACAACCAATGGACACAAAACTCTGGGGAGGGAGGGCATGTATGGGGGGGGGCAATGGTAGGATATGCACACAGATAATAATTTAATAAAAGAAAAGAAAACAAAACAAAACAAAAACAAAAACAAAGATTAACTTGTAAAAAATAAATAAATAAAAATGTGTGTTCTGGCCAAAGGAAATCACTTATATGAAGATCTGTCAAGATCCACTGCTCAGACCTGAACTTTAGCTGAAATTATATTACTTGCCATCATAAATAGTTATCTTTAGGACTTTGATGCTTAGACCAACTGATCAGAAATAGAAAATGAATTAGGATGTGGCTACAACCCTATGGATATGGGAATGAGTTGTACCTTTTAAAGTATTCCATAAGTTGAATGTATTAGAAATCAGATAGGATATGTAGGATGGCATTCTACTTAATTGACCTATCTATATATATAAAAGGCTAGTATGCTAAGTGTCTGACCTTTCGACCATTTGACTTTCGACCATTCAACTGATAGCTATAATGTGCACTGACCACCAGGAGGCAGACTCTCAACACATAGGCATGGAAACATGGAACAGACTTATAAATCTCACAGGGAAGTGGAGAGGGGGAAGGGTGGGAAAAGATTAACCAAAGATCTTTTAAAATTTTTATTATTATTTTTTATTGTTTAAAGTATTGCAAATAGTATAACATATGTCTGATTTTTCCCCTATTGACCTTCCCCCAGCCTCCTCCAGCCCCCCTGGCACATGCCTCAACCCCTCTAGTGTCTGTGTCCATTGGTTATGTTATATGCATGCATATAAGTCAACCAAGCCAAATATCTTGTATGCATACTAGAGACCCAGTGCATGGATTCATGTACTGGTGAGGTCCCTTGGCCTGGACTGGGGGAATCAGGCTGAAACCAGCAATCCAACATCCCCCGAGGGGTCCTGGATTGCGAGAGGGTACTGGCTAGGCAGAAGGACCCCACCAGTGCACTAATTCATACACCAGGCTTCTAGTGTTAAAGAAAGGAGCATTCTCCAGGAAATGGGATTTCACCAGAAGCAGAGTTCATCAAACCTTTCTCCAACTGTAGATATAAGAATGTAAAAATGAATGAGGTACGGATCCTGAATAAAGAAAAATCAGCATCACATTTGTGAAGAATTACTGGGTAAGGCACAAAAAAGATCTTGATTTAATATTTTAAACATTAGAGCATTGAAAGGAAAAGCAACTCCTGAGAAGGGGAAGGGGAAGTGGGCAAAAGAAAATTTAGATGTCTTGTCATTCTCAGTAGGTTTCTGGATGTTGTGGTCTTTATAAGACATGAACAAACAAACAGGGGAAAAGAGAAAGATGACATTAAATTATAATAGAGGAGTTGAAACGGAGGCTTGGTAAAGGTAGCAAGGCGTATAGAATGTTCATGCAATAGTGTGATCAAATTTTATTTCACAGGAAGTAAGGAAGATAATTGACAATATAGAAAAATAAATGTATGCGAGTAAGCTAAAGCTGAAAAACTCTGTTGACTATTGGGAAGGACAAGAATGATCAATGCGGGATGAAGCTTAGGAATACAATTTAGGAAACAGAGGTCTTCCATAGGTATAAATCACTATAGGTGAGATAAGATAAATAAGCAAATGTGTAATTAGAATCATTAAAGTTTTCTAAATAAAGACAATTAAATCTGTAGATTAAAATGGATCATAATATTTTGGGAAGGAAATGAGATTCACAGATATTGTTTTTTAAATATATATATTTTATTGATTTTTTACAGAGAGGATGGGAGAGGGAGAGTCAGATATATCGATGAGAGAGAAACATTGATCAGCTGCCTCCTGGAAACCCCTTACTGGGGATGTGCCTGCAACCAAGGTACATGCACTTGACTGGAATCGAACCTGGGACCCCTGAGTCCACAGGCCGACACTCTATCCACTGAGCCATACTAGCTAGGGCCACAGATAGTGTTTGACAACAAAGTTAAATTTTGAGGAGAAACACCACAAATTTTAGTAAAATTTAAAAAAAATTGCTTATTGATATTTTTTTGAGAAGAGAGAGAGAGAGAAATATTTGTTGTCCCACTTATTATGTGCATTCATTGGTTGCTTCTTGTATTTGCCCTGAACAGAGATCAAACCCACAAACTTGGTATATAGAGAGGAAGCATCGATGTTGGTTGAGCTACCTGGCCAGAGCAAAAACAAAACAAAACAAAACAAAACAAAAACCCTCCACAAATTAAAAAAAAAAAATAACCTATAATCTAAAGGAATGAAATAATACTGGCTTCAGATTTATTTTCTGCAACAATTACCAATAGATATAGAGTAATACATTGTTGAAAGAAAATGTTTATGACCCAATAACTCTATTCAATCGACTTGTCTGTCATGTGCAAGGACAGCAGAATGTTTTAGTTATGTAATGTTTTAGAAAATGCACAGTCACACGCGAAGCTCAAACTTACTTAAAAAATAAGAAACATACGTGACTGATTAACAACTCTATGGGAAAGCAGAACAGGGAGGGAAGCAAGAGGAGACAGAAGAAAATGTGTATCAGCAGGAAGTTTCATTAGAATCAGCAAAAGTAGGCATGAGAGGACATGCTGAGTTTATTATTTAGAAGAAATTGTGGTTGAATTTTTCACCTCTTGCCATACTTTCCTTCCTGCCCCAGTCCTTCCTTGGCTACGGTCTCTAAGGATAGTGAGGAAAGGAGAAAGTAAGCATAAAGAGGAAGTAGATTTGGAAGAAGAATATCTAGTGAATATGAGGGCTATGACCTCCTCCTAAACAGAGTAAGGAAGTAAACGTGTAATTCTGAACTACAACAGTTAAATGAGGGTTATAATGTGTTCAGAAAGGCTCATATGATTCTGAAGGCTATGACTTTGGGTTAAAGAGCTAGTAATTAAAAAAAAAATTCTTTATTGTTGGAAATATTACATGTCTTCTTCCCCCCACTCTCCCCATTGACCTCTCCCAACCAGCTACCAGCTCCCACCTCCGAGTACAGGCCCTCACCCCCTATTGTGTGTGTCCATTGGTTATGCTCATATGCGTGCATACAAGTCCTTTGGTTGATCTCTTACCTGACCCTCCCCTGCCTTCTCCCTGAAGTTGGACAGTCTGTTTAGTGTGTTTTTTTTAATCTCTGCATCTATTTTTTAAAATATCTATTTTATTACTTTTTTTATAGAGAGGAAGGGAGAGAGATAGATAGTCAGAAACACTGATGAGAGAGAAATATCAATCAGCTGTCTCCTGCACACACCCCACTGGGGATGTGCCCGCAACCAAAGTACATGCCCCTGACCGGAATCGAACCTGGGACTCTTCAGTCCGCAAGCTGACGTTCTATCCACTGAGTCAAACCGGTTTTGGCTCTGGATCTATTTTTGTTCATCAGTTTATGTTGTTCATTATATCCCACATATGAATGAGGTCATGTGATATTTATCTTTCTCTGCTGGCTTATTTTGCTTAGCATAATACTCTCCAGGTCCATCCCTGTTGTTACAAATAGTAGAAGCACCCTTTTTTACTGCAGCATAGTATTCCATTGTGTACCACAGCTTTTTATTTTATTATTATTTTTCCACCATTTTTTATTAAGGTACCGTATTTGCCGGCGTATAAGACGAATTTTTGGCCCTAAAAATACGTATTTGCCGGCGTATAAGACGACTGGGCGTATAAGACGACCCCCTAACATTTCCACTAAAAATACAGAGTTTGTTATATACTCGCCATATAAGACTACCCCCCACTTGGAGGCATATTTTTCAGGGCCAAAAAGTCGTCTTATATGCCAGCAAATACGGTATTATATGTGTACATTGCTTACCATTGCCCCTCCCCACCTCCCACACATGCCCTCCCTCCCCAGAGTTTTGTGTCCATTGGTTGTACTTATATGCATGCATACCAGTCCTTCGGTTGATCTCTTATCTCCCCTAGATCACCCTACCCTCCCCCCTGTCATTTGACAATCTGATTGTTGCTTTACTGTCACTATATCTATCTTTCTGTTCATTAGTTTATAATATTCTTTATTATTCGTAAATGAGTGAGGACATGTGGTGTTTCTCTTTCATTGACTGGCTTATTTCACTCAGCATGATGTTCTCCAATTCCATCCAGGTTGCTGCTAATGATGAGAATTCCTTCTTTTTTATGGTAGCATAGTATTCCATTGTGTTGATGTACCATAGTTTTCTGCTCCAATCATCTGCTGATCGGAGCACCTAGCCTGTTTCCTAATCCTAGCTATTGTAAACTGTGCTGCTATGAACATAGGGACTCCCCTGGGTCCCACCACCACCCCAGGTCACACAGCTCCCCGGGGTCCCACCGCTCCCCTGGGGCACACGGCTCTCCCGGGCCACATGGCCCCTCTGGAACCATTGATTGTTGCCCTCCTATCCTGGATCCCCCGGTGCCCGAGCTGCAGGCGAGCAGGAGGACGACGAGGGAGAAGAATGGGGAGGCCCCGGCTGACTCCACCCTAGCAACCTCAGCAGCTCTGATTTCACATGTTCAGGCTTTCAGTCCCCCAGGTTTAGGTGTTTAGAGTCCCAGGCCGCAAAGAGTGTTTTGGGTATTACCTCTCGGTCCTCCGTCACGCTCCATGAGTATGCTCCGCCTTGGCACTGGCTCTAGGGAGCTCTGCAGAGGCTCTGGCCAGGCCCAGAGTCGGGAGGACAAATGGGAAAATGCCTCGCTCGGGCTAAGAGCAGAAAGCACGGCCAAGGCCCTGCGCTGGCTCCCTCGCCAGCAAGGTGGGTGGGCCGGGAAGTCTGCGGGGCGTGGAGGCCGGGCTCCCAGGCGGGCTGCTCCCTGGGCCTGGGGCGAGGCGGGCTCCACTCTTGGTGGGCCTTCCTCATTGGTGGTGGTGGTGGCTGCGGCTTTAAACTCCACATGGCGGCAGCAGCACCTCTCCTTCTTTCAGTTGTTGATTTCCTCCTCCTCCAGCTCTCCCGCAGTTCAGATAGGATCCTTTGCGATTCTCCCCTGGGGCCCTGGCCTGCTGTTGCCAGGTGAGCAGGAGGACGACAAGGGGGAAGAATGGGGAGGCTCTGGCCGCCTCTACCACAGTATCCTCTGCCGCCCACACTTCACACGTTCTGGCTTTCAGAGTCCCCCGGGTTTAGGTGTCCAGAGTCCCAGGCCGCAAAGAGTGCTCTGGGCACAACCTCTTGGTCCTCCGCCACGCTCCACAAGCAAGTGAGCCATCCCTGCAGAGGGCTCACTGGGGCCGAGAGCAGAAGGCGAGGCTGTGGCCCTGCACCGGGTTCCCTCGCTAGCACGGTGGGCGAGCTGAGAAGGCTGTGGCCGCGGAGGCCAGGCTGGGAAGGCTGCAGGCGCGTAGGCCGGGCTCCAAGGTGGGTCGTTCCAGGCGGGAATGGAAGGTGCAGCCGAGGCTCGGCACTGGTTCCCTTGCTCCCAGGGCGAGCAGGCCGGGAAAGCTGCGTGCGTGGAGGCCAGGCTCTAAGGCAGCCCACTCCCTGGGCCCGGGGCAGGGGGTGCTCCGCTCCCAGTGGGCCTCCCTCACTGGTGGCGGCGGCTGCGGCTCTGGTTCCATTTCGGCTTTAAACTCCACATGGCGGCAGCGGTGCTTTTCCTGCCCCTCTAGTTGTAGCCATCCCATTCCGCCAGCTCTCCTGTGGATCTGATGTGATCCCTTTCTATTTTAGGTGTTGTTTTTTTCCAAATTGTTGATGAGGCAGCAGCTTAGGAGACTACATAGGCCGCCATCTTGTTTTGAAATCGTACCACAGCTTTTTAATCCACTCATCTGCTGATAGGCACTTAGGCTATTTCCAAATCTTAGCTATTGTAAATTGTGCTGCTATGAACATAGGGATGCATATATTCTTTCTGTCTGGTGTTTCTTATTTCGTGGGATGTATTCCTAGAAATGAGATTATGGGGTCAAATGCCAGTTCCATTTTTAATTTTTGAGGAAATGCCATACTGTTTTCCACAGTGGCTGCACCAGTCTGCATTCCCACCAGCAGTGCATGAAGTTATAGAAATGTTAAAAGAGAGACTAGAGCACAAACAATAACAATTATGACAACAATAGATGAAAAATTTCCAGAGTTTAGCTAAAACATGAGTCCTCATTTATTCTTTAGAGCAGAAAAACAGATTATACTCAAAGAAAATTGAATCATGTTGCTTCATTATCAGCAACACTGGCAAGAATAAAACTTAGGTGAAAAATTTTGTCACCCTAAGTGCACAGTTCTTAGACATGACACCAAAAGCACTATTAATAATAGAAAAAATCGTAAGTTGAAAAACTAATAAAAACTTTAGTTCTTCAAAAGGCTGCTAAAAGAAGTAAAAGACAAGTCACATGCACTGGGAGAAATTAATTGCACATCATAAATCCAAGAATAAACTTGTATATACAAGATACCTAAAGAATTCTCATATCTCAGTTTAAAAAACAAGTGTTCTTTTCTTGATCTGGATGACAATTACCTGAGTGTGTTCATTTGTGAAATTGAGGGAACTGATCAATGTGACTTGATTTTTTTGCTTACCTTTTGTATGCATTTAGGTCAAAATAAGTTCAAAGCATACTAAAAACCTACAAAATAATGTTAAGTAAGCTAAAAAGTTAGGAGGAGATGCTGGGACTATTTCAGGCTGAATGGATCTTGTCTCCCCTCCAATTTCAGTTTCAATGAATTCCCCTCTCCTAAGCAGCAGCTAACATCACTAATCTAGCAGGTCCTCTGCAGGAATCCTGGTAGAGAATGGTTGACTTCCCAAAAACTGTGACTCAGAGTGAAGGGAAAAGCCTGCTTTCTCTATGGCTTATCTCTCAGGTTTCCAAAACTCTGATGTGTTGCTGGTGCCTTTTCTGAAGTAGGCATTGAGATAAAGTTGAAGGGGCACAATATTTGTTAAGGATTAATACCTCTCAAAGGAAGCAGAGGAGTAGGGGTGTGAGAGAACAGGATGGAATAAAGGAAGAAGCTGAACTGTGATGCAAGCCCCAAAATGTCTCAGCTATCTTGTAGGGAAGCGGGGAGCAAGTGATGACTGTGAGGAGCATTATAATAATAAAATGTTCCGACAATATCTTTCTAGTTCATAGGAGGGAAAGTGAATTACAGAAATCACAGTGGTCACAATAAATGTATTGGAAGCAGCACTTGGTGCGCCATCACATCTGTAATTAAAGGCAAGAACTGTACCTGTACTCAGAATGCTCAGAACATCGGTGAATCAATGACAATTTCAACTGAGCAGCAGGATGCAAGGCAAATAAGAAGTTTAAGCTGTCCTCCTAGTAGAAAGCAATTATATATTGATCATCCATCTTGACTGGTTAATCAGAAATATTTTGAAACTGGTGGTGGGCTTTGGAAAAGTTGGCTTCAGAAAGAGCTTACAATGACCACCAGGAAGTTCAGTTAAGCCATCTCAGATAAGTGCATTTCAGAGAAAAGTGATGAAGATTTAACTTAAGCACTTACGCCCAGATATCGATGAGAGTTCTATGACAGTTGGAACTGTACTGTTAGCTGGAGTTGGTTGATTGACACAGGTTGATACATAAATTGTAAAAAGAAGTAAATGACACCAAGAGCTTGCCATGAGAGCAAACAGGATAGATAGCTCTGCAGAGGCTGAACAAACTCCGGGAAGAGGTGAGGAAATGAAATGAGATGGGGAAGAGTGAGTGGTGAGGGAAATTAAAAGAAAGGACTGCCAAAACCAGTTTGGCTCAGTGGATAGAGCATCAGCCTGTGGACTGAGGGGTCCCAGGTTCGATTCCGGTCAAGGGCATGTACCTTGGTTGCAGGCACATCCCCGGTAGGGGTGTCCAGGAGGCAGCTGATCGATGATTCTCTCTCATCAATGTTTCTAACTCTCTATCCCTCTCTCTTCCACTCTGTAAAAAAATCAATAAAATATATTTTTTTAAAATAAAAGAAAGGGCTAGTAAATGAAAGAATAAGAAATATTAAATGGATTATTGCTTGTGGACACTTTTCTTAACTTTTTCTGGAATCCTCTCCCCTGAGACAATTGAGCACCCTCTGAGAGAGCACCTATTAAGGGAATAGCAGACAAATGAAATAAGTCAGACAGAGAAAGATAAATACTATATTATCTTACATGTGGATTCTAAAGAACAAAAAAAATGAATAAACAAAGACAAATCAAGAACAGACTCATAGATAGAGAAAACAAATTGGTGGTTGCAAATGGGAGGAAGGTTTGGGGCTGGGTAAAAAAAGAGAAGGGGTTAAGAAATACAATTGGTTGTTACAAAATAGTCAGGGTGTTGTGAAATAGAACATTGGAAATATACTCAACAATATTGTCATAACTATGTATGTTGCCAAGTGGGTAATATATTTATTGGGGGTATCATCATAAGATATATAAATTCCTAACCACTATGCTATACACCTGAAACTAATATGAAATAATATAGAAAGTCAACTGTAATTGAAAAAAAAAATTTAAATGAGAAGGTAAAAAAAAAAGAGAGAGAGAACAGCAGAGACTATAAATACAGTCATTCTTTCTTCCTGGTGCTACTTTCTCATTTGTCACCCTAGGTTCCAAGATGTCTCGCCATGCTGAAGTTGGAGGTGTGGTGTCTACCATAATGAAGATAAGCAAAGACCCCACAAACTACTACACAGGGCGGATAATGTGGTTTAGTTTCACTTTTCTTTACATGTCAATGGTGTATGTAGTGCAAATCACTTGGTTTGACCTGGTCAAAGACTTCCAGTGTCATGGAAATATCTCCAAAGCCTGTGTAGCAGAGTGCTATGAAAATCACTTCACCAGCCCGATTCTTGGAGTTTGGTATGTGATTGGCTTTGTCTTCTTCTTCAACTTTTTCATTATGGAGAGTTATGCCTCTCAAGGTGTACAAAAGGGAAACAAGAAGCCTAAGAAGAAATTTTTCAGAGCGATGTGCAGTGACACTGACAACAATGAAGGCACCATAGAAACAAGAAAAGACCAAATTTCTTACTTCACCCAAAACAAGTTTCTGCTGACAATGTATCTTGTCTACTTTCTTGTACAGCTGTCTGTACAGCTGATCTTCTTAGTTATTCTTGTTCACTATCAACTACCACTTCTTGAAAAGCCCATTTGGTGCAGTACCCTCCTGTGTCTCGGACCTTATGCATGTGTGATAATGGGGACACAAGAAAAAGTTATGTCCATTATACTTCTAATTTCACTCTCAGTGGTTATCATGACTTTCTGTGTTATGTTCTTCCTGTATACCATTAATGTATACCTGGTCCTGATGCGCAGATCCAAGAAATACGGAGGCTCTATAAAATCCTGAGAGTAGCCCGGATGATCACCATGGATTACAAAATAGGGAAAGGATGCAAAAAGAGGCCTCTAGTGGTCTTATATTGAAGCAGTACATATTCTATCCTTATTTATTTTCCAGAGCATTGTAATCTTAAAAAAAAAAAGTTGGAATTGTGACAAGCCTGTTTTTTTCTTATATGCGTAAACATGCTATTTCTAAAGAAAGAAAGAAAATGAATAGGTTTCAGAATATTTTAAAATGAGAAACCTGAGGGCATTTCATCCTATCCGTTTTGATATACTATCTCACTGAAATTTTAAGGACTATTTTTTTCCATTTAATTGGTTAGTAATTTAAGATTAAGGTTAAGGAAATTTACATAGTAAGAATTATAGAGGGTGGGACATATTAGAAAATTACAGATAATCAAACATTATAGCTTCTTTAGCATATTAGTATAGTGTTCTTAAAATAATTATTGTCTAAGCTTTCCTACTTACGTAAACCTCAAAGCAGAGGTTTCAAAGAAGATTAATATGAAATACTTTGTATATGTAGAGAAGATAAATAAGAAAATAGGAAAATAATATGTTCTCAAGGCTTCAAAGAAAATGATTGTGTTTCAAGTATGTATTAAGAATAGGGAAAGATAAAAAGACAGAAGCAGCAAATATATTTTCTGTGCTTGAATTGCATCCAATTCCCTTTGGCACTTTATTTCATTGCTAGAGGCCTTGTGCACAAAATTCGTGCACAGTGGGGAGGGGGTTCCCTCAGCCCAGCCTGGACCCTCTACAATCCAGGACCCATCAGGGGATGTCCAACTGCCGGTTCCATCCCCAATCCTCTCATAATTAGGGACCACTGGATTCTAACTGCTCACCTGCCTGCCTGCCTGATTGCCCCTAACTCCCCCACCACCACCAGCCTGATCACGCCCAACTGCTCCCCTGATGGCCTGGTTGCCCCTCACTGCCCCCCTCTGCCTGCCTGGTTACCCCCCAACTACCCTTCTGCCAGCCTGGTCACCCCTAATTGCCCCCCCCACTGGTCTGGTTTCCCCTCGCTGCCCCCCTCTGCCAGCCTGATTGCCCCTCACTCCCCACCCCCTGCCCCCTTGCAGGCCTTGTCACCCCACACAGTCTGCTTGCTGTTCAGTCATTTGGTCGTCCCTCGCTAACCCCCTTGCCATCCTGGTCGCCCCATGCAGTGTCCTGTTTGGTTGTTACTATGAAGGTGGCATGACCAATTCGCATATTACCCTTTTATTAGTATAGATGACTAACTCCTAGTTTAGTTTTATCAAGTGAACTATACTGTATGTAGAAGTGATTAAAATTTGAGAAACGTATTCTTCATGGAACAATTAAAGATTCTACATTGGCAGAAGACATAAATTGTAAGTGTGGCCACAGCTGCTATTAGTAGCTTATGGGTACCTCTGTGGGCCAGGGAAGTAATGGATCTTCAAAGAACAAGGGAAGTGGTTCCTTATCAAGTAGGGCAGCTAATTACAAAAGACACAGAAACTTAGATCACAACATTAAATGATATGGTATAGGTATATGTGTTTATAGAGAAAGGCATTGATAGGTAATTCTAGAATGGCAACCCTAGAGGCCCTTTTAACATCTTGTTTTGAAATCCATCCAGAGTCAAATGAAGTGAGCTGGAAGATTAACTTCTTTTTTAAAAAATTTTTTATTTTATTGTTTAAAGTATTACAAATAATAGTACATATATCTCTCTTTTTTTCCCCCATTGACCTTTCCCCGGCCTCCCCTACCCCCAGCACATGCCCTCCCCCCACCCCCACCCCCAGTGTCTTGCATCCATTGGTTATGCCTATATGCATGCATACAGATCCTTTGGCAGATTAACTTCTGGTGATTGGTGTACTACCTCCTCAATCTCCTCCTCTCATGCTAGTTGTGGCTTATGCTCTAGATGATCCCAGGTATCTATAACTTGTGGCACAGCAAGCAATATAGGACACAAGCAAAATTATCTCTGTGTCCCTTTTCAGAAGTACCCGGATCATATCTTCTCAGTAGAAACGAAATGCCTATCACGTTATGAATTTGCCATGTGTAGTTAAATTCAGGCCTAATACTTAACCTAATTTTCTCCATCATCACTTTCACTCCTTGCTGTTATATGATTATATCTCACTTTAATTCTATGATAGCTGCCTAATGTTAGTGCCCCCCCCCCCCCCATTCTCTGTACTTTTGCCACAACTTTTCTGTTATGAACTTCACTTTGCCACTTTCAGGCTTAAGCTCTTCGTTGCTCTAAGAAAAAGCTTACACCCTATTTAACATTATTTACAAAATCCTACTTTGTTAAGGCCCCATTTTGCAATCTTTTGACCATGACTTCCCAGCACTCTGCACTTACTGCTCCACCCAACTGTTAGAGTGCCTTTTGCATGAATTGTCCTCTTTGACCTCTCAGTTTTCACACAATGCTTTACTTCTGAACTGTGATGATTTTCAGAACAACTGTCGCTCCAACTTTCTACATTCACCTAACTTTTACTAATGACCTAGTTCTCATTTTAGATGTTACTCCTTGTAGGAGAATTTCCTTGCTCTTCCAACTCTGGATTAAGGGGTCTTATTCTGTGTTCTTCTCTAATTATAACACAGTAATGCCTGTTTATTTGCTTTTATCAGCCACCAAGACACAACCTTTTCACAATAGGGAACATGTCTAATTTGCTTCTCAAATTATACTCAAGGTTAAAACATATCATATATGCTAAATAACTATTTGGGAGGGGGGCATCAGGAGGCAGCTGATCAATGTTGATGTTTCTCTCTCTCCCTTCCTCTTTCTCTCTAAAATCAAATAAAGACATATTTTTTTAAAAAAGAAAAAATTATTTTAAAAAATTTTTAATTGATTTTTTTTTACAGAGAGGAAGGGAGAGAGATAGAGTTAGAGACATCGATGAGAGAGAAACATTGATCAGCTGCCTCCTACACGCCCCCCACTGGAGATTTGCCTGCAACCAAGATACATGTCCTTGACCAGAATCAAACCTGGGATTCTTCAGTCCGGAGGCCAATGCTTTATTCTTCAAGCCAAACCAGTTTTGGCTAAAAAGGAAAAAATTCTTAAATGAAATATAACTATTTCCCGTGTGATAAACATAACTTTAGAAATATCAGTATATCATCTAGAGAAATATTAAGAAGTTAAAAGATTTTTTTAAGTTCCACATACCATTTAGAATTCTGGTTGAGATCTTAGAAGACAAGTTACACATATATAGCATAGAAAGGGACATATATAGAACCTAATTGCTTTTAATGTTGCTATTTTTGTCTTAATACACATATAATAAAAATCACTTTTTTATATATACAGTTCTGGTTTTGACAAAGAATAGTACCATTAAAATAATACTGCCCCTTTGTAGTTAACCTCTGCCCACCTCAAATACCTGACAATTACTTAATCTATTCTCTATACTTGTAGTTTTGTTTTACCCAGAATGTCATATAAATGAAATATACAAAACACATTCTATTGTCTTGGGCTTCTTCCATTTAGCATAATGTGTTTAGGGTTCTTCTACACTATTGTATGTCTCAGGCGTGTTCCTTTTCAGGGCTAAGTAATATTTCATTGTATGGATGTACTAGTGGCCCGGTGCACAAAATTCGTGCATGGAGGGTAGGGGTTACCTCAGTCCAGCCTACACCCTCTCCAATTGTGGACCCCTTGGGGATGTCCAATTGGGATCAGACCTAAACTGGCAGTCAGACATCCCTCTCGCAATCTAGGACCACTGGCTCCTAACTGCTCATCTGTCTGCCTGCCTGATCAACCCTAACTGTCTCTGACTGCCTGCCTGATCACACTTAACTGCCCTCCCCTGCTGGTCTGATCTTGCCCCCAACTACCCTCCCCTGAAGGAAGGCCTGATCTCACCTCTCACTGCCCACCTACCTCTGTGGGCCAATTTGGTTCTGATTGGTTAGTTTCTATTCCAGTCAGTGTCAAAAGTGCTGTCTCCTAGGCAGCCATTGGCTCCTTACAGTTGACTCAGATTTGGTTTTGATTGGTCGGTTTCAATGCCAGTCAGTGTCTCTGGGCTTATAAATGGGGCCTGATCATAAAGGTTGGGCTGATCAACAGCCCGATGGAGGCCTGGAGAGAAATGGAGGCACAGCTGCTGGCCTGGCTCAGGGAGAGAAAGAGGCAAGTACTTATCAACAGCTTCCATACAGGCTAAAGATTAGACCCCGCTTCTCTCTTTAGGCCTCTCTCCAGCCTGATTCGCAACCCCCTCAGCAGTCAGTGCTAGGTCACCATGGCAACCCAGTGCTGACTGCAGGACTGACTTCTGATTGGTCAAGCGTCCAGTTGTGATGAACCCAGGATTTTTATATATTAGGATCATATTGTGTTTATTCAGTCACCAGAAAAAGAACATTTGGAGTTATATCTACTAGGTCATTATGAATAAAGCCACTATAATTACTATGGAAATTCATGTATAGGTTTTCATGTGAACATAAATTTAAATTTTCTTGGACAAATACTTGAAAATGGGATTGTGGAGTCATATTATAAATGTATGTTTAACTTTATAAGAAATTGTAAAACTGATTTCCAAAGTAGTTATATCATTTTGATTTTTACCAGCAACAGATGACAACTCCAATTACTTTGCTTCCCTGCAAAATGTGAAATTGTCATCTCATCCATTCACACATTCACTCATTGCTTTTAGTGTTTTAAATAGATGTAGAGTGGTATCTCATTGTGATTTCAATTTACATTTTTCTAATGACCAATGATGTTGAGCATCTTTCATGAGCTCATTACCATCTGTTTAACATTTCAATGGTTCAAATCTTTTGCTAATTCTGGTTCTAAGGTGACATCTCCTGGCCATCCATTGCCTAGAACCTCCTTCTAAAAACTACCTAGAGGCCTGCAACTGACAGTGTTGTGGGGTCGAATCCTGGGTTCAAAATAAGACCACCGGAGGCTGATGATTTATTTTAAAAAGCAGGCAAAGATGTATTGAAACATCTGGCCAGGGCAGCTGCAAGAGCATCACATGCAGGCAGGCTCCATACGACTGCACTGTTCTAGATGTAGGCAAGTCTTTTTAAAGGCCTAAACCACAAGAATTTTCCTTTGTTTCTAAATCTTAAAGACTAAATTCTAAAGACTGGGGACAGCCCGCCGGGTTGGTTCCCAGTCACATCCTGCTGGACATTGGAATGTGGCCCTATCTTGCGATAGCCAATAACACAGAAGCAGAGCTCAGCTGGTTAGTCTCTAAAGGTTATCTACAGTTTCTATCCCTGAAGCTACTGAGTCAGTGGGAATCAATCTCCTGTAGTTCTGGTCCCAGGCACGGGAAAATTGCCTTAGCCTCCAGGTCTCCACCTGGAAATTGAGGTAAGTACCTTGTGTTTTTTTTTGTTTGTTTGTTTGTTTTTTAAATATATATTTTATTGATATTTTACAGAGAGGAAGGGAGAGAGATAGAGAGCTAGAAACGTCGACGAGAGAGAAACATCCACCAGCTGCCTCCTGCACACCCCCTACTGGTGATGTGCCCGCAACCAATGTACATGCCCTTGACCGGAATCGAACCCGGGACCTTTCAGTCCGCAGACCGACGCTCTACCACTGAGCCAAACTGGTTTCGGCTGTACCTTGTGTTTTAATCAGATGCAAGAGAGGGACTTAGCAGGGTTAGAATTCAAACAGCAGTTTTTATCAAAGTATGATTGCTACCATATTTCAACAGTCATTGTATTAAAATCATCCAGCATGACTTTATATTAAACTTTATATAGAGAGCCCCTCTGGGACTCTTTTGACTTTCCTAAATTAGTTTATTTAAGAGCCCAATTGGAACAAAAATGTTTCTAGACCTCTCAAAGACAATTGGAACTGTTCTTCAATCGGTAGGTATTTGGAGAGTTCCAAAAGAAACCAATGTGGGATCCCTTAACACGACCTGCGTGGTTCAGGGCCCACTCAGGGTCCGGTTTCTGGAGAAGGCCGCACATTAAAATGAAGAGACTGGAAAAGAGTTAATTTGGGGAAATGGGGGCCAGGTGGGAAGTCCACCTCTAGTGGGAAGACTAACCCCTGCTCTGGCCTTTTACCATTCCTTTTATTGAGATTCTGAGACAAAGACATCTCTGAGACAAAGACTATCTCTGTGATCATCTTTCACTGATACAGAGAAAAGCCCTTTGGCAGTCCCTATCAAAATTCAAGCAGATGCTAATAAACCTTTACTTAACATAAATAAATATTGTCCAAACCTTGACGCGAAGACAGGAATTCAGACCATAATAGAGGAACTTTTAGCTGAGGGACTTATTGTCCTCTACAACACCCCTATCATCCTAGTCCAGAAGCCTTAATGGAAGGGGATGGCTATTTATTTGTCTCCCAGGTGGTTAATAACATAGTTATTCCCTGGCATCCTGAGGCTCCTGATACCTATACCCTCCTATCAATCAAATATCCATCCCAAGACTTGTTTTTTTCTGCCTTGGGCCTCTGCAGTGTCACTTTCAGTATTCCAGTTGGTTCACAAAGTCAATTTCTATTTGCTTTCACTTGGAAAATTTTGTAATGTACCTGGATTGTCTTACCCCAAGGGTATACTAAAAGCCTTGATTATTTTTCTCAAATTCTTAAGGCAAATCTTAGAGATATTGTATTTATATCTTACTTCAGTATATAGAGATATTTCTATGCTCCCAGAGCAGACAGTGTCCACTTAATACATAATCTAGCTCTAAAGGGACATAAGGTTACTAAAGAGAAGCTTTGATTCTGTCAGCCTTCTGTAAAAATTGTAGACATCTCCTTACCCCAAACCGGTCTTGGCGATATTTCTATTGATTTTAGAGAGGAAGGGAGGATATATATAGAGAAACATCAAGGATGAGAGAGAATCATTGATTGGCTGCTTCCTGCATGCCCCCTACTGGGGATCGAGCCTGCAACCTAGGCATGTGCCCTTGGTTGGAATCGAACCCCGGGACCCTTTAGTCTTCAGGCCAATGCACTATCCACAGCAAAACCAACTAGGGCCAACCACAAACTTTTACCCTCCTGCTACATTTCCTCCCACTTCTCTGCATGAGGTTGTGTCTTATCTCTGACTGGCCAAAGCCCCAAACACCTCTCCAGACACTGAAAGGGGGAAATGAATAAAACAAAGTTGCACTTTTGGTTTAACTTGGAAGACATGGTTTGGGTCAAGCTGCTACCCAGTTCTTCCTCTCAGCCTACGAAGAGAAGTTTTAACTTTTATTCATAACCTTACCCACTGGAACAAAGAAAAAATTACTGAGTGGGGAAAGCAATACCATCAGGGACTCTCCGCTGCTATTGCACATCAAATTTATCGAGCGTACAAAATCTTCCCTCAGTGGAATCCTGGCAAGCTGATATATGCCAACATAGGTCGCTTCCCTCTGCCAACTGAACCATCTGAATGATGGCAACTTGATTTTATCTAACTCCCAGCTTCTCAGAATTATGAATTTGAACTTGTTATCAATTGTATTTTTTCTCACTGGATTGAAGATTTTTTCCAAACGTTTTTGTACCACAGCCATGGTTACGGGTAAAGAAAAGAATATTTCAACCTGAGGAATCCCTCGAGAACTACACAGTGATGGAGGAGCTCATTTTACAGGACAGATTGTCCACGCCATTTGCGGAATCTGACCTATTTATCACCCCTTCCATTGTACATGCCATCCCCCATCTTTGGTTTGGTGGAACACACCCACAGCATATTAAAACTCAATTGGCCAATATCTACAGGGCATTTGGACTCTCATGGCCCAAAGCTCTTCCTTTGGTTCTTCTTTATTTTTGCTCCACTCATTTGGTAAATACGAACTTTCTACTTTTTTGAAATAGTAGCAGGAAGACCTATACATTTGACTGAAGCACTTTATCCACCAAATCTTATAAAAGGAAGCCTTTTAGATTATTGTCAAGAATTAGTTAATGGCCAAAACCGGTTTGGCTCAGAGGATTGAAGGCCTGCGGATTGAAGGGTCCCAGGTTCGATTCCGGTTAAGGGCATGTACCTTGGTTTTGGGCACATCCCCAGTAGGGCGTGTGCAAGAGGCAGCTGATCAATGTTTCTAACTCTCTATCCCTCTCTCCTTCCTCTCTGTAAAAAATCAATAAAATGTATATATATTTTTTAAAAAGAATTAGTTAATGCCTTGTAGAAGAACTCTCCTTAAACCTCATTAGGGATTCCTTCCACGGTGTGTTCCGGGGAAACAAAGACCACCTTTCCCATTTACCTTGTCCCGGAGAAGTTGTCTCCGGGACAAGAAACGAAACATTTACTCCAGCACAAGAGGTAGACAGTCTTAAGAGTAAAGAAACTGATACCTGATTATTTCTGAACTTTCACCAGAAATGCCCGCAGGTGGGTGCGACTGATGCTGCACCCCCCTGGGCACTGGCGGGGTCTTGACCTGGAGGTACATCGGGGAAGTCCTGCGCGACGCTGACCCCATGGGTGGGACTCAGAAATTCAGGAGAGTTCTGCATGGTGCTGGCGGGTGGCTTGATGCTGCATTCCCGCTAACGCCTGCAGGTCTGGGTCTCTGTGCGATTTTGAGGTGCATGTGGGTGGGCAGGGCTGCGTGTGTGGCAGGGGCTTGACTCTGGGTCTCATGGTGCTGACAGGACTTGACACTGCGTCCTCGTGGGCGCCGGCCCAGACTCTGACAGGAGGGAGAAGGGAGCTGGATACCTGCACCTGGGACTAGGCAAATAGTGATATTAAAATATTTCTTCTAATTGATTCCCTTTCAGTGTTCACAAATCCATGCACCGGGCCACTAACACACACACACACACACACACACACACACACACACACACACCACTCTTGGAGGGGTGGCTTGAGTACCACCTGTTGACAACATTAAATGTGGACTTAACTGTATTTGTATAACCAGGCTGCCAAAGAAATGACCCGAGAAAAAACCCCTAAACATTATAATGATAAGAATTAAGGAATTACAAATATCAAAAAAGCTCAACATTGTTTCTAGAGGTAGATATGAAATAAAGTTTCATTTTCTAAAAGTATCAGACAAAAAAATTTTTTAACTGAACTAATTTGAAATATTTAACTACATTATTATACTCCATTATAGAAGGAAATGAATAACAGATATTTGTGACAATAATCTTATTTTAACAACCTTTAAGGAGGAAAAATATCCCTTCATGAAAACTTGTCAAGTTAAAATAAAAGGTGAGGGATAGAATATGTTTGTGAAAAGTGTGTCAGCCATGATTTTGGTCCAGATGTTTTATTTCCTATTTTGTCCCTATTTATCTAGTAGCAGATACAATAGAATCACAGACGTGAGTCAATGAGCTGATGAAGAGAAAACCATTATACTGTATAATTGTTTTAGCCATTTCTGACCCCCCCCTCTCTAATGGCCTATTATATGCACTCATCACAAATTAAATTTGTGCATCTGGGAGAAACTGTAGCATGTTGTGTTTGGTTATGTTTACCTTTGAGAATATTTTTCTTAACTGATTTTGGATTTTAAAATGTTTTGTGTAAAATTAAAGTTGGGTAATAAAATGGTAAAACAAACAAAACAACAACACTGTGGATTAGAAAGTTGTCCTACATAAAACATTAAATGTTGCTTGGAACTTTGTTGGAACAAAAATTGAAGCATTCAGGTCTTACTTGTAGTTTTATGGAAGGAAAGCAGATGCGTTTGGTACTAGATTAGAATTCTAAATAAGAGCTCTAGCTATCAGTATAATGATTCCCAATTGTTTCTCAACAATGTGTCTTATTTTGCTGAAACATGCTTTTATTTCTCCTCTACCCTCTGTACATCATTTCCTTTTACACAGTCTGTATCCATCAAAGTATTAAAGCCCATTTTAGCCATTTCCAAGAGAGCTATTGGGTTTTTGCTAGAAACTTAAGTTCATTACTAAGGTTGTAATTTTCATTTACTATTTGACGAAATGCAACAACTAAAAGAAAATATAATACATTCTCACTTCCAAAAAATAACACATTTGCAAAAACAATGTTCTTAAGTAATTGACAATAATGTCAATTGCCTCTCATTGAAATTTCAGTTTGCACATTCTGATTCCTTGGGATATCTTGGGAAAGTGCTATATTACATTGTTGTTTTTTTCATCATATTCCTGGATGAAATGTTATTTCACATGGTGTTCACCAGGAGATGTGTATAAGGATGGAAAAAACAGCACTGTGTGCAATAAGAAAAAAAATAGTCCAGATGTCTGATGTGAGGATAATTCACTAGTAACTTTTATATTCTTATATAGTGAGATAGAATGTGCAGAAGTGAAAAAGAATAAAATACATCTATATCATGTACATCACATACATAAATCGTTTTAAAAGGCTTAGGGAATACAGCAAATCACAGACGACTGCAAACAATGAAATACATTCATGTGAAACTGAAGAGAGTCAAAATGCAATAATATGTTGTTTGGAGATGGAAAACTATTTTTTCAAGCAAGAAAATGAGACCTGCAGGGGGCAGAATGTACTCGGGAAAGAGCACATGGGGAACTTAAGTGTACTGATGTTTCTCATACGATGTGTTCATAAAAGGGTGTATCAAAAACATAATCTATACTTTTATTTATAACATATTACAAAACAATAAACAGATACTTTGTAAAATACTGTTAGTTGATGGGCCATTCTGCATTAACCCTGCATCAATGGGCACACAGCCTACCCACTTACACTCCAATTCAACTTGTGAGCATTTGCTTTGAAGCATGTATTTCATGAATATTCTTAGGCTCCTGCAAGCTCAAATTTCTGCCATTTGTTTGTAATCTTTCTTAACATATTATGTTGCTCCTGTCAATTCCATACATTTTAGTACTGGGAGCTCTAATATAATGATATATGACCCCAATACAAAAGGATTTGCTCTAGAAAACATGCTTTACACTGACATACTTGTGCTCATCTTCCTTCCAGTTTTTTAAAACTAAGTTTCTCGCCCTAACCGGTTTGGCCCAGTGGATAGAACGTCAGCCTGCAGACTGAAGGGTCCCAGGTTCGATTCTGGTCAGGGGCATGTACCTTGGTTGGGGGCACAACCCCGGTAGGCGGTGTGCAGGAGGCAGCTCATTGATGTTTCTCTCCCATTGATGTTTCTGACTATCTATCCCTCTCCCTCTCTGTAAAAAAAAAAATAATAATAATAATAGATAAATAAATCAAAATATATTTAAAAACAAAAACTACATTTCTCTTTTTAAGTGGTAGGTTTCCATGAATGAGTGAATGAATGAATAATAGAGTTTCAGAAACTTTATAACACCATGTCTACAATGCAATCCTTTCCATTCTCATTAGGTAATAAATGCAATTTGGTATATTCACATCCAAGCAAATTATAGTGGGATATCTGTTTCTTTTTTCTACTAATTTTATGACCATATGACCAAAGTGGTGAGTTATATCTTAATTTCAGTTACAAATGTATTTTGTTAGAGGAAGAAAAGCCATAAGTGACAGCTGAGAACTTGGGAATAAGCAAGCCAAGATTATCCCTACAGGTGTCAGAGGAAGCACGGCTCTGCTGACACCTTGTTTTGGACTTCGAGCCTCCATAGTATGAGATGACAAATTTCTGTTGCTGGCAGCAGGTCATGGTGGAAAATACAAAGTAAGATTATTGAAATAGGTTCAAATGTGTCAGTAATCCAATTTTGTAAATCTTTTTGTATTTTTTTAAACCCAAAATTTGTAAAACCCACACCTAAGGTATACTAACATTAAAAGTCTGGAAATAAGGAACATTTTATACTGAAACTCTCAGTCAATATGATGGCATCTCTGCTCCCAAAATAGAACAATATCTATTAAAAATAGCCAGTTTGTGCCGAAACTGGTTTGGCTCAGTGGTAGAGCGTCGGTCTGCGGACTGGAAGGTCCCGGGTTCGATTCCAGTCAAGGGCATGTACACTGGTTGCGGGCATATCCCTGGTAGGGGGTGTGCAAGAGGCAGCTGATCGATGTTTCTCTCTCATCGACGTTTCTAGCTCTCTATCTCTCTCCTTTCCTCTCTGTAAAATATCAATAAAATATATATATTTTTTAAAATAGCAATTTGGCTCAGTAGATAGAGCGTGGGTTCTCAGTCTGAAGGGTTGCAGGTTCGATACTGGGTAAGGGTCCATACCCCAGTTGCAGGCTCAATCCCTGGCCCTAGTCAGGGCACATGCAAGAGGCAACCAATCAATGAGTCTCTCTCACATTGATGTATGTTTCTCTCTCTCCTTCTCCTCTTCCTCCTCCTTCTTTGCATTCTCGAAAGAAAGAAAGAAAGAAAGAAAGAAAGAAAGAAAGAAAGAAAGAAGGAAGGAAGGAAGGAAGGAAGGAAGGAAGGAAGGAAGGGAGAAAGGGAGAAAGGGAGAAAGGGAGAAAGGGAGAAAGGGAGAAAGGGAGAAAGGGAGAAAGGGAGAAAGGGAGAAAGAAAGAAAGAAAGAAAGAAAGAAAGAAAGAAAGAAAGAAAGAAAGAAAGAAAGAAAGGGAGAAAAAAAGCCCTAATTGGTTTGGCTCAGTGGATAGAGCATTGGGCCCGCGAACTGAAAGGTCCCAGGTTTGATTCGGGTCAAGGGCATGTACCTTGATTGCCGGTACATTTCTGGTAGGGGGTGTGCAGGAAGCGACTGATTTAAATTTCTTTCTCATCGATGTTTCTAATTCTCTATCCCTCTCCCTTCTTTTCTGTAAAAAATCAATAAAAATATTTTTAAAAAATAAATAAAGAAAAATATCCTCAGGTGAGGATTAACAAAAACAACAAAATAGCCATCAAGCCTGGCTGGTGTTGCTTAGTGATTGAGCATTGACCTATGAACTAGGATAGTGGTCAGCAAACTCATTAGTCAACAGAGCCAAATATCAACAGTACAACAATTGAAATTTCTTTTGAGAGCCAAATTTTTTAAACTTAAACTTCTTCTAATGCCACTTCAAAATACACTTGCCCAGGCTGTGGTATTTTGTGGAAGAGCCACACTCAAGGGGCCAAAGAGCTGCATGTGGCTTTCAAGCCACAGTTTGCTGACCACAGAACTAGGAGGTTACAGTTTGATTCCTCATCAGGGCACATGCCTGAATTGCTAGTAGAGGTGTGCAGGAAGCAGCTGATCAATGATTCTCTCTTATCATTTATGTTTCTGTTTCTCTCCCTCTTATATAATTATTTATTAATATTGATTATTGCAAATTGATCATTATAAATAAATGACTGTAGCTCTGGCCAGTGTAGCTCCGTGGATAGAGTGCTGGCCCTTGCACCAAAAGATCACCTCAGGAAAGGAATAACAAAAGAAGAAAAGAGAAAAAAGACTGTAGTCATTATGATTCATCACTTAATAATTCATATAACTCATTCACTAAATAGTTTCTTTTTACTGGTAAAAAGCCATTTGCTGATAATTTTTAAATATTTTTAGTAAGTCTATATAAGTGTAGAATGGAGAATGCACAGGAAATTGACCAATGCATAGAAATAATAAAAAGTCCATTTGAAGACAAGGATATTTCCTAACATGTGGCAAGTCTATGAGTCATTGCATGTGGGGATTACCAAGCTATATATATATATAGAGAGAGAGAGAGAAATAACCAATGCCTCCTACACTTGTGGATTTAAATCAAGTGAGTCCAGGTTGATCTCATGCTTAAGTATGTTTAAGAAAGGAGATGAAACGTTACTGTCTATTAACCTTCCAGAAAGCATATTCTAATGTTTAGCTGAAATTGCCTCTTCTCACATTCAAATTCATTTCTCCTGATATATGCTACAATATAAAACAAGAATCCCCAAATAATTCACTACAAGAACTGAACTACAACCAAAACCGGTTTGGCTCAGTGGATAGAGCATTGGTCTGTGGACTGAAGGGTCCCAGGTTCGATTCTGCTCAAGGGCATGTACCTTGGTTGCGGGCACATCCCCAGTAGGGGGTGTGCAAGAGGCAGCTGGTCAATGTTTCCCTTTCATTGATGTTTCTAGCTCTCTGTACCTCTCCTTTTCTCTCTGTAAAAAAAAATCAATAATATATATATTTTTTTAAAAAGAATTGAACTACGTTCTGAGTCTCTAGTCTTTAGAAGCTGTGTTATCATGTAAGGAATTGAGCTGAGTTTCAAAGTAGTCAAAATACATGAGGCTGGAGAGAAGATGGCGGCATGGAGGATGGAGGTGAGGGAGAGGATGTGAGTGAGTGAGTGAGGGGGTGAAAGGAGAGTGTGTGGATGTGTGTGGTGTGTGAATGAGTGAGTGACAGTTAAGTCCAACAGGAGCAGCAGGCACTGGCAGACCAGGCTCTCTTGGACAGGGAGAGACTACCACCACTGTGGGCACTCCTGGGCCTGTGGGGCACAGACCCCATGCCATCTTGAAGGGGAGAGCGGCTTCTTCTAAGAACTCATCAACACCACCACCCAGACAGGACCTGGACACTGCCTGTGACCTGGCAGCCACTGCAGCCAAAATCCTGCTGCCCCACCTGCAGATCCACCGACCCTGGGACCTCCACCTCCAAGAGTGCACCACTTGGCAGTAGTAAGTGCAACTTCCTCCTCCCCAGTGGCTTGACTCCTGATGCCACAGTCATGCTTCTCCAACACCATAGTCACACTTTTCAAGCACACAGGCTGCCTGACCCACCATTCCACAGGCGCTGCGGGGTGCCGCTGCAGGGCACACTCTTACCCAAACAAGGGCCCACTGGCCCGGCAGTAGAAATTCTGGATTCCCCCTTCCTGGATACTTCCCTGCAGTCACGCGGATTCGGCACCAGGGCTCCTCTGGGTGCCTGAGTGCACAGCCATTTGGCGCTCAAACCCAACCAAGGGCATAAGGGCCCCGGCAGTAGAAACTCGGACTCCCCCCACACCCCGCTGCCTGCCCAGAGACATCTCAATCACACAGCTTCAGCGCAAGGGCCTGTCTGAGTGTACCACCCTGGCAATCGGCCCCAGGTGACCCCTGGGAGTCACCACTCGGCTCATGTGTATTCAACCAAGGGCACAGCAGCAAAAACTGAGTTTTCCCACCTCACAGCTGCTGATATCTGGAAGCCACAGCCATGCTCTGAGTCCAAGGCCACAAAGGTGGCTCTTGGGTGCCTCTAGGAGCCTCCACTGGGCGCGCTCTTATCCAAACAAAGGCCCGCTGTCCTGGCGGTAGACATTCTGGATTCCCCTTTCCTGGATACCTGCTCACAGTCAACCCAGCGCCAGGGCCCCTCTGAGTGCCTGAGTGTGCCACTACTGGGCGTGAGAGAATCCAACCAAGGGCATAAGGCTCCAGCAGTAGAAATTCGGACTTCCCCCACTCCTGGCTGCCTACCCACAGACCTCAGTCATGCAGCTTCAGTACAATGGCCTATCTGAGTGCACTGCCCTGGCAGTCGGCCCCGGGGCACCCCTATGAGCCACCACTGGGGGTACACAAATTCAACCAAGGGCACAGCAGCAAAAACTGAGTTTTCCCACTTCACAGCTACTGACATCTGGACACCACAGCCACACTTTGCCAGCACACAGGCCTACTGAGCCTGCTATCCCTATATGCAGTTCCTGGGTTCCTCCCTGAGCCCCAGCTCAGCGCTCTTATATTTAAACAAGGGCGCATGGCCCCGGCAGTAGAAATTTGGACTTTCCCCTTCCCACAAAATCAGACATTGCGCCACGTGGTTTCAGCATGCAGGCCCCCCAAGGACACTGCCCCAGCAGGTGACTCCTGGGTGACACTGTGAGCTGTCACTAGGCACACTTGTATCCAACCAAAGGCTCAAGGTCTCACAGGAGAAATTAGGACTTCCCACTCCTCAACTGCTGACCTCCAGTCCTGTAGTCACACTGACCCAGTGTGAAAGCCCCCTAGTCTCACTGCTCTGGCAGGTGGCTCCCAGGTACTTCTCGGAACTGAGGCAAGGCACCACCCTGGCTGCTGGTGTCCAGTCCCTGCGGTAGTGCCATTCCTGCATGAGGGCCTCCTGAGCCCACTGCCCCAGCAGGTGGCTCCTGGGCACCTCTGTAGGCAGCCATCAGGTGTGCATATCCAACCAAGGATGCACATCCCCCAAAGCAGAAACCGGGACCTTTCCCTTCACGGGGTCAGTGGCACACCACAATCTCTCCGATCAAGTGTGTGGGTCTCATGATATTACACCCCCAGCAGAAGCCACCTGGGTCCTTCTATGTGCTGCCTCTGGGCGTGTGCCTCTCCAACCAGATTGCATGGCTCCCTCAGTAGGATCCACGACATCCCTCTCCTGGCTGCCTACTGAGGACTTGCCTCTCTATACAGGTCGCATTATTTTAGCCACAGACCCTGAGATTCCCACATCCCCAGCCACTGGATCCTGAAACCCTTCATGATTCAGAGAGGGAAATCACATTGGCCAGAGTCCCCCTGCCTCAACCAGAAACTATGAGACACCCCCCCCCCCCCGAGCAAGAGCTCGGTGCCCCTTGCTGTGAATTGCAGAGTGATACTAATCCAGCAGGAGTCACATCACACTGGCCAAAGTCACAGTACCTAAGCCTCAGGCCCTGAGATTCCTTCCTCCCAAGCTGTGGACTCTGGAAACCCACAGTGATAACATACCAGCAAGACCTCAGACAACCCTTGTCAAAAGAGCTGGAAACACAATCATATCCAAAACAGTGTGCACTACGAAGCTGGGAGTGAGTCATTACCAATCCAAGATGAGAATTCATCGACAAATAAGAAACTAACATGCAAGATTGAACTACATCAAGAGAACCCAAATAGCTCAAGTAGGGAGCTTCACTAGATCACCAAGCTCAGGAAACCTGAGAAATCACACCTCTAGTACAACCCTCACAAGAACCTGGGTAGTGAAGCAGTTAGATGTAAGAAACAGAAATAATTAAAACGTTACAACAAAAATAAATAAATAAATAAATAAATAAATAAATGGAGAAACAAAAAGCAATCCCCAAAGGGAAGAAAAGGAGGAATCGCCAGAAAGGGAATTAAATGAAATGAGGCAAGCAACATGTCAGAGAAAAAATTCTTCAACTGTGTATGTTATCACTGTGGGTATTCAATACTCTTATAACCAGAGTAATGGTTATAAGAATGCTCAAATGGCTAGGTGACAAATATACACAACCCAATGAGAATTATAAGGAGCTGAATGGGAATGTCATCAACATGAAAAGGAACCAAGAGGAAATGAAGAATGACATAGCTGCAATAAAGAACACAATGCAAGGTTTAAACAGTAGACTAGAAGAGGCTGAGGACTGCAACAGTGAATTAGAAGACAAGGTAGGGAAAAAACACACATACACAGCAACAACCAGGGGAAAAAACTTAAAAAGCAAAAGGATAATCTAAGGGGGCTTTGAGACAATGCAAAATGAAACAACATCTGCATAATAGGGGTACCAGAAGGAGAGGAAACTGAGCAAGGAATAGAAAGCCTGTATGAAGAAATAATGACAGAAAACTTTCCTGATGTTGGTAAGAATAAAACCATGCAAGTCCAAGCCAGCAATGAAAAAAAATGCTAAAGGGACTACTGTAAAAAGAAGAATCAGAAAGGCAAGAAGGAGCATAAACATTAAGAATAAAAATGAAGACAAATAAGTACTTATCAATAATAACATTAAATGAAAATGGACTAAATGCTCTAATCAAAAGAAATAGGGTAGCTGGATAAGAAAACATGACCCATGTACATGCTGTCTGCAAGAGATGCACCTCAGGTCAAAGGATTCACACAGACTGATAGTGAAAGAATGGGGAAAAAAAATTTTTTCAGGCAAATGGAGATGAGAAAAAGGCTGGGATTGCAATACTTATATCTGACAAAATAGACCTAAAAGTAAAAGGCCATAACAAGAGATAAGGAAGGCCACTTCATAATTCTAAAGGGAGCAATTCAACAAGAGGATATTACTCTGGTAAACATACAGTATGTGCACCCAACACAGGAGCACCCAAATACATAAAACAACTTCTGGAAGATATCAACAGAGAGATCGATAGTAACACAATCATTGTAGGGGAGTTTCATACCCTACTGACACCACTGGACAAATCCTCTAAACAAAAAATCAGCAAAGAAACAGCAATCCTAAATGACTCACTAGATCAGATGGACTTAATTGACATCTTCAGAACATTTCACCCCAAAGTCGCAGAATATATATTCTTCTCCAGTGCACATGGAACATTTTCAGAGACAGACCACATATTAGGACACAGGCAAAGTCTCTTCAAATTCAAGAAGATAGAAATCATAACTAGCATCTTCTCAGACCATAATGGCATAAAACTAGAAATCAACTACAATAAAAACAATGGGGAAAAAATCAAACACTTGGAGGCTAAATAGCATGCTATTAAACAGTGATTGAGTTACCAAAGAAATCAAAGAAGAAATTAAAAGCATCCTGGAAACAAATGACAATGAAAACACAACAATCCAAAATCTATGGGACTCAGCGAAAGCAGTCTTGAGATGGAAGAGCTATGAACAAAAAAAACCCAAAAAACAAACAACAACAACAACAAAAAACACACAAGAAAAAATGGTAATAAAATATCTAACCTTACAACTTAGAGAATTAGAAAGAGAGCAACAATAAAAGCCCACAGTAACCAGAAAGAGATAATAAATATCAGAGCAGAAATAAATGACACAAAAAAAAGAGACAAAAAAAAAAATTACATAAGATCAATGAAACCAAGAGCTGGTTCTTTGAAAAGATAAACAAGATTGATGAACCTCTAGCCAGGTTCACCAAGAAAAAAAAGATAGAGGAACCAAATAAATAAAATCAGAAATGAAAGAGGTGATGTAACAACTGACCCCACAGATATACAAAGGATTGTTTTTAAAAAATACTATGAATAACTCTACTCCAACAAACTGGACAACCTCAATGAAATGGACACATTCCTAGAAAAATACAAGCTTCCAAACTCAATCAGGGAAATTAAAAAAAACTGAATAGGCTAATAACTACTGATTAATAGTAATCAAAAAGCTCCAGGAAACAAAAGCCCTGGACCAGATGGCTTCACAGGGGTGTTTTACTGAACATTCAAAAAAAAAAGCTAAAACATCCTCCTCAGACTATTCCACAAAATTCAAGATGAAGACATACTTCCAAACTCTTTCTTTTTTTTCCTTTTTTTAAAAATTTAGTAAGGTATTATATATGTACATAGCTTACCATTGGCCCCCCCCCCCCACCTCCCATATATGCCCTCCCTCCCCAGAGTTTTGTGTCCATTGGTTGTACTTATATGCATGCATACCAGTCCTTCGTTTGATCTCTTATCTCCTCCAGATCACCTTACCCTCCCGGCTGTCATTTGACAGTCTGCTTGTTGCTTTACTGTCATTATATCTATCTTTCTGTTCATTAATTTATAATTTTCTTTATTATCCATAAATGAGTGAGGACATGTGGTGTTTCTCTTTCATTGACTGGCTTATTTCACTCAGCATGATGTTCTCCAATTCCATCCAGGTTGCTGCAAATGATGAGAATTCCTTCTTTTTTATGGCAGCATAGTATTCCATTGTGTAGATGTACCATAGTTTTCTGATCCATTCATCTGCTGATGGGCACCTAGCCTGTTTCCAAATCCTAGCTATTGTAAATTGTGCTTCTATAAACATAGGGGTGCATATACCCTTTCTGATTGGTGTTTCTGGTTTCTTGGGATATATTCCTAGGAGTTGGATTACTGGGTGAAATGGGAGTTCCATTTTCAGTTGTTTGAGGAAGCTCCATACTGTTCTCCACAGTGGTTGCACCAACCTGCAATCCCACCAGCAGTGCACAAGGGTTCCTTTATCTCCGCAACCTCGCCAACATTTGTCCTTTGTTGATTTGTTGATGTTGGCCATTCTGATAGGTGTGAGATGGTACCGCATTATTGTTTTGATTTGCATCTCTCAGATAATTAGTGACTTTGAGCATGTTTTCATGTGCCTCTTTGCCTTCCTTCTGTCTTCTTTTGAGAGGATTCTATTTAGGTCCATTGCCCATTTTTTAATTGGCTCATTTATTTTCCTTTTATTGAATTGTATAAGCTGTCCAAAGATGTTGGAGATTAACCCTTTATCAGTGATATCATTTGCAAATATGTTCTCTCATACAGTGGGTTTTCTTGTTGCTTTGTTGATGGTTTCTTTTGCTGTAAAAAAGCTTTTTTTTTTTCCTTTTTTCATTTAAAAAAATTTATTAAGGTATTATATGTGTACATAGCTTACCATTGCCCCCCCCCACCTCCCATACATGCCCTCCATCACCAGAATTCTGTGTTCGTTGGTTGTACTTATTGCATGCATACCAGTCCTTCGGTTGATCTCTTGTCTCCCCCAGGTCTCCTTCCCCTCCCCACTGTCATTTGACAGTCTGCTTATTTTATGGTGACTATCTCAGGACCACATGAATACAATCCACTCCTCCTCTGGTTCACACTGCCCCCCGCCCCGTCCTACCGCTTCTCCGGGGCACACAGCTATCCTGGGGCACATGTCTCCCCCGAGGCACACGGCTCTCCCAGGACACATGGTCCCCCTGGGGCACACGGCTCACCCAGGACACTCAGCCCCCCTGAGGCACACAGCTCACCCGGGGCACACGGCCCCCCTGGGGCGCATGGCTCTCCCAGGGCACAGAAAACTATAGAATATTGAAAAAAGAGATAGAGGAAGACCTAAATAGATGGAAGAGCATATCATATTCACGGACGGGTAGAATCAAAATAATTAAAATGTCCATACTACCTAAAGCAATCTATAGATTCAATGCACTCCCCATAAAAATTACCAATGGCATATTTCACAGACCTAGAACAAATTCTCCAAAAACTTATCTGGAATAAAAAAAGACCTCAAATAGCTGTAGCAATCCTGAGAAAGAAGAGCAATGTAGGAGGGATCTCATTACCAGATTTCAAGCTGTATTACAAAGCCACTGTTCTCAAAACTGCCTGGTACTGGCATAAGAACAGACATATAGACCAATGGAATAGAATAGAGAACCCATAAATTGACCCAAACCACTATGCTCAATTAATATTTGATAAAGAAGGTAACAACATACAATGGAGTCAAAAGTCTCTTCAATAAATGGTGTTGGGAAAATTGGACAGAAACATGCAAAATAAATAAATAAATAAAACTAGTCCACCAATTTATACCATACACAAAAATAAACTCAAAATGGATAAAGGACATAAATGTAAGATGGGAAACCATAAAAATATTAGAGGAATCCACAGGAAGCAAAATCTCAGACATATGCTGAAAGAACTTATTCACTGATACAGCTCTTAGGACAATAGAAACTAAAGAGAAAATGAACAAATGGGACTACATCAAAATAAAAGCTTCTGCACAGCAAGAGAAGCCATCAACAAAACAACATGACAGCTCACTGCATGGGAGAACATATTTGCCAATGTTATCACCGATAAGCGCTTAATCTCCAACATTTACAGGGAACTCATACAACTTAACAAAAGGAAGATAACCCAATTTTTAAAAAATGAGCAATGGACCTAAATAGATACTTTTCTTTTTCTTTTTTAAAAAAAAAACATATTTTATTGATTTTTTTTAACAGAGAAGAAAGTAGACAGATAGAGAGTCAAAAAATCAATGAAAGAGAAACATCAATCAGCTGCCTCCTGTACATTCCCTACTGGGTATGTGCCCAAAACCAAGGTACATGTCCCTGACCAGAATTGAACCTGGGACCCTTGAGTCCATAGGCTGACACTCTATCCACTAAGTCAAACCAGTTAGGGCCTAAATAGATACTTTTCAAAAGAGGACATAAGGAAGGCCAAGAGATATATGAAAACATGCTCAAAGTCACTAATCATTCAAAAGATGCAAATCAAAATAACAATGCAGTACTATCTCACACCTGTCAAAATGGCTATCATCAACAAATCAACAAATGACAAATGCTAGAGAAGATGTGGAGAAAAAAGGAACCCTCATACCCTACTGGTGGGAATGCAGACTGGTGCAGCTACTGTAGAAAACAGTGTGGAGTTTCCTCAAAAAACTAAAAATGGAACTTCCATTTGACCCAGTGATTCCACTTCTAGGAATATATCCCAAGAAACTAGAAACATCAATCAGAAAGGATATATGCACCCTATGTTCATAGCAGCACAATCTATAATAGCTAAGATTTGGAAACAGCCTCAATGCCCATCAGCAGATGAATGAATTAGAAAACTGTGGTACAGCTACACAATGGAATACTATGCTGCTTTAAAAAAGGATTTTTTTACCATTTGCAGCAGCATGGATGGAATTGGAGAGCATTATGCTAAGTAAAATAAGCCAGTCAGTGAAAGAAAAATACCCCAGATCTCACTCACTTATGGATAATAAAGAACATTATAACCTGATGAACAAAAAGATAGATACATAGGCAGAGATGTATCTGTCAAATTACAGCTGGAAGGATGGGAAGTCAGGGGAGGTAAGAGATCAACTGAAGGACTTTTATGCATGCATATAAGCATAATCAATGGACTCAAGACACCAAGGGGTGAGGGCATGTATGGGAGTGGAGTGGGTGCAATAGGGGGGGGGGAATATGGATACATATGTAATACTTTAATTTTTAAAAAATCCAAAAAAAACCCTAACAAACAAATACATGAAATTGTTCAACTGAGGTGGAGCTGTAAAATAACCTAGTACTCAACATTTTTAAAAAATATATTTTATTGATATTTTACAGAGAGGAAGGGAGAGAGATAGAGAGCTAGAAACGTCGATGAGAGAGGAACATCAACCAGCTGCCTCTTGCACACCCCCTTCCGGGAATGTGCCCGCAACCAATGTACATGCCCTTGACCGGAATCGAACCCGGGACCTTTCAGTCCACAGACCGACGCTCTACCACTGAGCCAAACCAGCTTCGGCACTCAAAATTTTAATAAAAGGAATATAAACCTATAAATCCAGATTGTTTGTTGTATTTATGTTTAATTAAATTTATTAGGGCAACATTGGTTAATAAAATTATATAGGTTTTGAGTGTACAATTCTTTGACACATTATCTGCATATTAAATTGTGTATTTACACACAAAGTCAAATCACCTTCCATCACCCTATATTTGATTCCCTTTGCCATTCATCCTTCGTTTGCTGTTGTCTGTGTCTATGAGTTTCCCATTATTTGCTTTCCTTGTTTGTTCATTTGTTGCTTTCAGTTTTATTTTCTACAGATGAGTGAAATCTATATATTTTTTTACTTTTTTAAAGTTATTTCACTTCACATGATATTCTCAAGATCAATCTATATTGTTGTAGTAAATGGAATATTTTTTTAAATATGTTTTTATTCATTTTTTAGAGAGAGGAAAGGAGAGGGATAGAGAGCTAGAAATACCAATGAGAGAGAAACATCACTGATCCGCTGCCTCATGCATCCCCCGTAAGGGACTGAACCCTGACTGAGAATCGGACTGGCGGCCTCTTGGTTCCTGGGACAATGCTAAACTGCTGAGCTACACCAGCCAGGCTATGTTATCCTTTCTTATGGCTGATATATGTACCACATCTTCTTTACCCAATCATTTATTGAGTTATACTTTGGTTGTTTTCATATCTTGGCCATTGTGGATAAATGCTGCAATAAGCATAGGGGTACATACACCTTTATGAATAAATGTTTTCAAAAAATTTTAGTAGGTACCCAGAAAAGGGGTTGCTTGGTCATATGATAACTCTATTCTTAATCTTTGAGGAACCTCCATACTGTTTTCCATAGTGGCTGTACCAATTTACAATCCCACCAACAGGGAATGAGGGTTTCTTTTTCTCTACAATCTCTCCAACACTTGTTATTACTTGTCTTGTTGATAATAGCCATTTAAATAAGTGTAAGGTGGTATCTCATTGTGGTTTTCGTTTACATTTCCCTGAAAGCTAGTGAAGCTGAGCCTCTTTTCACACTTGAATGTTGACCATTTGTATGCCTTATTGGGAGAAGTGTCTGCTTAGGTACTCTGCCCAATTTTTAATTGGATCGTTTGTTGGGGGTTCAGTTGTATGAATTCTTTTTATATTTTGGAAATTAATCCCTTGAGGGACCTCTTCAAGAGCTTCAAATGAAGAATAAATACAAAGCATGAGATTAAAAAAAAAACTCACATTGCTACATTATAAATACTTAGACTGTGTTTCCAGCTTTTTGCTAAGTGCTATGAAGATTTGAAATCTCTCTCCTTTTCAGTTAACAATTGTGTGGTAGCAAAGACCAAAAGTGAGACTGGGAATGCAAAAGTGGGCTCCACAAGTGTCAAGGAAACATTGAGGGATAAGTAAGGCCTGAAAGAAGGCAGAGAAATGTTATCCAACAAAAATACTTCAAGCAATGTTTTTTGAAGCCACTCGTATTTCCCCAAAGGTCAGCCTGCGTCTGATGACACTTGCCATTTCATCATTTCCGCAATTTGTTGTTGCCTCGAGTAAGGAGACTGACTTGCCCAATAAACTGCCTTGTCCTTCTTATGCAAGAAGAGAAATCCTGACCTGAACACCCAGCCACAAACAAATTCATATTCTTATGTCTTGAGGTTGAACTTCCTAAAGTACAGATAAAGTGTTCATTCTTCAAGATTCCGTTCTCTTGAAACTTACCAACAAAATATTCTTGGACTCAGAAACTGAGGAGAGAGAGAGAGAGGAAAAAGAAGAGAAAAAAAGTGAAAGAAAAAAATGAATTTATTCAAATCATCTGCATCACAGAGCACAGGTAAAATTTGCAATTCTCCTTTTTCCATATATATATATTTCTTTTTGGAAGAGGTGATAAATACGTAGAAGGATGGGACTATAAAAAAGCCTACAGTAAAGTAAAAAGATAGAGATAGAGATAGAAATAGATAGATAGATGATAGATAAATAGACAGACAGACAGACAGATAGATAGATAGATACATAGATAGATACATAGATCGATAGATAGATAGATAGATAGATAGATAGATAGATAGATAGATAGATAGATAGATAATGAAACAGAGGAAACATTAAAAAAATGGTTAGAAGAGTACATGTTATGCTGGGAAGGCCACTGGACTTGAGCTCAGAGAGAGCTACCAGCCTGCTGTTTCTGCCCTCTCTGTATTCACTGGGCCCCGTTGGGTAAGGTACTTCACTTCTCTGAACTCACTTGCCTTTGTCTGTGATATTGTGTTTTGGGAAGGAAAGGCAGAGGAACTACTAGGTGCATTCAGTGTTTTATATGATTGCTTTACAAAGGGCTTGGAAAATAAGGCACTAGAAAGAAGAAAGCAGAAGAGAGACAAGAAAAACAGAGAGGATGAGAGGGAGAAAGGAAAAAATATATGGAATGAAGGGGATGTGAGTGACGCAGAAAAGGAAGAACTGCACATCTGTCCAACTTCATGAATCCGTCTTGAAATTAGTAATGGATTGTGCTAGTGGTTTTAAAAGTGTGGTCCCCAAACCACCACCAGCAGCAGCAGCAGCAGCAGCAGCAGCAGCTCCTGGGAACCTGTTGGCTCCATGCCAGCTCTAACTGGATTCTTAACTCTGGGGGTTAACCTGTGTTGTGACCCTGTAATCTGTGTTTTAACAAACCCTCCAAATGATTTTTACATATGCTGAAGTTTGAGAAGTGCTCCATATAGGCAACGCAAGTGGAAGGAAATATGTACAGTTGAATAAGAATTTATTATGCCTCTTGCTTAGGGAAGACTGACCATCTTTGTGTCTTTCTACAGAGAGAGGATGCTTCTCTTCCCAAGTCTTCTTATGGACTGTTGCTGGGGTCTCCATCCTACTACTCAGTGCCTGTTTTATCACTAGATGTGTTGGTGAGTTCTGAAGGTCAAATTCAATTTTCCTGGGGAATATTAGGAATAAATTCTTCCTTGCTGCCTATGGATTCTCTTTTCCCTTTAAGAGTATTCATAGACTAACTTTTCCCTCTATTTCCAGGCCATTCCTCAAACCAGAAACACCAACTAGTATAGAATTGTTACCAAATTTCAGTGACCTCTGATGCATTTTTTAAAAAATAAATCTTTATTGTTCAGATTATTACAATTGTTTCCCCCCCCCCATAACTCCCCTCCACCTGGTCCCCACTCCACCCTCTGCCCTTACCTGCACCCCCCCCCACTGTCCTCATCTATAGGTATATGATTTTTGTCCAGTCTCTTCCCATACCCCCCACACAGAAACCCCTTTCCCCCTGAGAATTATCAACTCCCTCCCATTCTATGCTCCTGATTCTATTATATTCACCAGTTTATTCTGTTCCTCAGATTTTTAATTTTGATTTTTAGATTTACTTGATAGATATGTATTAGTTGTTCATAATTTTTATCTTTACTTTTTTCTTCTTCTTCCTGTTTTTAAAGTATACCTTTCAGCATTTCATATAATACTGGTTTGGTAGTGATGAATTCCTTTAGCTTTTTCTTGTCTGTGAAGCTCTTTATTTGACCTTCAATTCTGAATGATAGCTTTGCTGGGTAGAGTAATCTTGGTTGTAGGTTCTTGCTATTCATCACTTTGAATATTTCTTGCCACTCCTGTCTGGCCTTCATAGTTTCTGTTGAGAAATCAGCTGCTAATCATATGGGTGCTCCGTTGTAGGTAACTGTTTTTCTCTTGCTGCTTGTAAGATTCTCTCTTTGATATATATATATATATATATATATATATATATATATATATATATATATATTTGATATTTTACAGAGAGGAAGGGAGAGGGAGAGAGAGTTAGAAACATTAATGAGAGAGAAATATCAATCAGCTGCCTCCTGCACACCCCCACTGTGGATGCCTGTAACCAAGGTACATGCCCTTGACCGGAATTAAACCTGGGACCCTTGAGTCCACAGTCCAATGCTCTATCCACTGAGCCAAACTGGTCAGGGCCTCTCTTTGTCTTTTGCTCTTGGCATTTTAATTATGATGTATCTTGGTGTGGTCTTCTTTGGATTCCTTTTGTTTGGGGTTCTGTGTGCTTCCTGGACTTGTAAGTCTATTTCTTTCACCAGGTGGGGGAAGTTTTCTGTCATTATTTCTTCAAATAGGTTTTCAATATCTTGCTCTCTCTCTTCTTCTGGCACTCCCATAATTCTGATGTTGGTACATTTGAAGTTGTCCCAGAGGCTTCTTACTCATCTTCAACTTTCTGGATTCTCTTCTCTTCTTGCTCCTCCAGAAGAGTGTCCTTTGCCTATTTGTATTCCAAATCTTTGACTTGATTCTTGCTTTCTTCGAGTCTGCTGTTGGGTCTCTGTATAATATTTTTTTTTATTTCAGTCAGTTTATGTTTAATTTCTAGTTGGTTTAATTTCTTTTTCATATCCTCAAGGGTCTCATTAAATTTATCAGCTTTTTCTAGGAAATTCTTTAAAAACCTTATAACTGTGGTTTTGAACTCTATATCCAGTCTTTTGTTCTCCTCCATTTCTTTTGTTTGATATCTCCTTCCTTTTCTCAGCATTTTCTCTGTTTATGCAAAAGCAGCTGTGTGGAGCCTGGGCTGGTTTTTAGAATGTGTGGGAAGGGGCCTTGGGTCAGGTCAGGGCCTCAGGGCAGGGCGGGGTCTCAGGACACCACCAGGCTGGGGTGTAGCAAATAGCGATAGCTGCCTTCAGCCGTCTCTGCCTTTCAGCATTTCCAAGTCCCCGTGCTCCAGTGCAGTAAACAATGATTGCTGTGTACACCTCTGCAAAAAAGTCAACCTCACTTTTGGATCCAATGCTGACAGACCAGCTTCTCCCCGTAGGCGTCTGGGTCCCCTGTGTGACCCCAGAAATTGGATTTCAAAGTGATCGGGAGCTTGTTTCCCTCCTGGTTGAGAAAAAAGCCACGGGCCCAGTTACCTGCCACCAGCCCAATTTGCGTGCCTTCGTACCTAGGCTTTTCAGCTTTTCAGCGCTTGTACTCCTTTCTCTTTCAGCAAGCTTTCCCTTGGTTTTGGGTGGTAGACGTTTTGTCTTTTAGTTGTAATTGTTGTGCGAATTGAAATTGTTGTGCGAGGCAGCAGATTAGTTGCTCATCTATGCCGCCATCTTGGTTTTCCCCCTCTGATGCATTTTTTTAATGATAGACATTTTTCTTCTCCTTGGTAGCCTTGAGTGCTTCCCTTTGTACCTCTGCCATCCATTTAGTAGAACCCCTTCTATGAGACTAGCCTGAGACATGACAAATCACTTGTAGAGAGGGTTAGACTTGGTATGAGCCAGAATGTTAACACATTTGTCTTCTGTTGACCTATGGGCCAGAACTAAAGTACAATTTATTTTTATAAATTAGGAAAACCATAAAATGTAAATTCCCTCTTTTTTTAAAGTAAATCTCAGTGCCTCTCCATGCAGAAGGAAAAGTAGATAACAAGGAAACATGGTAATTGTTGGCAATTCTGTTATAAATATAAAAATAATAGCACTTATTTTATTAAAAGAGTAGTAAGTATTAACTATGCCCCTGTCCTTACAGTGACATATCATATCTTTCAACTCTGTGATGAGAAAAAGCCATATGAGAACTTCCTGGAATTCAACTGCTACAATAATGAATCAGGTATAATATTCCTCAAATTTAAACATAAAAAGTCACATATCAATATTTTCTGGCTTCCATATTAATTTTGGGATAAATAACATAGTTTGAGTAGGTCCTGTTTTTCAAAAGCAAAATGTAAAATCTTGCCTGTACTGTAATATAAGGATGAGGAATTGGTTAAGAAGACAGGAAATCTTGGGGACATTCTAGCATTTTCTTGGGTACCCTAGAAAATTACTTCTTTCTTTGGATTATAATTTCCTCACCGTTAAATTAAGAGATACTGGACTATTTAATTTTTAATAAACTCTGAAGGCTTCAATTCTATAATTGTAAGAACCAGTTTGGAGATTTTGTTGAGTGTACATTATTTGGGCAACATGACAGATGGTTGCTTCAAAGTCAGTCCGATAAAATGCATCACAACTTTCTCTGATTGTGGCAAGTCAGAGAACAGCTAACAGGGACCTATATCAATAGCATAACTAAGATAGATAGCATATGGTACATCTAGAAAATGTGGATTATGTCTCAAAAGACACGGATATTTACTGTTGTTTGTGTTTATTGACAAAGGAATTATTAAAGTCTTAGATAGTAAAAAGGGGGTGGAGGGTTGTGATGAAGAGGTTCCAAGGCTTCTAATTATAAATGATAGACTTCATAGGGCCAGATGAAACTTGCTGTTTTTTTAAATTATGGAAACTTCTCTCCTCCTAGGTTCAGTCAAGAATTGCTGTCCATTGAGATGGATATATTTTCAATCTAGCTGCTACTTTTTTTCTACTAACACCCTAAGCTGGTCGGCAAGTATGGAAAACTGCTCAAGCCTGGGAGCTCAGCTGGTGGTTATCAACTCAGAGGAGGAACAGGTAGTTCAAGTACAGACTCCCCGAGTGTCAGTGTAGCATTCCCCACACGACCATCCCCTTTTCCATACATGTGTATGGTGTGTGGACCACAATGAACCTTTTTAAATGAACATACTAAAAATGCATGCTTTTGTTACTATTTCTGTAAGTCAATGCCTACTCTAATGTATTTTCATTTCTAGAAAAGCCTAAGGGTAAAAAAGAAATTTCCATGTTTAGTTCCTTAGCAAGGCAGGGGAAAAAAAAGGAGTGGGGTCCATTTTAGGATGACCGTTATGTTTATAAATCTATTTGAATGAGACAAAGCAAATAGTATGCATTAGCACTAAATTGTGATTGATAATGCTTTGTGTTAATCTTGATGGTAGATTTGGCTACAAACCACAGTAGATAAACTTTGAATTATTGAGAAATTCCTTTGTTGAAGATTCTTTTTTTGTTGGTTTAATTTTATGTTGTATATTTTTTAAGACAATTTTAAAACATCAGAAGATAATCCTCTATGATCTTAACATAGGTTGTCCCCAAAAGATGTATACACACTTTGAATAACTATGAAGGCAGTGTTTATTAAAATAAATTTCATGTTCAAAATGTAATAGAAATTTGCTGTTAGAGTGTGTGTACATTTGGGGGCAACACTTGTGTTTCAGGGTCATATGTCTTATCATCTTCAGTACTACTTTATCTCTTTAAATAACAATTACCTTCAACATTTGCTTAGAATTGAAATAATTGCTCTCCTCTCTCTCTCTCTCTCTCTCTCTCTTTCTCTCTCTCTCTCTCTTTTTTTTTTTTACTGTGTATCTTCCATAGAAATTCCTTTTCCAGGCAAAACCTAAAAATAGAGAGTTTTATATTGGACTAACGGACCAGGTGATTGACGGTCAGTGGAAATGGGTAGATGGCACACCTTTCGACGAGTCTCTGAGGTAATTAACTTCTTTCTTGCAGGAGAATTTAACACAACCCTAAATTCTAGTTAGCCCATTTTTCATGGGACTTCTTAGAACCTCCTTCTGTTCCATGACAATAGGGCCACCCTATTGCTCTAATTTCCTAAGACTATCTCAAATATAAAGGTGAATAGATAAACATGAAAAAGTGAGTCGCCATGGTCTGCGTGGCTCAGTTGATTGTCGCCAGGTGCACCAAGAGGTCACCCGTTCAGTTCCCAATCAGGGCTCATGTCCAGTTGTGGGCTCAATCGTCGGCAGGGGCCGTGCAGGAGGAAGCTGATCCGATGGCCCTCTCCCTCCATTTCCCTCTCTCTCTCTCTAAAATCAGTAAAAAAAACAAGAAAGAATGAAAAAAAAAGAGAAGTAGAATTAGATACTAACACTTTGGAAATGCATCATGGACAAAGTGTGGAATTCATAGTCTCATGCTCCTGAACTGTAATAAATGAGACCAAAAAAAAATTGTGATTTGCAAAAGACAGAGATTCTTATGGAGTGAACATCTCCTTTCTCCCTCATAATGGCTTTACGGAATTAGAGCACAGCATTTGGAGTCTTCAAAGTTTTTGTCTTTATCTTACTTAACCTAAGTTTTATCTTTCTGAGATACATCAATATTGTGCCTTTCACTTAGCATTTGAGGGAACTGAGATTGGAGGGGCTTCGATCAGTTCTGAGAGCATATAGCCCACATGTCCTGATACTTTTTAAAGTTGCTTCCCTACTACACTGAAACACCACTGAAGTATGCACCTGGATTAATACAAGTTTTGGGCAGACTCAAGGGAACCAAACGGGAGATGGCATATGAGTGCAGAGAAAACAAATCCACCAGTACATCCGCTCTTCTCATAACCTCTCCTTTCGAGGTCTAGTCTCTGAGGGAGCATCACAAAATGGAAAGAAGGCAGAAAGATCCAGTTCAACTTCACTACTGACAAACTCTATGACTTAGACAAATGGGTTAGCTTTTCTGAGATCGTGGGGGGTCTTTTTGTGGGTTGCTTTTTGGGTTTTTTTGGTCAATAAAAATAGAGATTATAAATACTACCTCACAAAATTGTTGAGAAGTTAAATAACACAAATGTAACTTGCCTGGCATAGTAGGTCACTTTATCTCCTATTCCTGGGATTTAAAAATGTCCCATGGCATTTCCTGTGTTTTGTGTGTGTGTGTGTGTTTTTCAGCTTCTGGGACGAAGGGGAGCCCAACAACTTAGTGACGGTGGAGGACTGCGTCACCATAAGGGACTCTAAAAACCCCAGGCAGAATTGGAATGATTTGACCTGTTTCTTAAATGTGTTTCGGATTTGTGAAATGCCGGCCAAAAACACTGTGAGCAAAGAAAAGTCTTCAAGAACAGAAGGCCCCACTTAAACACATGGGTGAGGAGGACCAGGAAGGTGGACTCAGCCGCAACTCCACCGTGAGAAACGCGCGCCTTGTACTTCAGAAGGGCTTCTACGTGTTTGTTGCTTTGATGTAAATAAAAATAAATGTTTTTGAATGTTATAATTCATGATACTGACGGAAGTCCATTTTTCTCTATATTAGTCTCTGAGGCCTTTTCAGAATTTACCAAGCAATTCTCCAGCAAATACTGTAAAAAAGAAAGGCATGTCCCGTTTGGTGCATTTGCTTCATTTGTGAGAAATTATAGGAGGACACAGGGGCAAAGCCCTGGCCGCGGTGACTCAGTTGGTTGCAGTGTTGTTCCACGCATGGGAGGATTCCAGTTCGACTTCTGGTCAGGGCACATGCCTGGATTGTGGGCTCAGTCCCCCGTGGAGGGTGCAGGAGGCAGCCAATTGATATATCTATCATCAATGTTCCTCTCTCTCTCTCTCTCTTTCTCTCTCTCTCTGTCTCTCTCAAATCAATAAAAACATATTTGGAAAATAAATAAATAAAAGCAAAAAAAATTACATATTCTTGGGTGCGGATTAAAAAGATTTATTTAGTCCGAAACTGGTTTGGCTCAGTGGGTAGAGCGTTGGCCTGCAGACTGAAAATTCCCGGGTTTGATTCCTGTCAAGGGCATGTACCTTGGTTTCGGGCACATCTCTAGTCGGGGATGTGCAAGAGGCAGCTTATCAATGATTCTCCCTCATCGATGTTTCTAACTCTCTATCCCTCTCTCTTACTCTCTGTAAAAAAAAAAAAAAAAAAAAAATCAATAAAAAATATATTTAAAAAATAAAAAAAGAAGACAAACCTTTAAAAATAAAAAGATTTATTTGGAACACTATATATCTATGTCTATGTCTATGTCTATGTCTATGTCTATATATCTATATCTATATATCTACATCTATATCTATGTCTCCCCTTATTATAATTTTGCTTTGCATGTTTTCAATTACCTACAGTCAACTCTGATCCAAAAATATTAAATGGAGAATTCTAAAAATAATTCATACTATTTATTTATTTATTTATTTGTTTGTTTGTTTGTTTGTTTGTTTGTTTTTGAGGTCCTGTTTTTAAGTCTTATTTTTAAAAAGTGAGTAACCCATTCACATGATTCAAAATCCAAGTATAAAAGAAGATATAAAGTAAAAAGTCTCCCCTCTTTCCTATACTTTCCATTCTTCCTCCACAGTCTCCAGCCACCCAGTTCCCTGCATGGAGGCAATTAAAGTCTCTACTTTGTTACCTATGTCTATACTGTCATACTTTAAAAATATATATATATCCAGGAGCTAAATTCCAATGAGGGTGGAAGAGGCATAAGGGTATAAGGTATAGATGATGATTGGTGGGGAGGAGGGGGAGGGAGAAAATAGCCAGTGTTGGTGAGGATGCTGGAAAACAATTCATTAGTTTTAAATTGCTCACTGTTCAGGACCACTCTGCTCAGGACCTGAATCACCCATTTGTCCAGAGTCATGTCTCCACACTGCATGTACTTCCTGCCCATTAGCCACTGTCTCATTACCAAATCAACTGTTGTCGTATTGAAGTACTTGTATTCAAGTAACCTTTATTTTACTTAAGAATGGCCTCAAAGGGCAAGAGTAAGTGATGCTGGTAGTTCAAATATGCCAATAGAAGCTGTAAAGTGTTTCCTTTAAGTAAAAAGGAAGAGTGTATAGGAAAAAACAATACACTCACTCACACACACACACACACACACACACACTCAGAAAAGAATCATATAGCAGATGATACTTTTAAAATATTAAATTCAACTTTATTTACATTTAACAAATAACAAATTGAAGTGAAAATAAAGAATTCTGAAACTTAAAGAATATTTTGGCTTTATAAGTTAGCACACAAAAAATCATTTCCTGAAGATACCTCTGAAGTAAATAAAAATTATGAAGAATCATATAAAATATTCTTCTTGCTCTTCTATTTTCTCTTTTTCCCAATCCCATTTTTTCTTCTCAATGATGCAATATCAAAGTCACTCATCAGGTGGTGCCGAGCAAGGTAGCTTTTACATATGCATGCATGTATGTACAGGGGTGAGTTTGGGGGGAGGGGTGCATAATTACCCCCACAGGGATTTAGAACCTGACTGGGTGCATTGGTGTAAAGAAAGGGTGGGGGCAGGAATGGTAGTAAGGGTGTGGGGGAACTTATTGGATTCCAGAGGCCATCTGGTAAAGTGATAGGTTGACCCAAAATGTGGAAGCCTGAGCTAATTTGAGCATCATGGGTGTCTGAGCCCAAGTAGGGGGACCAACTGGAGGAGTCACAGGGTACACTGAAGGGTGAGGAATGTCACACAGTCAAGCCCTAGCAGATTGGTTTACAGGTCTTGCAATTATGTTTTGTCCATAAAACTTGCACATTTGATCATTTATTCCTGGGTATTTTATAGTCACAGTAGAGGCCCAATGCACGAAATTCATGCATGGGGGGGGGGGGGGCGGCGGAGACCTTCCGCCCAGCCTGCATCCTCTCCAATCTGAGACATCCCTCTCATAATCCAGGACTGCTGGTTCCCAATTGCTCGCCTGCCTGCCTTCCTGATTGCCCCTAGCCACTTCTGCTTGCCAGCCTGATCACCCCCTAACCACTCCCCTGCCAGCCTGATTGATGCCTAACTGCTCCCCTCTTAGCCTGTTTGCCCCTAACTGCCATCACCTGCAGGCCTGGTCGCCCCCAATTTCCCTCTTATTTTAACCTGGTCACCCCTAACTGCCCTCCCCTGCAGGCTTGTAAGCCCCCAACTGCCCTCCCACGCTTGCCATCTTGTGGTGGCAATCTTGTGTCCACATTGGGGCAGTCATCTCTGACCACATGGGGACATCCATCTTGTGTGTTGGAGAGACAATCAATTTGCATATTATTCTTTTATTAGATAGGATTAGATAGGATTTATGACTAGCATATGGGTGGGGGCCAGCTGGTTTGCCCTGAAGAGTGTCCCAGATCAGGGTGGGGGTCCCCTTGGGATGTGGGGTGGCCTGGGCAAGGAGTCTATGTTGGTTTGCCGGCCAGCCATGCCCCCTGGTGACCCAAGCAGAGGCCCTGGTATCTGGGATTTATTTATCTTCTATAATTAAAATTTTGTAGCCTTGATTGGAGCCAAGCCTCCTGCTCACTTGTGGCTGCAGCCATTTTTGTTGGGATTTACTTATCTTCTATAATTGAATTTTGTAGCCTGGAGTGAAGGCCTGGGCCAGCCAGGGCAGGCGGAAAGCTTGGCTTCCTCCATGTCTGGGTGCAACTCAGCCTCTTGCTCTCTACAGCTCCATGGCTGCTGCCATTTTGTTGGGATTTATTTATCTTCTATAATTGAAACTTTGTAGCCTTAAGCGGAGACCAAGGCAGTCCAGGGCTGCAGAAGCTTGGCTTCCTCCATCTCTGGGGGCAACTCAAGCCTCCTGTTCTCTCCAGCTCTGTGGTGCCATAATTTTTGTTGGGATTTATTTATCTTCTGTCATTGAAACTTTGTAGCATTGAGTGGAGGCCTGGGCTGACCAAGGCAGGCAGAAAGCTTGGCTTCCTCCATTGCTAGGGAAACCCAAGCCTTCCTCCTGCTCTCCCCATGGCTTTAGCCATCTTGGTTGAGTTTATTTGCATATTCATTGATTGGCTGGTGGGTGTGGCTTGTGGGTGTAGTGGAGGTATGGTCAATTTGCATATTACTTTTTTATTATATAGGATTGCTGTTGTAAGTGTAATGTTTTACATAAAAATACATTTTCTATATTTTGCAGGTACTATATAGTAATATTGTTGGTCTTTATATATTAATCATTTATTCTGAAACTTTGCTAAATGCCACTATTATTTTTTTAAACTCTTTAGCTATAGATCCCCTTATATTTTCTATGTAGCTAATTATATCATCTATATACTTAGCTATCCAGGACTGTAGTCACTGAACTGAGCACTAGTCCTAGTTGAGATAAGCTGGAAAGTGTAAAATATACACCAGATTTTGGTTGACTAAACTGGAAAGAAATGTAAAATGTATCACTAATAATTTCATACTTATTACATGCTAAAATGATAATATTTTGAGTATAATGATTTAAATCAATAAATTATTTGAATATTTTTTGACATGGTTATTGAAAATTTTAAGCATATGTAACTCACATTTTTGGCTTGCTTTATATTTTCTTTAGACAGTCTGGTCTGCAAATAACTTTCTGTCAGAAATATATTTTCATGGGGAAAATAATCCTCTTGGAACCCCGTGCTAGGATTACTCTCAGATATGTTCCACAACCATTATCATTTTTTAAATAAATCTTTATTGTTGAAAGTATTACATATATCCCTTTCTCCTCCATTTCCCTCTTCCGCCTCACTCCCCATCAAGCCTTCACCAACCTATCATCTGTATCTATGGGCTATGCATATATGCCTATGAGTTCATTGGTGGATCTCTCCCTACCTCCACCCTAACCTGCCTTCCCTCTGAGGCTTGACAGTTTGTTCCATGTTTCTCTGTATCTGGGTTTATTTTTGTTCATTAGTTTATGTTGCTCATTAGACTCCACATATAAGTGAAATTATGTGATACTTCTCTTTCTCTGACTGTCTTATTTCACTTAGTATAATTAATGCTCTCTATGTTCATCCATGCTGTTGCCTAGGTGATTATCACACCCTCACACCCTAATGTCATCACAAGATGGCTGTGTGCACAACAGGTCTGAGGCCTGACAGGGGAGGGCAGTTGTGGGTGATCAAGCTGGCAGGAAGGGCAGTTGGGGGCATTAGGCAGGCAGGCAGGTGAGTGGCTAGGAGCCAGTGGTCCTGGATTTCTAAAGGGAAGTCTGACTACTGGTTTAAGCAGGGATCAAGCCTAAACCTGCAGTCAGACATCCTCCAAGGGGTCCCAGATTGGAGAGAGTGCAGGCCGAGCTGAGGGACATCCCCCTCCTGCACAAATTCCAATAAAAAGCACTACAAAAAACACACACATTATCTTGAATGAATTTAATAAATAAGTCCCATTATGACTGAAAATGTTCTATAATCTAGTGTGTTTTCTCTATTCGAGTGGTGCTTGTACATTGTTCCCAAGTCTAATGGGTTCTTCTTCATCACAAGAACTTCTTCATAGCTTTCAGGCGAGTACTCTTCCAGGTTTCTTACAAATCCTACTTGCCTCAACGTTACAAGAAAATGTATTCCAGGCCCATTTGTTTTGGTTATTAACAAGGGCAACACAATTTTCTTTCTGATCGTTATTGGGTTCACCCTTATGCCAGAATCTGAAATGAAAAAAGAAAGTATATGTAATACAAACAAACACACACACACACACACACACACACACACACACACACACACACTGGTGTGTGTGTCAGGGGACTATGCAGAGAAAATGACCCTAAATGCCCTTAAGTGAGAAATTTAGAGCTGCACTGCCCAACACAAGTGTAGTAGTAGTTTACTAGTGTAGAGGTTTCATGACACATGGTGCTAAGCACTTTTACATTGGTATGCTCCACCCAAAAATGAATTCTGCTTGCTACCTTCATCCCACCTTTGCCTGTAAAGCTCTTTCATCCCAGTCAGTATACTCACTCCATACTCGAGTTGAATGGCATCCTGTCCACCCATTGCCAAAGGCCTTCAGGATTCTCACGTGAAAGTCCCAGGAAATATGAAAATCGTCTATCCAAAAATTGAGTGATAAAGTTCTGTATTAAAAAAATTATAAATTCTTATACATTTATTTGCATTTATCATGTGAGAGATGACAGGAAAAGAGGAAAGAGGTTGAATAGATTACGACTTGAGCAAAAAGGGTTGGCACCAGATGGATCTGTTTGCATATCCTGCCTCTGCTGTTTACTGTGTCATGTTAGAAAGTGCTTTAATCTCACCAAAACCTAGTTTCCTTATCTTCAAGAGACAATTCCACTACTTCACTGAGTTATTTTGAAGATTAACTGAGATCTACTTGCAAACTAGTTAGCAAATGTTTAATAGGATCTGATTATCGGGAACTTTTGTTTTTAAATTTTCCCTCTTTAATTGTTTGCATATTTTATTCAAAGAGTCCACCTATAGATTGGAAGGCCATGGAAACAGAATTCTCCAGGAAATCCTTGTGATCAACAAAAGGGTAGAATGTGAGTGGTGGTACATATATGGAAATATATTACACGAGAAAATAAATTTCCATTTTTACATTAAGATTTTCTTATTTAAAATTACAACCATACATATGAATCATTTTTTTCTATGCTTTATCCTGTAGCTCTTTTGGTATCAATTAACCATTCATTTACTCACTGAATCACCAAATAGTTATTAAGACCTAGCCAGAGTGCCTAGCACTGTGCAGGACATTAGCGATACAAAGATGAGTAAGGCATGGCCTCAGCCTTCTGCAAAGTAGTAATCATTGGAAGAGATGGAGTATTAAGCAGACAATTTGCAGGACACTAACGTAAGTGCCATGATCACACAATGCACAAAGTACCGTAAAATACCTCCAACTTAGAATAGGGAGCGTGGAGTAGGGAAGATGGTCAGGGTAGTGTTCTCTAGGAAATAATACATGAGTGACATCTGGAAAGATCTGAAGAAGTTGGTCACATTAAGAAAGTCATGGAGGACCCAGCCAGTGTGGTTCAGTGGTTGAGCATCAACCCATGCACCACGAAGTCCCTGGTTCAATTCTCAGTCAGGGCACATGCCCAGGTTGCAGGCTTCATACCTGGTGGGAGCTGTGCAGGAGTTAGTCAGTCAATCTCTCTCTCTCTCTCTCTCTCTCTCTCTCTCTCTCTCTCCCCCCCTCCCTCTTTCTTTAAAAATCAATTTAAAAAAAAGAAATAACAACAACAAAACACACAGAGAGAATATAAGAGAGGAAGAAAAGGCCTTCCAGGCACATGGAACAGATGAAGCAAAGGCACAGAAACATGGCAGAGCAGAAAAAGTCCTCTCTCTCTGCAAAGAGATTCAAAGCAGCAGAGAAACTGACGGGAGCCTCCCCACATACCTGCTCAGCTTCTGTGCTGATGGTGACCAGGTGGGCCCCCAGCCCGGTACAGTTCCTTCCGCTCTCCGCCCATGTCTTGATGTCATGAAAAGGGAAATAGCAGCTGGACTGGAAGGCTCTCCAGCCAATTGGACAGCAATTCCAGGTGTCCCCTTATGAGGATATTGAAATAAAAGTCAGTTACAAAGGAGCATTCATCTATAACAGATTGCATAGCTATTCTACTATCTAGTGTCCAGTTACCACTTATGGGAATAATACCAAGATTACCAAGATCATTCTGCTTCCCTTTTTAAAAATATTTCTAATTACATTTCAAAATATCTTCTAACCAAGAGTATTGAAATTATATATTGATAATCAGAAAATCACAACATATTCTCTTAGAAGGGATGATCATTTTCTAGTAGTATCCCTGCATCTATTTGCATTCACTTTTAAAGTGTTTTCATAACAAAGCGTTTTACAGGACATTTTATCTAAAGGGTGTGAAGAATCTACTAAAACTCTCAAGCATTTCCCCATTCTTCAAAATGAAACTTTATAAATTCCAGAATAATAAAAGCAATAAAGATGAGAGTCAGATGGAACAGTCCTTATGATATGTCTGAATCAAAAGATATGGAATTAAATGATACATTCTACAGCTATTTGACTGATGACTGTCATGAGAAATAGTTCTATTTCAATTACTAACATGTACTCTTGTGCCAGATTCTCAATTGTGTTATTTTAATCTCTCCTAGTTGCCTACAGATCTACTTTAAATCCGATTGTGAATTTTAATGGAAGTGGAAATGAGAAAGAAATTCTCTTATGTGTCTCTGCCACCTATACCTTTCAGGTCTGATTTTTCCTTGATGCATGTCAGGTTTATGCGGTAATCTGTGGACACTCCAGTGCTTCTCCTACAGCGTAGAAAGTTGATATGAGTCACTGCCAAGGAGAAAAAAAAGTTAATTTATTTTTCCTATATAATCACTTAATTTGGAAAATGGGAGCTAACTGCTCTGACCTTTCTCTTATCCTAATAGTTAGGGCCCTTTCACCTTATGCAGTTCCTCTATTGTATGTAGCTCCAGATGAATTGGTTGAAAGATATTGTTGAACTTAACATTTTTATTATCATACTAGAGGCCTGGTGCACAAATTCATGCATTGGGGGGGTGTCCCTCAGCCCCGGTCGAACTCTGGAGGGGACAATTTGCATATTAGGCTTTTATATACATAGATTGTCCATTTTGTGCTTTATGGGGGTAGTTTTTAAAACCTTTATGTGCACGTGCTTTTAAGCATATTTTTCTATTAGACTTGATGTTAGAGTGGCGATTTTTGGTGAACACAGGGATATTTCTATAGTTTTATGAGCCTTTTGGTACATGATGTGAGACAGGAGACCAATTTCATTTTTAAAACATGGATAATCAATTGTCTCTACACCATTGATTGAATAATAAAACTACCCCTTTCCTATAACCCTGCAATTATTCCTTCTGTTTTATATAAATAACTTAACTCTGGTCTATTTGCCTTTATTTGCACTTATATTATTTTAATTATAATAACTTTATACAAGGTCTTGATATCAGAAAGAATTGGTCTTCCAACTATTCTTTTTAAAACCAGACTTTTAAAGTCCATCTGAAAGTTGTTTCTTTCTGGTTACTCTTTACTTATACACATCAGCCCTTTGCAATCCTACTCCAAAATGAGGGCTAATTTACTGGTCACCAACTTTTCATTTAGACCCTTTTAGATAAGAGTCTGAATTCTATCTTTCATTTCCTGGCACAAGGCAGCAGCGTCAAAGAATAGCAGATCCAGTGCGTAGATCTGAATTCTAAATCAGAGACCCTGAAGACATTATAGCTTGATATGTTGAGGAAAATCAAGATAACAAAATGTTTGGCGCAACTTTATAAAATTTGTTTAGGGAAATATTTCCAGGAGACCTCTGCTTTTGCTAACTTACCCAAACAATTTGCAATACAGCAGGCACCAAGAAGTGAGATGAAAACAATAGCAATGACCCAAGAGATTAGCTGGTAATGCTGGCCTCCTTCTACCAGGACAAAAAGAAAGATAAATAGATTACTCGCTGTTCAGCCTCAAGAGCTGGGGAAACCAGTTCTATCAAGGAACAAGCTAAATATGAGATCATCCCAAAATATTTTAGATGTGGAGGAGAGCTTAAAATTTTTCCCTGAATAAATCAATTTCATAGTTTATAAATAAATAAATAACATGTAACCTTTTTTAATAAGAAAGGCTTTTTATAAGAAAGACACAAAATTCAAAAATTGTAAAAATTTGATAATTTGGGTACATAAAAATTAAAACTTCTGCCTGGCTGGAGTGGCTCAACTGGTAGGAACTGTACCCTGTACATTGAAATGCTTCAGGTTTGATTCCCTGGCTAATGGATATACAGAAGGCAACCAGTTGATGTTTCTCTCTCACATCAATGTTTCTCTCTCTCTCTCTTTCTTTCTCTCTATTCCTTCCTCTCTCTAAGCATGGTCTCTGGTGAGGATTATAAGTAAAAAACTAAAATTAAAAAAATAAAGCTATGATTTTTTTTAAAACATTAAAACTTCTATATAGCAACGTTAAAACAAAAGGAATGCCTGGAAAAAATTATGTCACAATATGAATATCCAGATTGTATAAAGAAGTTTTCAAATTAATTAGAAAACAGCAAAAATTTTACGAAACTTTAATTTGTTGACATTATAAATGGCCATTAAACAAATAAAAATATGCTCAATCAGAAAAATGTAAACTAAAATATCATGGTATGATTTTTTTCACATATCAGAGTTTTTAAGGTAAATTAAAAGTATAACAACATCCTAGGTAAGAAAATAAGTGCTACTGCTGAACTATAAATTAGAAAGCCATTTAGACAGATAGTTAGCAACATTTATCAATTTTTAAATGCATTATATTTGCCACAACAATTTCATTTTGGTTTTTAATTTCATTTTTAAATTATAGTTTACATTCAGTATTATTTTGTAGTAGCTTCAGGTATACAATATAGTGGTTAGATAATTATATACTTTACAAATTTCATTTTTAGAGATTTGTCCTATAGAAATAACTAAATATTTAAATGGAGTACTTTGGAAATAGAAAAAAACACTGAAACCTAATACTTGTAAATGATTTGTCAATAGTATATATTTTAAACTATGATGAATCCATATGATAGAATTCTATATGGTAATTAAAATAGTCATGTTTATCAGTATGTATTGTCATAAAAAAAATCTCCAAGACCTATTGTTGCATAAAAAACATTTTTTTTCAGTACCATCATTCATTATGGGCCCATTGAAGTTTGCCAGGGGGTGTTGATGACATAAAGTGAAACATTAATTTTACAATTACATATTTCTGCATATGCTCTATATATTTCTCAAAGTATTATTTAATGTTCTCATAATACAAATCCATTTGTGTCACTTAGTAAAACATAAAATGGGAAAGTTAAAGCTTCAGGAACAGCCTTAATCAGGATGTTTTCTACATCTTTTCTCACTTCCCTTTAAGAGAACCTTCCCATATTATTCTCTTCCCTTCCATCCCGTTTTTCTTTTGTACTTTATATACTTTAACTCCTTCTTGACTCTATTTATGTTTTACAAAGAAGTTTCTATTTCCCAGTGTATTAGAATCTATTTATAACCTTTTTCTTCATCAAAGTCATTCTTGTTTTCTTCCACCTTCTCCTTCCCATATCATCATTTTTAATTTCCACAACTACAACTATCAATTTTACTTTTAAATCTTAGTCATAATTTTACCTGCCTCTTTCAAATTAAAAAGAGAGAAGTACTCACGCTTATTTTGAGATCCTCCTTGCCCCATTGTGTGTTAATTCTCTTGCTGTCCAGTGTCAGGGAAAAACAGATGCCTCTTATATTTTTTCCAGGGTATATTTCTGTAGATAAAATAATATATTCAGAAATACTTGAGATTAAACACCAGTCTTACCATTCCAGTGAGACTATAAAGCTCTCAATGTAAAAGACTCGACTCAAAAGAAGAAGTCTTTCTAAAAGTGAATTTCCTTTGTTTCACTCTAGGAGATGGAGCAAAGAAAAAGAGGAACTTGAGAAAGCAACATCCAAAAACAGTAGAAATTTCCATAAGTATCTTGAGTTCAGTAATTAATATATCCTGTGGAATTATTCAACTTATTTTTATTTATCTAAACATAAAAATTAGCAGTACCATAGGAGAATAATCATTATACCAAATAAAAATTTAATGCATCTGACAGACTTGGAACAGTTACTGCTGCTGCTAAGGTTCCAGTATAGATGTAAGAAAAAGGGTGCAGCACTTTCTGTGTGTCTGTTTGTGGAAGCCAACCTTGAATGTGGGGACACAGTAGAAAAACATGAAGCTATTACAACTCGGAAATTGCCTTGTAAACAGTTGAAGAGCCCATTTTACTCCAAAGGAGAATCTAAAATACAAGTTAACAAGTGAAAAAAATAAATAAACATGCTCTCATTTTTCTCTATTTCTGGATTTTACATTTTCAAGGCAGTTACATGCTTGAGGTAAGCTCTGCCCCAGAAAGTTCTCTATATTAGTACATTGTGTGCAAAATGGTAAAAGACAATGTGACCAATGATCAAAAGCTTTTAATGCACACAGTGTATTTACATTGTATGTAAAGACATAAAAACCTTTGGTTTTGGTGTGGAAGAAAGAGGTGGTGGAGCTATTGATTAAATTCCAAATTTTTCATAGATGAGAGAAAATGGTATGGTTACCACAAAGGAAATGAAATTGTGACGTCCTGTGATAAAGTCACCATCAGGGTCCCTAACTTAAATAGCCCAGCTAGCATGGCTCAGTGGCTCATCAACCTATGATCCAGGAAAGCCTCGGGCAAACTATGGCCCACCGGCCGGATCCGGCCCATTAGGCTGTTCTATCCGGCCCGCGGAGCCGAAAGAGCAGAGGGTTCTCTTGCTCTCCCCTCCGCTCCTTCACCAGCAGCCCAAGATGAGAGTGCCAGCATGGTTAGGTTGCTTTTGTTCCGGCCCTCCGGTCCAGTTTAAGAACCCATTGTGGCCCTCGAGTCAAAAAGTTTGCCCACCCCTGATCCAGGTCACGGGTCGATTCCCAGTCAGGGCATATGACGGGGTTGAGGGCTCAATCCCCAGATTGGGGCTTGCAGGAGGCATCCAATCAATGGTTCTCTCTCATCATTGATGTTTCTCTCTCTTTCTCTTCCTCCCTGAAATCAATAAAAATTTATATTTTTAAAAGTAGACTAAAATGCACTAATGTCATAGTGAAGAATGAAAATATCATGTTCTGGTTCAAATTAGTGAGATGGGAAGCTCCTGAACTCACCTCCCACAGACACATCAAATCTACAGCTACCCATGGAACAATTCTCTCTGGAAGAAATCGAAGCATACCACTACAGGAAATCATAAGAACACGAGAAAAGAGTGCAAGAGAAAAAAATTGTAAAACAATCAGAAAACAATAAATGTGACAATAGCAAATTCGTACCTATCAATATCTACTTTAAGTAAAATGGATTAAATTCTCCATTTAAAAAATTAAAAAGGTTAAAGGAATTTTTTTTTTAAAAAAGACCAAATTATGTGTTGCCTATGAGACCCAGTTCAGTTTCAAGGGATGGGAATATATTTCATGAAAATAAACACCAAAAGTATAGCAAAGATAGCTATACTTATACCAGAAGCAATAGGATTAAGACAAAGATTGTAATAAGAAACAAAGCTCATTAATTATATCATGATAAAGAGATAAATCTAAAAAGGGATATAACATTTGTATATATTTATGCACCCAATATAGGAGCACCTAAATATACAATGCAATGGAGAAATAAATAATCAATACAATAATATTAAGGGACTTCATTACCCCACTTTCATCAATGTATAAATCATCCAGAAAGAAAATAACAAAGAAACTTTGGACTTAAACTAAATGTCAGACCAGATGGCTTTAGATATTATAGAACATTTCATCCAACAGCAGGAAAATACACATTCTCAGGAACATTCTCTGGGATAGATTATGTTAGGCCACAAAACAAGTCATAATAAATGTAATGAGATTGTAATCATATCAAGCATCCTTTCTAACGATGATGATATGAAACTACAAATCAATAATAAAAAAACTGGACATGCACAAACATGTGAAGTTTAAACAGTGTGGTACTGAAAAATCAATGGGTCAAAGATGAAATCAAAAGAGAAATCCAAAAAAATATTAAGACAAATAAAAATAGGAATACAACATACAAATATATGTGGGATACAGTTAAAGCAGTCCTAAAAGAAAACTTCATAGCTGTAAATGACTGATAAAAAAATAGTTCTTTGAAGTAAAAACAACATTTTTATAAATTCAAACATGCATTTAAAAAGTGACATGTAAATCAAATCAAGCTACTAAATCCATTAAGATTTTTGACAAGACAATCCTTTCAGATAATCAAACTAACTTACAGCAACCAAGCCCAGAAACGGGGATAAGTATATGGAATGTGAGATTCAGAGGTTTGTGAGAGTGAGGAATCTTGGATAATCTGTTACTAAAAATTTTACAATTTTTTGCAAAATCTGTAGATAATTTAGAGCATCCCATTCTATTAGGCTGTGCAGTCTCTTCTGTAAACACAAGTTACTGTTTTTGTCATTTTCACTTTGATGGTCTTTGTCAAAGACTGTCCCACAGTGTCTCACAAGTGAATTTTTGCTCTGAAGTGAAAGAAGCAGTTCAGCCTCAAATCTTATGGTCCAAATTTAGCAAAGAAACTGTTCCTTCACCCTCAGAGTTTTTGCACTCATACAGATGATAGAACCTAAAAAAGGATAAATAGAAAATAAACATAACAGGGAACTACCTGATGAAAAACCAGAACTAGGAAGGAGATGGAAATAAAACTATTCATTCAGTTATAAAAATTTAGTGACCATCTGCTATGATGCTATATACTTTGTATACTATTGAAATACAGCAAGGTACATTGTCTTTTACTGATTCCACAAAACACTTATTATTTTCCAGAGACTCTTTCACACTTGAGAAAAGGCAGTGGCTAAATAGGTAAAAATCACCTCTCCTAGCATGACCTAGAGCCAGGGGTGGGCAAACTTTTTCACTTGAGGGCCACAGTGGGTTCTTAAACTGGACCGGAGGGCAGGAACAAAAGCAACCTGACCATGCTGGCACTCTCATCTTGGGCTGCTGGTGAAGGAGCGGAGGGGAGAGCAAGAGAACCCTCCGCTCTTTTGGCTCCGAGGGCCGGATAGAACAGCCTAAAGGGCCGGATCCAGCCTGCGGGCTGTAGTTTGCTCATGGCTGACCTAGATGATGAGTAGAAGTTGTCTACCATGTCTTCCTAATTAGATGAAAGAGGGTTTCTTTCAAATGTGACAGAGACTCGGTACTTTACAAGACATTTGTTTCATTCTTTGTTCTAAGATAATTTTATAAAAAGTTAATACATAAAAATGACAAACCAATGGTCACCGACTCAAAATATTTTAAAAGAACAAACATCAGGAAAGGACCTTACTGATAGAAACAATCTCCTTGGGAAATAAAAAACCAACACACTTGAATTAATGCATGGGACACACAGAGACAAAGACACAATCTTAGACCATTCTTGGCCCCAAAAAGTCAGAATCATGTAAAAGTTCATTGACTAACTTGAGCCTTTCTAGAATACATGGGTGTTATATACAATATAATTAAGTGCTAACACTTTAACCCAAGTAAAAATAAAAGTGTGGCTGACAAAAGGTAGGAATCATTCTCATTTTAATAGAGATATAACAAAAAAATAAATGAGCAACTCTAGTAATGGAGATGTTTTACAGACAAGTGAGAATCACACTTTAGTTGTGCTTTGCCTGTGGCTTAAAAATGTTTTTCACATATTCACTCAATTGTTCAATCATTTATTCATTCATGCTTGAATTCAACAGGTGTCACTCCATACCCAGTGTGTCCTCAGTGTATTAGTGCCCCCTGGGGTCCCCTAGAGGAGGACACAGTATATAAAATACGAGCTATTCCCTTACAGACTCCATTTCCACAAGATTCTTCTGGTTACTCAAGCAGGAGACTTCGAGTGAAGTATTATTAGATAACACACAATCCACACTTCCAACTTAACCACAAGTGGGGGGACAGCTCAGCAAGGCATCACATACCTAAAGCATGGGCCAAGAGCTTTTCATTCCTTTTTGACACCACAGTCTCTCTTGTGAAGATCAGGTGTTTGTTCTAGGAACAGGATTGAAAGCATTGGTGTCCAACATGGGATGTACAAGACAACCCATCTGGGGCACAGGAAGAAAATATTTTCAGGTATCATTATATTGTATCTTTTACTGGTAATATGTTTTACATAAGATGTTTAATGTTAGTATTATAAACATTAGTACACATGTATACTCTATGAATCAATAAGTACACATATGTTATGTGCTAAAAAAGTAACAAAAATAAGTGAACAAATATATTATTCACAGAGTTGCAAAAGCAACCAATAAATTAATAACCAATGTACTATAATCAGGCCAACTCATAAACTAAGCAAAATTGAGTTTGTAAGAGGTTGACATTGGTCATTACAACTGGAAGAGGCTGAAGAAAAAAGTGGCTGACTAGTATGCTTTGTAGACTAATTCCTAACAAGGTAATCTGATAGGTTGTATATGATTCATTATCCATATCCCTTGTTGGATCTGTACTATGCCCCTCTGCCCACTCCCACCCTGCCACCTCTTGGTAAAAATAATAATAAAATAATAATAATAGTGCAAGTAACCTAACCATACACCTTGGAGCATTATGAAAAATATACCTCTAAAGCAATCATAGTTAATATGTTTTGGTATGCCAGGCACTGTTCTAAGCACTGAACACAAATTGCTTTAATCTTCACAAAGTGCAAATAACATATACAAGTCTTTTTGAAAAGTTAAAAATTTGTCTGAGCTCCCTCAGAGAAAGCTAGACTTGGAATTCAGGTAACTAGATCTGAACCCATACTGTTGTTAACCACTACATTATAGTCCTCTGAGAAAAGGACATTTTATCAGATAAAATGCCACTGATAAAACAAACACTAGCATGCAGATAAATTAAAAAATAGAGATGAGCGGTAAATAACACATCTAGTATAGAAATCATGGCTAGACTACACACACACAAAAAAGGAATTTACGCATGAGGCAAAGAAAGGTAAGTTGTACACCAAGTCCAGATGATGAAAGCAGCAGGTACACAAGATGACACCATAGCAACAAACCAATGACTCAGCGGGGATTTACAGCTTCCTCTCTGGTGGAGCAAGTACATTACACTAATCTGGGGTAATATGCTTCTCTGAGAACAGACAGGTCAGAGTAAACCAGGAACTAGAAGCCAGCCTACAGTCAAAGACATTCAACAGAGAACATTTTTCAAGTACTATAGACAGCATCCATACTTCCAGGGTGCTGACTGGGTTTATATATAGAAGACAGAGTGTCCCTAAAGAGCCATGAAAATATTTTGGGGGGAAAAGGCTAAAATTTTTCCAAATTAGATGAAAACTATAAACACACATATTAAGTAAGTTTAGTATACACTCAAAACAGGATGAGTATCAACACACACACACACAATCAAGGTATATCATACTAGTAATCAAGTTGCTTTTAAAAAAATAGTGAGAAAATCTTAAAAGCAGCCAAAGAAAGAAAATACAATATATACAGAGGAATATAGTAAAGAAATATGATGGACTTCTCAATAGAAATTGGCAGGTTTTATAAAGCTGTACATAGATTTTTTCCATTTGACTCAGCAATTTCACTTCTAAGAATTTACTCATAATAAATGGATAATATATAATAATTTACTCATAATAAATGGATAATATAATAAATAATATGGAAACATATGGTCAAAAAACATTCATAGAAGATTTATTCATAGTAGGTGAACTCTGGAAGCAACCAAATGCCCATCAACAGATAAATTGTATTACGTCCACACAGAGGAATACTCCTCATCAATAAAAATGAACTTGTTAACAGCTAAACAACAGCAGAATGTTACCAGCAACCTCAGTACTTGAGTTCTGGCTAAGAAAGAATTGAGAGACAAGACTCAGATACAAGCAAAAGTTTATTTAGAAAGTAACAGAAGTAGAAGAGGTGGGGGGGGGGGGGAGTGAGCCAGGTAGGTTGCATGGGCTCAGGAAATAAGTTACAGAGGCAAAGAGTGGCCTTTGGGGCTAAGGAGAAAGAAAGGCCTTTGCTTGGGGGAAGAATATGGGAAGAAAAGGCATGGGCATGCCGAAACCAGTTTGGCTCAGTGGTAGAGCATCGGTCTGCGGACTGAAAGGTCCCAGGTTCGATTCCGGTCAAGGGCATGTACATTGGTTGCGGGCACATCCCCGGTAGGGGGTGTGCTGGTCGATGTTTCTCTCTCATCGACGTTTCTAGCTCTCTATCTCTCTCCCTTCCTCTCTGTAAAATATCATTAAAATATATTTTTTAAAGGCATGGGCATGCTCTAGAGCAGGGTGGGCAAACTTTTTCACTCGAGGGCCACAATGGATTCTTAAACTGGACTGGAGGGCCGGAACAAAAGAAACCTGACCATGCTGGCACTCTCCTCTTGGGCTGCTGGTGAAGGAGCAGAGGGAAGAACAAGAGAACCCTCCGCTCTTTCGGCTCCTCGGGCTAGATAGAACAGCCGAACGGGCCGGATCCGGCCCGCAGGCCATAGTTTGCCCACGGCTCTTCTAGAGAGAAAGAGCACATCTGAGAAGGAGGTGGAGAAAGGTACAGGCATGGGGGAGAGAGAGAAATGGGTCTTCCATCCCAAGGTTTCTTATTTGCTCTCTAAAAGCAGAGATCTTAGGGTAGATCCCAGGGAAGACTTCAATGAAATATTCATCACCTTTCTAGGTGTGTCTTTCAGGATTGTGGTTTCTACAGATTGGTTGGCACCAAGGAAGGGGGTCATTGGTCATCTCAGCCGGTCCTGATGTCAGCTATGTCACTGTCCCACCAAGCCTTGTTGCTTTTTTTTGGACCTGGAGCTGAAACACAGCTGAGGCTTAGATATTATTTCTAGTTTGACCAAAACTCTGTGATCAACAGACCCAAGGTTCTACTTCCAAGATCATTTGATGCCAGTCAGAACCTTATTGTTCTGAACACTTACAGGTTAGTCATGCAAGGGCTTGTATGGGAATAATTTAAAGCTATTCTCCAGCCTCCTCATTCCTCCTCTAAGGGGCTCTAACACATGACTAGCAACATCCCATGCGAGGAAAGTTCAGGGAAGGGTCTGAGCCATATGACCAGTGATAAGCTAGGGGAGGAAAAGTCACCCTAGGGGTAAGTGACCACCATACAATTGTTCGCTGCTAGGTGCTCAGGGCTGTCTGCCCTGGTGACCTTCCATACCTGGCCTATTTTTTTTTTTTCTATTTTGCGCTTGCCTGTCTAACTGCCTAATATACATTCCCACTTCAAGGATTCTTGGCTCGGATTTTTCTAAGGGAAGGCGTGTCCTGCTGAAGAGAAGCGAAGTTTTCCTTCAGAGCCAAGTGATGTTTGCTTTTTGTAAGAAGATCAATGAGGCCTGGGCACGGAAGGAGGTTGCAATGGTCTCTAGAGTTGTTATAGGAAGCAATATCCCTGGAGTACAAGTAGGCCTTGTACCCCCATGGAGAAAAATCATGTTATAAATCTCAACAATTCCAAGTCAAAAAATGGGAGAAAAATTAGAGGGTGGTAGCTAAATATCTAAAAAAAACTAGAAAAATTCAGAATCCAGTTAGTTTATAGGTGAAAAATAAAACTTTGAAGACAATTAATGGAACCAGAGTCTAATATCCACAACTGTGCATTACAGATTCTATTTTTTTAAAAATAGCATGGACACAATATGAATAGTAATTAATCCTATAGGCTCTCTTAAACCTGCTTTGCTGGAACCTCATAAGGAATCTACAGATTGAGCTTTAATTAGCCTCTCAGGATGAAGCAGCCAAGCCACATAGTCAAAGCACCCAGAGATCCACCTCCATCTCCAGGTTGCCCATTAGGCAGAGTCACTGAAAGAGCCTCCAGTTGTACACCTCAGCAGGGCATAAGCTCCCGCAGAGTGGGGTAAGAGGCATTCCCGTGGGTGGGGCTATTGCTTCCCCTAGGCTGATGGGGCATGGAAGGGAATGCTTTGCCAGAGACAGATGGCTTCTGCCATATTCGGCAATGACTCAGCACAGGGATCCTGATGGCCGACTCTTCAGCTCCCTCCCCAAAGACAACAACCCCAGACTCCCCTTGCATGGCTCTAGTCCACTCTGCCCTCCCTCTACCAGAGCCTAGGATGAGTGGCTGCGAACAAAATTTTGGTGCATTGGTCCTTTAAGAGGGTGCCTGCTCCCTAAGCTGTCTCTTCCAGGCAGACGAAACTTCCACTGCCTTCCACTGCCTTCCACTGCCATGTGGGTGCATGTCCCTGGTTCTGGTACTCTAAACTAGGAAATCCAGCTTGGGGTTTAGACTCCACACTTCTCAGGGGGAATGCCCCCTCCCCCGCAGCTGAGATATCCATCCAGAACTTCAGGGACAGCCTGTGGGAGCCCCACCAGCTCTCTCCTGCCTCCACATATTCTATCAGTCTTCATGGGGCTTCTCTCCAGCTAGCCTTTTTTTAAAAAATAGCATACAAGTTATTTTAAATATGTTTTTATTGATTTCAGAAAGGGAGAGGGAGAGAGAGATATAGATGAGAACAAATCATTGATTGGCTGCCTACCTCATGCCCCTGACTAAGGATCGAGCCCACAATCCCGGCATGTGCTCTGACCAGAATTGAACTGGTGACCTCTTGGTTCATAGGTCAAAGGTCAACCACTGAGCCATGCTGGCTGGACTCTCCTGCTAGTCTTCAGTTGGTTATTTAGGATGATTTTTCTATAATTTAGTTATAACTCCAATGTGGTTCTGGGAGGATGTGTGAGTGTAGCTTCCACCTAATTCGATGCCATGTTAGATCCGTATCTTAGACTCTTGAGAAAGGAACTGATGCTTTAATTACTTGCACTGAGGATAACTAATTCATCAGAGGACAGTATTCAAGTGTTGCTTTTCTCTCTTGGCTCTCTACAGGAAGGTGAGTAGGAGGTCTTTTTTGTTCTGCATGTAGCCTACACACTTCTCCCTAAAAGGGGTTTCCATTTTAGTCTTGGAGCTAGGAGAGTAATTTTAAAACTTTTTTGACTGCAAATCCAATCCGTACTTTTTTAGTATAGATTTGTCAGTAATAAAGTTATATTTGCATTCCTTCCTGGTTCCTTTATATATTTCATAAATTCTCCAGAATCCAGAAATGAGAGCGGTGTCTCCAATCAGCACATTTAAACTTTAACAAGTAGGCTTTGATAATAGATTAGATGAAAGGATGTAGTGTGTAAGCACCTGACAGTTGGACTTTTATTATTGTAATGCAAGTGCCTTAAGTGGTTGAGCTAAGGGCATCCACCTCAAAGATGGTTATTGCTAAAGGTGTCCTGGAATCATAATAAGAACCACAGGGCCAGGTATAGCCACAACACTGGTTTTCTCAGTGGTTGAGTGACAACCTGTGAACCAGAAGGTCATCCTTCAATTCCTGGTCAGGGTACAAGCCTGGGTTGCTGGTTGGATCCCCAGTAGGGGGCATGCAAGAGGTAGCCAATCAATAATTCTCTCTTATCATTGACGTTTCTATCTCTCTCCCTTCCTCTCTGAAATAAATATATATATTTTAATAAAATAAAAGTGAAGGTGTCTGTAGAGGCTCACCAGGCCCAGATGAGTGCCTTTGGGAACTTCTAGCCAATAGCATTACTATTGGTAGACTGAGACAGCACAAACAGGGGGCAAAGAAAGGAAAATTGTTGAAAATAATTCTTAGATTTATATTTTGGGCATTTGTATATATGCTGAAACTGAAACGGCAAGTACTAGAAGAGACAGTTTTTAAGTAAATAGATCCTAGGGCCTCTTTTCAACATGCAAAGTTTGAAATGTTTACTTATAATCTCCAAGTGAAAGAGCAGGACCTATTTATTTGAAACTCAGAATGGAGGTCAAACCGAATAGGAATTTGAACGTTAGGACAGGAAGTCTAATTACTCATAAAAAAGTAGTATCTTTCAGTAGGTTGGCATTTCACAAGCAAATCATAAAAAACCCTTGTGAATTTTCCATTATGAAGAATTTTGACAAGTCACTGGGAAAGAGGAAGGACAATTAGTTTCCTTACAATTTATTACATCTTTAGCAGGCTAGAGAGCTTCATGTTTTCACAAACTACCAAAACATAACCCTCTCACAGATTCTTTACTCCTGTTCTCCCACATTTATTTTTTCCTATGTGTTTTAAGATTAAAATATGTCATCCTAATTCTAACTATTTAATGCTAATTCTCTGATTCTCTTACCAGGTATACTGGTTAATAATTCAGATGTTTTTCAATAGATGGAATTACACATGTTGATATATATTTGTGATTTGATATGTCTGCTATTTTGTTGTATTGACAAGCTTCGAAACTTCATATGTCAAATTTTCTGAAGGTGTCAACATTATAGACATTTTTACGCTTAAAAATGTCGAATTTTGTGCCCAAAAAAGAGCATTTTCAGGAAGCTTTAATTCATTATTTTATTTTGAATAAAGTGCTGCTGAAATTTATTGTATACTTTGGGAAGCTTATGGTGAACATGCTCCATCTCAAGATCCTTGTGAACACTGGTTTAAACTCTTTAAAAATGATGATTTCTATGTGAAAGACAAAGAACATTCAAGTCCATTTGAACCACGCTTTGATCATAAAACTATCAGAAAGGGCCAGAAGACATGACAAAGCAATTTTGCTTCATGATAAGGGACCATCACACACTTCAAAACCATTTAAAGACAAGTTAAAAGATCTTGCCTGGGAAGTATTAACCCACCTGCCCTATTCACCAGACCTTGCTTCTTCAGATTACCATTTGTTCGATTGATGGCACAAGCACTTTCTGAGCAGCACTTCAAATGTATGAAGAGACTGCCAAGACCAAGCGACTGAAACAAGATGGCGGCCTACGTAGTCTCCTAAGCTGCCACCTCATCAACAATTTGGAAAAAAACAATAGCTGAAATCGAAAGGGACCGCACCAGACCCACAGGAAAGCTGGCGGAATGGGAAGGCAGCTAGAGACAAAGCAGGGTGCCGCTGCTGCCATGTGGAGTTTAAAACTACGGCGGAACCAGACTGCTGCCGCCGGGAATGAGGGAAGCCAGACCTTGCTCCATCCCGGGCCCAGGGAGTGGGCCGGCCCGGCCGGGCCGCCATGGGAGCAAGGGAGCTGATATCGAGCCTCCGCCGCGCCTTCAAGTTCTGCCAGGATGAGAAGCCTTTGAGCGGTCTCTCCATCCGCAACCATCCCAGCCTGCAGCTGTCCCAGCCCACCCGCCATGCTGGTGAGGAGAAGGCGCAGCGTCTCCCCGCCCGCAGCCAGCTCAGCCCGGCCTCCACGCACACCGTGCTGGTGAGGAGCTGGCGCGGCGCCTTCCGTTCGCAGCTCTGGCGAGTCCTTCCTCCATCGCCACATGGCCAGGCCAAAGCTTCTGCTACTGCCGCCATGCGGATTTTAAAACTACAGGGGAAATTGAACCAAAGGAGCAACCATCACTGCCGCACCTGCCGCCGCCCCTAAGAATGGGAATCCACCAAAATCAGAGCTCACTACACCCTGGGCTCACAGAGAGTGTGGCTTCAGAAATTAGCCTCTGCATCCACAGCAGCTCCACATCCGCAACAAAGAGGACACCATTGAGGGCGGACTCTCCCCATGCAGCCATCACAGCCCGCCCACAATCTTCCCAGCACACCCACCATGCTGGGAGGAAGATGGAGCGCGCTGGTGAGGAAATGGCACGGCGCCTTCCATTAGCCGCCCAGGCGAGCCCTTCCTCCGATCCCGCATGGCCGAGCCGAAGCTCTTGACACCACCACCATGTGAACTTTAAAAATACAGTGGTAATTGAATCACAGGAGCGACCGTCACTGCTGCACCTGGCACCGCCACCCGCTACTGCCGCCGAGAATAAAGGAAATCCACCGAGAACAGAGCTCACCAAGCCTTGGGCTCAGGGAGTGGGCGACCTCAGAACTTAGCCTCCATGTCTGCAGCTGCTCCGCTTCTACACCGAACGAGACACCTTTGAAGGTGGTCCCCCCGCCTGCAACCATCTCAGCCCAACTGCAGCTGTCCCAGCCTGCCCGCCATGCTAGCAAGGAGCTAGTGCGGCCCCTCCAATATGCGACCCCAACACCCTAGAGGGGCCGTGTGCCCCGGGTGAGCCGAGTGTCCCAGGGAGCCGTGTGCCCCGGGTGAGCCATGTGTCCCAGGGGGCCATGTTCCCAGGGAGAGCTGTGTGCTCTGGGGAAGCAGTGGGACCCACGGAGAGGGGTGGTGTGAACCAGAGGAGGAGCGGATTCTATTAGTGTGGTCCTGAGATAGTCACCATAAAACAAGCAGACTTCCAAAGGAGGAGCAGATTCTATTCATGTGGTCCTGAGATAGTCACCATAAAACAAGCAGATTGTCAAATGACAGCGGGGAGGGGAAGGAGACCTGGGGGGAGATAAGAGAACAACCAAAGGACTGGTATGCATGAATATAAGTACAACCAATGAACACAGAACTCTGGGGAGGGAGGGCATAAATGGGAGGTGGGGGGCAATGGTAAGCTATGTACACATATAATACCTTAATAAATTTTTAAAAAATGTATGAAGAAGTGGAAAAATTGGGACTCTGAATGGTTTGCCTCAAAACCAGAAAAGTTCTATTAGGATGGTATCCACAAATTACCTGAAAGATGGAGCAATGTGTAGCTAGTGATGGACATTACTTTGAATAAATCACTTTTGATGTTTCTCTTGAAAATATCATGTTTTCTTTGATTACAAAATAAGGATAAATAAGGATAAAATAAGGATAAAATAAGATAAATAAATCCCAGATACCAGGGCCTCCACTTGGGTCACCAGGGAGGGGGGCATGGCTAGCCTGCAAACCACCACAGGCCCCTCACTCAGGCCACCCCATACCTCAAGGGAACCCTCACCCTGATCTGAAACACTCTTTAAGGCAAACCAGCTGGCCTCCACCCGTGTACCAGGCCTCAATCCTATCTAATAAAAGAATAATATGCAAATTGATTGTCACTCCAACACACAAGATGGCCACCCCCATGTGGTCAGAGATGACTGCCCCAAGTGGACACAAGATGGCCACCACAAGATGGCCAGCAAGGAAGGGCAGTTGGGAGGGACCAGGCCTGCAAGGGAGGACAGTTGGGGGTGATCAAGTCTGCAGGGGAAGGCAGTTAGGAGTGACCAGGCTGGCAGAGGAGGGAAGTTGGGGCAACTGGGCCTGTAGGGAAGGGCAGTTGCGGGGGACCCAGGCCTGCAGGGGAGCAGTTGGGGCAGGCCTGCAGGGGAGGGCAGTTAGGGGTGACCAGGCCTACAGGGGAGGGTAGTTAGGGGCAAAAAGGCTGGTAGGGGATCAGTTAGGCATCAATCAGGCTGGCAAGGGAGTGGTTATGATCAGGCTGGCAGGCAGGAGAAGTTAGGGGCAATTAGGAAGGCAGGCAGGTGAGCAGTTGTGAGCCAGCAGTCTTGGATTGTGAGAGGGGTCCCAGATTGGAGAGGGTGAAGGCTGGGCTGAGAGACACACACACCCGTGCATGAATTTTGTGCACCAGACCTCTAGTCTTATATAATAAAAGCCTAATATGCTAAGTGCCCCACCGTTTGTTCGACTGTTGGACCAGTTGCTATGACCCGCACTGACCACCTAGGAGCAGATGCTCCGACTGGTAGGTTAGCTTGCTGTTGGGGTCCGGCCAATCAGGACTGGGCAAGATAGGCCATACATGCCCTGGAGCCCTCCCATGGTCCCTCCCCGGCCCCGATCTTGCACCAGTGGTGTCCCTTGGCCTCATCTGCATCCTCTCGAAGTCTAGGACCCCTCAGGGAGGGGTTGGAAAGCCGGTTTTGACCCAATCCCACAGGCCAGGCAGAGGGACCTCACTGGTGCGTGAATCTGTGCACTGGGCCTCTAGTTTATTATGAAAGCCATAATAAAGCAAAAATTTATAATAGATACACAAATGATAGAAGAACCAAAGCTTACCCCTACAAAACATCACTGACTCACAAAAAAGATAGCAAGAGAGGAATACAGAAAAAAATAAACTACAAAACAATCTGTAAGAATTAACAAATGCTGATAACAAATCATTACTTATCAATAGTTAATCTAAATATAAATGATTAAATTCTTCAGTTCAAAGGCGCAGAGTGGCTTAAGAAAATTTGTAAGCTAAAAGTGAAGGTATGGGAAGACATTCCATAAATAAGGAAACCAGAAGAGTGGGAGCAGCTATCCTGAAAATCTGGCAAACAGACAAGTCCAAAACTGTAAAAAGAGATTAAGGAGATCATTATTAATGCCAAAGGGGTCAAGTAATAAAGAGAATATGCCAATTATGAATAGATTTGTTACATAATCATATTACATCATTATTAACATTTCTGAAGACAAAAATAACCATCAATTCAATAATTGTAGGAAAATTTTTTAACATTTTAATTAATTTATTTTTTAATCTTTACCCAAGGATTTGTTTATTGATTTTAGTGAGAAAGGAAGTAGGGAGAGAGAAACATTGATATGAAAGAGAAATATTGATCAGTTGCCTTCTATAAGCTTCCCAACCAGAGATTGAACCCGCAACCTATGTGTGTGCCCTAAGTTGAAACCAAAAGTAAGACCAAAGAAGAAACCAAAAGTAAGACCAAAATTATTTTAAGAAAAACAAAAAATGAAAACACAAGATACCCAAACTTATAAGATGCCTCAAAAGCAGTTCTAAAAGGGAGGTTTATAATATATGCTTACAGTAAGGAAAAATGATCTTAAATAAACAACCTAACCTTATACCTAAGAAACTAGAACAGAACAAACTAAAATCTAAGTTAGCAAAAGAAAGGAAATAATAAAGATTAGAAAAGAAGTAAAATGGAGACTAGAAAAACAAAAGAAAAATTAATGAAACTAAGAGTTGGTTTTTAGAAAGGACAAATCTATCACACCTTTAGCAAGACTTACCAAAACAAAAAGAGATAATCGGATTTAATAAAATTATTTTTTAAAGGAGACATTACAACTGGTACTGTAAGAATACAAAGAACCAAAGAGACTGTTCAGAACAGTAATACTCCAAAAAGTAGGTACCTTAGAAAAAAATGTATTAATCCCTAAAACATGAAGTAATAACAAATCTGAACAAATATTATTATGGGCAAGGAGATTCAATCAGTAATCAAAAATATCTCGCCAAATAAAAGCCCAAGGCAAAATGGCTTCACAGATAAACTGATGAACATAGATACAAAAAATCCTTAACAAAACACTACCAAATTCAAAAGCATGTTACAAATGCCATACACCAAGATTAAGCAGGATTTGCCAAAACCGGTTTGGCTCAGTGGATAGAGCGTCAGCCTGTGGACTGAAAGGTCCCAGGTTCGATTCTGGTCAAGGGCATGTATCTTGGTTGTGGGTACATCCCTGGTAGGGGATGTGCAAGAGGCAGCTGATCAATGATTCTCTCTCATAGATGGTTCTAACTCTCTATCCCTCTCTCTTCCTCTCTGTTAAAAAAATCAATAAAATATATATTTTTTAAAAAGATTAAGCAGGATTTATCCCTGGAATGCAAGAATAATTTAACATATGCCCATTGATAAATGTGATATAACCCATTAACCGAATAAAGGAAAAAACTCATAGAAGCATATGAGCCAGGTGGTCAAGAGCAGTACCATGGTCAGCAACCACAACACAGGGGTGCCAGACGCATACACAAGTTGTTTTCCAGGATGTAATGATGACTTGGAGTAAGGCAAAGGGAGAACCTTTGTGGTCTTTGGAGAGTAGTTCAGTCAGACCCTGTATGTGTGTTGAATTAGATGCTTGCCCCTCAGGCTGAAGCTTTTAAAATAGGCCTCTCTCTCAGCCGAATCCGGTTTGGCTCAGTGGATAGAGCGTTGGCCTGTGGACTGACGGGGCCCAGGTTCGATTCTGGTCAAGGGCATGTGCATTGGTTGCAGGCACATCCCTGGGGGGGGGGGGGGAGGAGACGGTGTGTGCAAGAGGCAGCTGATCAATGTTTCTCATCGATGTTTCTAGCTCTCTATACCTCTCCCTTCCTCTCTGTAAAAAATCAATAATATATATATATATATATATATATATATATATATATATATTAAAATAAAATAAAATAGGCCTCGCTCACAGAAAGATGGGATGTTTTATAGTCCTCTGCCTCTGGGCTGTGCCTGAGGGATTAGCCATGATGAGCCCACTTGAGCCACTTGAGAACCTTTGCTTGGTTCTCTATAGACTTGGGGGGTCTCATGGATGCAAGTCCTGTTGGCTTTCAAACTAGATGGTGTAGGGGACCATTTCTCAGGTGCAAGACTAATACATTGTGAGGTTCAAACCTTTATTTGCTCAGGGATAAACTAGGGCTCTTCCAATGTGGGCTGCCATGCCTGGGAGGTGCTTATGGCAAGATTGTGTCTCTGCCTCTCCTTGCCATATTACTGTAAGTTTTTCCTCATTCGCCTTGTGTCTAGGAGTTGCTTAATGAGTTTTGGGGCTTCTTTTAGAGAAAATTGTTCTGTATGTAGGTATAAATTCAGTGTGTCAGTCGGAGAAAGTGAGTTAGGATTTTCCTATATCACCCTTCTATTCTTTTTTTTTTTTTTGTACTATAATCATCTAACTTCACAAGTCTCTCACTTGTTTACTTACTTATGAACCATCATTCTTGGAATCAACATCAATTTCTAATCTTCTATTCTTGGTTTTACTTCTACTCTCCTATCTGGAACGAAAAAGAAAATAAGTTCTCACTTCCACTTTATGGTTATTCTTTTAGAATTACTGTGTTTTCACTATCATACTGAGACATACTAGAAACCTCTTATGTCTGTTTCTCTGACTTTTTTTTCTTTATTGATTAATGCATCACTATTTGTCCTCAGACCACCCCCCCTTCCCATCCCAAACCTCTCCCACGTTTGCCCCCAGCCCCCTGTCGTCCATGACCACTGATTAGGCTCATATGCATGCACACAAGTCCTATGGTTGATCTCTCTTCCTTATCCCCACCCTCCCCTACCTTCCCTCTGAGGTCCGACAGTCTGATCTATGCTTCCCTGTCTCAGGGTCTGTTCCTGTTCATCAGTCTATGTTGCTCATCATTTCCCCCTAGATGAGTGAGATCATGTGCTACTAGAAATACACTTTATAAGAACTGAAAATGAGACAAGCAATAATGGTTATGCTGAGAGGCAAATGAATCAATCTGTAGTGAGTTTCTTTCTGGGCCAACAGTTCTTTTGAGTCCCTATTTCAATGTCAAACATTTTCTTATGTGTACATGTCAGCAATGATATTTCAGTTCTGGATGGTGGACAAAGGGTGATAATGCAGGTCCGACCCTCTCTGGTTTGGTCCTGGACAACCTGCTGCTGACTGCTAGTATGGCAAGGTATCCTCAGTGTTTTCCATCTCTGGATTGTTTCTCTTCTGTCTTCATGGCTGGAGTAGTCCTGTCAATTCCTCTCTGTTGCAGGAATCCAAATGGTCTCAGAGTTGTTTCTGAAAATATACAAACATATTCTCGACCAAAAGTTATAAATTTGACTTGTGATCCTTTTTCTCATTTTTTGCCCAAACAATTTTCCTTTGGCTTGTTTTGACACCATGTATGTTTTACATGGGTTCTCTGAAGTTTTTATCCAAAAAAGGGGATTTATTTAGAGAAGTTAGACTTTTGTCACTCCAAAAGTCTAGAAAATGTTAAATTCACTTTGAAAGAAGTAGTATTGTTAAAAATTAAAGTTCACAAAGATTTAAAAGCCTTTTTCTTTATATGGAGAATAAAACAAGCAAATGTACATTTAAAAATAAAATAATGTTAAGGACTTCTCCAAATATGTTAAAATTATTTGCTTAGTAGTTCACACGAAGTTACTATGTTCAATTATTATGTTAGTTCATGCAACTAACAAGCATGTATATGACATAAAGTAATTCATTCATATGCCTTCAAAATATGAACAATTTTTCACCTTTATTACTATTTCTTTTTGTAATCTATTTTTTATTGATTTTTTTTTACAGAGAAGAAGGGAAAGGGATAGAGAGTTAGAAAACATCAATCAGCTGCCTCCTGCACACCTCCAACTGGTGATATGCCCACAACCAAGGTACATGCCCTTGACCGGAATCAAACCAGCAGGCCGATACTCTATCCACTGAGCCAAACCGGTTAGGGCATTTATTGCTATTTCTACATAATTTTATTAGAGTTTTTGGGGTGACATTGGTTAATAATATTTTATAGGTTTCAAATATACATTTCTTTAGTACCTGACCTGTATATTTCATTGTGGGCCCACCACCCAAAGTCAAATAATCTTCCATCACCATATATCTGACCCCCTTTATCCTTTATTACCTTCCCACACATTTCTTTCTCTCTGGTAACCACCATACTGTTGTCAATGTCTATGAGTGTGTTTTTTTGGTTGGAAAAATCATCATAGTTAATATGTCCATATTACCCAAAGGAATATACAGATTTCATGCAATCCTCAGCTAACAATTCCAATGGTATATTTTAAAGAAATAGAGAAAAAAATCATCAGATTTATATGGAACCACCAAGATCCTAAATAGCCAAAACAATCCTGAGGGGAAAAGAGAACAAAGCTGGAGGCATCATACTCCCTGACTTCAAATTATACTACAAAGCGACATAATCAAAACAACATGGTATTGGCAGAAAAACAGAAACACATACCAATGGAACAAAACTGAGAGTCCAGAAATAAACCCTATGGGCAAATAATTTTTATTGTTGACACTATTACAAATGTCCTCCATTCTCCCCCAATTGCCTCCCTCCACCCATCCCCTGCCCTACCCCAAGGCCTTCATCATATTATTGTCTGTGTCCATGAGCTATGTATATGTGTTCTTTAATTCATCTCTTTCAGTCCCAACCTCCCACCCCTCTGAGATCTGTCAGTCTGTTCCATGTATCCACACCTCTGGTCCTACTTATTTCATCAGTTTATTTTGCTCCTTAGATTCTACATACATGTAAGATCAAGTAATATTTGTCTTTCTCTGACTGGCTTATTTGGCTTTGCATAATAATCATCCATGCTGTTGCAAAGGATAAGAGTTTCTTCTTTTTATAGCCACATAGTATTGCATTGTGTAAATGTTTGCCATAGGTTTACAGCTGTGAGTACAGTAAACACAGAGTTTATTCTCATATTGTTATTTTATTAATTATTGTATTATTTTTTATACAAACAACTACAAACCTACTTTTGCCCCACATTATTGTGGTCCTACTTGCCGTTCTCAAATTAAGAGTGAATCTTAACATCTCTATAAAACATATTTAGTGAATTAGGTATTCCTCTTCTGTGATATGCTTTTTAAATATTTTGCCCATTTTTTTGTATTAATTCATTTGTGACCATTGTATGTTTTTTGTATTAATGTTGTGTTAGTACAAATATTTGAAATATCTTATTTCAGTTCAACTTTTTAAAATTCGGTAGTATTTTAGTGAACACAGGTTCATAATTTTAGTGCAGAAGAATAAATTATTTTCCTTCTTGGTACACATATTTTGTATCTTTTAAAATAAATTCTGCTATGGTAGCCAGCCTATAACATAGCCCTCTGTGCCCAGCTGGTGTTGCTCAGTGGTTGAGCATTGACCTATGAACCAAGAGGCTGCAGTTTGATTCTTGGTCAAGGCACATGCCTGAGTTGCTGGCTCGATCCTGAGTGGGGGGAGTGTAGGAGACAGCTGATCAATGATTCTCTCTCATCATTGGTGTTTGTAACTCTCTCTCCCTCTCTCTCTCTTCCTCTCTGAAATCAATAAAAATATTTTTTTAAAGTCAAAAAAAAAAAAGATAGCCCTCTGTGATTTTCATCTTGAGCTTGTCCTGCCTTTGGGTAATCCACTTCTGTAGTATATCAGTTTGGTCTATGTGACCAATGGAATGTGCCAGAAGTTAAAGGGTTTGACTTCTGAGGCTAATTCATAAAAGACATTGCTACTTTCACTGCTCTCTTGGATTTCTTCCTCTAGGGAAAGCCAATCATCATATTGTGAGAGCACTCAAGAAACCCTCGGGTGAGTTTCCTTATGGTGAGGATCTGAGGCCTTCTAACAAAAACCAGTACCAAGTTGCCAGCCATGTGAGTGAGGCATCTCGGAAGCAGATCCTTCCACTCTTGGCAGACTCCCATATGATTGCAGTCACGGTTACTATTCTGACCAGAAGAATTTCTCAATGGAGTTTTGAGGCAAGTCCTCCTTAATTTTTAATAGTTACCTTCTTATGAGTCTTCAGATAGACAAAATGGCACCATCGCTTGCCCAAGGGATGTGTGTGAAGTATGAAGAAAGTAAAGAATGCATAACAAATTTTTAAAAATGGAAGAGTTCACCCTATTATTAGTGGAAAAGAGGAAACTATCAGAGGGATGACTGAAGGAAGCAAGGCAGCTGGATATTTCCATGAACCTCTATGAAAAGAATTATACATAAATTACAAGAGGAAATTATCATTTTAAGATAGGTCTCCATTTTAAAGGTGACAGTGAATAAAGTTCAACTCATAGATAAACCTTCTTCATCTCACATATTGAATTTCTTTTAGAATCACAGAAAACATCATTCCAGCCCCATCCTCTAGGTTTCCAGAAAACTATTGAAGCACATTCCTCTGCAGAAAAATTGGGCTCACCCTGGTGCCATAATCTAAAGAGGGGGAAAAAAGGATAAAAACACGTCAGTGAATGCACAGTGATTGATTAGAAATATATTAATGTAGAGCTGGGGTTTGAAGAGAAGGGGGTTCAGGGTGAAAGAGCAGTCATTCCAGTGATTGCTCTCCTCTTCTCACACTGCCCTCCTCAAAAACCCCAAGTGTAAACACACACTTTTATAATTGCTCCTCTAACATTCCCCCCGCAAATTTTTATAAAAAATAGTAAAATTGACTTTGTCCCTGAAATCTGATCTTCATTTTTTTTTTCTCTATAAAGAGCCTTTATTCTGATCTGGGTTGTTAAACAATTCGTATCTTAGTAGCATAATAAAGAGGTTGCCTCCTTAATTTGTGCACTCTTACCACCTTCCAGCTTGAGGCTGGTCATAAGAAGTTACCCTGCCTACAAGGAATACAATCTGTAGTGAGGGTGATAAGGTTTGGGTGGGTGTTTTTTTTTGGAATTAAGAGACATGATTTTCTCCTGATTCATTTTGATCTTAAGCAAATAATTTATTCTCTTCGGGTATTTGATTCTTCACTTATAAAAATAGGAATCATAGTCAGGTCCCCAAATAGCTTATAAAATTATGTGAACATCGCATGCAATAATATATAATTAAATTCTGGATTTTTTTTCAAAGCCATGAGTAAATAGTATTATTATATAATTACTAGAGGCCCAGTGTATGAAATTCGTGCACAGGGGAGAGGTGTCCCTCAGCCCAGCCTGCACCCTCTTCAATCTGGGACCCCTCGGGGGATGTTCAACTGCCAGTTTAAACTGGCAGTCAAACATCCCTGTCATAATCCTGGACTGCTGGCTCCTAACCGCTCACCTTGTCTGCCTGCCTGATTGGCCCTAACTGCCTCTGCCTGCCGGCCTGATGGCCCCCTAATTGCTCCCTTGCCAGCCTGATCACCACTTAACTTCTCCCCTCCCAGCCTGATCGCCCCTAACTGCTTGCTCCCCTGTGCAAGCCTGATCACCCCTAACCACCTCTGCTTCAGCCCCCGTCACCGTGGCTTTGTCCTGAAGGAAGTTGGACATCTTCCAGATAAGACTTCCAGGTCGACCTGGTCTAATTAGCATATTACCCTTTTATTAGTATAAATCCTCCTAGAATTGAACACAGTTTTCACACATATATTTTAAGTCTTATTAATAAAAGTAAAATGTAACTGAAGTGTCTTCACAAGTTTAGAGCCAGCAAATTGTAATGAATAAGAGACTAACTTTGGAGTTAGACGTGGAGTGGCGGCCCTGTTTCTCATCTTATTATTTATTGACTTCAGGAAAGTTAATTCACTTTTCATCAGTAAAATGAGTTCTAAAAACGTTTTCATGAAGTTTTCATGAAGTTTAATACCTGCACTTAATAATAGTGCATTTAAGAGCTTAATAAATTGGTAGAATCTGTTATCATCAATATAATTACCAATATTAGCATGAACAGTCACTGCCAACAAAATGTCCCTACATTTTTATGTCAACAAAGCCCATGGTTCATTAATGTGACTCTGTACTCACCTGACATTTTCCGTGTAAGGTGTCTGATCAATCCATTGCCAACTGTCATTCCCTTGTGGATCAGAGAGTCCCAGGAAATAAGAAAGTGATTCATTCAGTTGCTGAACAAGGAAGTCCTGCAAAAAGAAAAAGAAGCCATGAACTGAAATCCCCAAATTGAATTGAGTAAGAGTTTTTAGAGCTCTAAAGAGAAAAATAAGATGCCAGCTGTGAGGAACAGTGTCAAGACAGCTCATTGGACAAGAGAACAGGCCCAAAACACCAACATTATTACAAGAAGGAAGGAGTTATAACCCATGAATTTCCATCGCAGACAGAATGCTTTTTTTTCTTCACCAAGTGAACAGAATTCTCTTAAAATGTATGTCAGTTTGTGCACTTTCAACCACTTTTAAAATTGTATACGTCCAGATATACTAGTATTCTAGCTTATTTCTCATTGTTTATCAGTGAAATTGCATTTGAGTTATCAAAATTCAAATTTGTTTCTCTCCTCTCCTAAGTAGTAATTCTCTAATAATTAATTACTTTTAAAAGTTAAACATAAAGGAGCCCTTATTATATTTATAACAGTAGTGATGATTTCTTAAAAAAAAACTATTAGTCTCATATTTCTTTTTTTATATATGTTATTGATATTTTACAGAGAGAAAGGGAGAGAGATAGAGAGCTAGAAATGTCGATGAGAGAGAAATATCAACCAGCTGCCTCCTGCACACCCCCCACCGGGGATGTGCCCGCAACCAGTGTACATGCCCTTGACTGGAATCGAACCCGGGACCTTTCAGTCCGCAGACCGACGCTCTACCACTGAGCCAAACCGGTTTCGGCTAGTCTCATATTTCTATCTGGGCTTCTATATTACCTTCTTAATCTATCAGAATTGTTTTCCAGTTGAGATAAGGTACAATTTACTTTGAATTCAGGTGTTTTTTTTTTTAATCTATCTTTATTGTTGAAAGATATCCTCCTATTTCCCCCATTGACCCCACTCCTCCCTCCCCCCCCCCCCAGGCCTTTACTAGCACTACTGTCTGTGTCTATGGGTTATGCATATATGCATATAAATTATTTGGTTAATCTCTCCTGCTCCAACCTCCTTCCCTCTGAGAATCATCAGTCTGTTGCTAGATTAATTTTGTTTTAATTGAATCCTAGATTTATTTTGTTTGTCAGTTTATTTTGTTCACTAGATTTCATTTATAAGTGAGATCGTGTGATATTTGTCTTTCTCTGAGGCTTATTTCACTTAGCATAATACTCTCCAGACCCCTCCATGTTGTCTCAAAAAGTAAGCGGTCCTTCTTTTTCACAGCTGCATAGTATCCCATGGTATATACTGTATACACCATGTAAATGTACGCAGCTCTTTTATCCACTCATCTACTGATGGGCACTTGGGCTGTTTCCAGATCTTAACTATTGTGAATTGCACTTCTATGAACATAGAGGTACACATATTTGTGCTGATTGGCATTTCAAGTGTCTTAGGATATATTCCTAGAATTGTAGAGATCTTTTCACAACAATGTGAATATAGTTAACTATTGAACTGTACACAACAGCTAAGATTATAAGTTTTATTTTTAATTAAATTTGCTTTATTTGAATGAAAATGAAAAATAAAGAAAACAAAAGTACCTGCTCTGCTTTTGTGTTGAGCACCACCAAATGAGCCCCCATCCGAACACAGTTCTGCTGGCTCTTAGACCAAAAATTTTCTTCATCAGAAATGAAGTAGCAGCTGGACCCAAAAGATTTCCAAGTACTTGGGCAACATCCCCAGACTTTTTCTATGTTGAATGAAATAGAAGAGTGAGCGCAAGAGGAGACAAATAAGATTAAAGGGGTAAATTCCATATAAGTGAAATCTGAGGTTGTGTTCTAGAGATGGGCTTCTGAATTCATGTATTTATTGTTCCCTAAATTATATAATTTGGGGCCATAGGACTGCTTTGAAATAAACTTTTTCTAACCTTAAGTCCTCAATATTTGCCAAAGTTTACCTGCAGAATTTATCTGGAGTTCTTGCCAAAACATCACTATAAAATTTTTTTCTGTTCTTTATATCCCTTATTCATTACATGCACCAAGTTCTATCAGGGTTACAAATTACTAATAAAGGTGTATCTCAAGTGCCAATTCTACTTAATAATCTTTGACAAGCCACAAGTCTCAAGTTTTTAAACTGGAAATGACAATTATTCACAGGGTGATAATGAAAATTAGAATTATGCCTTATTCAAATTCTGACTCCACCATTTATTATGTATGCCTTTGGGTAAATTACATAACCTCCTTAAGCTTCAGTTATTTTGTCTTTTAAATAGAAATAAAAACATCAAACCCAAAGGGAAACTTAATCACATAATATGTGCAAAGCACTTTAAAAGATGCTTAACATGGAATAATTGTTCATAAATGTTACTTATTACTAATTTTTACACAGCATCAAACTTATGAGTTTTAAAAATTATCACTTCTCTCTCCTTTCTCCTTAGAAACATCAATTTGCCATTATCCTAGGATCAAAATTTCTAGCTAACCAACACAGATCCACTGACATGTTTTGATCATATATGTCTATATACATGTTTATATACAATTTTAGCACATATATGTATACTTAAATAATAAGTTGTTTTGATTTATTATATTTTAAATCTTTTTAAAAGTGTAATATAGGTGGTCTTCTTGGCTTCATTTTTTTATTCCAATTGCTAATATTTAATCATGTTATTATATATAGCTCTGTTATTCATTTTTAATATTATTGCATTAAAATTTACATATAAATGATGAAAAATAATCTATAGAATTATTCTTCCTTTAACAATATTGCAATATGAATAAAATAAATAGACTATATATTTTTTTCCACTTTTGGAAATTTATCTTAATTATGCTTTGGTTCATTATTAAATATTGTTTTTTATAATACTCCTTAAAGTATGTATTACCAATATGTTAATTTAACATGTCTAATTAGATGGACTGTTTTGATGGTGGGGATTGACTTAGTTGGTTATATATGGAAGCATTTTACATATGTTAAATAAGCTAAATCTATAGTTCCAAGGTTGACAAAACCATTTAAAGCTGTGATGAAAGGAAGCATTTGTCAAAAAGATATATGGGCATTAATAATGTTTTATTTTTCCAATTGTGCTTTGTAATTACAAAAAGAAGTATACTTAATAGTCATTTGAGCCGAAACCGGTTTGGCTCAGTGGTAGAGTGTCGGTCTGCGGACTGAAAGGTCCCGGGTTCGATTCCGGTCAAGGGCATGTACCTTGGTTGCGGGCACATCCCCAGTAGGGGGTGTGCAAGAGGCAGCTGGTCGATGTTTCTCTCTCATCAACGTTTCTAGCTCTCTATCTCTCTCCCTTCCTCTCTGTAAAATATCAATAAAATATATTTTAAAAAAATAGTCATTTGATAAATCTTATAAACTCTTCTTTTTGATGTAATTCCCAGAAATTGAGAAAGTGAATCACTATTGACTGAGAAGAAAACAAACCTTTTGTAAGTTACTTTATTTATTATTCTTTATATTTAACAACATTGAAAAATTACCTAATCAAATTCTCAGTGAACAGATTATCACAAATAATTTTTGATGCTAGATCACTATACGTTTTTAGCAAAAATTTAAAAATTGGGTGACATTCTAATAGAACACTTTCTATTCTACCAATTCATTTAGATAAGTAAGATTTATTATATTGTATTGCTAAAGTGAAATATAAGGAAGGAGTTAATGTTGAATTCTACCTCATTCTAGTAGTAATGTTATTCAATAGTATATCTGATTGCATTTTTGAAAATCCATTTGTCTCCTTAAAATACTAGAGGCCTGGTGCATGAAATTCATGCACAGGCAGGGTTCCTAGGCCTAGGCAGCAATCAGGGCTGATGGGGACCTTCTGGTTGCTGGCCGGAGCCTCCCTTTATTCTGCACTGCCCTCTGGTGGTTAGCACACATCATAGCCAATGATAGAACTCCCGGTCTCCTGGTCTAACTCCTGCAGGGACACTTTGTATATTCGCCTTTTATATATATAGACTAGAGGCCCAGTGCACGAAACTCATTCATGGGTGGAGACCCTAGGCCTGGTCACGATCAGGGCCAGTTGGAGCCTTCCGGCTGCCGACCAGGGACTTCCTTTTGGCTGCTGGTCAGGGCCTTCCTTCCTGCCAGCTGCTAGCTGCCAGCCAGGGCCTGCCGGACAGGGGGAGGGACCAGCGGAGGTTGGCGGTGCAGAAGGTTGGATGTGGGAGCACACCGACCACCAGGGGGCAGCTCCTGCATCAGCTCCTGCATCTAGCCCCTGGTGGTCAGTGTGCATCATAGCAACCAGTGCTCCCGTTGTTCCGGTTGTTCTGGCCTCTTAGACTTTTATAAATATAGACTAGAGGCTCGATGCACAAAATTCATGCAAGAGTAGGCCTTCCTTCCCCCGGCTGCTGGCACCAGCTTCCCTCTGGCAACCGGGACCCGGGCTTCCCTCACAGCACCAGCTCCGTCTGGAAGGTCGCCCAGAATGACGTCCAGTCTAATTAGCATATTATGCTTTTATGATTATAGATGGGCTTCTAATAGCTTTATTTTATCAGTAATAATTTATAAAAGTATATAATAAATATGTAATGTTTTGAATATACTCTATATTCTGATGATCATTATAATAAACCCACCTAGAAGAAATTTCATAACAAGCTTAATGTTCCATAGGAAATAAAACTATTAGACACGTTCTTATTTACATATGTTTCGCAGATAGGGAAGTGCTGTGTGGATGTTAGTCTAAGGGAGAGGAAGAATGATGTAATACACAGGACTGTTAAGTAATACAAGCTTTTCTTCTTTTTTTAATATTCATGATGGAGTGGGGGTAGCAATTTGTAATGGTATCTAGACACCAAAGATGCATTTTAAAAACAGGTTTAACCGTTTTATTTTTAAATGTTGATATTTACAAAGTTCCAGAAATTACAGCTTTTGCTTCTAATGCATGATAAGAAAATTTAGGTTTCGGATGAAATAAGGGGATACATAGTTTTTCGATACATTTCTGGAGTTTTGACAAGCCTGCTTCTGTATGCTCCAGCACTCAGACTGGGGCTGAGCGGAAAACAAATAGGAAAAGGTACATGTGGATCTCGATTATTTTTTTTTACCTTTAATGAATATGGAAATTTTATGTTTGGACTTTTAATTCTTGATTGTAATAATAATGTGAAATGATGTTCTTAAAATCTGAGCACTTTTATTTGCTGGCATGGTAGCATATTAGATCATTTTATCATATAAGCTTATCTGTAACTTGACTTATTTGTATCAAACAGCTTGAAAGGCTATGGCAGGGAGTAAATTTGCAGTTTCCTATGCCAGAGGGACGTAGGGTTAATTTAACACCCATGGTTGTCTCATTCGTCTCAGAGTGTTCTGAAAGCAAAGGCTAAAGTACCCGTTGCTGCTTCCAGGAGATAGTCTTTAAAACTCCAGTTGTTGATACAGGAGTGTCTCAAATTGTTGGGATTTCTTCACTTGGAAGGATTAAGGCCATAAAGACCACTGCAGACATGCATTTTGCCTTTCTTTGGCATTTCTCACTAGACATAGTGCAAGGCAGACGATGATTTTGAATTCGGCTCTCTTAATTGTTCGCACAGGAGGATGCCAGCACCACATTTTAAAGTGAGGACAACCTCTTCCTGAGCCATGTTTCACCGTCCAAATTGACCAGGAATAAAGCTGACACTTGGAATTAAGGTGGGTGTTATTAACTAGGAACCTTAGATAGCAAAAATAAATTTTATCCAAATGTTAAGGTTAAGGATAATTTGAAACCAAAACTTTCATGAAGAATTTCCAGGGTTGGCTTGAGCAAATTGCATGGTGTATGTTAATACCACTTACTGATCTCAAGAAGCCTAGAGAAGGGCAAATCTAGAGTCTGACATGAGCATGTAGGTTTAGAGATATCCTTTTTAAAATATTTTTTATTGATTTCAGAGAGGAAGGGGGAGGAAGAGAGAGGAATAGAAGCATCAATGATGAGAGACACACATGGATGAGAGACTCCTGCATGTGCCCCAACCAGGGCTCCGGCCAGGAGGTACGTGCCTTTGACCGGAATTGAACCGGGACATTTCAGTCTACAGGCCAACGCTCTATCCACTGAGCCAAACCAGCTATGGTGAGATATCCATTTTTTTAAAAATAGAATAAACCGCGGAGGACTGAGAAGGTGGGGCAGTTCTGTACCGTGCTGCCTTCCACTGGTTAAGACCTCCAAGAGAAAAGGCCTACCAAGGTGAGGATGCCCCTACTGTCACCTGTAGAGGGGCAGCACTGAGCTGGCCAATATTTGTGGTGGTGCTGCTTGTCCTGGCTCAGGGGAAGCGTTCCACTAAGTCTGAAAGACTAAGACATCGTGGGGACTCTCCGTAACCGCCCGCGGCCTGCTCTGCCAGGCCTTCGCGCACGCTGTGCTGGTGCTGCGCCTTCCATCGGCAGACCCGGAGAATCCTCTCTCCGTTGCCACATGGCCAGGCCAAAGCATCAGACACTACCACCATGCGGATTTTAAAACTACAGGGGAAATTGAGCCACAGGAGCTACCATCGCTGCCGCACCCACCGCCGCCCCCAAGAATGGGAATCCACCGAAATCAGAGCTCACTACGCACCGGGCTCATAGAGAGTGTGGCTTCAGAAATTAGCCTCTGCATCCACAGCAGCTCCACATCCGCAACAAAGAGGACACCATTGAGGGCGGACTCTCCCCATGCAGCCATCACAGCCCGCCCACAATCTTCCCAGCACACCCACCATGCTGGGAGGGAGATGGAGCGCGCTGGTGAGGAAATGGCACGGTGCCTTCCATTACCCACCCAGGCGAGCCCATCCTCCGATGCCACGTGGCCAAGCCAAAGCTCTCACCACCACCGCCATGTGAACTTTAAAACTACAGTGGTAATTGAACCACAGGAACGACCGTCAATATTGCACCTGGCACCGCCACCCACCACTGCCGCTGAGAATAAAGGAAATCCACCAAGAACAGAACTCACCACGCCTTGGGCTCAGGGAGTGGGCGACCTCAGAACTTAGCCTCCATGTCTGCAGCTACTCCGCTCCCACACCGAACGAGACACCTTTGAAGGTGGTCCCCCCGCCTGCAACCATCTCAGCCCAACTGCAGCTGTCCCAGCCTTCCCGCCATGCTAGCAAGGAGCTAGTGCGGCGCCTCCAATATGCGACCCCAACACCCTAGAGGGGCCGTGTGCCCCGGGTGAGCCGGGTGTCCCATGGGGCCAAGTGCCCCAGGTGAGCCGAGTGTCCCATGGGGCCGAGTGCCCCGGGTGAGCCGAGTGTCCCAGGGGGCCATGTGCCCCGGGTGAACTGTACCCCCCAAAGGGGAAGGGGATCCCGGGTGAGCCAAGTGTCCCAGGGGGCCGAGTGCCCCGGGTGAGCCGAGTGTCCCAGGGGGCCGAGTGCCCCGGGTGAGCCGAGTGTCCCAGGGGGCCGAGTGCCCCGGGTGAGCCGAGTGTCCCAGGGGGCCGAGTGCCCCGGGTGAGCCGAGTGTCCCAGGGGGCCGAGTGCCCCGGGTGAGCCGAGAGTCCCAGGGGGCCGAGTGCCCCGGGTGAGCCGAGTGTCCCCGGGGGAGCATGTGCCCCGGGTAAGCCGTACCCCCCAAAGGGGAAGGGTGTCCCGGGTAAGCCGTGTGTCCCAGGGGGCCGAGTGCCCCGGGTGAGCCGAGAGTCCCAGGGGGCCGAGTGCCCCGGGTGAGCCGAGTGTCCCAGGGTGCAGTGTGCCCCGGGCGAGCCGTGTGTACCAGGGGAAGCAGTGGGACCCAGGGTAAGGGGCGGTGAAAACCAGAGGAGGAGTGGACTCTATTCATATGGTCCTGAGATAGTCACCATAAAACAAGCAGACTGCCAAATGACAGCGGGGAGGGGAAGGAGACCTGGGGGGAGATAGGAGAACAACCGAGGGACTGGTATGCATGAACATAAGTACAACCAATGAACACAGAACTCTGGGGAGGGAGGGCATAAATGGGAGGTGGGGGGAGGGGGCAATGGTAAACTATGTACACAGAAAATACCTTAATAAAGTAAAATTAAAAAAAGAAAAAAAAATAGAATAAACCTATTTTGAGTTCACCCCCGACCTCTCTTTTCTCTGAGAAAAGAGAAAGTCTGGTTAAGAATCGCAACCCCTTACCTGTCACCCTTGTCCCTTCATTGAAGCAGGTTAGACTTGGATGATATGTATGCAATTCAGACAGCCTTTTGTCAGTTTTTACAGATGTAAGATGATAAGTCACTGTGGAGGAAGAAGAAGGCTTAGTATCCATCGATTCTTTTGCTACAAAACCTTATGCTCTATAAATCTGTGCCACGCAGGCTTCCCTCCCACTGTAACCATTTTCTTCTCTCTATTCAAACCCAATACAGGCCATGTTCAATTACTGTTTGTCTCTATTCATTTGTTTGTCTATAAGCCTGTACGTGTCTGTTGTTGCTCTTTCCCTATTGAAATTTAAGTTCTATAGTCTAGGACAGAGATTCTCTTTCTACATATATTAATCACAAACACCTAGAACAGAGACTTTCAAAAATAATCCAGAGATATCTGTCAATACACAGACTGTCTGCTTCTTCTTAATTTTCATAATCATGAAGCAAGAATGCAGATTGTTTTTACATTTTCTAAAAGTTCTGTTAGTGGCTACAGATAAAAATGTGAGGTAAGTAGAAACCAATGGGAGCCTTTAAATATTTAGAAACATTTTAAATGTCTCAGATAAACATTACCTTTTATGTTCAAAGGTGTGCACATAGAGAAAGACCTGTTCTTTCTTGGGCCTTGAATTGATTCTTCACTCATTTCTGTTAGCCTTCTACTACTAAAGCTCACTACTCTTCTACCATTCTCTTAGCCTATGCCTTGAGGTCCTGAATATCTGCTTCCTGTTGATTAACAAAACAACTGTTCTTAAACCCTCTTCTCTCTTGCACTTGACCATAAAGTGAAACATATTCTAACTTTTTGATATTTATTTTTATTTTTGTTTTAGTAAAGACCAGGACATTTATTTGAATCTTTAGGGAACTTTAAACATGGCCCATCTGGCGTATGAAATCACTTTCACTTCCTTCCAGATTATAACTATTTTTAATCGCCTTACCAGAGAATGGAGAACAGGATTGTAGATTAGGGGGAACAAAGTGTTCAAGATTTTGCACAAAATGGACTTGAAATATTTACTTGGAAGCAAATGGAACAGGAAAAGAAATATTTCATTCCCTTACATCCTCAATATCTCGTTTGAATTTTTATTCTCCTTATATTGGAAAGGACTCTCACAAGAAAACCAAAGAAGCTATTCTAAAGAATTATGATTATAAAAGCAATTATTGTTGTATTCTCAATAGTGGGCTTTTGTGACTAGAGAACATGTGATCACTGGTGAACCATGTTGTGAAAAATGATGTCTTAAAGGACGCCAATTAACATCCATCCATATGTGAGGCCATGAGTGAGAATATACTAATAAAACCAGGTGAAGTGTATCTGGAAGCAGAATCAATTATCAAAATATGAAGAAAGAGGAGAAAAGAGAGGGAGGAGAAAGAGGAAGAGGAGGAGAGGAAATCAACAAAAGCATTGTACTCCAAGTAACAGCTGAGATATTAATGGCATATAGAACATGACCGGGGAAAGAAATCACAAGAGTGCCACCTCAGTGAAGAACTTACCCACACAACTCACGATGAAACAAGCACTGAGGAATGCTATGGAAATCACAGCCACAGACCAGATCTTCACGCGGGACCACTGTACTGGCTTTTCTGTCAGAGAGACAAGACAAATGCAGTTACCATGGAGCCAGGAAGCCAGGATTTCTAAGAAGCTTAGAACAATGAAGAAACTAAGTGAAGAATCTCATATTAATTAAAAACCTAAAAGAAGAAGAGAGCTTAAAAACTCCCTCAGATGGTGATGGAAGGAGACTTTACGTGGGGTGGTAAACACACAATATAATATGCAGATGATGCATTGTAGAATTGTATACCTGAAACTGACATAATTTTATTAGCCAATGTCAACCCAATAAATTCAACAAAATTTTTGAATAAATTCTCTCAGAATAAAAAACCAGGTAGTAGCTCTGAAGTCCTAAACAATCCAGGAAAAAGTCACCCTTCATCAATTGTATTTTCTACTTCCCTTTTCTTTCTTCTTAAATATTACATTCACCCATGGATTCCCCATCTTTCTCAAGCCATCACTTTTGTCTCCTCCTTCTCAGACCGCTGTACTAATATTTGTTTACTCATTCTGACAAGTACGTCTGGCTCTGAGGAATTAGTCTTTCTTCTAACTCCTCATGATTGCTACGATAGTCCAATCTGTATCCCTCCAATCTGTTTGTTGCCTATCTCTTTTCTCCAGATAACTCATGATCTCATCACATACTTCTTTCTTTCTGGAATTAAGAAAAGGAATGCTCACCTCTACATTGAGGTTGCCCTTCTTGCACCATCATGCGGGCTCCCTATGTGCAGAAGGCCCAGGAGCCTCTTGTACGCCTTTTTCTCTGAAAATGTTACCCAGACCTCTGACTTCATTCAAATAGGTCAGAGATGAGACAAACAACTCAACACTCTGATAAAGCCAAGAGCCTATATAAAGTATGCCTCAAAAGAAGAAGTCGCGGTTTAGATTTTAGAAAAAGAAAGGAAGAGACTCCCTCAGAACAAATAAGCACATGACTAAATAAACTTCAAACTTTCAGTTTAGACTAAAGCTTCCAGCGATGTTAAAATATCAGGAAAAATTAGAGGAAATTGAGAAACACATCTAAAACAGCTCATGAAAACTTTGACAAGAATGTTGAGATCACTTGTTCAGTTTCTGACATGAAATTTCTCCCCCCAATTCCTATTTATTCTGGCACGCAAAATAGAAAATGTTATATACCCTAAAAGAAATTTATTAAATTAATTAGGTATGTGCCTAATTAATGTAAGTGCTCCCTAACCAATCTTTACATTGGATTTTATGTAAGGCTTAATACATGTGTTGAACAGTGTCCTAGGAAGTAAGCAAAAGTCTGATTGAATAGATATGGCTTAAAAATATGTTAATATTTTTACTTAAAGATCCATGAACATTGTTCAGGAATGTGGTTGCAAAATGGAAGGTTCTGGAATTTATCTACAAAAGTAATTAAACATTCTTTTTATTTATTTATTTATTTAAATAAATCTTTATTGCTCAGATTATTACAAATAAACTAAAACACTAAATGAAAAGATAACACATCAGTGAGGTTCATTTCATGGGCACAAGAATGGTTCAACATACACAAATCAACCAATGTGGTACACCACCTTAAACATAAAGGATAAAAGTTATATGACCTATCAGTAGATGTGGAAAAAACATTTGACCAGATACAACGTCTTTTATAATTAAAGGAAGGAAGGAAGGAAGGAAGGAAGGAAGGAAGGAAGGAAGGAAGGTAGGAAGGAAGGAAGGAAGGAAGAGAGAAACTAACCCACCAACTTACACCATGCACAAGAATAAACTCAAAATGGATAAAAGACCTAAATGTAAGTTGTAAAACCATAAAAATATTAGAAGAAACCAGAGGCAAAGGAAACAAAGGAGAAAATAAACAAATGGGACTACATCAAAATAAAAAGTTTCAGAGAACCAAGATGGCGGCATGGGCAAATGCTTGTACTTGATGCTTCCCACAACCATATCAAAATTACAACTAAAATACAGTCCAACCATCATCCATAACCACTGGAAACTGGCTGAATGGAAGTACTACAACTAGAGAAGTAAAGAAGAAAGCACACTGAGAAATAAAGACTGGAAGGAGGTGCAGAACAGGCTGGTCTGGCACCCACGTGGTACACTTTTTTAATCAGGAGGAAGATCATATTGGTGGAGGTCAGCTGGAGGAGCAAGGACTCTTAGCCCCACATCAGATGCTCAGCCCAGGGTCTCAGAGCTTCCCCACTGGTGCAGCCACTGTAAAAACAGTATGAAGTTTCCTCAAAATATTAAATATGGAATGCCTATTTGATCCAGTGATCCCACTTCTAGGAATATATACTAAGAAACCTGAAACATCAATCGGAAATGATATATACACTCCTATGTTCATAACAGCATAATTTACAACAGCTAATATTTGGAAACAGAACAAGTGCCCATCCGCAGATGAGTGGATTAAAACTGTGGTACATTTACACAATGGAATACCATGTGGTGGTAAAAAAAAAAAAAAAATGAAACTCTTACCATTTGCAACAGCATGGATGGACCTGGAGAGTATTATGCTAAGTGAAATAAGCCAGTCAGAGAAAGGTAAGTATCACAAGACCTCATTTATATGTAGAATCTAATGAACAAAATAAACTGATGAGCAAAATAGATTCAGAACACAGAAGCATGGAACAGATTGTGGAACCTCATAAGGAAGGCAGGGGATGGTGGTGGGAGGAAATCAAGCAAAGAACTCGTATGCCTATATGCATTTTATTTTATTCTCTTTGCTACAACTGCAACAAAGAACTTGTATGCCCATGGATACAGACAATGGAGTGACGGGGGCCAGGGGTGGGAGATGAGGGCGGACTAGAAGAGGTCGACATTGATGGCTGCTAATTCAATGGCATCCACTCATGAGTAGATCTTTGTCATCTTGCAAATTGACATTTGAGAGTCCTTACAAGTAACATCAGACCAGCCCCATGAAGTTTCGAAAAGTTTATTCAGGAAAACACAATGCTCCAAAGGATTACTGGGTTCGCCTGGGTGCCAGAATCTGAAAGGAAAAAAATATGGTTGTGTCTTCAAATAGTGAGAAGAGTTAAAGACAGTGAGGTAGGAGGCTGGGGTTAAACTGTGCAGAAGTCAAAGCAGAAGTGCCCGATCATTTCTCTTCCACTTATTAGGCAGTTGTTGTTTTTTTTCTCCATCTGTGTCTTTGGCATTTCCCTTGAAAACTGTGCCTACCCACAATCCAATATGGTGTCATCTTATTGCATTAAACACCTTCCCCGCAGATATCCCAGAAGCCCTTCTATTTATCCATGCCCTGATCTAGGGGACTGTTGGCCATAGGCTTCCTTAATGATGACATTTGACCCTGGTCCCAAGTCTTAATGTAGTTTGTTCCTATTTTTTAACTGTCTGCTTTGGAGGTCTAAAGAAATAGCTAAAATCTATGAATCTGCTCGGATCCCTTTTATCTTGGACATGTTATTTAATTTTATTTATTTATATATCTAAAAAAATAAAAATAGAGCAAGACCCCTATATATTTCATGCAATTAAAATAAGGATCAAAAATAGGAATGAATTGCCCTGGCCAGTTTGGCTCAGTGCAGGGCCAAGGGTGAGCGAGAGGCAACCAATACATATCTCTCACATCAATGTTTCTCTCTCACTGTCTCTCCCCTCCTTTCCACTCTCTCTAAAAGTTAATGGAAAAATAACCTCAGGTGAGTATTAACAAAAATATAAAAATAAAATTTTAAAAATATAATGTACTAAAGTACTTGAGTTTTAAAAGACCTACACAAATATGGGATATTGTAAAACTATCAGAATTTTGTTCATTTGCTTTATGAGAGATAATAAATATTAAAAATTGGTTATGATTTTCATTAACATGATTATGTGTTTATTTAGAGATGCAAGGTGAGGTTCAGGGGTTGAGTACTGACCCATGAACTAGTAGTCACAGTTCAATTCCCAGTCAGGGCACATGCCTAGATTGTGGGCTCAGTTACCATTGGGGACGTGTTGGAGGTGGCCAACTGATGATTCTCTCTCATCACTGAGGTTTCTGTCCCTCTCTCCCTCGCCCTTCCTCTCTCAGAAATCATTGGAAACATATTGGATTGGCGAGGAGGGATTTAAAAATAAAACATACAAATCTTGGTGTCAAATAGACCTGGGTTTAAGGACCATTGTCACCAGTGCCAGATAACATATGCTGAGTTATGTAAACTCTCTAAACTCAGCTCCTCAGTTCTACAATAAAAACATAATAATCTGTGCTCCATAAAATTATTTAACTTAGTGCTAAGAGTTATAAGAAGCAGTTCTATTTTAAAGTGACCTAATACTTTGGACACTTGAAAATGCCTGATGATCCAGGACTCAGGATTCCTTTATCAAATTCTATACTCACATGGCACTTGCATTGTATGGTGTCTGATCAACCCATTGCCATGCTCTCTTCCCCTCTGGGTCTGACAGCCCCAGATAATAAGCGTTTTTTTCATCCAGGAACTTAATGATAAAATCCTGAGGAAAGAAAGAAAAGGGGTTCTGGCCTTTAGAGTACTCAGGTTGAATTGAGGTCTTCATGGCCTTAGGGAGGGAAGAAAAGGAGAGGATCCAGGAAGAGCCAGGAGGCCCTGCCCAGGAGGCTGTGCAGTCCAGCATCATGGACATCCCCGGGAGGCTGATGTCTGTCTTCATCTGTTCAGGCTGCTGCAATGGAAGACCGCAGACAGGGTAGCTTATAAACAGCAGACACATATTTCTCACAGGTCGGAGGCTGGAATTCCAGATCAGGGTAGGAGCAGGAGTGGGGAAAATCCCTCTGCCCGGGTCATCGCTGGCTCCTCTGGCTGTGTCCTCACATGATGGAAGGTGAGGTAGCTGTTTGGGGTCTCTTTTAATAAGAACACTAGCCTGATTTATGAGGGCTCCACCCTAATGACCTAAGCACCTCTCCAAACCCCCAATTCCTTCATTTCCTTTGGGAGTTAGAATTTCAACATGTAAATTTGAAGTAGACACACACACACTTAGAGTATAGCAATGTTCAATATATATGGAAGCAACCTCTCTTTATAATTGCAATGAATTCTCATCTTAGACCAGTAGTTCCTAATGCCGTGACCCTTTAATACAGTTCCTCATGTTGTGGTGAGCCCCAACCATAAAATTATTTTCGTTGCTACTTTATAACTATAATTTTGCTACTGTTATGAATCATACTGTAAATATCTGTGTTTCCCCATGGTCTTAGGCAACCCCTGTGAAAGGGTTGTTCAGTCCCCAAAGGGATCATGACCCACAGGTTGGGAACCGCTGTCTTGGACTCTATCCCTTTTTTCTTCACTAGGAGAGTTGGAAGTTATACATGAGTGAACTTTTGCAAATTAAATCTATTTCTTTTCACAACATCAGAGATTCTTTTACTTCATTTCCCCATTTGACTTAATATTACACCTATTAATGAACAATTCCAAAAACGTGTACATGTTGAGATAATAAACTGATATAGCAGGCTGAAATGTTTTCATCATCCCATCAACCCCCATATATTACAATTTAAATGTCCTTATTTATTTTGGGGGAATGTTAGTTTTGTGGAAATAGGAAAAAAAAAGGTGTGAAATGTAAAGGCTTAAGTAGCTTTTCCTGCCTATGTTATTTAAAAGCCTTTTGCCACAGCACCAATACCTCGTGACAATGAAAACCTCCTCCTTCTCTAAGAGAGGTATACAAAACCCAGGCAGAATTTTTGGCGCCATTATCTATCAAAATATACCTGTTCTTCCTTAGTGTTGATCACCACTAGGTGAGTGTTCATTCCTAAGCAGTTGTTTTTACTTTCTGTCCAGTTTCTGGTGTCAGTAGAAATAAAGTAGCAGTTCAAACTAAAGGACGTCCAATTCCTAGGGCAGCAGTATTTCTCTGTGCTGAGAAGATCACACAAGTTCAATATTTTTAAAAGAAACTTTTAGTGTATTTTACTAAAACTAAAGACCAAGGGAGGCTGCATGAAAACCAAAATTCCCATCTTCACCCAGGGGTCACAAGGGGTCATCACCTATCAGCTATCAAGGATATGACATCTACCTGCATTAGGCAGCACCAAGGCAAGACTTTCCCTTTCCAGACTGATGTCAGAAAAAAGAACAGATAAAACAAGTTTAATTAAGGGGGATTCCAAGAATGTGTCGGTTTATGTGGAAGCTACACTGACATTCTTCTAGGACCAAACTGGAATTACAAACAAAATATAGAAAAATCATCCTGAGTAACCAACTGGAGATCAGCTGGAGAGAGCCCCTATAACCAAGGATGTAAAGAGGAGTCACCATCAAGACTGGTAGGAAATATGAAGGCCCTAGAAGGCTGGCTGAGCTCTCACAGGCAGGGGATGAAGTTCCAGAGGGATATCTCAGCTGCCAGGATTCCCCCTGAGAAGTCTAGGTTCTAAACCCCAAGGGGGCTCCCCAGGCCAGAGCGCCAGAACTGAGAAAGGTGCCCACATGACATCTGGCTGTGAAAAGCAGCAAGGTTTCTGTTAGACAAGGAGAGACTACTGGAAATACAGGCACCCTCTTAAAGGGCCACACTCAAAATTTCACGTGCAGCCACTCACCTTGGGCTCCGACAGAGGGAAGGCAGAGTGGATTAGAGCTGTCGGAGGAGAATCCAGGGTTGGTGGCTCTGTTGAGTCATTCCCCCATAACTACAAAATACATCTTTCTCAGGCAGACCTTTATCATTCATTATTTTGCTTTTTTATTGCTTTTGCCTGGGGTTGAGGGGAGACAATGGCTCCCACCCATTGGAAAACCTCTCACTCCACCCTGTGGAGTTTGTGGCTTTCTGTAGTCTATAGCCAAAGGCTCATTAAGTGACTGCGAATAACAATCAACCTGCAGGCAGAGTCGGACCTCTGGATGCTTCATGTCTTGGCCTGATCTGCTTCTGGGCCTGGGGCGAAGGGAAAAGCAGAACTTAGTGCACATCTTGGTCCTTTCCCAATGCACTCAGCTCCAGCAGAGGGAGCCACAAGCTGTGGATTGCTGCGGGCTCTGAACCATCTACTCAAGGTCAGTGGCAAACAGAATTTGACCTGGGCCTGCACTAGAGATCCTCCAAATAGAATTGGAATCATAGCAGATCTACCAATACATAGAAACTAACACAAGCAGGCAGGTTTTTAAAATCAATGATCAGGGTGGGATAAAACTTTTGAATGAAATTTAGATGCTAATAGATATGTTTAAAACAAAACAAAACCTGTAAGAGCCTGGCAGACTGGGGATATAATTCACATGATCATTTCAATACAGGCAGTAAAAGCACATGATAAAATACATCATGCATTTATGATAAAAATTCACAGCAAAGTGGGAATAGAGGGATCATACCTTAACATAATAAAGGAAAAATATGTCAGACCTACTGCCAACATCATACACAGCAAACAAAAACTAAAATTGTTTTCTTTAAAGTCAAGAGCAAGATGGGAATGTCAGCTTTCACCACCCTAATTCAACACTAGAGGCCCAGTGCATGAAATTCCTGCAATCAGAGTTGGGGGGGGGGGTCTCTTAGCCCAGCCTGCAGCCTCTAACAGTCCAGGAGCCCTTGAGGGGATGTTCAATTGCCAGTTTAGCCCCATTCCCTGTGGCCTAAGCTGACAGTTGGACATTCTTAGCAATGCTGCGAAGGAGGAAGAGGCTTCAGCCACCACCACTGCACTTACCAGCCATGAACCTGGCTCAGGGCTTCTGGCTGAGCAGCGCTCCACACTGACCACCAGGGGGCAGCTCCTGTGTTGAGCATCTGCCTCCTCATAGTGAGTATGTGTCATAGCAACCAGTTGTTCTGCTATTTGGTCGATTTGCATATTAGGATAAAGGAAAAAAATGGATAAAGGACTTAAACGTAAGATAGGAAACCATAAAAATCTTAGAAGAATCCATAGGCAGCAACACAGCAGGCATTTATCATAGCAATATCTTTACTGACATCACTCCTAGGGCAATGGGAACTAAGGAGAAAATAAACTAATGGGACTGCTTTAAAATAAGAAGCTTCTGCACAGCAAAAGAAACCATCAACAAAACAATAAGAAAGCCAACTGCATGGGAGAACATATTTGCCAATGTTATCTCTGATAAGTGTTTAATCTCCAACATTTATAGGGAACTCATACAACTTAACAAAAGAATCAAAAATCCAATCAAACATGGGCAAAGGTCCTAAATATACACTTATTAAAAGAGGACATGCAGAAGGCCAAGAGACATATGAAAACACGCTCAAAGTCACTAATCATGTGAGAGATACAAATCAAACAACACTGAGGTACCATCTCACTCCTGCAGAATGACTGTCTTCAACAAATCAACAAATGAAAAGTGCTGGTGAGGATGAGAAGAAAAAGAAACCCTCTCATACTGCTGGTGGGAATGCAGACTGGTGCAGCCACTGTGGAGAACAGTATAGCCTTTCCTCAAAAAATTAAAAATGGAACTTCCATTTGACCTACTAATCCCACTTTGGGAATATATCCCAAGAAAACAGAAACACCAATCAGAAAGGATATATGCACCCCTATGTTCATAGCAGCACAACTTACAATAGCTAAGAATTGGAAACAGCCAAAGTGCCCATCAGCAGATGACTGGATTATAAACCATTGTTACATCCAAACAATGGAATATTGTGCTGCTGTAAAAAAAGAAGGAAATCTGACCATTCGCAATAGCATGGATGGACCTGGAGAACATTATGCTAAGTGAAATAAGCCAGTCAGAGAAAGATAAATATGACATGGTCTCACTCATTTGTGGAATATAATGAACAACATAATCTGATGCACAAAAATAGGTCCAGAGACACAGAAGCATCGAACATCTGGCCAACCTCAGAGCGAAGGTAGGAGGTGGAGGGTGGGATAAGAGATCAACCAAAGGACTTGTATATATGCATATAAGCATAACCAATGGACACGGACACTAGGGGGTTGAGGGCATGGGCTAGGGAGATGTCACTGGGGGAAAAGATTATATATGGAATACTTTAAAAAATAAAAAATTTAAAAACTAACTCAATCGTGATATAGGCAAGCAATGAGTGGTAAATATAATTAACTACACTGTTAAATCAAGAAAATTATAGGCTACATGGAGATAGTCATAGAGAAAACCAGCTTTATCATGATTAATTATAACTGCTATAATAAAGCATGAATTGCAGGTCTTATTGTAAATATGATATATTTTATATTGTTTTAGAAAGAAAATAATGTGTAAGAACTTTAGTAAAAAGGGAGACACAAATATGCAAGGAGTCATTTTGAGTGGCAATCCATAACTGGAAATTATAAAACTCAAGGAAAAAAAATAGCAGAAAACCTAATGAATACAAACCTATGTCAACTCACCAGTGTTAACCTAAAAATAAACGGTCAAAGTGAGGAGCAAAAAACATTTATTAGGGATCCAAAGGCTATTCTGGAAGCACTGGTGGATTCAGGAGGACACTTTGTGTACTTATAGGGGTTTATGGCAAGGAGCACTTGAGAAAATAATAGGAACAAATGGAGAGAAAGAAGCAAGGGATTGCTTAGGTGCAGACACACTAACATAGTGATACTAGTTCTAAAGAACTCCTTTAATTTTCAGTGAGGAGTCATTATATCAGCTTTCTTTGTTGTTGTTTTGGGTTGTTGTTGTTGTTGTTGTTAAGAGTTGATTGAGATACAGTGCTGCTTTAGGCCCAGTCCAAAGGTTATTTTGCAAGTTTTAATATTCCAAAGGTTTGAGAATTAGTAAGACCTGCAAGGCAGTTTCAATGGGGTGGCAGCTCTGACTCCATTTTAAAGAGGCTTCGTTTTTACACCAGTAATGACTTTGAATTCTCTAATTCTGAATATCCAATGCTCAATCTCTGGTCATGCTGTGCCTGCGCTCTGATATCAAATGACAGTTCAAATCCAAACAGAGAATGTGAAGAAGCACAGGAGCCTACTGGGCCAAAGCTGAGACTTCTCTTCCATTGATGTGCACTATATTCCAAATGATATGCAATATGCTTTTAGTGAAAATAATGAATCTGTCTGAGAGAATGGAATGGAATGGCTGGTACTGTTTTGCTTTTGAGCAGACCATTCTATAGGAAAGAATGAATACACTAATTAGACCGGACAGTGGAACGCCTGTCTGAATGACCTTCTGGATGAAGCAGGGGGTGCAAGGGCTGAGGTAGTGGGGGCTGTGAGGGTCGAGGGAGTCAGGACTGTGAGGGCTGAGCCCCGTTCATAAATTTCGTGCATTGGGCCTCTAGTAAGGAGATAAATCCAGATAAATGGAGGAGCCACATCATATTATATCAGCATGTAACTCAGGGGTGGGGGACATTTTTTCTGCCAATAGCCATGTGGATATTTATAACATCATTCTTGGGCCATACAAAATTATCAACTTAACAATAAGCTTGCTGCATTTGGTCAAACATTTAACTCAGCCCTGAATCCTTGGCAGGGCCAGACCAAATGATTTAGGAGGCCTTATCTGGCCTGTGTGCTTGGCTTTTCCCACACCTGATAAACCCTTAACAATTAGACAAAAATTGGGGGAGGAGACTCATGCTCCCTCCATTTCTCTGCATATAGGCTCTCCCATATACAGTAGACTATATAATGTTCCTCCACAGGTGTTCGCTGTGTGAATGAATACACGAGTTAACATGTACACTTATTTTAATATAAGTTGAATAGGTGACAACATATTGGGAAATTCTCTGAAGGTCACTTACACAATCTTACACATGAATTCTAAAAAGCAAAGCAACGTATTTAAGTCTTTATTGGTGGCTACTAATTCAATGGCAAGTTCATGGAGAATTTCCCACTCATAAGTAGATCTTCCTCATCTTGCAAATAGAATTTTGAGGGTCCTCACAATCAATATCATTCCAGCCCCATGAGGTAATACGTTTATTCAGGAAAACACAATGCTCCGAAGGATTATTAGGTTCGCCTCGGTGCCAGAATCTGAAAGAAAAAAATATGGTTGTGTCTTCAAATAGTATAAAGTGTTAAAGGCAGTGAGGAAGGAGGCTGGGGTTAAACTGCAGAAGTCAAAGCAGAAGTGCTCAATCATTTCTTTTCCACTTATTAGGCACTTGTTTTTTTCTCCATTTGTGTCTTTGGTATTTCCCTTGAAAATTGTGCCTACACACCATCTTACTGCATTCCCAGCGGAAATCCCAGAGGCTCTCCTATTTGTCCATGTCCTGATCTAGGGGACTGTCAGCCATAGGCTTCCTTAATGATGACATTTTACTCTGGTCCCAAGTCTTAATGAAGTTTTTTCCTTTTTTGTTTTTTTGTTTCTGATTTTTTAACCAACTGCTTTGGCGTCTAAAGAAATAGTTAAAATCTATGAATCTGCTCTGATGCCTGTTATCTTGGACATCTTATTTAATTTCCTTTATTTACATATCTAAACAAATAAAAATAGGGTAAGATCCCTATATATTTCATGCAGTTGATATAAGGATCAAAAATAGAAATATACTGTCCTGGCCGGTTTGGCTCAGTGCAGGGCCAGGTGTGTGTGGGAGGCAACCAATACATATCTCTCACATCGATGTTTCTCTCTCACTGTCTCTCCCCTCCTTTCCACTCTTTCTAAAAATTAATGGGAAAATATCACTGGGTGAGTACTAACAAAAATATAAAAATAAATTTTAAAAAACAGTAATGTAATAAAGTACTTAAGAGTTTTAAAAGACCAACATAAATATGAGATATTGTAAAACTATACGAATTTTGTTCATTCGCTTTATGAGAGATAATAAATATTAACAATTGGTTATGATTTTAATTAGCATGACTATGTATTTATGTAGAGATGCAAATGTGTGGTCAAAACACAGATTTTGGTCCAACTGGTGTGGCTCACTGGTTGAGCATTGACCCATGAACCAGGGTCACAGTTCGATTCCCAGTCAGGGCACATGCCTAGAATTTGGGCTCAGTTGCCATTGGGGACATGTTGGAGGCAGACAACTGATGATTCTCTCTCATCATTGATGTTTCTGTCCCTCTCTCCCTCTCCCTTCCTCTCTCAGAAATCAACGGAAACATACTGAATTGGGGAGGAGGGATTTAAAAATAAAACATACAAACCTTGGTGTCAAATAGACCTTGGTTTAAGGACCATTGCACCAGTGCCAGATAACATATGCAGAGTTATCTAAACTCTCTAAACTCAGCTCCGCAGCTCTATAATAAAAACATAATAATCTGTGCTCCATAGGGTTCTTGTGATGATTCATGAAATAATACGTAAAATTATTTAACATAGTGCCAAGAGTTACAAGAAGACTGAGCTATTTTATTTTAATATCGATACTTTGGACACTCGAAAATACATGATGTTCTAAAAGTCAGGATTCCTTTATCAAATTCTATACTCACGTAGCACTTGCATTGTATGGTGTCTGATCAACCCATTGCCATGCTCTCTTCCCCTCTGGGTCTGATAGCCCCAGATGATAAGCGTTTTTTTCATCCAGGAACTTAATGATAAAATCCTGAGGAAAGAAAGAAAAGGGGTTCTGGCCTTTAGAGTACTCAGGTTGAATTGAGGTCTTCATGGCCTTAGGGAGAGAAGAAAAGGAGAGGATCCAGGAAGAGCCAGGAGGCCCTGCCCAGGAGGCTGTGCAGTCCAGGATCATGCACATCCCCGGGAGCCTGATGTCTGTCTTCATCTGTTCAGGCTGCTGCAATGGGAGACCACAGACAGGGTAGCTTATAAACAGCAGACACATATTTCTCACAGGTCGGAGGCTGGAATTCCAGATCAGGGTAGGAGCAGGAGTGGGAAAATCCCTCTGCCCGGGTCATAGCTGGCTCCTCTGGCTGTGTCCTCACATGATGGAAGGTGAGGTAGCTGTTTGGGGTCTCTTTTAATAAGAACACTAGCCTGATTTATGAGGGCTCCACCCTAATGACCTAAGCACCTCCCCAAATACCCAATTCCTAATACGATCATCTTTGGGAGTTAGAATTTCAACATATAAATTTGGGGAGGACACACACATTCAGAACACAACAATGTTCAATACATATGGAAGTGATTTCTATCCATAATCATAATGAAGTCTCATCTTAGACTCAATCCCACTCTTTTATTCACTAAGAGAGGCTATTCTTCGAACTTATGCATATGTAAACTTTTTCATATTAAATCCTTTCTTTTCACAACCTCGGAGATTCTTTTACATATTTTATTCCACTATTTTTCTTAATACTGCTTCTCTGTTAGTTAATAATTTATAGCCCAGCTGGTATGGCTTAGTGGTTGAGCATCGGCCTATGAACCAGGAGGTCAGGGTATGATTCCCAGTTGGGGCACATACCTAATTTGTGGTCTCAATCCCCAGTGTGTGACATACAGGAGGCAGCCAATAAGTGATTCTCTCTCTTCATTGATATTTCTATCTCTCTTTCCCTCACCCTTCCTTTCTCTGAAACCAATAATATATATATGTAATATATAATTTATAAAACAGTTTTATGTTAAAATAATAAACTGATATTTCAAGCTGAAATACTTTCATCTCTGTACTCAACTCCTACATATTTTATTTCAAATGTCTTCATTTATTTTGGGGGAGTTTAGTTTTATGAAAGTTGGAAGGAGTTGTGAAATGTAAAGGCTTACGTTGCCTTTCCTATTTTATTTGTTTTTATATATTTTTTTGATTTTTTACAGAGAGGAAGAGAAAGGGATAGAGAGTTAGAAACATCGATGAGAGAGAATCATCGATCAGCTGCCTCCTGCACATCCCCACTGTGGATGTGCCCGCAAACAAGGTATGTGCCCTTGACCAGAATCGAACCTGGGACCCCTCAGTCCGCAGGCTGATATTCTATCCACTGAACCAAACCGGTTTCAGCAACCTTCCCTATTTCATTGAAAGCCTTTACCACAGCAGCAATAAGCTCACACAATGAAAGCATCCTGCTTAGCATACACAAGACAGGTGTACAAAACCCAGACAGGATTGCTTACTTCATTATCTGTTAGCACATACCTGCTCTTCCTTGGTGTTGATCACCAGCAGGTGAGACTGCATTGCTGAGCAGTTGTTTTTACTATCCATCCAATTTCTGGCCTCAGTAGAAATAAAGTAGCAGTTCAAACTAAATGGTTTCCAATTCGTTGGGCAGCAGCTCCAATCTTTCTCTGTATTAACAGAAGACCATGTAGGTGTAATATAAGAAAAGTAATTTACAAAGTGTATAATACAATTGAGATCAAGGGGAACCTCATGAAAACCAAGTCAGACTAGGAAAGACAAATACCATATGATTTCATTTACATGTGAAATCTAAAAAACAAAATAATAATAAAAAATAGAAACTTACTCATAGATACAAAGAACAGACTGGTAGTTACCAGAAGGGAAGGGGATTAGAGGGGAGAGGAGGAGGGTGTGGAGAGGGCTAGTGGGAAAGATGAAGGAATTAAGTATTATAAATAGTTATAAAATTATCCTGTGGATATAAAATACTGCATAGTAAACAGGATCAATTATTGTAACTAATAATAGAGAAATGTGTAAATTGACCATACCATTGTTACACCCACAGGCAATCAGAGTATACAAATTAACCCAACAGAGATGATGGTTAATTTGCATACATACCTGGTTCAGGGAAACCTCCTCAGTACCCAGGTCACTCTTAGCCAGCCATCATACAGAGCCTTGGGAAGGGATGAGCATACAATTGGAGGTTCCAGGGGAACCTCTTCCCAAGCCTAACGCCTGTGGTGGAGGCTTTAAGCTTGAGGAGGTGCTGGGGAGAACCTCTTCCCAAGCATAAATAAAATAAACAAGCTACAACTTCCACACAACAAAGATAAATCTGAGGTAAATGGTGAAAAGAGAAGTCAGACACATCGAAATGAATATCATACAATACATTAATATGTTTTTAAAAGTAAATTGAACTCTATGCATGCTTAATTCAGTAGTGATGTTAAAGAGAAAAGCAAGGAAAGGGGAAACCAAGAAGGCAGCATAGGTAAACACCTAAACTGTTGCCTTGGACAACAATTTCAAAACTACAACTAAAAGATAAAACGTCTATCACCCAGAACCATGGGAAATTAGACTGAGAGGAAGTTCTACAACTAGATGGAAAGAAAAGAGCATTGAGACATATACAAGCGCTGAAAGGTGAGGTATGGAGGCATGTGAATTGGGCTGGCAGCAGGCAACTGGGTGGGCTGAATTTTTCAAACTGAAGGGAGACAAGCTCCTGATTACTCAGAACTCTAGTTTCCTGGAAGATGCTGGGGATCCAAACTCCTATGGGGAGAAGCTGGACTGTCTGCCATCGGGTCTGAGAGTGAGGGTGACTTTCTTGCAGAGGTGCATCCAGCAATTATTGTTTACTGCACTGAGCCTCGGGACAGAGGGACTTGAAAATGCAGACACAGAGATGGCTGACTGGAAGTCATCACTATTTGCCATGCCCTAGCCTAGTGACTCCCTGAGATCATGCCCTGTACAATCTACAAACCCACCTAAGCTCCACACAAATGGCCTGCCCTATCGCAGCTTAACATAACAAACTGTAGCTCTTGTCAGACAGTTCCAAAACCTCCAAACCCCAAGCAAAGAGGAGAAAACTGTAGTTCTCACTGTAGCTCCTGCTGGGTGGCTTCAGACAGTTGCTGACCTGCACCCTATTGGAGATCCAGAACCTACTCTATATAGTGCTCAGTATGAGACAACACTAGATTTCAACTCCTCACATCCAGATGGGACACACTCAGGGGACAGACTCAGTGAGCACCAAAGCCCCACTGAAGCAAGTCTTGCCTCAAGAGGGTGTCTCCAGCACAGAAGTTCTCCCATCGTAGACACAGCGATTCCTCACAGCCAACTGGCCTGGAGGTCAGTTCCTCCCAGTGACACCAACAACAATAGAGACTTAACTACAACAAGGCTGTACACATAGTCCACAAAGGGATGCACCATGAGTGTCCACCTCAGGTAACTGGGAGGCCAACCCATTGGGCCATATAGGACACCTAGCACACAAAGCCACCCTACAAACTCACGGAACCAGTGAAAATTCAGAGACAAAAAAACAACAACAAGAACAAGAACAAAAAACCCCACAGGTCACAAATTAAAGAAATGGAGAAAATCAAATGACTGGATAGAGTTCAAAACCACTGTTATAAGGTTTTTAAAGTATTTCCTACAAAAGGACAACACATTTAATGAGACCCTCAAGGATATGAAAAAGGACCAATTAGAAATTAAACATACACTGAATTAAATAAAAAATATTATAGAGACCCAACAGCAGACTAGAAGAATGCAAGAATTAACTAAAATATTTGAAATACAAAGAAGAAGAAAAACACTTAATTGGGAAAGAAAAAAGAAAAAAGAATTCAAAAATTTGAAGATAGTGTAAGAAGCCTTTGGGACAACTTTAAGCTTATCAACATCAGAATTATGGGAGTGCCAGAAGAAGTAAGAGAGCAACATGTTGAGAACATATTTGAAGAAATAATGACAGAAAACTTCCCCACCTGGTGAAAGAAATAGACTTACAAGTCCAGGAAGCACTCAGAACCCCATACAAAAGGAATCCATAGAGGACCACAATAAGACACATTATAATTAAAATGCCAAGAGCAAAAGACAAAGAGAATATTAAAAGCAGCAAGAGAAAAACAGTGAATTACCTGCAAGGGAGCACCCATACGATTGTCAACTGATTTCTCAACAGACACTATGCAGGCCAGAAGGGAGTGGAAAGAAATATTCAAAGTGATGAATAGCAAGAATATACAACTAAGATTACTCTACCCAGCAAAGTTATCATTCAGAATGGAAGAGCAGATAAAGAGCTTCACAGATAAGAAAAGGCTAAAGGAGTTCATTCATCACCACCAAACCAGGATTATATGAAATGCTGAAAGGTATTCTTTAGGAAAAGGAAGAAGAAGGAGAAAGTAAAGACAAAAATTATAAACAACAAGTACCTATCTATCAACAAGTAAATCTAAAAATCAATTAAAAATCTGAGGAACAGAATAAACTGGTGAATATAATAGAATCAGTGTCATAGAATGGGAGTGGATGGATAATTCTCAGGGGGAGATGGCTGTGAGGGTGCAGGAAGAGACTGGACAAAAATTGTACACCTATAGAGGAGGAGAGTGGAGGGGAGTTAAGGGCAGAGGGTGGGGTGGGAACTTGGTGGAGGAAGCTATGGGGGAAAAGGGGAAACAATTGTAATAATCTGAACAATAAGGATTTGTTAAATTTTTTAAAAAGAAATACTATTAAAAGAAACAAAACAAAACAAGAAAGAAATGGAACTGCCTCATGACCCAGCAACTCCACTTCTGGGAATTTATCCAAAGAAACCCAAAACACTAATTCAAAAGAATAAATGCACCTCTATGTTCATTGCAGCATTAGACAAGATTTGGAAGCAGCCCAAGTGTCCATCAATAAAGTGGATAAAACTGCTATGTACATTTACACAGTTTTAAAGTGAGGACAGTCTCATCCTGACTCATGGTCCAACATAAAAATTAGCCAGTAATAAAGCTGTTACTTGGAATGCAGATAAGTATAATTAATTAGAAACCTTAAATACCAAAAGATAATTTTTTCCATTTGATAAAACTAAGAATATTTTGAAGGCAGAATTTTTATGAAATATTTCCACAGTGGGCTTGAGCAAATTTTGTGGATGTTGGTAGCATTTGTCTGGAAGTCTGGAAAAGGAATTGTTTTTAGAGAAAATCTAGAGTCTGATATGAGCATTTAAGTTGAGATATATATTTTTAAAAACTAGAATAAACCAATCTTGAGCCCCCCGCCCCCTCCCAATCCCCCTGACATCTGAGAAAAGGGACAGTCTGGTGGAGAATTACAGTGCATGCCCTGGCCAGTATGGCTCAGTTGGTTGGAATGTTATCTTGTGCACCAAAAGGTTGTGAGTTTGAATCTCAGTCAGGCCACATACTCAGGTTGTGGTTTGATCTCTGGTTGGGAGTGTGCAGAAAGCAATCAGTCAATGTTTATAACATTGATGTTTCTCTCTTCCTCCCACCTTCTCTCCTTTCCTCCCTCCCTCCCGCCTTCCTTGTCTTTCTCCCTCTCTACCTCCCTCCCTCTGACCAAAATCTTTTTTTTTTTTTAGTAATTGGGCCATAGCCAGTTTGGCTCAGTGGCTAGAACATCTGCCTGTGGATTCAAGGTTCCCAGGTATGAATCCAGTCAAGGGCATGTATTTTGGTTGTGGGCACATACCCAGTGTGGAGTGTTCAGAGGGCAGATGGTTGATGTTTCTCTGTCATTGATGTTTCTAACTCTCTATCCCTCTCCCTTCCTCCTGGTAAAAAAAAATCAATAAAATATATTGTTAAAAATAATAATAATTGCATCACCTTACCTGTCATGCTCGTTCCTTCACTGAAGCAGGTTAAACTTGAATTATATGAGCGTAGTTCAGACAGCCTTTTGTCAGTTTTGCCATGTATAAAATGAAAATTCACTGTGAAGAAAGAAAGATTAGTATCCATCCATTCTTTTACTATAGAGTTTAAATTCCATCAATCTGGGCCACTGGGGGCTTATTTCCAACTACCATCAAGGTCTTCTCTCTGTGAAAACCCAGTAAAGGCAGTGCTGAATTACTGAATGCTTATATTCATTTGTTACATAAGCCTACACATTATATTTACTCTTCCCTGATTGAAATTTCAAGTCTGTATTCTAGGACAGTTATTCTATTTCTTTTCTATATCTGTGAATCACAAGTCCCTAGCACAGTGACCATAATATTTGACCTATAGATATTTGTTGACCAATTGGCTATCTATTTCTCCTTAAATTTAATAATCCTGAGGCAAGTTTGGAGGTTATTTTGATATTTTCTAAAAATTCTGACTGCTGGTAGTTAAACATATTAGGTAAATAAAAACCTAGGGGGACCTTTAAACAGCAACATGTTAAATAGCTTAAATGAACATTAACTTTTATGGTCAAGATTATGCATATTGAGCAAAACCTGTTCTCCCACCTGGCCAGCATGGCTCAATGGTTGAGCGTCGACCTATGAAACAGGAGGTCATGGTTCTAGTCCTGTCCTGGGCAGGGCACATGTCCAGGTTGCAGGTTCAGTCCCCAGTGTGGGGCATGCAGGAGGCAACCGATCAATGATTCTCTGTACTACAAGGCAATAAATAATCAAAATAGCATGGTATTGGCACAAGAACAAACACATAAATTAATGGAACAAAACAGAGAGCTCAGCCCTAGCGAGTTTGGCTCACTGGATAGAGCATCAGCCTGGGGAGTGAATGTCCCACGTTTGATTCGGGTCAAGGGCATGTACCTCAGTGGCATGCTCCTCCTGTCCTGAGCCTCAGCTGCAGAAGACAACCAATGTTTCTCTCACATTTATATTTCTCTCTGTCTTTCCCTCTCTCTAAAAATCAATGGAAAATATATTCTTGGATGAGGATTAAGAGAGGGAGGAGGGCCAGGTATAAACCCATGCATGCCTAATTAATATCTTATTAAGGAGGCAAGAATATACAATGGGGTATTAAAGATAGTCTGTTCAATAAATGGTGCTGGGAAAATTGGACAAATACATGCAAAAAAGAAAAAGAATCTAGACCATCAACTTACACCATACAAAAGAATAAACTCTAAATAGTTAAAGAGCTAAATATAGGTCGTGAAACCATAAAAATCCTAGAAGAAAGCATAAGTAGTAAAATGCAGGCCAAGGGGTGAGTCTTCCCCCTAGAGGCTTGATTTCCCAAATTAACTCTTTTCCAGTCTCTTCATTTTTAGTGTACGGCCTCCTCCAGAAACCAGACCCTGAGTGTGGGCCCTGAACCACGCTGGTCGTGGTAAGGGTTCCCACATCCTGGGACAAGAGAAACAAAGGGAAAAATAAAGAAATGGGACTACAACAAACTAAAAACCTTCCTCACAGCAAACGAAACCATCAACAACATAAAAAGGGACCCCACTGTATGAGAAAATAAATTCTCCAATGATACATCGGATAAGGGGTTAACTTCCAAAATATATAAAGAATGCATACATATCAACACCAAAAACCCAATTTAAAAATGGGCAAAGGAACTGAATAGGATCTTCTCCAAAGACGACACACAATGGCCAATAAACATGAAAAGATGCTAATGTCCCTGATCATCAGAGAGATGAAGATTAAAATGACAATGAGATACCACCTCATGTCTGTCAGAATGGCTTTCATCTACAAATCAACAACCAACATTTGCTGGCAGTAATGTGGACAAAAGGGAACCCTAGTACACTGTTGGTGGGAATGCAGACTGGTATAGTCATTGTAGAAAACAGTATGTAGTTACTTCAAAAAATTAAAAAAGAAATTATCTCTTGACTCAATGATCCCACTTCTTGGAATATAACTAAAGAAGCCTGAAACACTAATTTGAAAGATTATGTGCACCCCTATGCTTACTGCAGTGTTATTTACAATATCCAAGATCTGGAGACACCCCAAGTACCCATAAGTATATGAATGAACAACAACAACAAAAAAGCTGTGGTGTATTTACACAATGGAATACAACTCAGCTGTAAAAAAGGCAGAAAAATTACCAGTTGTGACAGCATGGAGGAGCTGAAGATTATTATGCTAAGTGACATAAGCAAATCAGAGAAAGACAAACACCATACGATCTCACTTATATGCGAACTCTGATGAACAAAGTAAGTTAATAATCAAAATAGAAACAGAAGCATAGGTATATGTAACAGCTGTCAGGGGAGAGGTGATGAGGTGTAGGTGAAAAAATTGAAAGCATTAAGCAAAAAGCTTTCTATCTGTATATAAACGCATAGACACATATAACAGTATGGTGATAACTATAGGGAAAGTGGGATAAGGGAGGTATAAGTGGGCAATAGAGGATAAATGGGGATGGAAAGAGACTTTACTTTGGTCCATGGTGCAGTATGCAGATGGTATTTTATTACACTGCATACCTGAAACCTATAGGCTTTTATTAACAGTCACGCAAAGAAATTCAATTAAAAATAAGTTAAAAGTTATTTTTGTTTTTTAAGAAAAGAAAAGAAAAGCATGGCATTCTGAGTAAGAGATAACATATCACTGGAGGAAAGGTGAACACACCCTAGGAAATCTCTATAAAACATGAAAGGGAAAGGAATCACGAGAAATGGCACCTCAGTGAAGAACTTACCCACACGGCTCACAGTAAAGCAAGCACTGAGGAGTGCTATGGAAATCACAGCAACAGACCAGGCCCTCACTTGAAACCACCACACTCCGTTTTCTGTCAGAGGCGAGACAAATGCAATTACCAAGGGGCCACGAGGCCAGCGTTTCTAAAAGTTAGAGCATAAGGAAACCAAAGGACATCGGAGTAATTGAACTGGAAGCAAGAGGAGAGTCTAAAAACTCCCTCATGTATAACCAGAAGCTCAGAAGTCCTAAGCAAGCTAGGCAAAACTCATCCTCAACCAACTGTAATTTTCATTTTATTATCCTTTCTTATTAAATACTACATTTATCCATTGATTTCCCATATTTCTTAAAACATCATTTCTTTTCTCTTTTACTTCTCATACCACTGTACTAATATTTGGTTTCTTATTCTTTCAAGTACTTCTAGCTCTGAGGAATTTTGATTTCTTTCAACTTCTCAAAAATCTACTATGTTAGTCCAAACTTTACCTCTTCAATCTGTCTGTTGTCTATTCTTCTCCAAATGACTAATAATCTCATCAACACTTGCTTCCTCCTTGGAAGTGGTAAAGGAATGCTCACCTGTATTTTGAGGTTGCCCTTCTTGCACCATTGTGTGAGTCAGAGGGCTCCCTGTGTTCAAAAGCTCCCAGGAGCCTCTTGGGTCTCTCTTCCAGAAGGTGTTATCCGAAGACCTGCCTTCACTCCAATAGGTCAGAGCACGGAAACAAACAGTTTAAAGACTCAGATAAGGCTAAGAGACTTTCAAAATGAAGGGTCTCTCAAAAGAAGAAGTTGTGGTTTGGACTAAAGGTTCTGATAATTTTTAAATATTGGAGAAAATGAAAGAGGAAATTGAGGAACATACCCAAAACTTTTCATGAAATTTTAGATAAGAATATTCAAGTCATTTGTTCTGTTGCTGGTATGAAATGTCTTTCTCTAATTCTTATGCATCCTGACATGGGAAATAAAAAATTTCATAAGCTCTCTAGGCAATTACTTACAGGCCTTAATTAAATTAATGCTCCCTAACCAACCTTTACATTTTGCACAGTATCCTAGGAAGTGAGCAAAAGTCTAATTAAATGGATATGGCTTGATAATCATTAAATATGGTACATTTTTAAAAAGGCCTATGGACATCTTATAGGAACATGATGGCAAAATGAGAGAGTCTGGAATCTAGCTGCATTGGCAAATATTTTTATTGCATCAAGACCAATATTAGGAAGAAGTTAGTGATATTTATAATCTGCTGGATTAGATGCAATTAGAAGTTGTATAACATCAGAGGCAGGCTTCCTGAATTCCTTGTTGCTAATCTGGAATGTAGACCTTTCTTTCTACTAACATCACAAACATTCTCACATGAGCAAACTTGAACACAAAATATCTGCTATGAATATAGGAATATTGAACCCAACTTGATGTAATTGATAGAATAGTTCTACAGATAATGATAAAATGACATTGAGAACAGGAATGAAAACCCGGAAAATTGATTTGAGAGGCGACAAGTCATAAGAGGAGTAGAAGAGTGATTGTTAACATCATCATCTGCTTTTAGTTTTCTTCACAAATGAAGAAAAAAAAAACCCACAGTTGACTCACTTGGTGGTCCAAGAAAAGAAAACATTCTCCTTAGCTATATATAGAAAAAGAAAGTTAAAGACTTCTGATTCCTTGCTCATCTCCAATACAGGCTCTCCTAATCATGTAATGATCTTGATCATTTGCAACCCTGTGCTCCATTTTCTTTGCTTTTTTCATTCCTCTGTTCCATATATATTTCTAGATTGCTGCTGGCAAACCTTTGCATGGTAGTAGCAAAATCAGTAAAGAACAATACATCAAAACGTAAAATAAGACAAACATTCATAGGAAGAATGGTAAATTGTAACTAAAGCCAAACTCTGAATAGGTTCATGTTAGATGTACAAATAGATTTAGGATATTTGAGTCTGCTCAAAAAATACTGCAAACACTAGAAATAAAGAAGACAGTAACTAGTATTGATTGAATATAAAATCATATACTAATAGAGTCAAAGTAAATAACCTTCTGTTTTTTGTTGAACTCTTTTAAAGGGGCTAAGATTGGTGAATCAGCAATTGGAATTCAGTCCCTTTCTAAGAAAGCAGCATTGGGTTGGTCTATTAAAAGTTAGTGTTTGTGCAATAAACCGAAAGAAATTAATAAATTCCTAGAAATATACAATCTTTCAAAACTGAATGAAGAAAAAATAAAAAATTTGAACAGACTGCTACAACCAACAAAACCGAAGCATTAACCTTCATACTGTGTCATTCAATGATAATAACATTCTGGAAAAGGCAAGAAAAGAGATCAATGGTTGCATGGTGAGGTGGGGGGCAATGAATTAGCAGAGCACAGATGATTTTTAGTGCAGTGCGAATTCTCTGTATGATATTATAAATTTGGATACATGTCATTAAACATTTGTTCAAACTTACCAAATATAAAACATCAAGAGTGAAGCCTAATGTAAACTATGGACTTTGGGTCCTTATGATGTATCCATGTAGATTCATCATTGGGGGAAAAATAGAGCATTATGGTGAGTGCTGTGATAAAGGGAGAGGTTATGCATGTGTGGGGTAAGTGTCACATGGGAACGCTCTGCATCTCTCAATTTTCTTATAAACATAAGTGCTCTAAAAATAGTGTTTAAAAAACAATAAGCTACAATAATAAGCTATATCTAATTATTAAAAAATTAGCTATATCTAATCATAAAAAGTTTGTAGCTATAGTAATTTCACACAAAGCACACCTCAGAGCAAGAAACCTATGAGGGATAAAGACAGGCATTCCATAATGATAAAGGAATGAATATTCCAAGAAGCTATAACAATCTTTAATGTGAATGCACTTGACAAAGATCCCGAATAGCTGCAGCAACCTTGAGAAAGAAGAACAAAGTTGGAGGGATCATAATGCCAGATATCAAGCTATACTGCAAAACCACTGTCCTCAAAACTGCCTGGTACTGGCACAAGAACAGATATATAGACCAATGGAAGAGAACAGATAACCCAGAAATTGGCATAAGCCAAAATGTTCACTTACTATTTGACAAAGGAGGCAAGAGTATACAATGGAGGCAAGGCAGTATCTTCAAAAAATGGTGTTGTGAAAATTTGTCAAATACATGCCAAAAAAATGAAACTAGACCACCAACTTACACCAGACACAAAAATAAACTTAAAATGGATAAAGAAAAAAAAATGGATAAAGGACTTAAACGTAAGGTAGGAAACCATAAAAATCTTAGAAGAACCCATAGGCAGCAAAATAGCAGACATCATAGCAATATCTTTACTGACATCACTCCTAGGGCAATGGGAACTAAGGAGAAAATAAACTAAAGGGACTACATTAAAATAAGAAGCTTCTGCACAGCAAAAGAAACCATCAACAAAACATAAGCCAACTGCATGGGAGAACATATTTGACAATGTTATCTCTGATAAGTGTTTAATCTCCAACATTTATAGGGAACTCATACAACTTAACAAAAGAATCAAAAATCCAATCAAAACATGGACAAAGGTCCTAAATATACATTTATTGTAAGAGGACATGCAGAAGGCCAAGACACATATGAAAACACGCTCAAAGGCACTAATCATGTGAGAGATACAAATCAAAACAACACTGAGGTACCATCTCACTCCTGTCAGAATGACTATCATCAACAAATCAACTAATGAAAAGTGCGGGTGAGGATGAGGAGAAAAAGAAACCCTCTCATACTGCTGGTGGGAATGCAGACTGGCGCAGCCACTGTGGAGAACAGTATGGCCTTTCCTCAAAAAATTTAAAAATGGAACTTCCATTTGACCTACTAATCCCACTTTGGGAATATATCCCAAGAAAACAGAAACACCAACCTGAAAGGATATATGCACCCCTATGTTCATGGCAGCACAACTTACAATAGCTAAGATTTGGAAACAGCCTAAGCACCCATCAGCAGATGACTGGATTTTAAACCATTGTTCCATCCACACAATGGAATACTATGCTGCTGTAAAAAAATAAAGAAGGAACTCTGACCGTTCGCCACAGCATAGATGGACCTGGAGAACATTATGCTAAGTGAAATAAGCCAGTCAGAGAAAGATAAATATGACATGGTCTCACTCATTTGTGGAATATAATGAACAACATAATCTGATGAACAAAAATAGGTCCAGAGACACAGAAGCTTCCAACATCTGGCCAACCTCAGAGCGAAAGTAGGAGGTGGAGGGTGGGATAAGAGATCAACCAAAGGACTTGTATATATGCTTATAAGCATAACCAATGGACACGGACACTAGGGGGTTGAGGGCATGGGCTAGGGAGATGTCACTGGTGGAAAAGATTATATATGGAATACTTTAAACAATAAAAAATTTAAAAACTAACTCAATCGTGATATAGGCAAGCAATGAGTGGTAAATACAATTGACTACATTGTTAAATCAAGAAAATTATAGGCCACATGGAGATAGTCATAGAGAAAACCAGCTTTATCATGATTAATTGTAACTGCTATAATAAAACATGAATTGCAGGCCTTATTGTAAATATTATATATTTTATATTGTTTTAGAAAGAAAATAATGTGTAAGAACTTTAGTAAAAAGGGAGACACAAATATGCAAGGAGTCATTTTGAGTGGCAATCCATACCTGGAAATTATAAAACTCAAGGAAAAAATACCAGAACATAACACCTAATGAATACAAACCTATGTCAACTCACCAGTGTTAACCTAAAAAGAAACGGTCAAAGTGAGGAGCAAAAAGCATTTATTTGGGATCCAAAGGCTATTCTGGAAGCACTGGTGGATTCAGGAAGACACTTTGTGTTCTTAGTAGGGGTTTATGGCGAGGAGCGTTTGGGAAAGCAATAGAACAAATGTATAGATAGAGGGAAGGGATTGCTATAGGTGCAGAAACACTAACATAGTCATGCTAATTCTAAAGAATTCCTTTAATTTTCAGTCAGGAGTCATTATATCAGCTTTCTTTGTTGTTGTCGTTGAGAGTTGTTTGAGATACAGTGCTGCTTTAGGCCCAGTCCAAAGGTTATTTTGCAAGTTTTAATATTTAATAAAAGGTTTGAGAAGACCCGCAAGGCAGTTACAATGGGGTGGCAGCTCTGCCTCCATTTTAAAGAGGCTTCGTTTTTACACCAGTAATGACTTCGAATTCTCTAGTTCTGAATATCCAATGCTCAATCTCTGGTCATGCTGTGCCTGCGCTCTGATATCAAATGACAGTTCAAGTCCAAACAGAGAATGTGAAGAAGCACAGGAGCCTACTGGGCCAAAGCTGAGACCTATCTTCCATTGATGTGCACTATATTCCAAATGATATGCAATATGCTTTTAGTGAAAATAATGAATCTGTCTGAGAGAATGGAATGGAATGGCTGGTACTGTTCTGCTTTTGAGCAGACCATTCTATAGTAAAGAATGAATATACTAATTAGACCGGACAGTGGAACACCTGTCCGAATGACCTTGTGGATAAGGCAGGGGGTGCAAGGGCTGAGGTACCTGAGAGCTGTGAGGGTCGAGGCAGCCAGGGCTGTGAGGGCCGAGCCCCTTGCAGGAATTTCATGCATCGGGCCTCCAGTAAAGAGATAAATCCAGATAAAAGGAGGAGCCACATCATATTATATCAGTATGTAACTCAGGGGTGCGGGAACTTTTTTCTGCCAATAGCCATATGGATATTTATAATATCATTCTTGGGCCATACAAAATTATCAACTTAACAATAAGCTTGCTGTATTTGGTCAAACATTTAATTAACTCACCCCGAATGCCTGGCAGGGCCAGACCAAATGATTTAGGGGGCATTATCTGGCCTGTGGGCTGGGCTTTTCCCACACCTGATAAACCCTTAACAATTAGACAAAAATTTGGGGAGGAGGCTCATGCTCCCTCCATTTGTCTGCAAATAGGCTCTCCCATATACAGCAGACTATATAATGCTCCACAGGTGTTCACTGTGTGAATGAATACACGAGTTAACATGTACACTTATTTTATATAAGTTGAATAGGTAACAGCCTATTGGAAAATTCTCTGAAGATCACTTACACATGAATTCTAAAAAGCAAAGTAAATATTTAACTCTTTATTAGTGGCTACTAATTCAATGGTATGTTCATGGAGAATTTCCCACTCATAAGTAGATCTTCCTCATCTTGCAAATTGACATGAGAGGCTCCATACAAGTAACATCATTCCAGCCCCCATGAGCTTCCTAAAGGTTTATTCAGCATACCACAATGCTCCATAGGGTTCTTGTGATGATTCATGATATAATAAATAAAATTATTTAACTTAGTGCCAAGAGTTACAAGAAGACTGAGCTATTTTATTTTTTTATTTTTTTTTTATTTTATTTTATTAAGGTATTTTCTGTGTACATAGTTTACCATTGCCCCCCCCCACCCTCCCATTTATGCCCTCCCTCCCCAGAGTTCTGTGTTCATTGGTTGTACTTATGTTCATGCATACCAGTCCCTCGGTTGTTCTCCTATCTCCCCCCAGGTCTCCCTCCCCTCCCCGCTGTCATCTGGCAGTCTGCTTGTCCCATGGTGACCATCTCAGGACCATATGAATAGAGTCCGCTCCTCCTCTGGTTTTCACCACCCCTTCCCCTGGGTCCCACTGCTTCCCCTGGGACACACGGCTCGCCCGGGGCACTCGGCCCCCTGGGACACTCGGCTCACCAGGGGCACTCGGCCCCCTGGGACACTCGGCTCACCCGGGGTACTCGGCCCCATGGGACACTCGGCTCACCCGGGGCACTCGGCCCCCTGGGACACTCGGCTCACCCGGGGCACTCGGCCCCCTGGGACACTAGGCTCACCCGGGGCACTAGGCCCCATGGGACACTCGGCTCACCCGGGGCACTCGGCCCCCTGGGACACTCGGCTCACCTGGGGCACTCGGCCCCCTGGGACACTCGGCTCACCCGGGGCTCTCGGCCGCCTGGGACTCTCGGCTCACCCGGGGCACTCAGCCCCCTGGGACTCTCGGCTCACCCGGGGCACTCGGCCCCCTGGGACACTAGGCTCACCCGGGGCACTCGGCCCCATGGGACACTCGGCTCACCCGGGGCACTCAGCCCCCTAGGACACTCGGCTCACCCGGGGCACTCGGCCCCCTGGGACTCTCGGCTCACCCGGGGCACTCAGCCCTCTGGGACTCTCGGCTCACCCGGGGCACTCGGCCCCATGGGACTCTCGGCTCACCCGGGGCACTCGGCCCCCTGGGACACTCGGCTCACCCGGGGCACTCAGCCCCATGGGACACTCGGCTCACCCGGAGCACTCGGCCCCCTGGGACACTCGGCTCACCCGGGACACCCTTCCCCTTTGGGGGGTACGGCTTACCCGGGGAACATGGCCCCCTGGGACACTCGGCTCACCCGGGGCACTCGGCCCCCTGGGACCCGGGGCACTCGGCCCCCTGGGTATTTTATTTTAATATTGATACTTTGGACACTTGAAAATGCCTGATGATCCAAAAGTCAGGATTCCTTTATCAAATTCTATACTCAGTGGCTCTTGCATTGTATGGTGTCTGATCAACCCATTGCCATGCTCTCTTCCCCTCTGGGTCTGACAGCCCCACATAATAGGCACTGTTTGCTTTCAGGAACTTAATGATAAAATCCTGAGGAAAGAAAGAAAAGGGGTTCTGGCCTTTAGGGTACTCAGGTTGAATTGAGGTCTTCATGGCCTTAGGGAGAGAAGAAAAGGAGAGGATCCAGGAAGAGCCAGGAGGCCCTGCCCAGGAGGCTGTGCAGTCCAGGATCATGGACATCCCCGGGAGGCTGATGTCTGTCTTCATCTGTTCAGGCTGCTGCAATGGGAGACCACAGACAGGGTAGCTTATAAACAGCAGACACATATTTCTCACAGGTCAGAGGCTAGAATTCCAGATCAGGGTAAGAGCAGGAGTGGGAAAATCCCTCTGCCCAGGTCATAGCTGGCTCCTCTGGCTGTGTCCTCACATGATGGAAGGTGAGGTAGCTGTTTGGGGTCTCTTTTAATAAGAACACTAGCCTGATTTATGAGGGCTCCACCCTAATGACCTAAGCACCTCCCCAAATCCCCAATTCCTAATACCATCATCTTTGGGAGTTAGAATATCAACAAATAAATTTGGAGAGGATACACACATTTAGAACATAGAAATGTTCAATAGATATGGAAGTGATTTCTATCCATAATTTTAATAAATTTTCATCTTAGACTCACTCCCACTCTTTTATTCACTAAGACAGTCTATTCTTTGAATTTATGGATGAGTAAACATTTTGCATAATAAATCCTTTTCTTTTCACAACCTTGGATATCCTTTTACATATTTTATTCCATTATTTGACTTAATACTGATTCTCTGTTAGTTAATAATTTACAGCCCAGCTGATATGGCTTAGTGGTTGGCCTATATGGCATTGGCCTATGAACCAGGAGGTCAAGGTACGATTCCCAGTTGGGGCACATACCTAATATGTGGTCTCAATTCCCAATTTGTGACATACAGGAGGCAGCCAATCAGTGATTCTCTCTCTTCATTGATATTTCTATCTCTCTTTCCCTCTCCCTTCCTTTCTCTGAAATATATATATATATATATATATATATATATATATATATATATATATATATACATATATATAGTAATTCATAAAACATTTTCATGTTAAAATAATAAACTGGTATTTCAGGCTGAAATACTTCCATCTCTCCACTCAACTCCCACATATTTTATTTCAAATGTCTTCATTTATTTTGGGGGAGTTCAGTTTTATGGAAGTTGGAAGGAGTTGTGAAATGTAAAGGCTTAAGTAGCCTTTCCTATTTCATTGAAAGCCTTTACCACAGCAGCAATAAGCTCACACAATGAAAGCACCCTGCTTAGCATACACAAGACAGGTGTACAAAACCCAGGCAGGATGGCTTACTTCATTGTCTGTTAGCACATACCTGCTCTTCCTTGGTGTTGATCACCAGCAGGTGAGACTGCATTGCTGAGCAGTTGTTTTTACTCTCCATCCAATTTCTGGCCTCAGTAGAAATAAAGTAGCAGTTCAAACTAAATGGCTCCCAATTTGTTGGGCAGCAGCTCCAATCTTTCTCTGTATTAACAGAAGACCATGTAGGTGCAATATAAGAAAAGTAATTTACAAAGTGTATAATACACCAAGGACTCAAAAGGATCCCGAGCATGCCTACGGCTTTGAAGTAGAGGGCACCCAGACCTGGCTACATGACTCCCAGCTCCTGGATGGCCTGGATCCTGGCAACTAGCGGCTTCACCTGTGAGAGCCTGAGCTCCACACAGGCCAGGAGGAGACTTGATGCCTGCAGGAGAGGAACTGAACAGTACTGATGGGAATTGTGGTACTAAAGGTCTCGGGAGGATGAGTCAATGGTTTGATTCCGTGCACATAAGACAAGGGGGGAATGAAAGTGGGAGGCTAGAACCCTGCCTCGGTGTGGGGCAGGGTGGAGCTATCCTCCATTTTGTGGCTGGACCCTAGCCCTCACCCAACCAATCAGGGTCAGTCACATCAACCCCCCACTCCTCCACCCCCATATAAAACCCATTGAGATGTTACCTTCTTTCTCTTGTCCACCATGCAGTCGGCGTGAGTGGGACAGAGCCCATGCTAGCATGGAAGAGACTCTCTTGCCAATTGCATCGGATTTGGTTCCCTGGTGGTCTTTGGGTATCACTGAATCTCGGCACAACATCTCCATCATACTGGGGTTTGTACTGAGAATACCTGAGCTTTCAAGTGCCCCAGGTACCTGAGCTGGACAAGTGGGGCACCGAGAGCTTCCTCAGTCCCATTCTCTGCCCTGACCAGCCCCTTATAGGCATTGTAAGGCTGCAGGGATAAAAAATAAACATGATTCTCTCCCTCCTTCCCCACCCCCACCCCCCAGGGCAGACTTAAAAAGACATCTCTTTGCTTCAGCAAATGGCACTGTGGTTTCAAAACCCAAGTGTGATGTGTAAGTGGGCAGCGTTTTTAAAGTATTTCCTGCTCAACCATAGGGTGACAGAGTGCACGTGCGTGGGTCCTGAAAAACAGCTGCATCTAATTCTCAACACCTGCAAAAAAAATATTAATAATAAGTTTTGAGGGGAAAAAAAGTGTATAATACAATTGAGATCAAGGGGAACCTCATGAAAACCAAGTCAGACTAGGAAAGACAACTACCATATGATTTCATTTACATGTGAAATCTAAAGAATAAAATAATAATAAAAAATAGGAACTTACTCATAGATACAAAGAACAGACTGGAAGTTACCAGAAGGGAAGGGGATTGGTTGGGGGGGAGGGGAGGGAGTGTGGGGGCATGTAAAGGGCTAGTGGAAAATATGAAAGAATTAAGTATTATAAATAAAGTGATAACATTATCCTGTGGATATAAAATGCAGCATAGTAAATAGGATCAATTATCGTAACTAATAATAGAGAAACGAGTAAATTGACCATAACTTTGCTATGCCCACAGCCAATCAGAGTGAGTATACAAATTAACCCAACAGAGATGACAGTTAATTTGCATACATACCTGGTTCAGGGGAACCTCTTCAGCACCCAGGTCACTCCTAGCCAGCCATCATACAGAGCCTTGGGAAGGGATGAGCATGCAATTGGAGGTTCCAGGGGAACCTCTTCCCAAGCCTAACACCTGTGGTGGAGGCTTTAAGCTTCAGGAGGTGCTGTGGAGAACCTCTTCCCAAGCATAAATAAAATAAACAAGCTACAACTTCCACACAACAAAGATAAATCAGAGGTAAATGGTGAAAAGAGGAATCAGACACATCAAAATGAATATCATGTGATACATTAATATATTTTTTAAAGTAAAATTGAACTCTCTGCATGCTTAATTCAGTAGTGATGTTAAAGAGAAAAGCAAGGAAAGGGGAAACCAAGAAGGCAGCATAGGTAAACACCTAAACTGTTGCCTTGCACAACAATTTCAAAACTACAACTAAAAGATAAAACGTCTATCACCCAGAACCATGGGAAATTAGGCTGAGAGGAAGTTCTACAGCTAAAAGGAAAGAGAAAAGAACATTGACATATGCACAAGCACTGAAAAGCAGAAGTACGGAGACATGCAAATTGGGGCTGGCGGGGGGAAACTGGGTGGGCTGAACTTTTCAACCTGAAGGGAGACAATCTCCTGATTACTCTGAACTCCAGTTTCTGGGGAGATGCTGGGGATCCAAAATCCTATGGGGAGAAGCTGGACTGTCTGCCATCAGGTCTGAGAGTGAGGGTGACTTGCTTGCAGAGGTGCATCCAGTAATTATTGTTTACTGTGCTGAGCCTCGGGACGGGGGGACTTGAAAATGCAGACACAGAGATGGCTGACTGGAAGTCATCACTATTTGCCATGCCCTAGCCTAGTGACTCCCTGAGATACTGCCCTGTACAATCTACAAACCCACCTAAGCTCCACACAGCCGCTTTCGCATATAAATGGCCTGCCCTATCTCAGCTTAATATAACAAACTGTAGCTCTGGTCAGACAGTCCAAAACCTGCAAACCCCAAGCAAAGAGGAGAAAACTATAGTTCTCACTGTAGCTCCTGTTGGGTGGCCTCAGACAGTTGCTGACCTGCACCCCATTGAAGATCCAGAACCTACTCTATATAGTGCTCAGTGTGAGACAACACCAGATTTCAACTCCTCACATCCAGATGGGACACACTCAGGGGACAGACTCAGTGAGCACCAAAGCCCCACTGAAGCAAGTCTTGCCTCAAGAGGGTGTCTCCAGCACAGAAGTTCTCCCATCGAAGACACAGCGATTCCTCACAGCCAACTGGCCTGGAGGTCAGTTCCTCCCAGTGACACCAACAACAATAGAGACTTAACTACAACAAGGCTGTACACATAGTCCACAAAGGGATGCACCAAGAGTGTCCACCTCAGGTAACTGGGAGGCCAACCCATTGGGCCATATAGGACACCTAGCACACAAAGCCACCCTACAAACTCAGGGAACCAGTGAAAATGCAGAGACAAAAAAAAAAACACAAACCATCAGAGGACAAACTAAAGAAATGGATGAAATCAAATGACTGGATAGAGTTCAAAACCACTGTTATAAGGTTTTTTAAAGCATTTCCTAGAAAAGGACAATGCATTTAATGAGACTCTCAAGGATATGAAAAATAACCAATTAGAAATTAAACATACACTGACTGAAATAAAAAATATTAAAGAGCCCCGACTGCAGACTAGAGGAATACAAGAATCAACTAAAAGATTTGAAATACAAAGAAGAAGAAAAACACTTAACCGGGAAAGCAAAAAGAAAAAAGAATCCAAAAATTTGAAGATAGTATAAGAAGACTCTGGGACAACTTTAAGCTTACCAACATCAGAATTATGGGAGTGCCAGAAGAAGAAAGAGAGCAACATGTTGAAAACATATTTGAAAAAATAATGACTGAAAACTTCCCCTACCTGGTGAAAAAAATAGATTTACAAGTCAGGAAGTAAACAGAACCCGAAACAAAAGGAATCCATAGAGGACAACACCAAGACACATTATAATTAAAATGCCAAGAGCAAAAGACAAAGAGAGAATATTAAAAGCAGTAGGAAAAAAACAGTTAATTACCTGCAAAGGAGCAACCATACAATTGTCAGCTGATTTATCAACAAACACTATGCAGGCCAGACGGGATTGGCAAGAAATATTCAAAGTGATGAATAGCAAGAATATACAACCAATATTACTCTACCCAGCAAAGTTATCATTCAGAATAGAAGAGCAGATAAAGCGCTTCACAGATAAGAAAAGGCTAAAGGACTTCATCACCACCAAATGAGGATTATATGAAATGCTGAACAGTATTCTTTAAGAAGAGGAAGAAGAAGAAAAAAGTAAAGACAAAAATTATGAACAACAAATACCTATCTATCAACAAGTGAATCTAAAAAGAAATTAAAAATCTGAAGAACAGAATAAACTGGTGAATGTAATAGAATCAGGGTCACAGAATGGGATTGGGTGGATAATTCTCAGGGGGAGATGGCTGTGAGGGTGCAGGAAGAGACTGGACAAAAATTGTACACCTATGGATGAGGACATGGGAGGGGAGGTAAGGGCAGAGGGTGGGGTGGGCACTGGGTGGAGGGAAGCAAAAGGGGAAAGGGGAGACAATTATAATAATTTGAACAATAAGGATTTGTTAAATTTTTAAAAAAGAAATACTATTAAAACAAAAAAACAAGCAAAACAAAACAAGAAAAAAATGGAACTGCTTCATGACCCAGCGACTCCACTTCTGGGAATTTATCCAAAGAAAGCCAAAACACTAATTCAAAAGAATAGATGCACCTCTATGTTCATTGCAGCATTAGCCAAGATTTGGAAGCAGCCCACGTGTCCATCAATAAAGTGGATAAAACTGCTATGTACATTTACACAGTTTTAAAGTGAGGATAGTCTCATCCTGACTCATGGTCCAACATCAAAATTGGCCAGTAATAAAGCTGTTACTTGGAATGCAGATAAGTATAATTAATTAGAAACCTTAAATACCAAAAGATAATTTTTTCCATTTGATAAAACTAAGAATATTTTGAAGGCAGAATTTTTATGAAATATTTCCACAGTTGGATTGAGCAAATTTTGTGGATGTTGGTAGCATTTGTCTGGAAGTCTGGAAAAGGAATTGTTTTTAGAGAAAATCTAGAGTCTGATATGAGCATGTAAGTTGAGATATATATTTTTAAAAACCAGAATAAACCAATCTTGAGCTCCCCGCCCCCTCCCACTCCCCCTGACATCTGAGAAAAGGGACAGTCTGGTGGAGAATTACAGTGCATGCCCTGGCCAGTATGGCTCAGTTGGTTGGAATGTTACCTTGTGCACCAAAAGGTTGTGAGTTTGAATCTCAGTCAGGCCACATACTCAGGTTGTGGTTTGATCTCTGATTGGGGAGTGTGGAGAAAGCAGTCAGTTTCTCACTTTGATATTTCTCTCTTCCTCCCACCTTCTCTCCTTTCCTCCCTCCCTCCCACCTTCCTTGTCTTTCTCCCTCTCTACCTCCCTCCCTCTGACCAAAATCCTTCTTTTTTTTTAGTAATTGGGCCATAGCCAGTTTGGCTCAGTGTCTATAATATCATCTGCCTATGGACTCAAGGGTCCCAGGTTTGAATCCAGTCAAGGGCATGTACCTTGGTTGTGGGCACATACCCAGTGGGGAGTGTGCAGAAAGCAGTTGGTTGATGTTTTTTTCTCATTGATGTTTCTAACTCTCTATCCCTCTCCCTTCCTCCTGGTAAAAAAAAAATCAATAAAATATATTGTTAAAAACAATAATAATTGCAACACCTTACCTGTCATGCTCGTTCCTTCACGGAAGCAGCTTAAACCTGAATTATATGAGCGTAGTTCAGACAGCCTTTTGTCAGTTTTGCCATGTATAAAATGAAAATTCACTGTGAAGAAAGAAGGATTAGTATCCATCCATTCTTTTACTATAGAGCTTAAATTCCATCAATATAGGCCACTGCAGGCCTATTTCCAACTACCATCACGGTCTTCTCTCTATGAAAGCCCAGTAAAGACAGTGCTGGATTACTGGTTGCTTATATTCATTTGTTACATAAGCCTACACATTATATTTGCTCTTCCCTCATTGAAATTTAAAATCTGTATTCTAGGACAAATATTCTATTTCTTTTCTATATCAGTGAATCACAAGCCTCTTGCACAGTGACCATCATAATGACCTATAGATATTTGTTGACCAATTGGCTGTCTAATTATCCTTAATTTTAATAATCCTGAGGAAAGTTTGGAGGTTATTTTGATATATTCTAAAATTTCTGACTGCTGATAGATAAACATATTAGGTAAATAGAAACCTAGGGTGACCTTTAAACACTTAGCAACATTTTAAATATCTTAAATGAACATTAACTTTTATGGGCAAGGAAAAACCAAGATGGTGGAGTAGCTACCGTATTTTTCAGACCATAAGACGCACCTTTTCTTCACCAAATAGTGGGAGGAAAAGTGCCTGCATCTTATGATCCGAGTTGCAGAGCGGCAGCGGGTCCCCCGGGACATTCCGTGTCCCTGAGGACTGCATATTTGGTGAAGAAAAAGTGCATCTTATGGTCCGAAAAATACGGTAACTGCCTAACTGCAGCCTCACTCAACAATTTCAAAAAATACAACTAAAATATAAAGTGGACATTATCCAGAACTACAGGAAAGTTGACTGACTGGAAATTCTACAATTAAAAGGAAAGAGAAAACCAGAAGGAAAATCAGAGGAGCTGTAAAAGCCTAAGGTATGGAGACATGGTGAGCCTCTGTCTGAGGCTGGGGCCCGAAGGTCTCACTCAGGACTGGGGTTCAGTGCAGTCAGAACTGGGGCTCAACACAGTCCTGAGCTTTTGTCTCCTTCCCGCTAGGGCAATCCAGCAGCTCACTGTACAGTCCGTCTTCTGCGGACAATGTGCGCAACTCCGGGGTTCTGCCTTTCATCGCTCCCCTTAGCTTCACCTTACAACCCAGATTCCCTCTGTATGAGCATGGGACCCCAGGGTCTCGCCAAGAACTGTGGTTCAGTGCAGTCGGAATTGCGGTTCAGCGCAGTCTGGAACTTTTATCTCCTTCCTGCTAGGGAACGCCAGCCAGGCACTCAGCCGCCCCCCCTCCTCCTCTCTGGCTCCGTGCTCTCCCCACACTCTCTCTGTGTCTCTCCATACCTTAGGCTTTTACAGCTCCTCTGATTTTCCTTCTCATGTTCTCTTTCCTTCTAGTTGTAGAATTTATAATCAGTCAAATTTACTGTAGTTCTAGATAATGTCCACTTTATATTTTAGTTGTATTTTTTTAAATTGTTCAGTGAGGCTGCAGTTAGGCGTTTACCTATGCCGCCATCTGGGTTTTTTCTCTATTTTTTATTTCTTTTTTTCCCTTTAATCTCTTTATTTATCCCTCTTTTTTCTCTCTCTTTCTTTTTTTATTTTTTTTACCTTTCCTTTTTCTCTTCTCTCCCTTAGTTTGCCTTTCTCTAGTAATCACCTTGATTAGAAGTTATTAATATCACAAATACATTCCTGTTCAGTGCCTTTTGTGTTGTACCTGGTAGTGTTGTATTTTATGCCTTTAAATCAATGCAGAAGAAAGAAAGAGGACTACATAACCAGACATCCTGAAAAGAGAGACCATAGGGAGACAAAGAAATAGCACGCACATGAAAGAAAAGCAGGCATCACCAGAAAGGAAGTAAATGAGTTAGAGGCAACCTACCAGAGCAAGAATTCAGAGTAATGATCATAAGATGGCTAAAAAGGATGGAAGACAAATTTGACAATATGAGTAAGATCCAAGAGGAAATGAAGAACCAATCAGAAGTGAAGATGAACCAAGAAGAAATGAAAAATGACATTGCTACAATGAAGAACTCAATAGAAAACATCAAGAGAACACTAGAAGAAGCAGAGGACCACATCACCGAGCTAGAAGACAAGATGAAAAAAAAGATCCAATTAGAGCAGCTTATAGAAAGAAAAATTAAAAAGCAGGAGGAGACCCTACGGGAGCTTTGGGACAATACAAATCAAAACAATATTAGAATAATAGGGGTTCCAGAAGGAAAGGAAACTGAGCAAGATATGGAAAAAGTGTTTCAAGAAATAATGACAGAAAACTTTCCTGAGATAGAGAAGAAAAACCCACACAAATCTAAGATGCTTGCAGAGTCCCAAACAAAATGAATCCCAAGAGACTGACACCAAGGCGTATTATAATTAAATTGGCAAACACCAATGACAAAGTAAGAATCTTAAAAGCAGCCAGAGAGAGACAGAAAGTTACATATAAAGGAACCTCCATCAGACTAGCAACTGATTTGTCAATAGAAACTCACCAGTCCAGAAGGGAATGAGATGAAATATACAAAGTCATGCAAAGGAAAGGTCTGAATCCAAGAATACTATACCCAGCAAGACTATCAATCAAAATTGAAAGAGAAATCAGGAGCTTCAGAGACAAAAAAAAGACTAAAGGAATTTATCTCCACCAAACCAGCAATGCAAGGAATTCTAAAGGGTCTAATGTTAAAATATAGAAATAGGAAGCAAAGAAGGAACGCAGGGGTACAGAATTAAAAATGGCATCAAATAAGTATCTATCAATAATAACTTTAAATGTAAATGGATTAAATGCTCCAATCAAAAGACATAGGGTAACAGATTGGATAAAAAAACAAGACCCATATATCTGCTGTCTACAAGAAACCCATTTCAGAAAAAAAGATGCACACAGACTGAGAGTGAAGAGATGGGAAAAGGTTTTCCAGGCAAATGGAAATGAAAAAAAAAAAAAAGGCTGGGGTAGCAATACTTATATCTGACAAATTAGATCTCAAAGTGAAGGACATAACAAGATATAATGAAGGGCACTTCATAATACTAAAGGGAGCAATCCAACAAGAAGAAATAACGCTGGTAAACATATATGCACCCAATACAGGAGCACCCAAATACATTAACAAAAAACTACTGGAGGACATTAAGGGAGAGATTAATAGCAATACAATCATAGTAGGAGATTTTAATACCCCACTGACACCTTTGGACAAATCATCTAAACAAAAAATCAGCAAAAAAACATCAACTCTAAAAGACACACTAGACCAGATTGAATTAATCGACAACTTCAGAACATTTCACCCCAAAGCCACAGAATACAAATTCTTCTCAAGTGCACATGGGTCATTTTCAAAGATAGACCACATGTTGGGACATAGGCAACGTCTCTTCAAATTCAAGAAGATAGAAATCATATCAAGCATCTTCTCAGATCATAGTGGCATAAAACTGGAAATCAACTACAATAAAAATAAACCAAAAAAATCAAACACATGGAGACTGAATAGCATGCTATTGAACAAGGACTGAGTTACCAGGAAAATCAAGGAAGAAATGAAAAACATCATGGCAACATATTACAATTAAAACACAACAATCCAAAATCTATGGGACACAGCAAAAGCAGTTTTGAGAGGGAAGTTCATATCTCTACAAGCCTATTGCAAAAAACAAGAAAAAAATGGTAACAAATTATCTAACTCTACAACTCCGAGTCAGAAAAAGAGCAACAAGAAAAGCCCAAAGCAACAGGTAAGCAGCAGGAAGGAAATAACAAAAATCCCATTTGACCCAGTAATCCCACTACTAGGAATATACCCCAAGAAGCTAGAAACCCCAATCAGAAAGGATATATGCACCCCTATGTTCATAGCAGCACAATTAACAATAGCTAGGATTTGGAAACAGCCTAGGTGTCCGACAGCAGATGAATGGATCAGAAAACTATGGTACATCTACACAATGGAATACTATGCTGCCATAAAAAGGAAGGAATTCTCATCATTTGCAGTAAACTGGATGGAATTGGAGAACATCATGCTGAGTGAAATAAGCCAGTCAATGAAAGAGGAACACTACATGACCTCACTCATTTATGGATATTAAAGAACATTCTAAATGAATGAACAGAAAGATAGATATAGTGACAGTAAAACAACAAGCAGAGGGGGCCGTGTGCCCCGGGTGAGCCGTGTGTCACAGGGGGCAGTGTGCCCTGGGTGAGCCGTGTGTCCCAAGGGGTCCGGGTGTCCTGGGAGAGTCGTGTGCCCCAGGGGAAGCAGTGAGACCCGGGAGTAGGGGCGGTGTGAACCAGAGGCGGAGCAGACTCTATTCGTGTGGTCCTGAGATAGTCACCATGAAACAAGCAGACTGCCAAAGGAGGAGCGGATTCTATTCATGTGATTTTGAGATAGTCACCATAAAATGAGCAGATTGTCAAATGACAGTGGGAAGGGGAAGGAGACCTGGGGGGAGATAAGAGAACAACCGAAGGACTGGTATGCATGAATATAAGTACAACCAACGAACACAGAACTCTGGGGAGGAAGGGCATGAATGCGAGGGGGGGAGGCAATGGTAAGCTATGTACACATATAATACTTTAATAAAAAATAAATAAAAAACAGACTGTCAAATGACAGTGGGGGGGGCGGTAAGGAGATCTGGGGGAGATAAGAGATCAACCGAAGGACTGGTATGCATGCATATAAGAACAACCAATGGACACAAAACTCTGGGGAGGGAGGGAATCTATGGGAGAGGGGGGGCAATGGTAAGCTATGTACACAGATGATACCTTAATAAATTTTTAAAAAAAGAGGGATCATACATTAACATAATAAAGGCAAAATATGACCAGCCTAATGCCAACATCATACACAACAAACAAAAACTAAAAGTGTTTTCTTTCAAGTCAAGAGCAAGACGGGAATGTCAGCTTTCACCACCCTAATTCAACACTAGAGGCCTGGTGCATGAAATTCCTGCAATCAAAGTTGGGGGGGAGGGTCCCTCAGCCCAGCCTGCAGCCTCTCACAGTCCAGGAGCTCTTGGGGGATGTCCAATTGCCAGGTTAGCCCCACTCCCCAAGGCCTAAGCTGACAGTTGGAAATTCTTAACACTGCTGCGGAGGCAGAACAGGATTCTGCCACCACCACTGCACTTACTAGCCATGAACCTAGCTCAGGGCTTCTGGCTAAGCAGCGATCCACACTGACCACCGGGGGGCAGCTCCTGTGTTGAGCATCTGCCCCCTCATAGTGAGTATGTGTCATAGCAACCAGTTGTTCTGCTATTTGGTCGATTTGCATATTAGGATAAAGGGGAGGGGGGGAAATGGATAAAGGACTTAAACGTAAGGTAGGAAACCATAAAAATCTTAGAAGAATCCATAGGCAGCAAAACAGCGGGCATTTATCATAGCAATATCTTTACTTACATCACTCCTAGGGCAATGGGAACTAAGGAGAAAATAAACTAATGGGACTGCTTTAAAATAAGAAGCTTCTGCACAGCAAAAGAAACCATCAACAAAACATAAGAAAGCCAACTGCATGGGAGAACATATTTGACAATGTTATCTCTGATAAGTGTTTAATCTCCAACATTTATAGGGAACTCATACAACTTAACAAAAGAATCAAAAATCCAATCAAAATATGGACAAAGGACATAAATATACACTTATTGAAAGAGGACATGCAGAAGGCCAAGACACATATGAAAACACGCTAATCATGTGAGAGATACAAATCAAAACAACACCGAGGTACTATCTCACTCCTGTCAGGATGACTATCATCAACAAATCAACAAATGAAAAGTGCGGGTGAGGATGAGGAGAAAAAGAAACCCTCTCATACTGCTGGTGAGAATGCAGACTTGTGCAGCCACTGTGGAGAACAGTATGGTATTTCCTCAAAAAATTAAAAATGGAACTTCCATTTGACCTACTAATCCCACTTTGGGAATATATCCCAAGAAAACAGAAACACCAATCAGAAAGGATATATGCACCCCTATGTCCATGGCAGCACAATTTACAATAGCTAAGATTTGGAAACAGCCTAAGCGCCCATCAGCAGATGACTAGATTTTAAAGCATTGTTACATCCACACAATGGAACACTATGCTGCTGTAAATAAAAAAGGAACTCTGACCATTCGCAATAGCATGGATGGACCTGGAGAACATTATGCTAAGTGAAATAAGCCAGTCAGAGAAAGATAAATATGACATGGTCTCACTCATTTGTGGAATATAATGAACAACATAATCTGATGAACAAAAATAGGTCCAGAGACACAGAAGCTTCGAACATCTGGCCAACCTCAGAGGGAAGGTTGGAGATGGGGGGCTGGGTTAGAGATCAACCAAAGGACTTGTATATATGCTTATAAGCATAACCAATGGACACGGACACTAGGGGGTTGAGGGCATGGGCTAGGGAGATGTCACTGGGGGAAAAGGATATATATGAAATACTTTAAACAATAAAAATTTTAAAAAATATCTCACTCGTGATAGAGGCAAGCAATGAGTGGTAAATATAATTAACTACACTGTTAAATCACGAAAATTATAGGCCACATGGAGATAGTCATAGAGAAAATCAGCTTTATCATGATTAATTATGACTGCTATAATAAAGCATGAATTGCAGGCCTTATTGTAAATATGATATATTTTATATTGTTTTAGAAATAAAATAATGTGTAAGAACTTTAGTAAAGAGGGAGACACAAATATGCAAGGAGTCATTTTGGGTGGCAATCCTACCTGGAAATTATAAAACTTAAAGAAAAAAATACCAGCAAACTTAATGAATACAAATCTACGTCAACTCAGCACTGTTAACCTAAAAATAAATGGTCAAAGTGAGGAGCAAAAAGCATTTATTTGGGATCCAAAGGCTATTCTGGAAGCACTGGTGGATTCAGGAAGACACTTTGTGTTCTTAGTAGGTGTTTATGGGAAGGAGCGTTTGGGAAAGCAATAGAACAAATGTGTAGATAGAAGCAAGGGACTGCTATAGCTGCAGACACACTAACATAGTGATGCTAGTTCTAAAGAATTCCTTTAATTTTCAGTCAGGAGTCATTATTTCAGCTTTCTTTGTTGTTATTTTGGGTTGTGTTGTTGTTGTTGTTGTTGTTGTTAAGAGTTGTTTGACATACAGTGCTGCTTTAGGCCCAGTCCAAAGGTTATTTTGCAAGTTTTAATATTCCAAAGGATTGAGAATTAGTAAGACCTGCAAGGCGGTTTCAATGGGGTGGCAGCTCTGACTCCATTTTAAAGAGGCTTCGTTTTTACACCAGTATTGACTTCTAATTCTCTTGTTCTGAATATCCAATGCTCCATCTCTGATTATGCTGTGCCTGCGCTATGATATCAAATGACAGTTCAAGTCCAAACAGAGAATGTGAAGAAGCACAGGAGCCTACTGGGCCAAAGCTGAGACCTATCTTCCATTGATGTGCACTATATTCCAAATGATAAGTAATATGCTTTTAGTGAAAATAATGAATCTGTTCATGAGAGAATGGAATGGAATGGCTGGTACTGTTTTGCTTTTGAGCAGTCCATTCTATAAGAAAGAATGAATACACTAATTAGACCGGACAGTGGAATGCCTGTCCAAATTACCTTCTGGATGAAGCAGGGGGTGCAAGGGCTGAGGTAGCTGGGGGCTGTGAGGGTAGAGGCAGTCAGGACTGTGAGGGCTGAGCCCCGTTCATAAATTTCATGCATTGGGCCTCTAGTAAAGAGATAAATCCAGATAAATGGAAGAGCCACATCATATTATATCAGTATGTAACTCAGGGGTGGGGGACATTTTTTTCTGCCAATAGCCATGTGGATATTTATAACATCATTCTTGGGCCATATAAAATTATCACCTTAACAATAAGCTTGCTGTATTTGGTCAAACATTTAATTATATCACCCCCGAATCCTTGTCAGGACCAGGCCAAATGATTTAGGAGGCCTTATCTGGCCTGTGTGCTTGGCTTTTCCCACACCTGATAAACCCTTAACAATTAGACAAAAAATGGGGGAGGCTTATGCTCCCTCCATTTGTCTGCATATAGGCTCTCCCATATACAGTAGCCTATATAATGCTCTACAGGTGTTCACTGTATGAATGAATACACGAATTAAGATGTACAATTATTTTAATATAAGTTGAATAGGTGACAGCCCATTGGAAAATTCTCTGAAGGTCACTTACAGGAGCTTACACGTGAATTCTAAAAAGCAAAGCATCGTATTTAACTCTTTATTGGTGGCTACTAATTCAATGGCATGTTCGTGGAGAATTTCCCACTCATAAGTAGATCTTCCTCATCTTGCAAATAGACATTTGAAGGTCCTTACAATCATCATCATTCCATCCCCATGAGCTAAAACGTTTACGCAGAAAAACACAATGCTGCAAAGGATTACTGGGTTCGCCTCGGTGCCAGAATCTGAAAGGAAAAAATATAGTTGTGTCTTCAAACTGTGAGAAGAGATAAAGACAGTGAGGTAGGAGGGTGGGGTTAAACTGCAGAAGTCAAAGCAGAAGTGCCCAATCATTTCTTTTCCACTTATTAGGCACTTGTGGTTGTTTTCTCCATCTGTGTCTTTGGTATTTCCCTTGAAAATTGTGCCTACACAGCATCCAGTATGGAGTCATCTTACTGCATTAAATACCTTCCCCGCAGATATCCCAGAGACCCTCCTATGTGTCCATGTCCTGATCTAGGGGACTGTCAGCCATAGGCTTCCTTAATGATGACATTTCACTCTGGTCCCAAGTCTTAATGAAGTTTTTTCCTTATTTTTTTTTTTTGTTTTATTTTTTTAACCAACTACTTTGGAGTCTAAAGAAAGAGTTAAAATCTATGAATCTGCTCTAATGCCTGTTATCTGGGACATCTTATTTAATTTCCTTTATTTACATATCTAAAAAAATAAAAATAGGGTAAGATCCCTATATATTTCATGCAGTTGATGTAAGGATCAAAAATAGGAATATACTGCCCTGGCCGGTTTGGCTCAGTGCAGGGCCAGGTGTGTGTGGGAGTCAACCAATACATATCTCTCAGATTGATGTTTCTCTCTCACTGTCTCTCCCCTCCTTTCCACTCTCTGTAAAAATTAATGGCAAAATATTCTTGGGTGAGTATTAACAAAAATATAAAAATAAATTTTAAAAAATACTAATGTAATAAAGTACTTAAGAGTTTTAAAAGACCAACACAAATATGGGATATTGTAAAATAATCCTAATATTCTTCATTTGCTTTATGAGAGATAATAAATATTAACAATGGTTATGATTTTAATTAGCATGACTACCTGTTTATTTAGAGATGCAAATGTGTGGACAAAACACAGATTTTGGCCCAACTGGTGTGGATCAGCGGTTGAGCATTGACCCATGAACCAGGGTCACAGTTTGATTCCCAGTCAGGACATATGCCTGGGTTTGGGGCTCAGTTGCCATTGAGGACGTGTTGGAGGCACCCAACCGATGATTCTCACTCATCATTAATGTTTCTGTCCCTCTCTCCTTCTCCCTTTCTCTCTCAGAAATCAATGGAAACATATTTAATTGAGGAAGAGGGATTTAAAAATAAAACATACAAACCTTGGTGTCAAATAGACCTGGGTTTAAGGACCATTGCACCAGTGCTGGATAACATATGCTGAGTTATCTAAACTCTCTAAACTCAGCCCCGCAGCTCTACAATGAAAACATAATAATCTATGCTCCATAGAGTTCTTGTGATGATTCATGAGATAATGAAAAAAAATTTAACTTAGTGCCAAGAGCTACAAGAAGACTGAGCTATTTTATTTTAATATCGATACTTTGGACACTCAAAAATACCTGATGATCCAGGAATTGGGATTCCTTTATCAAATTCTATACTCACGTGGCACTTGCATTGTATGGTGTCTGATCAACCCATTGCCATGCTCTCTTCCCCTCTGGGTCTGACAGCCCCACATAATAAGCGCTGTATGCTTTCAGGAACTTAATGATAAAATCCTGAGGAAAGAAAGAAAAGGGGTTCTGGTCTTTAGAGTACTCAGGTTGAATTGAGGTCTTCATGGCCTTAGGGAGAGAAGAAAAGGAGAGGATCCAGGAAGAGCCAGGAGGCCCTGCCCAGGAGGCTGTGCAGTCCAGGATCATGGACATCCCCGGGAGCCTGATGTCTGTCTTCATCTATTCAGGCTGCTGCAATGGAAGACCGCAGACAGGGTAGCTTATAAACAGCAGACACATATTTCTCACAGGTCGGAGGCTGGAATTCCAGATCAGGGTAGGAGCATGAGGGGGAAAATCCCTCTGCCCGGGTCATAGCTGGCTCCTCTGGCTGTGTCCTCACATGATGGAAGGTGAGGTAGCTGTTTGGGGTCTCTTTTAATAAGAACACTAACCTGATTTATGAGGGCTCCACCCTAATGACCTAAGCACCTCCCCAAACCCCAATTCCTAATACGATCATCTTTGGGTGTTAAAATTTCAACAAATAAATTTGGGGAGGACACACACATTCAGAACACAACAATGTTTAATACATATGGAAGTGATTTCTATCCCTAATCATAATGAAGTCTCATCTTAGACTCAATCCCACTCTTTTATTCACTAAGAGAGGCTATCCTTCGAACTTATGCATATGTAAACTTTTTGATATTAAATCCTTTTCTTTTCACAACCTCAGAGATTCTTTTACATATTTTATTCCACTATTTTTCTTAATACTGCTTCTCTGTTAGTTAATAATTTATAGCCCAGCTGGTATGGCTTAGTGGTTGAGCATCAGCCTATGAACCAGGAGGTCAGGGTATGATTCCCAATTGGGGCACATACCTAATTTGTGGTCTCAATCCTCAGTGTGTGACATACAGGAGGCAGCCAATAAGTGATTCTCTCTCTTCATTGATATTTCTATCTCTCTTTCCCTCACCCTTCCTTTCTCTGAAACCAATAATATATATATATATATGTAATATATAATTTATAAAACATTTTCATGTTAAAATAATAAACTGATATTTCAGGCTGAAATACTTTCACCTCTGTACTCAACTCCTACATATTTTATTTCAGATGTCTTCATTTATTTTGGGGGAGTTTAGTTTTATGAAAGTTGGAAGGAGTTGTGAAATGTAAAGGCTTAAGTTGCCTTTCCTATTTTATTTTTTTTTTTTAATATATTTTTTTGATTTTTTTACAGAGAGGAAGAGAAAGGGATAGAGAGTTAGAAACATTGATGAGAGAGAATCATTGATCAGCTGCCTCCTGCACATCCCCACTGTGGATGTGCCTGCAACCAAGGCATGTGCCCTTGACCAGAATCAAACCTGGGACCCCTCAGTCCACAGGCTGATATTCTATCCACTGAGCCAAACCGGTTTCGGCAACCTTTCCTAGTTCATTGAAAGCCTTTACCACAGCAGCAATAAGCTAACACAATGAAAGCATCCTGCTTAGCATACACAAGATAGGTGTACAAAACTCAGACAGGATTGCTTACTTCATTATCTGTTAGCACATACCTGCTCTTCCTTGGTGTTGATCACCAGCAGGTGAGACTTCATTGCTGAGCACTTGTTTTTACTCTCCATCCAATTTCTGGCCTCAGTAGAAATAAAGTAGCAGTTCAAACTAAATGGTTTCCAATTTGTTGGGCAGCAGCTCCAATCTTTCTCTGTATTAACAGAAGACCATGTATGTGCAATATAAGAAAAGTAATTTACAAAGTGTATAATACAATTGAGATCAAGGGGAAGCTCATGAAAATTAAGTCAGACTAGGAAAGACAAATGTCATATGATTTCATTTGCATGTGAAATCTAAAAAACAAAATCATAATAATAAAAAAAAGAAACTTACTCATAGATACAAAGAACAGACTGGCAGTTACCAGAAGGGAGGGGGATTAGAGGGGAGAGGAGGAGGGTGTGGAGAGGGCTAGTGGAAAAGATGAAGGAATTGTGTATTATAAATAAAGTTATAAAATTATCCTGTGGATATAAAATACAGCATAGGGAATAGGATAATAATAGAGAAACATGTAAATTGACTGTACCTTTGCTAAGCCCACAGCCAATCAGAGTGAGTATGCAAATTAACCCAACAAAGATGACGATTAATTTTCATACATACCTGGTTCAGGGGAACCTCCTCAGAACCCAGGTCACTCCCAGCCAGCCATCAGGCAGGGGCTTGGGAAAGGACAAACCTGCAATTGGAGGAGCCGGGGGAACCTCTTCCCAAGCCTAACGCCTGTGGTGGAGGCTTTAAGCTTGAGGAGGTGCTGGGGAGAACCTCTTCCCAAGCCTAAATAAAATAAACAAGCTACAACTTCCATACAACAAAGATAAATCTGAGGGAAATGGTGAAAAGAGAAATTAGACACATTAAAATGCATATTATGCAATACATTAATATGTTTTTTTCAAAGTAAAATTGAACTCTCTGCATGCTTAATTCAGTAGTGATGTTAAAAAGAAAAGCAAGGAAAGGGGAAACCAAGAAGGCGGCGTAGGTAAACGCCTAAACTGTTGCCTTGCACAATTTCAAAACTACAACTAAAAGACAAAACGTCTATCACCCAAATCACAGGAAAGATGGCTGAGTGGAAGTTCTACTACTAGAAGGAAAGAGAAAAGAGCATTGAGATGTGCACAAGCACTGAAAAGCAGAGGTACAAAGGCACGTGAATCAGGCTGGGGGCAGGCAAATGGGTGTTCTGAATTTTTCAACCTGAAGGGAGACAAACTCCTAATGACCCTGAACTCCAGTTTCTGGGGAGATGCTGGGGATCCAAACTCCTATGGGGAGAAGCTGGACTGTCTGCCATCGGGTCTGAGAGTGAGGGTGACTTTCTTGAAGAGGTGCATCCAGCAATTATTGTTTACTGTGCTGAGCCTCGAGACGAGGGGATTTGAAAATGCAGACACAGAGATGGCTAACTGGAAGTCATCACTATTTGCCACACCCTAGCATAGTGACTCCCTGAGACCCCACCCTGTACAATCTACAAACCCACCCAAGCTCCACACAAATGGCCTGCCCTATCGCAGCTTAACATAACAAACTATAGCTCTGGTCAGACAGTCCAAAACCTCCAAACCCCAAGCAAAGAGAAGAAAACTGTAGTTCTCACTGTAGCTCCTGCTGGGTGGCCTCAGATAGTAGCTGACCTGCACCCCATTGGAGATCCTGAAGCTAGTGTATCTAGTGGTCAGTGTGAGAACAAGAACAAAAAACCCCACAGGTCACAAATTAAAGAAATGGAGAAAATCAAATGACTGGATAGAGTTCAAAACCACTGTTATAAGGTTTTTAAAGTATTTCCTACAAAAGGAACACATTTAATGGGACCCTCAAGGATATGAAAAAGGACCAATTAGAAATTAAACATACACTGACTAAAATAAAAAATATTAAAGAGCCCCAACAGCAGACTAGAAGAATGCAAGAATCAACTAAAAGATTTGAAATACAAAGAAGAAAAAAACACTTACCTGGGAAAGAAAAAAAAATTCAAAAATTTGAAGATAGAGTAAGAAGCTTCTGGGACAACTTTAAACATACCAATATCAGAATTATGGGAGTTCCAGAAGAAGTGAGAGAGCAAAATATCAAAAACATATTTGAAGAAATAATGACTGAAAACTTTCCCCACCTGGTAAAAAAAAAAAAATAGACTTACAAGTCCAGGAAGTACAAAGAACCCCAAACAAAAGGAATCCATAGAGAACCACACCAAGACACATCATAATTAAAATTCCAAGAGCAAAAGACAAAGAGAGAATATTAAAAGCAGCAAGAGAAAAACAATTAATTACATATAAGGGAGCATCCATACGATTGTCAGCTGATTTCCCAATAGAAACATTGCAGGCCAGATGGAAATGGCAAGAAATAGTTAAAGTGATGAATAGCAAGAATCTACAACCAAGATTATTCTACCCAGCAAAGTTATCATTCAGAATGGAAGAGCAGATAAAGAGCTTCACAGATAAGAAAAAGCTAAAGGAGTTCATCACCACCAAACCAGGATTATATGAAATGCTGAAAGGTATTCTTTAAGAAGAGGAAGAAGAAGACAAAAGTAAAGATAAAAATTATGAACAACAAATACATATCTATCAACAGGTGAATCTTTTTTTTTTTTTTACCTTCACTTCTTTTTTTTATTTTTTTTTTATTTTTTTATTTTTTTTAATTATTTTTTTATTAAGGTATTATCTGTATACATAGCTTATCATTGCCCCCCCATAGATGCCCTCCCTCCCCAGAGTTTTGTGTCCATTGGTTATTCTTATATGCAAGCATACCAGTCCTTTGGTTGATCTCCTGTCTCCCCCAGATCAACAGGTGAATCTTAATATCAAGTGAATTAAAAATCTGAGGAACAGAATAAAGGGATGATTGTAATAGAATCAGTGTCATAGAATGAGAGTGGATGGATAATTCTCAGGGGGAAATGGCTGTAGGGGTGCAGGAAGAGACTAGACAAAAATCGTACACCTATGGAGGAGGAGAGTGGAGGGGAGGCAAGGGCAGAGGGTGGGTGGGAACTGGGTGGAGGGAACGCTATAGGGGGAAAAGGAGAAACAATTGTAATAATCTGAACAATAAAGATTTATTAAATTTTTTAAGAGAAATACTATTAAAACAAAAAAAACAAGCAAAACAAAACAAGAAAAAAATGGAACTGCCTCATGACCCAGCGATTCCACTTCTGGAAATTTTTCCAAAGAAACCCAAAACACTAATTCAAAAGAATAGATGCACCTCTATGTTCATTGCAGCATTAGCCAAGATTTGGAAGCAACCCAAGTGTCCATCAGAAAAGTAGATAAAACAGCTATGTACATTTACACAGTTTTAAAGTGAGGACAGTCTCATCCTGACTCATGGTCCAACATAAAAATTGGCCAGTAATAAAGCTGTTATTTGGAATGTAGATAAGTATTATTAACTAGAAACCTTAAATACCAAAAGATAATTTTTTTCTATTAGATAAAAGTAAGAATAATTTGAAAGCAGAATTTTTATCAAATATTTCCACAGTTGCCGAAACCGGTTTGGCTCAGTGGTAGAGCATTGGTCTGCGGACTGAAGGGTCCCGGGTTGGATTCCGATCGAGGGCATGTGCATTGGTTGCAGGCACATCCCCGGTAGGGAGGTGTGCAAGAGGCGGCTGCTCGATGTTTCTTTCTCATCAGCGTTTCTAGCTCTCTATTCTATCCCTTCCTCTCTGTAAAATATCAATAAAATATATTTTTTTTAAAAGAAGAAATATTGCCACAGTTGGCGTGAGCAAATTTTGTGGATGTTGGTAGCATTTGTCTGGAAGTCTGGAAAAGGAATTGTTTTGGGGGAAAATCTAGAATCTGATATGAGCATGTAAGTTGAGATATATTTTTTAAAAACTAGAATAAACCAATCTTGAGCTTCCCCCCCACCCCTCACCTGACTTCTGAGAAAGCGGACAGTCTGGTGGAGAATTACAGTGTATGCCCTGGCCAGTGTGACTCAGTTGTTTGAAATGTTATGTTGTGCACAAAAAGGTTGTGAGTTTGATTCCAAGTCAGGGCACATACTCAGGTTGTGGTTTGATCTCTGGTTGGGGAGTGTGCAGAAAGCCATCAGTCAATGTTTCTAACATTGATGTTTCTCTCTTTCTCCTTTCCTCCTTTCCTCCTTCCCTCCCTCCCACCTTCCTTGTCTTTCTCACTCTCTACCTCCTTCCCTCTGACTAAAATCCATTTTTTTTAAATAATTGGGCCATAGCCAGTTTGGCTCAGTGGATAGAGCATCCGCCTGTGGACTCAAGGGTCCCAGGTTTGAATCCAGTCAAGCGCATGTACCTTGGTTGTGGGCAGATACCCAGTGTGGAGTGTGCAGAAGGCAGCTGGTTGATGTTTCTCTCTTATTGATGTTTCTAACTCTCTATCTCTCTTCTTTCCTCCTGGTTAAAAAAAAAATCAATAAAATACATTGTTAAAATAATAATAATAATTGCAACACCTTACCTGTCATGCTCGTTCCTTCACTGAAGCAGCTTAAACCTGAATCATATGAGCGTAGTTCAGACAGCCTTTTGTCAGTTTTTCCATGTATAAAACGAAAATTCACTGTGAAGAAAGAAGGATTAGTATCCATCCATTCTTTTACTATAGAGCTTAAATTCCATCAATCTGGGCCACTGTGGGCTTATTCCCAACTACCAACCATGAATTACTGGTTGCTTATATTCATTTGTTACCTAAGCCTACACATTATATTTGCTCTTCCCTCATTGAAATTCTGTATTCTAGGACAGATATTCTTTTTTTTTTCCATATTAGTGAATTAAAAGCACCTAGCTCAGTGACCATCATATTTGATCTATAGATATTTGTTGACCAATTGGCTATCTACTTCTCCTTAATTTTAATAATCCTGAGGCAATTTGGAGGTTATTTTGATATTTTGTAAATTTTCTGAATGCTGGTAGTTAACGATAAACATATGCGGTAAGTAGAAACCTAGGGGGACCTTTAAGCACTTAGCAAGATTTTAAATATCTTAAATGAGCATTAACTTTTATGGTCAAGGGTGTGCATATTGAGCAAAGCCTATTCTCCCACCCAGCCAGCATGGCTCAGTGGTTGAGCGTCAAACTATGCAATAGGAGGTCATGGTTCTATTACCAGGCAGGGCACATGCCCGGGTTGCAGGTTCATCCCCAGTGTGGGGCATGCAGGAGGCAACCGATCAATGATTCCCTCTCATCATTGATCTGTCTCCTTCTCTCTCTCTCTTTTACTCTCTCTCTCTCTCTCTCCCCTACTTCCTATCTGGATCAATAAAAATAAATTAATAATAATAAAAGTCCTCTTCTCTGTTGGATCCTAAATTTATTCTTGCCTCATTTCTGCCTTGACTTTCTACTTCTGAAGCTCACTACTGTGAAACCTTTCTACCTTCCTCTTAGCCTATGTCCAGGAGACATGAATATCTGCATTCTCTTGATAAAAATAAAATACCTTTTCTTGAGCCTCCTCCTCTCTTACTCTTGACCATAAAAATAAGACAGGTTCTAACTTTGGTGATAATTATTTGTGTTTTAATAAACACTATGAGATTTATTTACCTCAAAGAAACTTCAAATGGGCCCATTTGACATGAAATCAGTTACAGTTCCAGGCTATTCAATAACTATTTTTAATCACCTTATCAGTGAATAGAGAAGCAAACTGTACATTAGAAAGAAAAAAGTATTTGAGATTTCTCACAAAGTATACCTAAAATATTTATTTGGAAACAAATAAAACAGTAAATAGATATTGTATTCCTCTACATCTCTATTATTTCATTTGAATACTTTTTGTCATGTTGGAAAAGACTCTTCACATGAAAATCAAAAACCATACTCTAAAGCAGTATTTCCCAAAGTGCGGTATGTGTACCCCCAGGGTACCGGAAGAGTTTGGTGGGGGTACTCGTTGCACCGGAGTTTGGTGGGGATATGCACTGCACCATGCTTAGCTGCGCCTAATTCTATGTTCTCATGAGTCAAGTCAATTTCAACCTTCTCATTGATCCAAATAAGTGTTATTTATTTATAACATAACTTTTATTTATATTTTATTATGAATAATTTTATTTTTGTTTATTATTATTTTGTGTCTGTACCAAAAAAATAAAAAATAAATATATTTTGATTGTTATTAAAATACAAACATGTTTTTTGACGAGGGGTACTCGGCGTTACAAAAATTATAGAAGGGATACACATATGTCAAAAGTTTGGGAAACACTGCTCTAAAGTATCATGATTGTCAAAGCAATTAGTGTTGCATTCTCAATAAAGGACTTTGTCAGTAGAGAACACTTGACCACTATGGAACCCAGTAGTGACAGATAGGGTCTTAGAGTATGGCTACTACTAACACACATTCATATATGACGTTATCATTGAAAAAATGCTAATAAAATCAAATGAAGTAAATCTGGAAGAAAAGTAAATAATCAAGAAAGGCATGAATTGTATAAAAATGTTATTGAATTTAGAATACGGATATTGTATTTTACTACTTGAGCAATATTTTTATCAGTTCTAGTTATTTATTCACAGATTTTCTTGGATTTTTTTATATTGACAATCAAATCATGTAAAATAAAGAGAAGCTTCCTTTCCAATACTTAAAAAAAAATAATTAAAAAGAAGGCAAATATCTCTGATGAATGCTGTTGCTAAAATCCTCAACAAAATATTAACAAACTGAATCCAGAACTACATTGAAAAAATCATGCATTGTGATCAAGTGGGATTAATTCCAGGATGAAAGGTTGGTATAATATTCACAAATCAATAAACACGATATATAACATAAACAAAATGAGGGATATAATTCGCATGATCATTTCAATACAGGCAGTAAAAGCACATGATAAAATCCATCATGCGTTTATGATAAAAAATTCACAGCAAAGTGGGAATAGAGGGATTATACTTTAACATAATAAAGGAAAAATATGACAAACCTACTGCCAACATCATACACAACAAAACTAAAAGTGTTTTTCTTTAAAGTCAATAGCAAGATGGGAATGTCAGCTTTCACCACCCTAATTCAACACTAGAGGCCTGGTGCATGAAATTCCTACAATCAGAGTTAGGGGGGGGTCCCCTCAGCCCAGCCTGCACCCTCTCACAGTCCAGGAGCTCTTGGAGGATGTCCAATTGCAAGTTTAGCCCCATTACCCATGGCCTAAGCTGACAGTTGGACATTCTTAGCACTGCTGCGAAGGAGGAAGAGGCTTCAGCCACCACTACTGCACATACCAGCCATGAACCTGGCTCAGGGCTTCTGGCTGAGCAGCGCTCCACACTGACCACGGGGGGGGGGGGGGGGGGGCAGCTCCTGTGTTGAGCATCTGCCCCCTCATAGTGAGTATGTGTCATAGCAACCAGTTGTTCTGCTGTTTGGTCAATTTGCATATTAGACTTTTATTACCTAGGATAGCACTAGAAGTCCTAAACACAGCAACCAGATAAAAAGTAATAAAAGGCATAACTATTGCAAAAAAGAAAGAAAAACTGTCATTATTCACAGATGACATGATACTATATATAGAAAACCCTAAACCTCCACCAAAACCAAACAAACCAATAAACAAAAGATCACTAGATATAATAAATGAATTCAGCAAAGTAGCAGGATACAAGTTTAATATTCAGAAATTGGTGGCATTTTATAGAATAGAAAGAAGAATTAAGAAACAATTCCATTTGCTATTGCAACAAACCCACCACTACCACCACCACCATCAAAAAAAATAAGATACCTAAGAATAAATTTAACCAAGGAGGTAAAAGATCTGTACTAGAAAAATTATAAGATCCTGAAGAAAAAAAATGAGGAAGATATAAATAAGTGGAAGAATATACCATATTGATGGATACTCAGAATTAGCATCATTAAAATGTCCATACTGCTAAAAGCAATCAATAGATTAAATGTAATTCTTATTAAAATACCAATGGCTTATCTCACAAATCTAAAACAAACATTCCAAAAATTTATATGGAACCACAGAAGACCTTGAATAGAATTAGCAAGCTTAAGAAAAACAAAGTTGGTGGTATCACAATATCTAATATGAAACTGTATTACAAGGCCATAAATAATCAAAATAGCATGGTATTGGCACAAGAACAAGCACATAAATTAACGGAACAAAACAGAGAGCTCAGCCCTAGTGAGTTTGGCTCAATGGATAGAGCATCAGCCTGAGGACTAAATGTCCCAGGTTTGATGTGGGTCAAGGACATGTACCTCAGTTGCATGTTCCTCCTGTCCTGAGCCTCAGCTGCAGAAGACAACCAATGTTTCTCTCACATTTATATTTCTCTCTGTCTTTCCTTCTCTCTAAAAATCAATGGAAAATATATTCTTGAATGAGGATTAAGAGAGGGAGGGGGGCCAGGTATAAACCCATGCATGCCTAATTAATATCTTATTAAGAAGGCAAGAATACACAACGGGGTATAAAGATAGTCTCTTCAATAAATGGTGCTGGGAAAATTGGACAAATACATGCAAAAAAGAAAAAGAAACTAGACCACCAGCTTACACCACACAAAAGAATAAACTCAAAATAGATTAAAGAGCTAAATATAAGTCATGAAACCATAAAAATCCTAGAAGAAAGCATAAGTAGTAAAATCTCAGACATCTCACATAGCAATATTTTTTCTGATATATCTCCTGGGACAAGAGAAACAAAGGGAAAAATAAAGAAATGGGACTACAACAAACTAAAAATCTACACAGCAAACGAAACCATCAACAACATAAAAAGGGACCCCACTGTATGAGAAAATAAATTCTCCAATGATACATCAGATAAGGGGTTAACTTCCAAAATATATAAAGAATGCATACAACTCAAAAGCAAAAACCCAATTTAAAAATGGGCAAAGGACCTGAATAGGATCTTCTCCAAAGAGGACGTACAATGGCCAATAAACATGAAAAGATGCTAATGTCTCTGATCATCAGAGAGAAGAAGATTAAAATGACAATGAGATACCACCTCATGTCTGTCAGAATGGCTTTCATCTACAAATCAACAAACAACAATAGCTAGCAGTAATGTGGAGAAAAGGGAACCCTAGTACATTGTTAGTGGGAATGCAGACTGATATAGTCATTGTAGAAAACACTGTAGTTACTTCAAAAAATTAAAAAAGGAATTACCTCTTGACTCAGTGATTCCACTTCTTGGAATATAACTAAAGAAGCCCAAAACACTAATTTGAAAGATTATGTGCACCCCTATGTTTACTGCAGTGTTATTTACAATATACAAGATCTGGAGACACCCCAAGTACCCATAAGTATATGAATGGACAACAACAACAAAAAGCTGTGGTATATTTACACAATGGAATATAACTCAGCTGTAAAAAAGGCAGAAAAGTTACCATTTGTGACAGCAGGGAGGAGCTGAAGATTTTTATGCTAAGTGACATAAGTAAGTCAGAGAAAGACAAACACCATATGATCTCACGTATATGCAAACTCTGATGAACAAAGTAAGTTAATAATCAAAATAGAAACAGAAGCAAAGGTATATGTAACAGCTGTCAGGGGAGAGGTGATGAGGTGTAGGTGAAAAAGTTGAAAGCATTAAGCAAAAAGCTTTATATCTATATATAAACACATGGACACAGATAACAATATGGTGATAACTATAGGGAAAGTGGGATAAGAGAGGTGTAAGTGGGCAATAGAGGATAAATGGGGATGGAAAGAGACTTTACTTTGGCCCATGGTGCAGTATGCAGATGGTATTTTATTACACTGCATACTTGAAACCTATAGGCTTTTATTAACAGTCACGCAAAGAAATTCAATAAAAATAAGTTAAAAGTTATTTTCGTTTTTTAAGAAAAGCAAAGCATAGCATTCTGAGTAAGAGATAACATATCACTGGAGGAAAGGCGAACACACCCTAGGAAATCTCTATAAAACATGAAAGGGAAAGGAATCACGAGAAATGGCACCTCAGTGAAGAACTTACCCACACGGCTCACAGTAAAGCAAGCACTGAGGAGTGCTATGGAAATCACAGCAACAGACCAGGCCCTCACTTGAAACCACCACACTCCGTTTTCTGTCAGAGGCGAGACAAATGCAATTACCAAGGGGCCACGAGGCCAGCATTTCTAAAAGTTAGAGCATAAGGAAACCAAAGGACCTTGGAGTAATTGAACTGGAAGCAAGAGGAGAGTCTAAACATTCCCTCATGTATAACCAGAAGCTCAGAAGTCCTAAGCAAGCTAGGCAAAACTCACCCTCAACCAACTGTTATTTTCATTTTATTATCCTTTCTTATTAAATACTACATTTATCCATTGATTTCCCATATTTCTTAAAACATCATTTCTTTTCTCTTTTACTTCTCATACCACTGTACCAATATTTGGTTTCTTATTCTTTCAAGTACTTCTAGCTCTGAGGAATTTTGATTTCTTTCAACTTCTCAAAAATCTACTATGTTAGTCCAAACTTTACCTGTTCAATCTGTCTATTGTCTATTCTTCTCCAAATGACTAATAATCTCATCAACACTTGCTTCCTCCTTGGAAGTGGTAAAGGAATGCTCACCTGTATTTTGAGGTTGCCCTTCTTGCACCATTGTGTGAGTCAGAGGGCTCCCTGTGTTCAAAAGCTCCGGGTGCCTCTTGGGTCTCTCTTCCAGAAGGTGTTATCCGAAGACCTGCCTTCATTCCAATAGGTCAGAGCACGGAAACAAACAGTTTAAAGACTCAGATAAGGCTAAGAGACTTTCAAAATGAAGGGTCTCTCAAAAGAAGTTGTGGTTTGGACTAAAGATTCTGATAATTTTTAAATATTGGGGAAAATGAAAGAGGAAATTGAGGAACATACCCAAAACTTTTCATGAAAATTTAGATAAGAATATTCAAGTCATTTGTTCTGTTTCTGGTATGAAATGTCTTTCTCTAATTCTTATGCATCCTGACATGGGAAATAAAAAATTTCATAAGCTCTCTAGGCAATTACTTACAGGCCTTAATTAAATTAAGTGTTCCCTAACCAACCTTTACATTTTGCACAGTATCCTAGGAAGTGAGCAAAAGTCTAATTAAATGGATATGGTTTGATAATCATTAAATATGGTAAATTACAAAAAGGCCTATGGACATTTTATAGGAACATGATGGCAAAATGGGAGATTCTGGAATCTAGCTGCATTGGCAAATATTTTTATTGCATCAAGACCAATATTAGGAAGAAGTTAGTGATATTTATAATCTGCTGGATTAGATGCAATTAGAAGTTGTATAACATCAGAGGCAGGCTTCCTGAATTCCTTGTTGCTAATCTGGAATGTAGACCTTTCTTTCTACTAACATCACAAACATTCTCACATGAGCAAACTTGAACACAAAATATCTGCTATGAATATAGGAATATTGAACCCAACATGGTTTTCACTCAACTTGATGTAATTGATAGAATAGTTCTACAGATAATGATAAAATGACATTGAGAATAGAAATGAAAACCCAGAAAATTGATTTGAGAGGCGACAACTCATAAGAGGAGTAGAAGGGTGATTCTTAACATCATCATCTGCTTTTAGTTTTCTTCACAAATGAAGAAAAACAACCCACAGTTGACTCACTTGGTGGTCCAGGAAAAGAAAACATTCTCCTTAGCTATATATAGAAAAAGGAAGTTAAAGACTTCTGATTTCTTGCTCATCTCCAATACAGGCTCCCCTAATCATGTAATGATCTTGACCATTTGCAACCCTGTACTCCATTTTCTTTGCTTTTTTCATTCCTCTGTTCCATATATATTTCTAGATTACTGCTGGCAAACCTTTGGATGGTAGTAGCAAAATCAGTAAAGAACAATACATCAAAATGAAAAATAAGACAAATATTCATAGGAAGAATGGTAAATTGTAACAAAAGCCAAACTCTGAAGAGGTTCAGGCTAGATGTACAAATAGATTTAGGATATTTGAGTCTGCTCAAAAAATACTGCAAACACTAGAAATAAAGAAGACAGTAACTAGTATTGATTGAATATAAAATCATATGCTAATAGAGTCAAAGTAAATAACTGTTTTTTGTTGAACTCTTTTATAGGGGCTAAGATTGGTGAATCAGCAATTGGAATTCAGTCCCTTTCTAAGAAAGCAACATTGGGTTGCTCTATTAAAAATTAGTGTTTGTGCAATAAACTGAGAGAAATTAATAAATTCCTAGAAATATACAATCTTTCAAAACTGAATGAAGAAAAAATAGAAAGTTTGAACAGACTGCTACAACCAACAAAACCGAAGCATTAACCTTCATACTGTATCATTCAATGATAATAACATTCTGGAAAAGGCAAGAAAAGAGATCAATGCTTGCATGTTGAGGTGGGGAGAGATGAATTAGCTGAGCACAGATGATTTTTAGTGCAGTGAAATTCTCTGGATGATATTATAAATTTGGATATATGTCATTAAACATTTATCCAAACTCATTGAATGTACAACATCAAGAGTGAAGCCTAATATAAACTATGGACTTTGGGTATTTATGACGTATCCATGTAGATTCATCATTGGTAAAAAAATAAAAAAAAAATGAGCATTCTGGTGAGTGCTGTGATAAAGGAAGAGGTTATACATGTGTGAGGTACATGTCACATGGGAATGCTCTGTATCTCTCAATTTTCTTGTAAACATGAGTGCTCTAAAAGTAGTGTTTAAAAAACAATAAGCTATAATAATTACCTATATCTAATTATAAATCATAATTAGCTGTATATAATTATAAAAAGTTTGTAGCTATAGTAATTTAACACAAAGCACACCTCAGAGCAAGAAACCTATCAGGGATAAAGACAGGCATTCCATCATGATAAAGGAATGAATATTCCAAGAAGCTATAACAGTCTTTAATGTGAATGCACTTGACAAAGATCCCGAATAGCTGCAGCAACCTTGAGAAAGAAGAACAAAGTTGGAGGGATCATAATGCCAGATATCAAGCTATACTGCAAAACCACTGTCCTCAAAACTGCCTGGTACTGGCACAAGAACAGATATATAGACCAATGGAAGAGAACAAGGGACCCAGAAATTGGCATAAGCCAAAATGTTCACTTACTATTTGACAAAGGAGGCAAGAGTATACAATGAAGGCAAGACAGTATCTTTAATAAATGGTGTTGGGAAAATTTGTCAGATACATGAAAAAAAATGAAACTAGACCACCAACTTACACCAGACACAAAAATAAACTTAAAATGAATAAAAGAAAAAAATGGATAAAGGACTTAAACGTAAGGTAGGAAACCATAAAAATCTTAGAAGAATCCACAGGCAGCAAAAGAGCAGGTATTTATCATAGCAATATCTTTACTGACATCACTCCTAGGGCAATGGGAACTAAGGAGAAAATAAACTAAAGGGACTGCATTAAAATAAGAAGCTTCTGCACAGCAAAAGAAACCATCAACAAAACATAAGAAAGCCAACTGCATGGGAGAACATATTTGACAATGTTATCTCTGATAAGTGTGTAATCTCCAACATTTATAGGGAACTCATACAATTTAAAAATGAATCAAAACATGGGCAGAGGTCCTAAATATACACTTATTGAAAGAGGACATGCAGAAGGCCAAGAGACATATGAAAACACGCTCAAAGTCACTAATCATGTGAGAGATACAAATCAAAACAGCACTGAGGTACCATCTCACTCCTGTCAGAATGACTGTCTTCAACAAATCAACAAATGAAAAGTGCTGGTGAGGATGGGAGAAAAAGCAACTCTTTCATACTACTGGTGGGAATGCAGACTGGTGCAGCCACTGTGGAGAACAGTATGGTGTTTCTTCAAAAAATTAAAAATGGAACTTCCATTTGACCCACTAATTCCACTTCTGGGAATATATCCCAAGAAAACAGAAACACCAATCAGAAAGGATATATGCACCCCTATGTTCATGGCAGCACAATTTACAATAGCTAAGATTTAGAAACAGCCTAAGTGCCCATCAGCAGATGACTAGATTTTAAAACATTGTTACATCCACACAATGGAATACTATGCTGCTGTAAACAAAGAAGGAAATATGACCATTGGCAACAGCATGGATGGACCTGGAGAACATTATGCTAAGTGAAATAAGCCAGTCAGAGACAGATAAATATGACATGGTCTCACTCATTTGTGGAATACAATGAACAACATAATCCTATAAACAAAAATAGGTCCAGAGACACAGAAGCATCAAACATCTGGCCAACCTCAGAGGGAAGGTAAGAGATGGGGGGCGGGGTAAGAGATCAACCAAAGGACTTGTATACATGCTTATAAGCATAACCAATGGACACGGACACTAGGGGGTTGAGGGCATGGGCTAGGGAGATGTCACTGGGGGAAAAGGATATATATATGAAATACTTTAAACAATAAAAAATGTAAAAATAACTCAATCGTGATATAGGCAAGCAATGAGTGGTAAATATAATTAACTACACTGTTAAATCAAGAAAATTATAGGCCACATGGGGATAGTCATAGAGAAAATCAGCTTTATCATGACTAATTTTAACTGTTATAATAAAGCATGAATTGCAGGCCTTTTTGTAAATATGATATAATTTATATTGTTTTAGAAAGAAAATAATGTGTAAGAACTTCAGTAAAGAGGGAGACACAAATATGCAAGGAGTCATTTTGAGTGGCAATCCATACCTGGAAATTATAAAACGTAAAGAAAAAATACCAGAAAACCTAATGAATACAAACCTATTTCAACTCACCAGTGTTAACCTAAAAATAAACGGTCAAAGTGAGGAGCAAAAAGCATTTATTTGGGATCCAAAGGCTATTCTGGAATCACTGGTGGATTCAGGAAGACAGTTTGTGTTCTTAGTAGGGGTTTATGGCAAGGAGCGTTTGGGAAAGCAATAGAACAAACGTACAGATAGAAGCAAGGGACTGCTGTAGGTGCAGACACACTAACATAGTGATGCTAGTTCTAAAGAATTCCTTTAATTTTCAGTCAGGAGTCATTATATCAGCTTTCTTCATTGTTCTTTTGGGTTGTGTTGTTGTTGTTGTTGTTGTTGTTGTGAGTTGTTTGAGATACAGTGCTGCTTTAGGCCCAGTCCAAAGGTTATTTTGCAAGTTTTAATATTCCAAAGGTTTGAGAATTAGTAAGACCTGCAAGGCAGTTTCAAGGGGTTGGCAGCTCTGACTCCATTAAAAAAAATTTTTTTTACACCATCATTGACTTATTATTCTCTAATTCTGAATATCCAATGCTCAATCTCTAGTTATGCTGTGCCTGCGCTCTGATATCAAATGACAGTTCAAGTCCAAACAGAGAATGTGAAGAAGCACAGGAGCCTACTGGGCCAAAGTGAAACTTATCTTCCATTGATGTGCACTATATTCCAAATGATAAGTAATATGCTTTTAGTGAAAATAATGAATCTGTTCATGAGAGAATGGAATGGAATGGCTGGTACTGTTTTGCTTTTGAGCAGCCCATCCTATAGGAAAGAATGAATACACTAATTAGACCGGACAGTGGAATGCCTGTCCGAATGACCTTCTGGATGAAGCAGGGGGTGCAAGGGCTGAGGTAGCAGGGGCTGTGAGGGTCGAGACTGCCAGGACTGTGAGGGTCGAACTCCTTTCAAAAATTTCTTGCATCGGGCCTCTAGTAAAGAGATAAATCCAGATAAATGGAGGAGCCACATCATATTATATCAGTATGTAACTCAAGGATTGGGGACATTTCTTCTGCAAATAGCCATGTGGATATTTATAACATCATTCTTGGGCCATACAAAATTATCAACTTAATAATAATCTTGCTATATTTGGTCAAACATTTAATTAACTCACCCCCCGAATCCTTGGCAGAGCCAGACCAAATGATTTAGGGGGCCTTATCTGGCCTATGGGCCAGACTTTTCCCACACCTGATAAACCCTTAACAATTAGACAAAAATTGGGAGGGGGGGGAAGGCTCACGCTCCCTCCATTTGTTTGCAAATAGGCTCTCCCATATACAGTAGACTATATAATGCTCCACAGGTGTTCGCTGTGTGAATGAATACACGAATTAAGATGTACAATTATTTTAATATAAGTTGAATAGGTGACAGCCTATTGGAAAATTCTCTGAAGGTCACTTACACGAGCTTACACATGAATTCTAAAAAGCAAAGCAACGAATTTAACTCTTTATTGGTGGCTACTAATTCAATGGCATGTTCGTGGAGAATTTCCCACTCATAAGTAGATCTTCCTCATCTTGCAAATAAACCTTTGAGGGTCCTTACAAGCAGCATCATTCCAGCCCCATGACCTATAACGTTTATTCATGAAAACACAATGCTCCAAAGTATTACTGGGTTCACCGTGGTGCCAGAATCTGAAAGAAAAAAATATGGTTGTGTCTTCAAATAGTATAAAGTGTTAAAGGCAGTGAGGTAGGAGGGTGGGGTTAAACTGCAGAAGTCAAAGCAGAAGTGCCCAATCATTTCTTTTCTACTTATTAGGCAGTTGTTGTTTTGTTCTCCATCTGTGTCTTTGGCATTTCCCTTGAAAACTGTGCCTACACAGCATCCAGTATGGAGTCATCTTACTGCATTAAACACCTTCCCGTGGATATCCCAGAGACCCTCCTATTTGTCCATGTCCTGATCTAGGGGACTGTCAGCCATAGGCTTCCTTAATGATGACATTTCACTCTCGTCCCAAGTCTTAATGAAGTTTTTTCCTTATTTTTTTTTTGTTGTTGTTTTATTTTTTTAACCAACTGCTTTGGAGTCTAAAGAAAGAGTTAAAATCTATGAATCTGCTCTGATGCCTATTATCTTGGACATCTTATTTAATTTCCTTTAGTTACATATCTAAAAAAATAAAAAATAGGGTAAGATCCCTATATATTTCATGCAGTTGATGTAAGGATCAGAAATAGGAATATACTGCCCTGGCCGGTTTGGCTCAGTGCAGGGCCAGGTGTGATCAAGAGGCAACTAATACATATCTCTCACATCGATGTTTCTCTCTCACTGTCTCTCCCTCTCCTTTCCACTCTCTGTAAAAATTAATGGAAAAATATCCTTGGGTGAGTACCAACAAAAATATAAAAATAAATTTTAAAAAATAGTAATGTAATAAAGTACTTAAGAGTTTTAAAAGACCAACACAAATAGGGGATATTGTAAAACTATCAGAATTTTGTTCATTTGCTTTATGAGAGATAATAAATATTGACAATTGGTTATGATTTTAATTAACATGACTACCTGTTTATTTAGAGATGCAAATGCGTGGACAAAACACAGATTTTGGCCCCACTGGTGTGGCTCAGTGGTTGAGCATTGACCCATGAACCAGTGTCACAGTTCGATTCCCAGTCAGGGCACATGCCTGGGTTGTGGGCTCAGTTGCCATTGGGGACATGTTGGAGGCAGCGAACCAATGATTCTCTCTCATCATTCATGTTTCTGTCCCTCTCTCCCTCTCCCTTTCTCTCTCAGAAATCAATGGAAACCTATTGAATTGGGGAGGAGGGATTTAAAAATAAAATATATAAACCTTGGTGTCAAATAGACCTGGATTTAAGGACCATTGCGCCACTGCCAGATAACATATGCTGAGTTATCTAAATTCTCTAAACTCAGCTCTGCAGCTCTACCATAAAAACATAATAATCTGTGCTCCGTAGGGTTCTTGTGATGATTCATGAGATAATAAAAAAAATATTTAACTTAGTGCCAAGAGTTACAAGAAGACTGAGCTATTTTATTTTGATATCGATACATTGAACACTAGAAAATGCCTGACGATGCAGGATTTGGGATTCCTTTTTTTAAAATATGTTTTAATTGATATTTTGTAGAGAGGACGGGAGAGATATAGAAAGCTAGAAACGTGAAGAGAGAGAAACATCGACCAGCTGCCTCTTGCACACCCCCTACCGGGGATGTGCCCGCAACCAAGGTACATGCCCTTGACCGGAATTGAACCCGGGACCTTTGGGTCCGCAGACCTACGCTCTACCACTGAGCCAAACTGGTTTCGGCAGGATTTGGGATTCCTTTATCAAATTCTATACTCACGTGGCACTTGCATTGTATGGTGTCTGATCAACCCATTGCCATGCTCCGTTCCCCTCTGGGTCTGACAGCCCCATATAATAAGCGCTGTTTTCTTTCAGTAATGTAATGATAAAATCCTGAGGAAAGAAAGAAAAAGGGTTCGGCCTTTAGAGTACTCGGGTTGAATTGAGGTCTTCATGGCCTTAGGGAGGGAAGAAAAGGAGAGGATCCAGGAAGAGCCAGGAGGCCCTGCCCAGGAGGCTGTGCAGTCCAGGATCATGGACATCCCCAGGAAGCTGATGTCTGTCTTCATCTGTTCAGGCTGCTGCCATGTGAGATCACAGACAGGGTAGCTTATAAACAGCAGACACATATTTCTCACAGGTTGGAGGCTGGAATTCCAGATCAGGGTAGGAGCAGGAGTGGGAAAATCCCTCTGCCCGGGTGTGTGTGTGTGTGTGTGCGCGCGCGTGTGTATTTGTGTGTGTGTATTGTGTATATATAAATCAATTATACACACACACACACACACACACACACATATATATTATATATATATTTATATATATATAATATATACATATATGCAATTTATAAAACATTTTCATGTTAAAATAATAAACTGGTATTTCAGGCTGAAATACTTTCATCTCTCCACTCAACTCCCACATATTTTATTTCAAATGTCTTCATTTATTTTGGGGGAGTTCAGTTTTATGGGAGCTGTAAGAAGTTGTGAAATGTAAAGGCTTAAGTAGCCTTTCCTATTTCATTGAAAGCCTTTACCACAGCAGCAATAAGCTCACACAATGAAAGCATCCTGCTTAGCATACACAAGACAGGTGTACAAAACCCAGGCAGGATTGCTTACTTCATTGTCTGTTAGCACATACCTGCTCTTCCTTGGTGTTGATCACCAGCAGGTGAGACTGCATTGCTGAGCAGTTGTTTTTACTCTCCGTCCAGTTTCTGGCCTCAGTAGAAATAAAGTAGCAGTTCAAACTAAATGGCTTCCAATTCGTTGGGCAGCAGCTCCAATCTTTCTCTGTATTAACAGAAGACCATGTAGGTGCAATATAAGAAAAGTAATTTACAAAGTGTATAATACAATTGAGATCAAGGGGAAGCTCATGAAAACCAAGTCAGACTAGGAAAGACAAATACCATATGATTTCATTTGCATGTGGAATCTAAAGAACAAAATAATTTTTTTTAAATAGTTACCAGGTGGGAAGGAGGTTGGGGGGAGGGGGGCGCTAGTAGAAAAGATGAAGGAATTAAGTATTATAAATAAGGTTATAAAATTATCCTGTGGATATAAAATACAGCATAGGAATAGAATCAATTTATCTGACCTAATAATAGAGAAACATGTAAATTGACTGTACCTTTGCTACACCCACAGCCAATCAGAGTGGGTATGCAAATTAACCCAACAAAGATGGTAGTTAATTTGCATACATACCTGGGTCCAGGGAACCTCCTCAGCACCCAGGTCACTCCCAGCCAGCCATTAGGCGGAGGATTTTGGCTTGGGAAAGGGCCGAGCCTGCGATTGGAGGGGCAGGGGTCCCCTTCCCAAGCCTAAAGCCTAGGGCAGCGGCTTTAGGCATGGGAAGGGGCCGAGCCTGCGATTGGAGGTGCCAAGGGGGGAACCCCTTCCTAAGCCTAAAGCCTAGGGTGGAGGCTTTAGGCTTGGGGAGATGATGAGCTTGGGATGGGAGAGAAAGGGAAAATATCAATGGAAATATATCCTCAGGTGAGGATAAAAAGAAAAAGAAAGAAATGCGATATCCTATGAAAGACACATCTGGAAAGTGCCTAAAGAATGTTGTCATTTTTTATGGTGAAGGGACTGGAGTCCGGGTTGATGAAAATACCTTGGCAGCTGTAGCAGCGAGGTGATGGGGCTGGTGCCTTCCCCTGACCAGCCCAGCCGCCTCAAGCAAAGGGAGGCCAGACTGCGTCTTAGGGAGCGGGCCTAAGTCATCCATAGGACTTCTCCTGAGGGCTCCCAGTATGTGAGAGGGGGCAAGCTTGGCTGAGGGACCCCTCCCCAGTACACAAATTTCATGCCCTGGGCCCCTAGTATTGTAATAACTGTGTATGGTGCCTAGTGGGTACTTTGAAATATTGGGGGAGTCGCTTTATGAAAGTATATAATCGACTAACCACTTCGCTGTACACCTGAAACCAACACACAGTGATATTGAATGCAAGCTGTAATTGAAAAAGAAAATTCTTTTTAAAATAAATAAATCTAGACTTCATAGAAACAGAGAGTACAATAGCTGTTGCCAGAGGATGGGGGTGGGAGATGTTGGTCAAAGGGTACAAACTTTCAGCTCTACGATGAATAAGTAATTTGAAAGACTGAATAGCAGAAATTACCCAATTGAATACAGAGACAAAATAAACTGGGGGGGGGGGGGAACCAACATAAATAAATGTTGTTTTCAGTCGAGCATGTAAGAGGCATTTTTGGAGGAGGGCATCAGGAGGGGGTGACTACCAGTTGACCTGTGAGCTAGACCCAGCCAATGAGAGGCCCCTTACCCCTCCCCTGCCTTTGGAACGTGCATTCTACTTGCCCCTTACTCGCTAGAAGCTGCTTCAAGGACAGAGCCTTGAGGTAATAATGTGGTATTGAGACCCTTCTGGACGGTATACTGAACCCCGTTAAAGGCGCTATATAAACTTAATATTTGGGGGAAGGGAGTGATTTATTTGTATTGGTGCCACTCAAGATAAGCCCAATAGGTAAGTTTCCTTGCTCATTAGAAGTACCAAATATTGCCCTTGCTGGTTTTGCTCAGTGGCTAGAGTGCTGAAGGGTTCTGGGTTTGATTCCAGGGTTGTGCAAGAGGCAACCAATCCATATGTCTCTCTTACATCGATGTTTCTCTCTTTCTGTCTCTCCCCCTCCCTTCCACTCTCTCTTTCTCTAAAAATAAAAAATAAAAAATAAATTACCACCTATCATTTGGTGTGCTGTCTTTTTCTTAGAACTTTCCTTGCCCGCCATGTAGGGGGGACAGTTTACAAACCAACAATTGGGAAGCCAGTCAGAAGATTGAAGAAATGGACCTTCGGAAAGAGATTTCCATCGGGGAAATTTCAAGTCTGACATTGATCCCTATGTGGTGACAGGCAGCCCATATCAGATACCAATGGACTGCCACATGCGTATGAGGACACTCTGGAAATACCAGCTGGTTCAATGTGTTTGTTTGATGGCAAAGAAGGGAAACAAATGGCTGACGCCGTTGGCTGGCCTCTACTGTGGGCAGTTAGGCTGGCAACCAATATCCAGCAAGAATCTGAAGCCTGAGCTAGAAAGTCAGAAGAAAAGCTAAAGTTAGCCCAGCCAGTATGGCTCAGTGGTTGAACATCCACCTATGAACCAGGAGGTCACGGTTTGATTCCCAGTCAGGGCACATGCCCGGGTTGTGGGCTCAATATCCAGTGTGGGGTGTGCAGGAGACAGTTAATCAATGCTTCTCTTTCATAATTGATGTTTCTATCTCTCACTCCTCCCTTCCTCTCTAAAAATCAGTAATATATATATATATATATATATATAGGAGGGGTTAAAGAAAAGCTAAAGTTAGAGAAAGTCATACAGGTGTCCACTACTGTTTCCTTCGGGGCTAGCAGACACAGTGGGGGAGCAGAATAATAAATTGGAGAACTTAGTATGCTATTTTACAAAGCCAGGAATGTGTAAACTGTCACAGATTAAGGTCTGAACACTGATTAGGATGCTAAGAAGTAGAAAACCTGAGAAACCCATGAAACTAAAAAGTAGGATGCCAGGGTAATTTTCAGTGAAACAGAGTGACATGCTGTCCAGTCCCTAAAATTTTAAACAGCAATTAAACTTCTGGTAATAGAGAAATACACCCCCAAATTCCTAGGAGAGATCTTGCATTCTTTTTTTTTCTTTATTGTTTAAAGTATTACATATAGTATTACACATGTCTCTTTTTCCCCCCATTGACCTCTCCCCGACCACCTCCAACCCCCAGCACATGCCCTCATCCCCCTAGTGTTTGTGTATAATTGTCCCTGGAAGTTATAAATCTTATCACATCTTTTAAATGTAAAGACCCCAGAAGGTAACTAAAATACTGCCCACAGAGACTAAAGGAAAAAAGGGGTGGGGAAGCATTTTAAAACGCAGACTGCTTATAAAGGAGTTCCCTTGCCCAAAATATAGTCTACAACTTTCAAAAGATTACTCATCAGGAGCTTTGCAGATATCGCATTTCTTATAAATTGAAGGTCTATGGAAACCTTGCATTCCGGAAATCTATCAGCACAATTTTTTTCAACAGCTTTTGTCACGTGGTATCTCTGTGTCACCTTTTGGTAATTCTCACAGTATTTCAAAAGTTTTCATTATTATTATACTAGAAGCCTGATGCACTGAGATTCGTGCTAGAATGGGCCTTCTTTTCCTGGCTGCCAGCACCACTGGTGCTCTGGCCAGAACCACCTTTTCGCCTTCCTATGCTGCTCAGAGGCCCAGAGTGCCCCCCAGCTGCTCAGCACCCATGTATGTAAATTTACCCACCATCTTTGTTGGGTAAATTAGCATACTCACTCCTGATTGGCTGGTGGGCATCACGAATGTATGGTCAATTAGCATGTTACCCTTTTATTAGGTAGGTTTGTTTTGGTGAAGTGTGATCAGTGATCTTTGATGTCACTCTTGTCATTGTTTGGGGACACCGTGAACTGTGCCCATATGAGGACAAACAATTGATAAATGATGTGTGTGTTCTGACTGCTCCACATTTCCCCATTTTCTTTCTTCTTCTCAGGCCTCCCTACACCCTGAGATATAATACAATATTGTAATAAGGCTAATTTATAATCTTAGTATGGCCTTACCAGTAAGTGTTCAAGGAAAAGAGTCACACATCTCGCACTTTAAATGGAAAGCTACCGTGTTTCCCCAAAAATAAACCATCTTCTGAAAATAAGACCTATTTACAGGTTTCCTTCTGAGTGAAATATAAGGCATCCCCCGAAAATAAGGCCCCCACGCTCTGTCTCAGAATGAAAATTAATTTACCGTAAACTGGTCTCTAGGGCCGCCCCGACTGGCATCTAGCAACCAGTGGCATTACTCAGAGTCCTGACGTCACTGATGTGTGGAGGCAGAGCCGAGGTTGGAGTGAGCAGTGAGCGTGGGGCGGGAGAGAGGAGGAGACTTTCGCAGATGCATGTAGAAGAACAGAAGGATTAGAGTGGATGGGACACGGCAAAGGTGGTGAGTGCTGGTCTGTCTCTGGTGACACTACCTGATGCTCACAGCCACCTTCATGATGACTGAAGGTTCTCAGTCAGTGGCAGACCCTGCTCCAGCCCAGATCCAGGCCCCCAGCAAGCCCAGTGACAGTCCCCAGGCAGGCCCCAGGGGGTAAATGTCTGATAAAGGGGTAGGGAGGATTTCTGGTGAAGGTGTTCAGTGGCACAGGGGGAGGGGGAGGGGGATCACTTAAAATGACAAAGGATGATCAGAGGGGACAATCAAAATGACACAGGAGGATCAAAAGGGGTTACTAAAATGGTAATCCCCCTCTGATTCTCCTGTGCCATTTTGATTCCTCCTCTGATCCTCCCTGTATCATTTTAAGTGATCCCCCTCCCCCCACCTTGATACCTCAATTTCTTTTTTTTACCTCTAGAAATGAGTGCAAAAAGAAAAAGCTACTCCGTGGAGTACAAGAAAGGAATCATGGAAGACTCTTGGGGCCAAAATCTTACTGCTTTCTGCAAAGAGAAGATGTTGAGTATCCGATTGGTCCAAAAATGGTGAGCAGATTATGGTAACCTCATTGAACAAGTGGACAAGGGAAATGCTAACAAGCGCAAGTGTGAATAAGGTCGGCAACCATTACTTTCTGAGCTGGAAGACCTGATCTATGAATGGGTTGTTGACAGGAGAGCAAAGGCTTTAGTTGTGAATAGGGCTCAGATTCAAGAATTTTCCCTTGCAATGAATAGCACCACAGTTTGACATAGCCCCCCGAAGACTTCAAAGCATCACAACACTGGCTGGATAATTTCCTTCAGCGAAGTGAACTGTCTTTAAAAAGATCTACAACATTGTTTAGGTTGGAAGATACTCAAGTTATTAAGCAAGCACTTGCATTCAAGTCCTTTATTGATGATGCTGACTTCTCTAAATACAATCTTTCCAACATGGTTGCTATGGATGAAACTGCAGTGTTCATGGGCTAATCAACTCAAACAACAATTGAACAGCGGGGTGCCTCCTTAGTGTACATTCCTTCCGCTGCTTATGAAAGTGCATGTGTTTCCTGTATTTTGGCAATTTGTCTGGATGGCACTAAAATCCCACCTTTAATAATTTCTAAGGGCAAGAAGGAAAAGATTGAACGTGTTTTGGGCGTTTTTATTCTTGAAACTGAAAAGGCCTGGGCCACACAAGCAGTTATAAGGAAGTGGGTCGATTTAATGCTGCCGCTTGTAATTAGAGGGAGCCAAAGAGGTCTGCTAGTCTGGGATGCAGCCAGCGCTCACGGCACAAAAGACATGAAGATATTTCTTCACGAAAGAAAAATAGATCAGATAATGATTCCCACAGGAATGACGGCCTATCTCCAGACTCTTGATATTGCAATAAAAAAGCCATTCAAAGACAATTTGCACATGGAAATTAATGACTACTTTGAAAATAGAATGGAGAGAAATCAGCGTGGAAACTTTGTGAAAGCTAAACTGCAAGAAGTTGTGACTTGGGTGAAGAATTCTTCATGGGAGAAAATCACTGACAGTTGCATTGCAAATGCACTGTGCATAGGCTACCTTGACAAGGCTACCTGTCATTTAAAGACAGTGCTATTGCTAAACATGAGAGATTTGGTCCACTGATTCTGAAAGAAATGGAGTCACAAGAAACTCACCAGGAAATTCAGGAATTGGATTGTTATGATGATGTTCCAGAAGATGATGACATGATTGTCATTGAATAAATGAGTAAATTCTTGATACTATAGGATTCACAGTTTGTCTGGTTTGTGTTGACAACTACCATACTACCGTACCATATATAGGTAATAAATTTCCTTTATTTTCATTTAACAATAAATGTGCACCATATTCTTCTTCATCGAAAAATAAGACACCCCCTGAAAATAAGACCTAGCGCATCTTTGGGAGTAAAAATTAATATAAGACACTGTCTTATTTTCAGGGAAACCAGGTAGAAACAATTAGGAGAAACCAAGATGGCGGCATAGGGTAGACACCCGAATGCAGCCTACCACAACAAATTTGAATTTAGAACTGGAAAACAGGGGAGGCATTGCCCTGAAGCCCCGGACGGCTAGCTGAGAAGAGGCTCTGCCATCTTGGAAGGAGAGAGAAGGCTTGCTGACCCTCCAAAACTGTGAAAGTATGGAGAACTGTGTGCGTGAAAAGGCGCTGGTTCAATCCCAGCACAGAGAGGGAGGGCCTGGCCGAGATTGCTGCTGGCAGACTTCCGGTGCGTGAAGAGGGGGGACCAGGCTGAATTTGGTGCTGCCTTACTCCCGGCACAAGGAGAGGGTGGGCTGAATTCGCTGCTGCCTTACTCCCAGCGCACATGGAGAGGGCGGACAGCTAACACACTGCTGCCTTTCTTGTTCGAGAGGAAAAAGAATCACCCTATTGCTCTGATAGACAGCCCCAGTCAGGGAGAAGCCAGACTCTCAGGAAGTGTCATAGATCTCTCAGAGGTGTGTGAAGCCAGAGGCCATTACTGCGGGACTTGGGGAGGAGCTAATGGGAAAACAAAGCTTGTCTGGACTCCGCCCATCCAAGCTGAGCACAGAAGCTCTCCCAGAGGCTGGCTTTCTACAAGGAGGGATTGGCTGTAATCCGAAGATTGTCTGTGCTTTTACCACATAGGTGCGTGCACCTGCAACCAATTTTTCGAGACTCACCACAAACAGGACTTTTCTAAGGCGAAACTGACAGGGAACCAAAGATTGTCTGTCACCCCGAGACTCCAGCCCATTCAAACAGAGTACAGAAGCCCTCATAGCTGAGATACTGCTGATCCTCACAGCCAATTGGCTTGGAGATCAACGCTTCCCAGTGATACCAACAATAAGCAAAGCTTAACAACAAGACTGCACACACAGCCCACAAAGGGCTACACCAAGAGGTAACTGGGAAGGCTGTGCTACTGGGCTCTCCCAGAATACCTAGCACACAAAACTATTCCATCAAATCAGGAAAACAACTAAAATGCAGACAAGAGGCGGGACACAAAGGAAAGAGATGGAGGAAAAGAAAAGAATGGATATTGAGTTCAAAACTACAGTTATAAGGCTTTTCAAGAATATCCTAAAAAAAGGCCAATTAAATAAATGAGACCTATGAGGATATGAAAAGGGATCAACTAGAAATAAAGAAAACATTGTCTGAAATAAAAAATATTACACAGAGGCCTAAAAACAGACCGGAAGACAACAAAAATCAAGACAAAGATCTAGAACACAAAGAGCCAGAGGACACTCCTCTACAGAAGCAACAAGATAACAGAATCCAGAAAGTTGAAGACAGTGTAAGAAACCTCTAAAACAATTTCAAGTGAACCAACATCAGAATTATGGGGATCCCAGAAGAAGAGAGAGAGCAAGTTACCAAAAGAATACTGGAAGAAATAGTGACAGAAAACTTCCCCCACCTGGGGAAAGAAATAGACTTATAAGTCCAGGAAGCACACAGAACCCCAAACAAAAGGAATCCAAAGAGGACCACACCAAGACACATCACAATTAAAATTCCAAGAGCAAAAGACAAAGAGAGAATATTAAAAGCAGCAAGAGAAAAACAGAGAGTTACCTATAAAGGAGCACCCATACAATTGTTAGCTGATTTCTCAGCAGAAACCATGCAGGCCTGATGGAAATGGCAAGAAATATTCAAGGTGATGAATAGCCACAACCTACAGCCAAAAATACTCTATCCAGCAAAGCTATCACTCAGAATCAAAGGCGAGATAAAGAGCTTCACAAATAAAAATTAAAAAAGGTAAAGGAGTTCATCACTGCCAAACCAGCATTACTTGAATGACTGAAGGGAGCTATTTAGGAAGAAGAAGAAGATGAAGATAAAAATTATGAACAACAAATACGTAACTATCAACAAATGAAACTAATAACCAAGGGAATTAAAAAACCTGATGAACAATATTAACTGGTGACTATAATAGAATCAGAGGTATGGAAGGGGAGTGAACTGACAATTCTCGGGGAAAAGGGGAGTGGGGGGTGCAGGAAGAGACTGAACAAAAACTGTGCACCTATGGATGAGGACATTTGAGGGATGGGGAAAGGACAGAGGGTGGGGTGGGAACCTGGTGGAGAGGAGCAATTGAGGGGGTAAGGAACACATTTGCAATAATCTGAACAATAAAGATTTATTTAAAAATAAAAATAAAATAAGTAAAATTATAAAAATAGCCGAAACCAGTTTGGCTCCGTGGATAGCGTGTTAGCCTGCGGACTGAAGGGTCCCAGGTTCGATTCTGGTCAAGGGCATGTACTTTGGTTGCGGGCACTTCTCCAGTGAGGGGGGGTACAAGAGGCAGCTGATCAATGTTTCTCTCTCATCGATATTTCTAACTCTCTATCCCTCTCTCTCCCTCTCTGTAAAAACTCAATAAAATACATTTTTTTAAAAAGTAAAATTATAAAAATAAATAATGTGATGCAAAGGAAAAGTTATTGTTGAAAATTAAAAGTGCTATTTCAGTGAATACATGAATGATAAGAAACTAAGCAGCCTATTGCTGATTTGGAGAAAGTTTTAGTGGTCTAGGTAGAAAATCAAACAATTCACAACATGCCCTTAAGCCAGCAATTTTCAACTTTTTTCATCCCATGGCACACATAAACTAATCCTGTGGCACACCAAAAAATATATTTTTTGCCAACATTACAAAAAATAGTATGATTTTGATTCCTTCAAAGCAGATGGCTATTGTTGTCTTGGGTATTGTCATTTTTGGCAATCTAAAGAAAAGAGGTCAGGTATTGCATGTTTTTAAATTTTCATGCTGCACACTGGTTGAAAATTGCTGCCATAGGCCAAAGCCTAATCCAGAGCAAGGTTCTAACTCCCTTAAATTCTATGAAGACTATCAGAAATGAGGAAGCTTTAAAAAAAAGGGGGGGGGGAGTGGAGAAGGGGTAAGCCCAGCCAGTGTGGCTCAGTGGATTGATCATTGGCTCATGCACCAGAAGATCTCTGGTTTGATTCTCAGTTGGAAAACATGCCTAGATTGCAGGCCTGATCCCCAGTGGGGGTTGTGCAGGAAACAGGTGATCAATGTTTCTCTCTCATCAATATTTCTCTCTCTCTCTCTCTCTCTCTCTCTCTCTCTCTCTCTCTCTCTCTTTCTCTCTCTCTCTTTCTCTCCCTCTCCCTTTCCCTTCCCCCCCTCTTTCTCTCTCTCTCTCCTGCTCCCTCTCCCTTTCTCTCTCTCTAAAATATCAACTTTAAAAAAACATATTTAAAATGTTTAAAGCTAACAGAGATTGGTACCGTATTTGCCAGCGTATAAGACTATTTTTTGGCCCTGAAAAATATGCCTCCAAGTGGGGGGTAGTCTTATACGGCGAGTATATAACAAACTCTGTATTTTGAGTGGAAATGTTAGGGGGTCGTCTTATACGCCGGCAGATACGTATTTTTTTCAGGGCCGAAAAATTGTCTTATACGCCGGCAAATACGGTACATAAAATTTAAGAAAAGAAGCTGTCTCCATAACATAAAAGTGCAAGGTGAAGCACCAAGTGCTGATATAGATGCTTCAGCCTTAGGAGATACAGTTAAGATGATTAATGAAGATGGCTACACTAAACAACAGATTTTTCAGTGGTGAAACAGCCTTTTAGCAGAAGAAAATGCCATCTAGAACTTGTATAGCTAGAGAGAAGTCAGTGTCTGGGTTCAAAGCATCAAAGAATATATTGACTCTTTTGTTAGGGGCTAATGTAGCTGGTGACTTCAAGCTAAGCCAATGCTCACTCACCATTCTGAAAATTCTTGGAGCCCTTAATAATTGTGGTGCATATACTCTGCCTGCGCCCTATAAGTAACACAACAGTGCCTGGATAACGGTACATCTGCTTACAAGGTGGTTTACTGGTTATTTTAAGCCCACTGTTGGGACCTACTGCTCAGAAAAAAAGATTTCCTTGAAAACATTACTGCTCAAAAAGAAAGATCTCTTATGCTTTGAGACAACATGGAGGGACCTGAGAGTATTATGCTAAGTGAGATAAACCAGTCAGAGAAAGACAAGTATCACATGATCTCACTCATATGTAGAATCTAAGGAACAAAATAAACTGATGAACAAAATAGCTCAAGAAACATAGAAGCATGGAACAGATTTCAGATGAAAGGCGGGGGAGAGGGAGTGGGTGGGAAGAGATTAACCCAAAAGTTTTGTGTGTATATATATGTAAATATGCATAACCCATAGACCCAGACAATAATGTCGTAAAGGCTTGGGGTGGGTGGCAGGGATTGGCTAAAAGAGGGTTGAAAGGGATATGTGAAATACTTTCAACAATAAAGATTAAAAATATACTACCTAATAAAAAAGTAATATGCAAATTGACCACCACTTCATTATACCAACAGGCCACACCCACCAGCCATACCCACCAACCAATCAGGAGTGAATATGCAAATAAACCCAACCAAGATGGCTGTGACCACAGAGAGCAGGAGGGAGGCTTGGGTTTCCCAGCGATGGAGGAAGCCAAGCTGCCTGCCTGCCCTGGCCAGCCCAGGCCTCCACTCCAGGCTACGAAGTTTCAATTATAGAAAATAAATAAATCTCAGATACCAGGGCCTCTGCTTGGGTCACCGGGGGGCATGGCCAGCCAGCAAACCACCACAGGCTCCTCACACAGGCCACCCCATGCCCCAAGGGAACCCCCATCCTAATCCAGGACACCCTTCAGGGCAAACCAGCTGGTCCCCACCCATTCACCAGAACTCTATCCTATCTAATCCTATCTAATAAAAGAATAATATGCAAATTGATCATCGCTCCAACATACAAGATGGCTGCCCTGGAACCAAACCCAAGGGCAGAAGAGACAGATTTCACATGCACAAAAATTTCAAATAAATTATATAGATGCTTGTTATCGACTTAATGGTGTTCCTTCAAAATTCATATGTTAAAGCTATAACTCTTAATATGATTATAGAGCTAGAATCTTTAAGGAAGAAACTAAGGTTAAATGAGGTCATAGGGTAGGACATTAATTCAATAGGACCTGGGTCTTGCCGAAACTGGTTTGGCTCAGTGGTTAGAGCATCAGCCTGCGGACTGAAAGTTCCCAGGTTCGATTCCAGTCAAGGGCATGTACCTTGGTTGCAGACACATCCCCAGTAGGGGGTGTGCAAGAGGCAGCTGATCAATGATTCTCTCTCATTAATGTTTCTAACTCTCTATCCCTCTCTCTTCCTCTCTGTAAAAAAAATCAATAAAATATATATATTTTTAAATCCAATAGGATCTGGGCCTCATAAGAAGAGAAAGAGACAGCAGAAATCAGTCTCTTTCTCTCTCTCTCTCTCTCTCTCTCTCTCTCTCTCTCTCTCACACACACACACACACACACACACACACAGCCCACAGAAAAGAGGCTATGTGAAGACACAGCAATAAGGTGCTTTTGTTCAAATGAGGAAGAGAAGTCTCACCACAAACCAACTCTTCTAGTACCTTGGACCTCTAGCTCCCATAATTGCATGAAATTTATGCACGGGAGGGGGGGGTCCCTCAGCCCAACCTGCACCCCTCCAATCTGTGAGCCCTCAGGGGATAACCTACTGATGGCTTAGGCCTGCTCCCTGTGGTTCTCTGCTCTCTGCGGACACGCCTGCTTGATGCCACCACAAGCCCTGCTGTCTGCTCTCTGTGGGGGCCCTCTGAAGGACTGCTTGCCCCTCGCACCTGGGTCCCAGGAACGTTCCCGCCCCGCCCCTGGCTGATCAGCACCTGTGAGCTGGGACACTCTGGGTGTACAGTGGACCTACAGTCTCAGAGCAGCCTGGCTCCCAAGGGGTTAAGAGACCAACCAAAGGACTTATATGCATGCATATAAGCATAACCAATGGACACAGACAGTAGGGGGTGAAGGCATGTGCTAGGAGGTAGGAATGGCGGGGGGGGGGGGGGAGATCAATGGAGGAAAAATAAGACATATACAATCTTTAAACAATAAAGGGTTTTAAAAAAAAAAAAAAAAAAAGAATGCACTAAAACCAGGAAAAAAAATGTTATATATAGTCAGCTGGGACTAATGGGGACTGAGAAATGGGACAGAATGAATAAAGCTATTAGACTTGGGTTATTCTACAGCATGAAACAACAGAGCTACTGACTTTGATTAAACATGTGTTATATTTCAAGAAAAGGGAAGGATGAGCCAGGGTGATTCAGAGATCATCAGGATTGCCACTCCAACCCGCAGGCCAAGGGAGCAAGGCAATTTCCTCCTTGATCTCGGAAAGTGGGGCAACCTTTTCTGACTCAGTGGGCCAGAATACAACTGCCCGGCGCCTCAGGGGCATGGCATCCCCACAGAGCCACAGGCCAGAGCCACTATGTAGGAGGACCATGCAGGTGACATTGTCATTCAAGTTGGCCCAAGCATCAAGCCAAAGAAGATTATTCTCAAACCTTAAGATACAATGATATTTGTCTTTCTCTGTCTGACTTACTTCACTTAGCATAGCAATCTCTAAGTCCATCCCTGCTGTTGAAAATGGTTAAGGTTTCGTTGTTTTTTATGGCCAAGTATACAGTTCTATTCTATCCATGAACCGCAACTTTTTGTCCACTTGTCTATTAAAGGGCATATGCATTGCTTTTGCATCTTGGCTATTGTAAATGATCTGTAATGAACATAGCGGTGCATATATAATATCACTTAGTACATGTGTGGACTCTAAACAAAACATGACAAATGCCAGAGGAGAAGGGGCTTGGGAGGGGGGGAACGGTGAAACAGGTAAAGGGATTAAGAAATTCAAATGGGAAGTTACAAAACAGTCCCCTGGATGTAAAGTACTGCAAAGGAAATACACTCAACAATATTGTAATAACTATGTATGGAGCCAGGTGGGAACTTGAAATACCAGGGGGAACATTTTGTAAAGTATGTGATTGTCTAACCACTCTGCTGTACTCATAAAACTAGTACAAAATAATGTTTAATGTAAACTGCAATAAAAAATAAAATTTTAAAAAGACACAATGGCCTTTTTCTTGATGGGTTTTGAACTTGTTTGAAAGACATTTATCCTCTCTTCTTCCTGATTTCTCCGTTTTGGAAAGGGAATGTCTATTCTATGGCTGTCCCACTGAATTTTGGAAGCACAGAACTCATCTGGTTTTATAGGTTCACAATTGGAGAGGAATTTTGTCTCAGGATGAATCATACTTTGAGTCTCACCTGTACCTGGTTTAGATAACACTCAAATGAGACTTTGGACTTTAAATTGATACTGGACCGGGTAAAACATTGGGGCCTGTTGGGACAGTGAATGTATTTCTTATGCAAGAAGGATATGAATTTGGGGTAGAATGTTATGGAATAAATTATGTTCCCCAAAAAGTCATATGGTGAAGCCCTAATCTCCAATGTAGTGGGGACTTTAAGAAGATAATTAAGGCAGAAACCGGTTTGGCTCAGTGGATAGAGCGTCGGCCTGCAGACTGAGAGGTCCCAGGTTTTATTCCAGTCAAGGGCATGTACCTTGGTTTCGGGCACATCCCCAGTAGGGGGTGTACAAGAGGCAGCTGATCAATGTTTCTAATTCTCTATCCCTCTCTCTTCCTCTCTGTAAAAAATCAATAAAATATATTTTTAAAAATATATAATTAAGATTAAATAAGGTCAAGTCCTAATCCAATAGAACTAGTGTTTTTGTAAGAAGAAGAGACACCAGGCTCTGTCTCTGTATCTCTGTATCTCTCTCTCTCTCCCTCTATGAAGTTCTATCTCTTCATGCACAGAGAAGGTGGCCATCTGTAAACTAGAGAGAGAGGCCTCAACAGAAACCAATACTGCTGGTGACCTTAGACTCCCAGCTCTAGAACTACAAAAAAAAAAAAAAAAAAAGTCTGTTGTTTAAGCCACCCAGTTTGTAATATAGGTTTTCCCCACTATTCAAAAAGTAAAGTGTTTTATGGAACCTTTTGTAAACTGAAGTGGTATAAACTGAAGAAGCAATTATCATTCATTTATGTATAAAAACTTTCCAATATTTCTAGATCCCCCTCAAAAAAAAAGAAAGAAACCTCTCGTAGGTTCTTCTAATACCTTAGGATATATCTTGTTTCAAAACAAGGTGGTGGGTAAAGGCTAGAAGAGTTTTGAGGTGCATTCTAGAAAACGTGTATGTTGCCTTTGAAGGGGCTATTGGTAGAAATATGGGACCAGGTGGGTACTTGAAATATCGGGGATGGGGGGGTGGGGGGAGATCACTCTGTAAAATACATGGTTGTCTCACCACTACGTTGTACACCTGAAACTAATACAGAATAATATTGAATGTAAACTGTACTTGAATTTTTTTTTTAATTAAGACTATTTTCTTATCTGGCCAGTGTAACTCAGTGGTTGAGTGTAGACCCATGAACTTAGAGGTCACGGTTCAATTCCCAGTCAGGGAACATGCCTGGTGTTAAAGGCTTGATCCCCAGTATGGGGCATGCAGGAGGCAGCCAATATATAATTCTCGGTCATCATTGATGTTTTTATCTCCCTCTCCCTTCCTCTCTGAAATCAATAAAAAAAACTTTTTTTAAATACTATTTTCTTGCACAAATATATTAAAGATATTCATATATGAATTTTATATCCTATATACTTATATACCGAAAGCTTGAAATGAGACTTAACCTCTTGGTGTGATATACTTGTGAATCTTCAGAAATATTGATTGGGGATATTTATACAGTAACGCCAACAACTAAATTATAGACAGATTAATTTTTACCTTTCATGTTCAAACTTTCTTTCATACATTCCATTGCTGTGTGAGTAACTTCTTTTATAGCCTTTTTTTCTTTAAGAAGCTGAGAATACTTCTGAAAAAAAACTGAAACAGAGAATCAAATCATTCATTTTCCTGATAATGTTATGAATTTGCTAATTATTGTTACTTTCTTAAATTCTTTATAGAAACAAAATCTACCAATGTCCAGTTACTTGAGTAGAAAGATCCCGACTATGGGAAAGATTTCCTGTCACCCATATTCAACCTACACTAATAAAAGCGTAGGTGGTCCTTGCATCCTTGCACAACATCCTCACATCATCACAAGATGGTGGCCACAAGATGGCCACCCTCACATTGTCACAAGATGGCCGCTACAAGATGGCTGTCATCCTTGCGATGGTTATCAGTAATATCCCGGGGTTCCTTCTTAGTTTTCTCTCTCTTTGACCTCCTGCAATACTTGACCCCAGTTCTCTCCCCACTTTCAGTCAGGAACAATAAGCCCAGTCCAGACTGAGCTAACTAAAGAGCTGTTGTTTTCCTCCACTAAGTTTTAGGTTGGTTTATTAAGCAGCCAAAGGTAATTGATACAATAACATTCAGGAGGGAAATTCACCCTCTTTAGGATTTTACACAACACTTTCATGATCTGAGCCCCACTTCTTTCTCCAACCTACAACTTCATTTCTCACAGTTCACTTAGCACCGCATGTTCCAATCATTTATTCTTGGGTTTCCTCACATTTTCCCATGTTCTCTCACATCTCTATGCCACCTCCTTCAGGAAGTCTATCTCAGCCTCCATTGCTTTTATCTGTACAACACTACCATACAATGTTGTAACCACTGGTTCATGTGACCAGTTACTATCACTTTCTGAACTTCAGTCACTATGGCGTGGACTTTGGCACACTGTCTGACATAAAGCAGATGGCCATCATTGCTTATTGAATGACCAAATTAATGAATAAAGTATCTACCCAGATATATACTGGTTTTTGTTTCTCTTATCAATTTGATAAATTCTTAAAGCCTAAGATATGCAGAAATCTACCTGTTTGCCAAATTGCCTTTTAGATCTCATGTCTTGGGCAGGACAGAAATAATTAAAGTAAAAATTCAATGGGAAACTCTTCCTGGATATTTCTTCCCATTTCCTTGCTCACCTGCTCATCTCAAAATATGTACATGTGCACTCAAAAAGTCCTGGCCTTCGAAACACTAAGGAAATCTAAATTTGACCTCATACAACTGTCTAGTGTGGAGATGGTACCCTATTTCACCCTATAAGACAAACACATGGACACACATACACTTTTAAATTTCTATAGAGTCTATAGAGTGGATTCCATTATTTTTATAGAAAAGCAACTCAATTCAAATTTAAAAGCAGATTTGTAATGGATTCCCGCTAATTATACCATCTCTCAGAGAACACGTTTTACCAGATTTCTGGATAAACCCCTTGTTAAGTACAAAAATCTAATGGATAGCCTCTGTTTGTGTAAGGCAGACATTCATTGTAGTTTCATTTGGATACTTACTGATAAAAGCGATAAAAAATGATATTGCCAATAATAGCAGAAGTATCAGCAATGAGAGTAAGAGTGCCTTGGGAAAACCAGGGTTACTTTTCTGAAGGCTGGTCTTCTCTTTGGGAGCTAAAGAAGAAATTAAGTTAGTTTTATCAGAAGTGAATTTTGATCATTACTTACTCTTTCTTCTCTTCTTCTTCTCCGTTTTCTTGGATGGCATACTATTACTAACAACATGACATTGGAAATAATACAAAAATGGAAAGGAAATATCTTAATTGCTTAAACTTTGGAAAATACATTGAGAGCATAAATCCCTACTATTGAGGACAACTAATGTAAATGTTTTGGTATATACTCTTCTGGCAATTTTTAGAGTGTTCATATATACATGCACATTTTCCCAGATGATTGACACACCATATATACTAGTTTTGACCTATTATTTTATTATATGTTATTTAATAAACATATTTTATTCCATATTTTCTTATACTACACTCTCTATTGTGGTTGCATCGTATTTCACTATATATTTAAGTAATCTTCCAGACTATTTCCATTTTTAATGAATTTTTGGGGTTACATTAGTTAATAAAATTATATAGGTTTCAAGAATACAATTCTATAATACATCATCTCTGTATTATATTGTGTGTTTACCACCCAAAGTCTAGTCTCTTTTCTTTTTTATTTATTTCTTTATTGATTAAGTTTATTACATATATGTCCTTTTGTGTCCTTATCCCCCCATTACCCTCCTATCCCACTCACTCATGCACTCATCCCCCTGTTATCTGTGTCCACTGGTTAGGCCTGTATGCATGCATATAAGTCCTTTGGTTGATCTCTCCTATAGTCTCTTTTCATCACCATTTATCACCTCTTTACTCTCTTCTACCTACCTCCACCCCACCATACTGTTTTTATATCTATGGGGTTTATTTGTTTTGTTTTGTTTTGTTTTTGCTTAATCTCATCACTTATTTCACCCAGGCCTTTAAGCCCCCTCCCCTCTGACAACTGCCAGTCTATTCTCTGTATCTATGAGTCTTTCATTTTGTTTCCAATTTTAACTACTTTAAATAATGCCATACCAGATACATCTTTATAATCATCCCTTATCACATTCATAAAATAAGATCAGTCCTTTTTAGTCACTATTTCATGGTTAAAAATTATTTTCCCCAAGTAATTATATATTTCCAAGTAATTATATATTTCCAAATATATTATTATCTCATTTTTAGAAAAAAAATATCTATATCAATTGATATATATCTGGGAGGATATACACTAAAAATGTAAGTTATAGTTATTACTAGGTGGTAAGAACAAAATTAAAATTTTATGTACCTCTAATTTTTTTTCTACAATGAACATTTTAACACATAATAAAGAAGTTTCATACATTTTAAGAGTTAAAACAGTTTTCTGGGTATTCTCCATCTCTCCACAGAAGAGTTTTAGAATACATAATCAATCATAACTGCCCTCTCACAGCTTCTTAGACTCTACATGCGCTTTTCTTCTCTTTTGCTCTATATCTGAGATATCATAGGTGCTACTCAAGTTACATTTTATCTACTCCAAAAGGTAGTTGAATCCATCTCGGAGATCCAGAATGCAATGGATTTTCTCATTACAGAGCAATTTCCCTTGAGATACAAGGGACTTTCTTTATACAGTTTTCTAGTCTTTTATCTGCAATGGTCTTTTGTTCCACTTTAGTCCCAGTAGTAACAAAGTTTTGTTAATACACCCAAAGCACTCTTCACCCAAACTCCTCGCCTCTAACTGGTCAAGACACAAAGTTCATCACTCTATCAGGGCTAGGGGTAAGTTAGTGGGCTTTGTCATTCCTGGCTGCAGTCTTACTGAGCCTTACAAGAGGACAACTTTCTCCCATAATTACCACTCTCCTTAGCTCAGGACTATGGTGGACTTCTCACATCTCAGTTTTGGTATAGTACAAATGGGCAGCCCTTAATACTTATCTTCAGGCAGCATAATCCTCTGAGAAGTCTATATTTCCAAACTGCTCAGTCAGAAAACCAGCATCTAATATCACCTATGCTTTATTTATAGTATTCTCTCTTTATTCTTCACCCATCATTAATCCTGACCGTCAGAAAAAAAAATGTTTCTTACCTGCAGGAGGCTCTGACTTGGTGCCTAAGGATGTAGATTCGTTTTTGAACCTCACTTCAGCATAAGTGATCTCTGAAGTCATATTGAGAAAGACCGTCTGCTCTCTTCAAAAAATCCTTGGTATCTCTTCCTTAAAAACATCTTAAAATGAAAATCAAACATGATGGTAACTTGTCATACTTCCTATCATGCAACTAGATGAGAACAGAGGCTACAGATATGCAAATTTCCCTGAAAGGAATCTCATGAGAACTTAAAACCTCAAGACAGAGGCTCACTCTCCGGGACCAGCTGAGTGGAAATTATGGTCTTTACACTTACGCTAGCAACAGTAATAAAAGTAGGGTCTCAAAAAGTAGAAGAAAGAAATAGGAAGGGCAAGAAAAGAGGAACTAAACAATTAGAGAAATCTTTCATGAGAGCTGTGAAATCTGAACGCACCAGCAAGAATAAAATTCAAGGATTTGTGTGCATCTACATGCAAACATAATTATTGATAGACAAACAAATCTTGCATATGCTCACTTAGGCTGTGTTTTTCCTTGCCTTTTGTGGCTTATTAGGCAACTTTTGGGGACTGCATTCTAAGAGGATCATTGACTAAAATTTTATGTCAACTTCCCTCTTTCAACAGTCAGCATCTTCCAATGTATTGGGGAAGTGAAACTGTAAATGGTGTGCCTTCTGAATCTTCTCCTCAGTGCTGTCTGCTTTTCCCTGCTCTTAACTAACTCAATCATGAATCTCCATTTATTTTGCCACAGTCATATGCAGCAACTTCTGAAAGCAGCTCTCTCTTTTAGGTGTTAAAGGAGTAGGCCACCCTTCTCTAGTCCATCCTTCTCTTTCACTTTAATACCCACAACAGCACAGCAAAAGACTATACAGGTATATACAACTAATTTTTTAAATATATTTTATTGCTTTTTCACAGAGAGAAAGGGAGAGGAATTACAAACATCGATGAGAGAGAAACATCCACCAGTTGCCTCTTGCACACCCCCTACTGGGGATGTGCCCGTAACCAATGTACATGCCCTTGATCAGAATTGAACCTGGGACCTTTCCGTCCACAGACTGAAGCTCTATCTACTGAGCCAAACTGATTTCGGCTATACACTATTTTTAACAGGATAATTTAATGAAATCACAATTTAGAAGATAAACTTGTTGGTGCTAAATATGGTGTGTGTTTTTTTCCCAAAGGCCAAGAGAAAAGCTCTCCAGATATTAAATGTTCTGTGTGAAATCTTTCCATAGGCCAGCTCCCAGCTCACACCCAATTCAGCTTCCCCCAAATAATCCTCCTTCAAATCCCTCCCACATAACTCATCCCTCCCCTATAACACACCACACACACACACACACACACACACCCCTATATATTTATTTCTATATCTAAATATATTGAATATATGAGTTCATACTAATACCTCTAATTTTAATCCAACACCAAAGAGTTCATTCTAGTTTTCTCCCTTTCTGCAACTCCCTTCTGTGACAGTAAGAAATCTGCTTTCATTATCTTGAACTTCTTCCTTATTTGATCAATCTTCTAGACCAGCTGTGGGCAAACTACAGCCCGCGGGCCGGATCCAGCCCGTTCAGCTGTTCTATCCGGCCCATGGAGCCGAAAGAGCGGAGGGTTCTCTTGCTCTCCCCTCCGCTCCTTCACCAGCAGCCCAAGATGAGAGTGCCAGCATGGTCAGGTTGCTTTTGTTCTGGCCCTCCGGTCCAGTTTAAGAACTCATTGTGGCCCTCGAGGCAAAAAGTTTGCCCACCCCTGCTCTAGACAGTGTTTCCCAAACTTCTCTCATCATGAGAATCACCTGGTGGAGTTGTTAAACTACAGACTCCTGAATGCCAACTAAGAAGTGCTAAAGTAGAATTTTTGGGAACATATAGGTAAAATTGTCTACTTAACTAGTGCTCTAAGCTTAGTATACAATTTTACCTATATGTTAAGTATACAATTTTACCTATATGTTCCCAAAAATTCTACTTTAGCACTTCTTAGTTGGGATTCAGGAGTCTGTAGTTTAACAACTCCACCAGGTGATTCTCATCATGAGAGAAGTTTGGGAAACACTGCCCTAGATATAACCAATCTTCTATTCTTGTTGTCACTTCCTCCCTAAGAAGCCCTTCTCTCCCTGAATAATGTCAAGAGCAGCAAAATTTCTCACAGAACAATAATAACACTTGAGAACAATAATACAATCCACCCCAACCCCTTTGTCTTTGTCATTTGGGTTGCTACAACAGGCTGGCTTAAACAACCAACATTTATTTTACACATTTCTATTGATTGGGAAGTCCAAGATCAAGGTGCCAAAAGAAGCAGTTATCTGTTAGGACTCTTCCCCCCTTCCTAGATCAGAGATTGCCATCTTCTCACTGCAAAGTTATCATTCAGAATTGAAGGTCAGATAAAGAGCTTCACTGTCAAGAAAAAACTAAAGGAGTTCATCACTGCCATTCCAGTATTATATGAAACTAGAGGCCCGGTGCATGAAATTTGTGCACAGGGGGTGTCGGGGAGAGTGTTCCTCAGCCTGGCCTGCACCCTCTCCAATCTGGGACTCCTCATGGGATAACCAGCAGTCGGACATCCCTCTCACAATCCAGAACTGCTGGCTCCTAACCGCTCTCTTGCCTGCCTGATTGCCCTTAACTGCTTCTGCCTGCCAGCCTGATCGTCTCTCACTGCTCCCCTGCTGGCTTGATTGCCCCTAATCCCCTTGGCCTCAGCCCCACACCCAGACCCAGGATTCCCTCCTCCAGCCAACCGCAAGCCCTGGGGATCTGGGCTTCCCTCCCTCTGGGCAGCCATAGGTGCCCAGTCTGGCTGAAGCCTCGGGGGATGGTGGGCAGGTGGCTTTGCTTGTGCTGCAGCCAGCTGGCAGGGTGAGCGGCTTCTCCATCTCCCAGGTCACAGCCAGCCACAGGTGCTGGTGCCCCTGACTGCGGGGTGGGCGGCTTCTCCATCTACCAGGCGGAAGCCAGCTGTAGGTGTGGCGCCTGGACCATAGGCAGGCACCTTCTCCATCTTCCCTCGGATGCAGTGGGGGCAACTTCTCCAGCTGGCTGTGGCCTGGGATCATGGGGCAGGTGACTTCTTCATCTCCCTGCCTGCAGCCAGCCTCAGGCACTGGCGCCTGACTTCTCCAACTCCCACAGGCTGGGAGCGGCTGGGGACGGGGCTGCCGCCATGTTTTTGGTTCAATTTGCATGCTCACTCTGATTTGCATGTTTCTCTTTTATTAGTGTAGATGCTGAAGGGTATTTTCTAAGAAGAGGAAGAAAAAGGTAACGATTAACATTATGAATAACAAAGTGACAACAAATACATATCTATCAATAAGTAAATCTAAAAATCAAGTGAATAAGAAATCTGAAGAACAGAATAAACTGGTGAATATAATAGAATCAGGGGCATAGAAAGAGAGTGGACTGACAATTCTGGGGTGGGGGAGGGTTCGGAAAGAGATAGGACAAAAATCTTATACCTATAGATGAGGACATGGGGGGGGGTGGTTAAGGGCATTGGGTGGGGTGGGAACCGAGTGAAGGGGAGCTTTGGGGGAGGGTGGAGAGGAACAGCTTTAATAATCTGAACAATAAAGATTTATTCAAAAATTTAAAAAAATAATAACAACAATCTGATTTTAAAATGGGCAGAGGACATGACCCCAAGGAGTACAGATGATAAACAGACACATGAAAAGAGGCTCAACATCCTTTCACCTTTTTCACCCATCCTCCAACCCATTCCTATTACATTCTTGATTTAACTTACCCATCTTTCCAATGTAGATGGGTCATAAAGAATGGCTAGAAATTATCATTTATTTAGTCAGGTAGTGACTCCAATTTTAGCTGATATTCCAAATGTAATATCTAGAGCAGGGGTGGGCAAACTTTTTGACTCAAGGGCCACAATGGGTTCTTAAACTGGACCGGAGGGCCGGAACAAAAGCAACCTGACCGTGCTGACACTCATCTTGGGCTGCTGGTGAAGGAGCAGAGGGGAGAGCCAGAGAACCCTCCACTCTTTCGGCTCCACGGGCCAGATAGAACAGCCAAGCGGGCCGGATCTGACCCTCGGGCCGTAGTTTGCCCACAGCTGATCTAGAGCAAATCAAAGTAATCCTTGGTCCTTGGTATATAGTATTAACATGGTGGATATATTTTCTTCCATTTAATAAATAATCAAAAAAATAAGAATCAATTTGCTTTTTCTCCTATCAGAAAAAAAAAATAGCATATCTTTACCATTTTGCTTCAAACCTACATAACTCTACCATTTATGTGCCAGCGAACTTAAACATCTCACCATTTCGCAGGATATCATGCTGGTTCATTCCATAGATGACATCAGACAGACACTATGAGGAGAGCAATACAGTCTGGTGCCTGAGATGCCTTACTAAGGACGGTCAAGGTGCTGGTTCTTTAAGTGGTCCCCAAACTAGCAGGATCAGCATCACCTGGGAAGATGTTAGAAATGCAAATTCCTGGGCCCCACCATAGACCAACGGAATCAGAAATTATTCAGGGAGTGGAGCTCAGGAATCTGCGCTTACACAATCCCTCCAGGTGATTCTGATGGACAGCTAGGGCATTTACATATCCCCTCCAGAAGGAGAGTGATAGTACTTGTGCAACACCTTTACAAAATTGCCTTAAAGCACTTAGCTAAGTTTTTGCCTGAACAAAAACTAAAGATATTTATTAAAATGATACATCCTTTCAAGATACCTTGAAAAGAGTGTTATTTCTGCCGAAACCGGGTTGGCTCAGTGGTAGAGCATCGGTCTGCGGACTGAAAGGTCCCAGGTTCGATTCTGGTCAAGTGCATGTGCATTGGTTGCGGGCACATCCCCAGTAGGGGGTGTGCAGGAGGCAGCTGGTCGATGTTTCTCTCTCATCGACGTTTCTAACTCTCTATCTCTCTCCCTTCCTCTCTGTAAAATATCAATAAAGCATTTTTTTAAAAAAAGAGTGTTATTTCTGGGTGTTGATGGATAGGCTCCTCTGTACTATACCTAGCGCAGTGTTGTGTTATGTTGGGTTCATAAAAGTGATACTTGCAGGATACATTGAGTGGGCTGTTTGTTCACACCTCTAGAGGCGTGTTTATTTTTTAAAATAATAAAAATAAATAAATATCCCCTCCAAAATGACAAGTTATCATATGTCTCTTTGGGTTTTAAAGGCAACATATTTCACATTTGGGTGTTCAAACACTTTAGTTACTAAAAAACTGAAAACATTCCAGGACTTAATAACATAAAGAAAGGGCTGTCCAGGTGATCCAGGCTGTAGCCTGAATCAACCTGTGGAGCTTGAACCCTCTTTGGCACATCTACGCTGCTGGGAGTCAAAGGCAAAGACTCGTAGTACAATCCAAAAGGGGGGCCTCTACAGTTTTTTCAAAGCAAGCCAGGCCCTTTCAGCAAGTAACCATTCTGTTCTTGAGAAATGCTCTTAGCTTGCTTTTGGATCCTCACAGATTCAGAAAACATAAACGTGGGACAAGAGGTGAAAATGCAACCTGAGTTAACAATCATGAGCTGAGTCCTCTCATCTGAGTGGGAGAGTCAATCATGGCTAACAAATTGCATTCAAATGTGCATAAAGGGGATAAAGCAAGGCCTCAGACAAGCACTAAGTGAGGAGTTGAAACTAAGACCTCTGCCTAATTCAGAATTCTTGTAAAACTGTAAATTAAGTGAGAGTGAAACTAGAAAGAAACCACCCATCAGTATGACCTCTCCCTGGGCTCGAGATTAGAAAAGCCAGTAGGCAAGTACAAGGCATATTAGTCCCATCGAATACAAAGGAATTGAATAAATTATCTGTCAGTGTCACCAAAACAGTGACCTAGGAGACCCTGGTCTCTGTCCCCACAGAAGGATCAACAATTAGACAGCTATCCATGAATAAGAAACAGCTCTAGAACAACTCTGAGGTCCATTTAAAAAAAACTACAGCGACACAGTAAAACAAAAAGCCAGCAACAACCATACAAGAAAAGAAGGAAGACAGCTGCAGTTAGCCTGCGTCATGCCAGCATTGCTCAGCACCAAGAGGGAACCATCCAGCTAGAAAGTGTTCCTTTACCAGTCAGTCATAAGTCTGGAAGAGGTGCCTGCTTCCTCAAACACTCAGACAGCTTTGCTCGAACTAAAGGAATAGCACAGGGCCAGGGAAACATTTAAAGGAATACGCCACTAACTGCTCCGAAAAGCCATCTTTGCATTGTTCCTGTGGCTGCCTCTTTGCTCGCTGGAGCCATTCTGGGAGTGTCTTCGCCAGAGTCCTCAAACTCTTGCTTTTTTAAAGAAAATCTGCTGCATCCATCACTGGTGTGCCCCACATGTCAGACATGGCGGAGGACACCGGCTCCGAGGTCACTCCAAGGTCTTAAAGGAGAAGGAAGTTGAGGAGGCTGAAAATGGAAGAGATACACACCTGCGAATAGGAACTCAAATGAGGAAAATGGGGAGCAGGATGCTGACCATGAGGTAAATGAAGAAGAGAAAGAAGGAGGGGAGGAGAAGGAAGGTGATGGTGAGGAAGAGGATGGAGATGAAGATGAGGAGGCTGAGGCAGCTGAAGACGAGGAGGAGGAGGAGGAGAATGTTGACATCAAGAAGCAGAAGACCGAAGAGGATGACCAGACAGCAAAAAAGGAAAAGTTAAACTTAAAAAAAAAAAAAAAAGCCTCTGTGACCTATTCACCTTCCACTTCCCATTTCAGGATGTAAACGTGGTCACCTTCGAGTAGAGACTCCCACCCACCTGCCCGCCACCTTGGGCAGCATCACCCACAGATGACAGCTACTCTCCACCCAACCAAAACCACGTGAATTTGCAGCAGGGGAGGAAAAAAGAACCAAAACTTCTAAGGCCCTGCTCTTTTTCTTTTTCTTTTTCTTTTTCTTTTCCTTTATCTTTTTTCTTTTATGTTTTCTTTTATTTTCTTTTTTTCTTTCCTTTTTTTTCCCTTTGCTTTTCTTTCCTCTTCTTTTCTTTTCTTTATATCCCTTCCTTTCCTTTTCTCTAATACATCTTTAAAAATTGATTTCAGAGAGGGTGGGAGAGGAATAGAGAGATAGAAACATAAATGATGAGAATCATTGCTCGGCTGCCTCCTGCACACCCCACATTAGGGTTGAACCGGCAACCCAGGCATGTGCCCTCACCAGGAATTGAACCATGACCTCTAGGTTCATAGGTCTATACTCAACCACTGAGCCACACTGGCTGGGCTCTATTCTTTTTCTTAAAAGTATTTTTAAAAGGAAAATTTATTTATATTTTATGTACATTTTATATTTTTGTACATATAAAACAAATGGGGTCAGCCATTTTTTTATGATCTTGGGATGACCAAACCAGCCTTTGGAGCATTCTCTGTCCTACTTCTGACATTATTTGTGGTGTGCCTATGTTCATAATAATCTCAAATGAGAAAAAAAAACCTTGTAAATAAAGAAAAACAACAACAATCTTTTAAATAACTTATTCAAGGTCAAAAAGACAATAAGTGCCCTGGCTGGTGTGGCTTAATTGATTGAAAATCAATCGTCATGTGCAATGAGGGGTCACACATTTGATTCCCAGTCATGGCACATACCCAGGTTGCGTTCAGTTCCCAAAGTAGGCAATCAGGGAGGCAACCAATTGCTGTTTCTCTCTCTCTCTCCCTCTAAAATCTTTTTTTAAAGACAGTCTTAAGCATATAGATCAATAGAACAGAGAATTCAGATATCAACCCAAATCACTACGCTCAATTAATATTTGACAAAGGAGGCACAAGCATACAATGGAGTCAAGACAGTCTCTTCAATAAATGGTGTTGGGAAAATTGGACAGATACATGCAAAAGAATGAAACTAGATCACCAACTTATACCATACATAAAAATAAACTCAAAATGGTCACAGGACTTAAACATAAGACAGGAAACCATAAAAATACTAGAGGCATCCACAGGCAGCAAAATCTCAGACATATGCCTAAAGAACTTCTGCACTGATACTGCCCCTAGGGCAAAGGAAGCTAAAGAGAAAATGAACAAATGGGACTACATCAAAATAAAAAGCTTTTTTACAGCAAAAGAAACCACCAACAAAACAACAAGAAAGCCCACTGTATGGGAGAACATATTTGCAAATGATATCACTGATAAAGGTTTAATCTACAACATCTATAGACAGCTTATACAACTTAATAAAAGAAAGATAAATGAGCCAATTAAAAAATGGGCAATGGACCTACATAGAGTCTTCTCAAAAGAAGACAGAAGGAAGGCCAAGAGGCACATGAAAACATGCTCAAAGTCACTACTTATTGGAGAGATGCAAATCAAAACAACAATGCGGTACTATCTCACACCTGTCAGAATGGCCAACATTAACAAATCAACAAATGATAAGTGTTGGCGAGGTTGTGGAGAAAAAGGAACCCTCGTGCACTGCTGGTGGGATTGCAGGTTGGTGCAACCACTGTGGAGAACAGTATGGAGCTTCCTCAAAAAACTGAAAATGGAACTCCCATTTGATCCAGTAATCCCACTACTAGGAATATATCCCAAGAAACTAGAAACACCAATCAGAAAGGATATATGCACCCCTATGTTCATAGCAGCACAATTTACAATAGCTAGGATTTGGAAACAGCCTAGGTGCCCATCAGCAGATGATTGGATCAGAAAACTATGGTACATTTACACCATGGAATATTATGCTGCCATAAAAAAGAAGGAATTCTTATCATTTGCAGCAACCTGGATGGAATTGGAGAACATCATGCTGAGTGAAATAAGCCAGTCAATGAAAGAGAAACACCACATGACCTCACTCATTTATGGATAATAAAGAACATTATAAACTGATGTACCAAAAGATAGATATAGAGACAGTAAAGCAACAAGCAGACTGTCAAATTACAGCGGGAGGGTAGGGAGCTCTGGGGGAGATAAAAGATCAACCAAAAGACTTGTATGCATGCATATAAGTACAACCAATGGACACAAAACTCTGGGAAGGGAGGGCATGTATGGGGGGGGGCAATGGTAAGATATGTACACAGATAATAATTTAATTTTTTTAAAAGATTAAAAATAAATAAATAAATAAAATAAAGACAGTCCTAAGTAGCAGAACAAAATTTTGTATCAAGGCAATCTGCCTCCTCCAAAATCTATGCTTATAACCATTATTCTTTACTGCCCATTTATCATCTAGTTTGGTGGGACTTGCTGGTCATTAATAAGTATATTCCCCATTCAGATATTTAAGTATTAAATCTAAGAAAAGTATTCTGTGCTTCATTTCCTACCTACCCAAACATCTTTTTTCACATTCCCAACAAACTTTGAATCCATGCATGTTTAGACTTCATAGACAAAATGACCCTAGGCAGTCTTCCTTTAAGTCTTTTTTTTAAATGCTTCCCCTGGCCGAAACAGGTTTGGCTCAGTGGATAGAGCGTCAGCCTGTGGACTGAAAGGTCCCAGGTTGGATTCCGGTCAAGGGCATGTACCTGGGTTGCAGGCATATCCCCAATAGGGGGTGTGCAAGAGGCAGCTGATCAATGATTCTCTCTCATTGATGTTTCTAACTCTCTATCCCTCTCTCTTCCTCTCTGTAAAAAATCAATACAATATAATAAATAAATAAATAAATAAATAAATAAATAAATAAATAGAATGCTTCCCCTGTCTGCAGGAAGAAATGAGCAGTAGTTTCTAGCTGTGCTAGTTGCTACAAGGACCGCGCCCTCTAGTGGCCTCCTGATGACATGCAGCCAGATAAAACATTCACAGACAGTGCTTCAATGATGTTTTTCTTTTCTTTTATAGGTTTAGTGGCAGAGCACCCATCATATTAAAAAGCAAGTTTTTAAAAATCTGTAATAGATCTCAATGCATTATTGTGTTTCATTGAGGCGATGACACTATCCTTAGATTGACAGAACAAAACACAAGGTCACATGGACAATTATTTTACTCCTGGTTCAGATGTAGGCAATTTAAGTATGCCAAAGTTTTTGTTTTGTTTTTTAAAGATATCATCGTCGAAACCGGTTTGGCTCAGTGGTAGAGCATCGGTCTGCAGACTGAAAGGTCCCAGGTTCGATTCCGGTCAAGGGCATGTACCTTGGTTGCGGGCACATCCCCGGCAGGGGTTGTCAAGAGGCAGCTGGTCGATGTTTCTCTCTCATCGACATTTCTAGCTCTCTCTCTCCCTTCCTCTCTGTAAAATATCAATAAAATATTTTTTTTAAAAAAAGACATCATCCCTTGTGGCGGGCACTGTGAACCGGGGCAGCGAGGTCATCGCTGCTGGGATGGTGGTGAACGACTGGTGTGCCTTCTGTGGCCTGGACACAACCAGCACAGAGCTTTCAGTGGTGGAGAGTGTCTTTAAGCTGAACTAACGAAGCCCAGCCTAGCACCCCTGCTACCAGCATGCGGGATTCACTCATTGACAGCCTTACCTGAATCACCTTCCATGCCCTTTTGTTGGCTCCTGGCTCTGAACTTTGGCTCCGTCTCAACGTCCTACCCACGGTGTCCCGGATGCTGGCAGGGTGGTGGCAGAGAGCTCATTGGTATCAAGTGGCTGGATGCCCAACCCTTCTTCACCAGTGCCCATCTCCTGACTAGTTACTGCAGAAATCTACCAGGTACTAGCTGTCAGCCTCATGGCTCCTAGCTGAGAGCTCTGTGTCCTGTGCCAGCCAATTAAAGGCAGCTGCTTCTAATAAAAAAAAAAATAAATAAAATAAAAAAAAGATATCATTCCTATATCTTGATAACGCTCAAAATGACTTAAAATAACAATTCTTGCACATTCTTGAAATAATTCCAGACCATGAAATTTCTGTGAAAAAATTATATGTGAAATCTAAAAAGCAAAATAGACAAGCAGAACAGACTCATAAAGAGAACATTTTGACAATTGCTATACAGGGGGTTCAGCGGGTTGGGGAAACTGGTGAGAACAGTGAAGGGATTAAGTACAAATTGGTAGTTACAGAATAGTCATGGGGATATGAGGTACAGCAACGGGAATAGTCAGCAATGTTGTAATAACTACATATGGTGTCAGGTAAGTGTGAGATTTATCAGGATAATCTCTGTAAATTACATAAATGTCTAATCAGTGTGGTACACCTGAAAGTAATATAATATTGTATGTCAACTGTAATTTAAAAGTTAATAAAAACAACACTTCCTGCCCAGCTGTCCTGGCTCAGTGGCTGAATGTCAACCTATGAACCAGATCATCATTCGGTTCCCGGTCAGGGCACACGCTCAGGTTGCAGACTCAATCCCCAGTGTGGGGCATGCAAGAGGCAGCCAATCAATGATGCTTTCTCATCATTGATGTTTCTATCTCTCTCTCTTCTCCTGCTTCCTCTCTGAAATCAATAAAAATATATGTATTTTTAAAAAACACTTTCTGCCCAGCTGAAAGTGGCTCAGTGAACAGTATGACCTGGAACACTCTGTAGCTCAGTGGTTGAACACTGACTCAGGAACCAAAAGGTCACCAGTTCAATTCCCAGTCAGGGCACATGCCCAGGTTGCAGGCTTAATGTTCCCCTCTCATCAATGTTTTGTTTTTTAAACAGTCTTATTTATTTTTAAATTTATTTCAGAGAGGAAAGGAGAGTGAGAGATAAACTACATCAATGATGAGAGAGAATAATATATCAGTTGCCTCCTGCATGCTCCCTACTGGGAATTGAGCCCACAACCTGGGCATGTGCCCTTGACTGAAACTGAACCTGGGACCCTTCAGTCCGTGGGCCAACACCCTATCCACTAAGCCAACTTGGCTAGGGCATCTCATCAATGTCTTTATCTTTCTACTAGTAGCACTGCGCACGAATCCACACAAATCTGAGTAGCTCACTGCCACTTGCCTCAGCTGGCCACCCTGCCCACCACCACTGGTTGCTCTCCCCTGCTCGTAGCTGGCTGCCCCGCCCTCCTAGAGCTCTCAGCCGCTTGTAGATTGGTTGTGATGTTATGGTGTCCTGGATAATTTGCATATTCCTCTATTATTATATTAGACTAGAGGGCTGGTGCATGAATTCACGCACAGGTGGGATCTCTCGGCCTGGCTGACAATTGGGGCCAATTAGGGCTCTCTCGCTCCATCCTGATCGGGGCCAGCTGGCCAGGGGGATGGACTGTTGGAGGTTGGCTTTGGGAGCACACTGACCACCGGGGGGCAGTTCCTGCATTGAGCATCTCCCCCTGGTGGTCAGTGTGCATCATAGCGACTGGTCATTTGGTCAACTGGCCGTTCAGTTGACCAGTCATAATGGTCACTTAGGCTTTTATATATATAGATTCCTCTCCCTGGAAGGAAGGAAGGAAGGAAGGAAGGAAGGAAGGAAGGAAGGAAGGAAGGAAGGAAGGGATAGAGGGAGGGAAAGAGGGAGGGAGGGAGGGAGGGAGGGAGGGATAGAAAAGAATAAAACATTTTTTAAAAAACACTTCCTAATAAATAAGGCTAAATTCATTTTTAAAATTGCTATGAAAATCTTAACAAGCCATACATCCCTCAGGGTTAAGGGATCTGCAAATAAAGGTAACTCTTTTTCCTTTCTTTCTCATTACAAAATAAGTGATTGATGGAGAACACTTGAGTTTGAGTTCTATAATCACAAGCCATGTTATTTTCATGTACAGTTAAGAGGCAATGACAGAAATGACTTTTTTAGAAACTAGAAAATAACCAGAACATAAAGTGCCAGTTGTGCTGATTAAAAGGAGAGTAGCCAAGGTCTGTTTGGCTCAGTGGTAGAGCGTCGGTCTGCGGACTGAAAGGTCCCGGGTTCGATTCCAGCCAAGGGCATGTACATTGGTTGCGGGCACATCCCCAGTAGGGGGTGTGCAAGAGGCAGCTGATTGATGTTTCTCTCTCATTGATGTTTCTGGTTCTCTATCTCTCTCCCTTCCTCTTTGTAAAATATCAATAAAATATATTTTAAAAATAAATAAAATAAATAAAAGGAGCGAGTAAGCTATCAAATTTATCAGCAGCCATGCCACATGATATCCAATTTTCCTTTTCCCAGGCCACAGGGTCTATGCACCAAAGTAAAATCTGTCTTCTCCATGGCTTTCTTGATCTCAAATATTGATGGACTCTGGGGCAAATAAATGAGATTTTCTGGAACTGTGACAAAACATAAGAGGAATGCTTATGTCATGTAGCTAGAAACAATCCAAATGAAAATGAGTAAAATACCCAACTTACTGATTTATAGTCCCTCTTCACTGAAATCACTGTTAATTCAACAAATAGTTAATGATCATCTCCTATCTAGAAAGGCCTATGAGAAGTACAATTAGTAGGTAAAAATGAATACATAGTCCTTACACTCAAAGACCTTACAAACTAATAAGGAAATGAACTTCAACAGCTCAAAGAAAAGGACCATCTTTCAGAGCGGGAGGATAGGAAGCATTTCAACAGGCAGGCATAGAGGGAAAGGTATTTTAGGCAGAGGGAGTTTTTAGCAAGCTCACAGAGCTGATGGCATCTGAAGAATGACTAGTACCCTGGTTCACGGAGTGTACTGTACATGAGTGGAGGTTGAAATAGTATTTGAACTTTATTCTGTAAGCTAAGGAAAATCATTAAAGGCAATGAGCGGGGAGGAAAGGACATGAGCAGGGCTTGGTTTTAGGAAGACTATCCTGGTGACACCATGTATACTGAACCAGAGCTAAGAAAGCTACAGGCAAGTGACTACCTAGCTTATCAGAATGGAGGAAGTGAGGAGCAATTAAAGTTCACATGTCAACCATAAAGGCAGATGTCAATGTGTAACTGAGGGGGTGGGGCTAAAAGAACTGTCTACATTTTCCCCAGAATCTGAAGATTAGGATACAGTTCTATCAATGGCCTCACAGCCTCCGTAAGAAAGGCCACTGTAGGGAAGCCATCAAAACCCTATCCCTTAGAGATCAAATCTTTACAGAATCTGTTACTTTATACACACAAAAGAGGCAAGCACCCAAATCATTGTGATTCATCTCATGTAATAATTACTGAATGAAAACTTTAAGATTCTCTAGCTGCCAAAGTCTGCAACTCACTTTAGTTCTATCTTTTACACTGATTCCTTCCATTTATGGTGATTATAATTCTGAGGTGGCCTAGAAGCAAATGAAATGAACAGCACTAGCAAATAGATCATGGGTCTCTATAAGGAGTGTTCTGTGGGTTTAGAAACATGAGCAGAGGTACAGCCTCCGTTCCTTAAGAGCCCCTATTTCTTGAAAAAGAATAATAGCTATAAATTGTCCTTTTATTACCTACTACCCCATTCATATTGCATCAATCAGACAAAAAGGGCAATGAAATAGGCAAATTAAAAGATAAAAGAGACACCACCTTTTTCCATATTTTAATTACCATTATTGCACCAATACAGCATATGCTTTATATACATATATCTTAAAACTTCATTATCAACTTTTCAGCAATTCAAATACATAATATATTATCATCTTGAGAATACAAAGAACACAACATGAAGGAAGATTGAGAAAATAGGTTCCCAATAGTCGCTAGTGATTCTATACTTTCCTTTTAGTGTTTTCTATGGAATTTAAAAAACGCCCTGCCACAGCTCTGTAAGAACAGAGCTGCCCGGAAGGGGAGGCAATGAAAAGAAATGGACCCAAAGTTAAAAGGAGTCAAGAAGGAAATCCAGGAGAGAAAATGTATTTTGAAAATAAACATAAGGATTCCCTCCCTTCAGCCAAAGTATTCACATCCAAATAGGGACTGAGGGAAGAATTATCTTTTCATCTCATCCTCAAAACTGTCTACGAACAAACAAAATAGATAGCGCCCCATCATCTAGGAAAGGGAACGCTCTTCACAGCATTGTAAAAGGAACGGGGGGCCAGAGGAAAGGAAAGTGATGAGAGCAACTTGCCTTTGAGATGCCCTGAGTAATGGGCATCAAAGCCGTCATCTGGGCAAAACCTATCATAACTAAAGTGATGGCTCTCCAGCTTCCTTCTTAAAGTGGTGATACATGCTCTTCTATTGAAAAGCTAGATGGGTTGAAAAGTTTATGGAAACAAGCCAGATACCCAGGCAGCAAGGCAATGTGGGTACTGAACAAGAGTTAGGTTTTCAATCTCTGCTCTACAAAACATTAAAAACTCCAACCCTTCAACTTTAGGTCAAAATGCAGCGATCAGATGGAGCTGCAAGGATGTACAGCAGGTCCTCTAATAACGTTGTTTTGTTATGCTGCTGAGGAGACGCTGTAGGAACTTAGTTGTTTATATCAATTAGCTTATGGCCAAACTGGTTTTGTTTTGAGCGGTTTGGCTTAAAGTCAAAGAACCCATCAACATCGTTAAGTGAGAACTTACTGTAAACACTTCTCTAGAATATAACTTGGGACACAATTGCACTTTCTTTACCCAAGAGACAACCACTGATCAGAGATGTTGTGCTATTCAACAAACAAAACAATGGTGGAGCCCGACTGGTGCAGCTCAGCAGTTGAGCATTAAGCCAGGAACCAAGAGGCCACCAGTTCAATTCCCGGTCAGGGCACATGCCCGGGTTGTGGGCTCAATCCCCTGCCCACAAAAAGCAGCCAATCAATGATGCTTCTCTCTCATCAATGTTTCTATTCTCTATCCTTCTCCCTCTCTAAAAAACAAAAAAAATCACAAAATATATATATATTTTTAAAAAGAATGGTGGAGATGCCACCAACACAACCCTCTTGTCATAGGAAGAGACCTGTAAATGCATGAGAGGGTGATGAGACCTCACCCAGCCCTGGATGTTCACTGAGCAGGACACACCTGGAGGGTAGATAGCAGAGACTCAAGACCAGGTTTTTCTTCATTCCTATTTCTATCAAAATTCTGTGTTTGTAAACACTGAGGTCATTCTGTCTGTTTTCAGAGTCTTGGGTGAGTGGAAAAGGAAGTCTCCCCTGAAATTGCTAAATAGGGCTTCACAAAGAGGATTCTGGAATATGTTGAAGCGTTTCAAAGGTGGAGAAAAATGCTGCAGATGTTAGAGGTCATCTCCCTCAGGAGCCCTGCAGAGTCAGCCTCAGTAGGACAAGACCTACTACTCCCCTGCCTGGAGAGTGAAGGGGAGATATGAGATACTTTCTTGGCTGTGCAAATAACATAGGGGAGTGACAAAAACCAGCCTGAACGCAATGCAAAAGCTATGAAAGAGATTGTCCAGAAATTTTGGTTCTGGGGAAAGAAGGATTCCTAACTTCCCTCACAGATTGGTGCCCTCAAGGTCATTTTATTCTTCAAGTCTGTCCTTATTATCCTGCCAATGCTATTCAGAACTGGACCCAGTTGGATGGCTGTGGCGCCTGGTTTGAAACAGAGCTGCAAGACAAAACAGAAAGCATAATATTAGGATACCTATTCCATTGTTTACTTAACAGTTTCAAAGAAACTGCTGGCCAGAATTTTTGAAACTATATTTCACGGCAATCCTACTTATCAAGGCCTAAAATATCCCACTCAAACTTCATTCTAGTTTTATTCCAACACTCCAGCCCTCCTACATTTCCTTACCTATAATTCCTGCCAAAGACTCTCCATGAACTACAAATGCCATTTTCCCAGACCAAACATTTCATCTGACGGTACATACCATCCATAGCTGACTGAGGGTATAGTGGTTTCACTAAGCTCATACCTAGATGCCGTGCTAAAGTCTCCCCACAAGTCACTGCTTGCAGAAACTGGAGCTGGAGCCGGAGCTGGAGCTGGAGCTGGAGCCGGAGCTGGAGCTGGAGCTGGTGCTGGTGCTGATGTGGGGACAGGAGCAGGAGAGTCCAAATCTAAAAGGATATCTAAATAAAAGGTAAGAAAAGGAGAAACATAATATAAATTTTAGAAATGAAAGCTTATGTTCACACAATCTACATACAGCAGCTTATAATAGCCAAAAACTGAAAACAACTCAGATTTCTTTACATGAGTGATGGTTAAACACACTGTGGTACATCCACACCATGGAGTACTACTACTCAGCAATAAATAGGAAGAAACTACTGATATGCACAACAATTAGGATGAATCCCAAGGGAATTTATGCTGAGTGAAAAAAGCCAACCCAAAATGTTATATATTATTCCATTTATAAAGAGAACAGATTGGTAATTGCCCAGGTTAGAGACTGGGGAGAGTGTGAGGATCAGGGAGAGAAGAGGCTAAGAGGAAGGTGGGCTTATAAAAGACACAAGGGATCCTTGAAGGGATAGAACTGACCATGGTGGTGGGTCCAGAAACCTACACACAATAAAGTACACAGAATAAATACACACAAAAGAGAACACATAAAACTGGTGAAATCAGAAATAAGACTGGTAGATGGTCTCAATGTCAATTTCCTAGTGGTGATATTCTAGTTTTGCAAAATGTTGCCATTAAAGGAAACTGAGTAACAGGTACAAGGGATTTCTTAGCATTATTTTTACAACTGTATGTGATTCTACAATCTCAAAATAAAGGTTCATTTAAGCCCTGTCCATGGTGTGGTTCGGTGGATTGCAGTGTCATTCTGTATACCAAAAGGTCATGGGTTTGATTCCCGATCAGGGTACATATCCAGGTTGTGGGTTTGATTCCTGTTCGAGGTACAAACAGGAGGCAACTGATACCGCCCCCCCCACTCTCACACACACACATATCTATGTTTCTCCCTTTCTCTCTCCCTCTCCCTTCCTCTCTTTCTAAAAATCAATAAAGGAAAAAAAATAATTTTTTAAGATTAACTTAACAAAACAAAAAAATTGTAATCTTTGATATTATCCCCAGCCGTCCGGTGACACTTTTTAAACTCACAGACTGTAATATCTGGTTCGCTGATCTTAGGAAAATTACTTTCTGAGCTCTAATGTTCTCATTCTTCAAATATAAATAACTATCTGTTCTTTTTCCCAACAGATAGTAAGTGCCATTTAATAGAAAAAACTTCAGCACTCTCCTTGGCAAGCAGGTGCTATCCAGTTACAACCTAATGTATGATTTCTGAAAGTAAAAAGTATTAGAGAGCCCAGCTGGTGTGGCTCAGTGGTTGAGCACTGACCTATGAACCAGGAGGTTACGGTTCAATTCCTAGTCAGGGCACATGAGAGGGTTATGGGCTGGATCCCCAGTAGGGGAAGTGCAGGAGGCAGCCAATCAATGATTCTTTCTCATCATTGATGTTTCTCTCTCCTTCTCTAAAATCAATAAAATGTGTGTGTGTGTGTGTGTGTGTATGTGTGTGTGTGTGTGTGTGTGTGTGTGTGTGTGTGTGTGTGTTTAAAGTATTAGAGAGATTTACCTGCATCACTACCCCCATGATTAGATTTTGGAATGGGTGGTGGAGTGACATGGTTGCTGATGGCAACTGAGGAGGACGGTGGGGGGATAGTGACTTTGCCTCCAGGTGGGGGTGGGAGTAAGCTTAGGCCTCCAGTGCCTGCAGTCTTGGGCTTAGAAGTGGCTCCTTTCTTGGTTGTAATATTCTATGAAAGAAAAAAAGAGGGAAAGCGAGAGGAAAAAAGAGAAGTCACAGGCATATGAAAATACAGAAAGGGAAGAAAAAAGCCATACTCACCCCAATACTCAACTTGATGGTCTGTCCTTCCTTGAAGCCCAGATCCAACTTGGGGCGTGTGTCCATTTCCTGAGATTCTTTGGAAATCTCAGATTCCTGCTTTACCCACCTTCAGCAAAAGAGTAAGTCATCTTAATTTGGGATTCCCTGACAGCAGAGTTTGACACACAGATATGAGTGAAGTTAGTTTATGTGAAACAGGATTCCAGAAAGCAAAGTGAGGAGCACGAAGAGTTGAGAAAGAAAGAAAAAGAAAAGCAAAGAAAGAGGACAACTAGGGCTCACTGCCACTGATGAGCCAAACAGAATATGTATTAAACTTGTCCCTCCAAAGGAGAGTATTTGGCCACCAATTCCCATCCCCCATGCTTGAAAGCTGCCCCTGAGGGGTGTTAACTCTTCAGTTCTTCCAGGTTGCACCCCTGTTAACTGAGTGACCTTCCACAATGTCACAGTCCGGAGGCAGAGAAGCAGAAGAATACCACGCTTGAAGTCGGAAGGCTGACAGTGTGCATGGCGCTTTCTACTACAGCCACGCCAAAGTCAGGGGAGCTGAGGAATGGTGCGATAAGCACAGAACAAGTCAGTTACATGAAGTAGCAAGGTTGGCACTTCACTCTCCACACGTCTTACATGCAGCCCTGTTGTCACTGCATGCCTCTCTCAGCCACCAAAACAATGGCTACTTCCCCAGAGGCGTAAACAAAAGCATCATCTCAAACCATTGTATAAGGAATCAAAAACATATTCCTGGCTATAAGGAAAGGATACAACAGATACGAAGATAATGTAAAGAAACGAAGTGAATGGGAAAATTTCTATTCGTAATAAACTAGTTTACCAAATAAAGAAACCAGGAGGTAAAGAAGATAGTATCCATTCAACTAAAAAGCAGCTTTTCCAAAACCATTTGACCCGGTAAATAAGGACGAGCTTCACTCACTTGAAGTGATCTTGCAAAGAGACATTGAAGTCGAAGGCGTCACCCCGGTCTGTGAAGCCAATGCCAATGAAAGCACTACGTCCTGGGGAAAAGATAAGAATACTCAGACTAGGAGTGTCCCGGTGGCAGATTCTACAAAGAAAATATAACGGTTATCCTACCTGAAGTCTGGGAACATGAATCATTTTCCCTGACCGGGGTCCATAAACTACATAAAGCCCCTAGTCCAAACGCTGCCGTAGCGTTTTTGTAAATAAAGTTTTAGTGCAACACAGCCACACCAATTTGTTTATATATAAAATCTATGGCTGCTTTTACACTATACAAGCAAGTAATGTGAGCAAGAACTGAGTAGCTGCAATGGAGACTACTTGGGCCATAAAATCTAAAATGCTATCTGTCCCTTTACAGAACAAGTTTGCCAACCTCTGATATAGCCTATGGAGAAAAGATAATGGTTGCCCCAGATATAGGTGATTTAAGATAGTACCACCAAAACCCACCACAAAGAACAAATGGGCAATATGTGTAAATTCTTTTGTTAAATATACATTTTATTTACATCTACCTATTAATCACCGTATCTTGAACTTGTATTCATATCTATTACAAATATATGTTAATCCTTCTCCTTTAGCAAACTTAGTTAACTTTAGAGAAAAGGGAGGAAAAAAATTAGTAAGCTGAAGTGAGATAAATGCAATCGGGATACATTTTCACTGAAATGCATGAACTATTTTCCTAATCATCCCATTCCGATCTCATGTCCCTTACCAGTACCATCCTGGATCCGGATGACAAAGTAGCGGCTGGAATCTGTCACTGTCTCCACAGCAATACCAGGATGCTGTTCTATTGGTGCCTGAGCAAAAAGTTCCCCTGACGGGTAAGAAAAGACTTCTTTGAGCAAAGGAAGCAAAAACCTAAAACTCCACTTAACAAGTATTCCCATTTGGTCCCCAACTTGAAGGTACTTACAAAAGTACATCAAAACAATATCCTTAATATGTTAGAGAGTTGCCAGTAGACATTACCTGAAACTTTGTCCTCGAGTTTGATATACGCAATCTTCCCTTTTGAAGTGATTCGGAGGCGACCAGTCCAATCAGGCTGGTCTAATTTCCAGTCAGATGCCCTATGACAGGAAAATGGGAAGCCTCAGGTCTTGGATCCATGTTTTTAATATATACTAACAACCTACATAGATCATTTGCCATATTTCTATTTTCCTATCCTGGATTACTTATTCTACCTATGAAATAATCAACAATAGCTCATGATCCCCTCTATAAGGTGCCTCCTGTTGCACACAGTCCAAAACAAACAGGAGACAATGTGACTATTAGAGGATTCTGGAGTCCAATAATATTACCTTTCATTGAATCCAACCAATATTTACAGGCACTATTCTAGGTGTTTGAGATACAACATTGAGATACAATGAGCAAATAAAGACTTCTGCCCTTGGGAGGCTTACACTCTAATAGAAAATCCTATATACTAAAGAGCTAATATGCTAATTAGACCAGACGGCAAAACGACCTTATGGAACAACCAGTGGGCAGGAGGGGGGTGGGGGGTGAGGTAGCCAGGGCTGCAAAGGCCTACTCTTGCACGAATTTCGTGCATCGGGCCTCTAGTAGACAATAAAAAGAAAACATAATTAGATCTCAGGTAAGTACAAAGGTAAAAAGAAAATGCAGAGGAAAGAAAAGGGGGATTGGGAGGGTAGTGGGAGAGTAAACAGGCTGCAACAATCAAGGGGGTGGTCAGAGTAGGCCTTTTCTAAAAAAGAAATGTATATACCGTATTTGCCGGCGTATAAGACGATTTTTTGGCCCTGAAAAATATGCCTCCAAGTGGGGGGTAGTCTTATACGGCGAGTATATAACAAACTCTGTATTTTGAGTGGAAATGTTAGGGGGTCGTCTTATACGCCCAGTCTCTTATACGCCGGCAAATACGGTATTTTTCAGGGCCAAAAAATCGTCTTATACGCCGGCAAATACGGTGTGTGTGTGTGTGTGTGTGTGTGTGTGTGTGTGTGTGTATATATGGGGGGTTTTTTTGAGAAGAAGGAAGAGGGAGAAAGAGAGAGAAAAACATCAATGATGAGAGAGAATCACTGATCGGCTGCCTCCTGGATGCCCCCCACAGGGGATTGGGCCCACAACCCAGGCATATGCCCCTTACCAGAATTGAACCCAGGACCCTTCAGTCCGAAGGCACAGACACTTTATCCACTAAGCCAAAACAGCTAGGGCCAGAGTAGGCCTTATTAACAAAATGAAATGTGAGCCAAAATGTGAAGGAAATGAGAACTACCCATGCAGGTAACTGGTGGCAGAGCATTCCAGGCACAGGGAACAGTTAAAGCAAAGATGCTAAGGTGGGAGCCTGCCTGGACTGTCTGCCCTCAACCAAGGGACCACTGTAGTGAGAATAGAGAGAGGAGGGAGAGCTAAGGGAAGGCTTAGTCATGCAGGACCTTATAGGCCAATGTAAGAACTGTGGCTTTTACTCTGAGTGAAAGAGGAGCCTTTACAGGTTGTAAGTAGAGGTCTGACATGATCTCCCTTTCATAAAAAAAAAAAATTCCTGCCGAAACCGGTTTGGCTCAGTGGTAGAGCGTCGGTCTGCGGACTGAAAGGTCCCGAGTTCGATTCTGGTCAAGGGCATGTACATTGGTCGCAGGCACATCCCCGGTAGGGGGTGTGCAAGAGGCAGCTGGTCGATGTTGCTCTCTCATCGATGTTTCTAGCTCTCTATCTCTCTCCCTTCATCTCTGTAAAATATCAATAAAATATTTTTTTTTAATTCCTTTTCTGCTATGGATAGAAAGGGTGTTAAGGCTATGAGTGCTTGAAGCAGGGGGGTCAGTTAGCAGACTGTTGTAGCAATTTAGAAGTCATGATGGTGACCAGGAAGAAATAGTAGCAGAAGTAGTTAGATTCTGGATATATTTAAATCATGGCAGCATGGTTTTCTAACAGACTGAAGAGAAAGAGAGAAGTCAAGCATGACTCCAAGGCTTTTAGCCTTAGCAAAGAAGTTGCCAAAAACCTGAGATAAGCAAGACTATATTTAGGTAGAGCATGTCTGGGAAGAATGGTCAGGAGTTTCGGAAATGCTGAATTGGAGATGTCTAGTAGATTTTTAAGAGACAATATAGAGTAGAGAGTTGAATATATGAGTCTAGAGTTCAGAAAAGACATGTGGGCTAGAGTTGCAAATGTTCATGCAACAATAGAAAACACTGAATATTTATCATCTCTATTATAAATGAATTTGCATGCAGTCTAAGACATTTAAACATGATCAATTTTGGAAAACATTGCATTTGTGATTCTATTTTGCCAGGAGTGTGGAAAAGGGAGGGCAAAGCCAAAGTTATTAATAACTCTCCCCTTGGAACCTGAGGACTAATACTCCCAGGTTAGAAAAGTAACAAAAGGGTCTATCTGGACAAGAATGAGTTTAACAACAGGATAAGCAAAAGGGGGAAAGGAGGAATGTAAAAATTAAAATGTGCACAGATTTTACAGGATTTCTAAAATAAATCCTTATCATGCCTTTCTCTCTTCATGCCCTGCTCTCAAAGGCTCTCAGTACCTAAAATTATCCAGATTAAAATGCTCTAGTGGTTCCAGCTATTAACTTTTAATTTAGTTGTTACTTTTTCTACCAGACTGCAAAGAGCTAGATATAGGGAAATGGCTACTGAAAATATTAGGAACCAGCCTATCAGATGTGTTTCTCTGGACAGATTCCTTATCTCATTTAGTGTGTGTGTGTGTGTGTCTAGTGAGCAATACTTAACAAATTCTAAGTGAATGGCTATTCATGGCCGCAGTATTCCTCAGCCTTCAGCCGTCAGCCTTAGCTCCTCTCCCACTCCCAAGACCTGGCCTGAAGAATTCTTGGTTTTGCTGGTTTCCTGACAATATTCTAAACTGACCTCACAAATTTTCATTTACGGTAACTTAGTAATAAGTCCTTACAGTAGTCATATGAAATAGGCATGAAAATCTTATCATCTATCTCTCTCTTGCTCTCTAAGTGAAGGGAAGGACAATCATGCAGTAACTAATAATGTCTAAGTTCAAAGTCCAGCATTCTTTTCACTATACTAGAACAGGCTATTTAATATTAATTGAGCTGGGGAGAAGGGCAGTAATGAAGTTAGAGCTTGAGAAACCATTTTCTAATTATTTATAAAGTTTCTCATCAAGCTAAGTTTTCCTTCCATTTGTCTGGTCAGTGAGAGTCTGGAAAGCAACAGCTCACACTAGGTGCATCAAGTCATTCATTCCCTCTGATACTATTAATCATTGAAAGAAAGGATTTCTCCTACTTCCTAAAATGAAATAAACAAACAAAAACAGTTTTCCTTTAATGGTAGCCTAATGAATAAATCATGCTCATTATGTAAAGTGGATTCTGGTACACACCTGAAAAAGATTATGCAGACAAGACAAAAAAATATCTATCAAGCATTTATCAAGGGGGTGGTCAGAGTAGGCCTTTTCTAAAAAAAATATTTTTGAGTAGAAGGAAGAGGGAGAAAGAGAGAGAGAAAAACATCAATGATGAGAGAGAATCACTGATCGGCTGCCTCCTGCATGCCCCCCCCCCCACACACACACACAGGGGATTGGGCCCACAACCCATGTCAGGCATCATGCTCACTCTTGTGAAAATTAAGTGAGAGGATCTCGCAAGATCATTCTTACTTACATCTTTTTTTATTGATGAGGAAACTAAAGCTCAAAAGAGTTAAGTGACTTGCCAAAGGTAAACCAGCAAATAAATAAGAATCACAACTCAAACTTAGCTCCACTCACTATACTAACAGAGGAGAATTAAGAAATTGCTTTAAAAATTTTGCTTTGGTGGCTCAGTGCAGTTAATTGACATACAGATAAAGGCTGTGGATAAACTAGGAAATGAAAACAGAGAATGCAGATGAGAGAAGGAAGGTCTTTTAAAAAGCGTGCAGAAAAAAAAAAAAAAAAGAGGAATAGAACCCCAATTCAATGTGTATTGAATCCTTTAGGAAATCTTAACACCGACAGTTGAAAGACTTCAGCTATTTTCCTTATTTAACCCTTTCAATGAAAGCTAACTTGTGCGATTGTGATCTACGACTTTCTCCTCACAGTCAACATTTACAGAGTGCCCACTGTGTGCCAAACACTAGGCTAGGCCCCGGGAATGTAAAGCTGAAAAAGGTCAAGCGCTCACCGTCTGGTCTGGAGATGCGGGAGAGCAAACTATCTATTACTAGCACACACAGGAGGAGGAGCGCTGTGGTGCAGACGGCACACCTAAGCCAGAGCGGAAGGGTCCAGGGGGGCTTCCCTAAGAGGGTGATGTCTCCGGTGAGTCACACATACAGCCCTGTCCCCCAAGAGCAAGCAGGCTCCTAGTCGTGGGGTCCGACTGAAAGACTGACATTAGGACTGTCTCTCTGCCAAAAGGACACAACTCACAGTGTCCATTTAGTGCATAGGTCAGCAAGCACAAAGATATTGATTCATGAGGAATGAACCTCTGCTACAAAGGCAAGATAATGGACATAGGGAGGGAGAACTTTTCAGCCAAGGTAATTATACATGCCAAAAGGAAAAAATCATGATGACGACAGAGGAATAAAAACAATATCCCCTGTTTATATACTGCTTTACTGTTTCCTAAATTCTTTCATGTTATACAATTTCATAGGACCCTCCAAAAGCTTCTGCGAGGTACATTAACTAGAGCAGGTTTTATGATCACTCACTTTTTTTTTTTTCTTTTCTATTTTACAGAGGAAGAAAACTGAGGCTTGGAGAGGTGAAGCGCTTGGTCCCGAAATGATGCAGCTGCTACATTGCCAGGGCTCATGTAACCCCCCGAGTTACATGTTACTCTTCCCACTACCGACTTCCTAACTCCCACAGCATCCTCACACCCACACGGGTCCCCGAAGAGCAAGGCAGGGAGTTAGCCTGGCAGAGAAAACGCTGTGTTAACTCTGAAGGGAAACGCTCGAGGAGAGGTTCAGCGGAAAGGGGGAGAGGGTGGGGGTGGGGGAGATGACAGAAAATACTGTATACCTATCAACAAAAGGTACGGAAAAGAAACAAAACGGGCAGCCCCTGGAAAACCTACTACGACCATAAGCTTTGCCCACGGGATCAAAGGACCTGAAAGGGAAAAACCCATCGGTGGGTGATGACCTTTGGTGGCACAAAAGATACACTGGATCTTACCGAGAGTGATCGAGAACGCAATGGTTATCCACCCAGGTGCACGGCGTGCTGGAGGTGGGGTGGGGGTGGGGATGGGGGTGACAAACTGAAGGGCGCGGGGGAGAGCGCAGGAAAGGTGCCTGGCGAGCGAGCAGCAGAACTGGATGTGGATGATGGGGGGCGGCCGGGGCACCCCGAAGGGTCCGGGGAGGACGGATGGGAGGATGCGGGATGGTAATATGCTCCCAAGCGGCGTAAGCAAAGATGATGGCAGTCTGGAGCGGGGGAAGAGAGGGAGTACGGGGTGATAACAGCCCAGATTTTTTTTTTTTTTTTGGGGGGGGAGAGCAAGGTGACAGCCCAGAGGTGGGCAGCGGCCGGGGCGAGCGGAGGGCCAGCTGAGAAGGAAGCGGCCGCTCCGGCCCCGGGACGCGTGGGCTGGCAGCGCCGCGGAGCTCCTACCTGTACCCGCGGTTGGAGGCCCGCGGCGGGATGCGGTAGACGCTGACGTCGGGCTTCACACACAGCACGGACTCGTACTCCACCTCCGCCGCCATCTTGGCTCTGCTCGCCGCCGCCGCGGGGGGGCGGGGCGCAGCGGCGGGGGCGGGGACTGTGCGCCGGGCGGCAACTTCCGCTTACGCCACTTCCGTTCCGGCTCAGCTAGGTTCCGGAGGCGAACCTCGGGCTGGGGAGCCCTATTGAAACCTGGAAACCGTGACGCTGCGTGGCTCCCCATCTTAGGGAACGGCAACGAATCCTTCCTCCGGCATCGCCTACGTGCCCGTGACTCACGGTTAGGGAGCCGGTTAGTGAGGGAAAGCGCCATCTTGCTTCCGGCTGGCACCTGCGGTGCTCTGGAAGGACTAGGACCTTCTTGAAATCCGGCGTGTGTTTTTCATTCAAGAGTCACTTCTTTTTTTTTTTTTTAATATATATTTTATTGATTTTTTTTTTTTTTTTTACAGAGAGGAAGGGAGAGGGATTGAGAGTTAGAAACATCAATGAGAGAGAAACATCTATCAGCTGCCTCCTGCACGCCCCTTCCTGGGGATGTGCCCGCAACCAAGGTACCTGCCTTTGACCAGAATCGAACCTGGGACCCCCCTTAGTCCTCAGGCTGACGCTCTATCCACTGAGCCAAACCGGTTTCGGCCAAGAGTCATTTCTTGATCATAGTTTCCAGGCAGAAATACGCCCTTCGATAATCCCCAACCTACAGAATATTGTACGTCCAGTCTCCTGGACGTGGCGGATTTTAACACGTCAAAGTCCAAACATTAGCATGCCCAGCCTGATTAATTACAAATAGCACTCTTTTTTCTCTCTCTCTTATTCTCCACAACAGAACCTGCTGAAGTAGTATGCCATACTTTCAGTTGTGTATTCTTGTTATCTTTTGGGAAAATTTGACCCTGTTAAGCTTTTAAGTGGGATCAGCCCAGTTCCTGACAAATTCAGAAAGCATAATGAACTATTTAATGGCTGCTATTTGTTCCCAGTTCTGTTATCATCATAAAAGCCTACCGAGTCTAAAATATGTTCTACACACTCCAAATGTAAACTTGCCACAATAGTATCACTTAATGACTGAATTAGCACACAGCAAATGGCAAAACCAAGCTAGAAGTCAAGTCTGTCTTACTAGAAAAGCAGTGATCTTCACTTAATCTGTCTCTAACTTATCTAGTGTCAACGTAAGGAACATTCAAACCTCATTATTGACCAAACATTTTAAAAATAAGTAATATAAATCCTATACAAGCTCTCTAATAGAAGAGTAAAAAACACCTTTCAACTAAGTTTTATGAGACAATCATCTTGATACCAAAACCAGACAAAGATGTTAGAAAACTACAGACCAATATTTCCTCATGAGCAAAGATTCTTAAGAAAATATCAACAAATCATATACAACAATGTGTAAAAAGAATGCACGATTGCAAATTGGGATTTACTTCCTATGAAATTAAGGTTAGTTTAATATTCAAAAACCAATAATTATAATATTCGGTATTAACAGTATAAAGAAATGTATGGCTCTAGTCGGTTTGGATCAATGGATAGAGCATCAGCCTGCAGTCTGAAGGGTCCCAGGTTCAATTCCAGTCAAGGGCACATGCCCAGGTTGCAGGCTCGATCCCCAGTAGGGGGCATGCAGGAGGCAGCCAATCAATGATTCTCTCTCATCATTGATGTTTCTATCTCTCCCTCTTCCTTCCTCTCTGAAATCAATAAAAATATTTTTAAAAGAAATGTATGTAATCATCCCAATAGAAGCATAAAAAAGAACATGAAAAAGTTCAGTATTTATGAAAGTAAAAACTCAGCAAACTAGGAGAAGAAGGGGAATTCCTCAGTCTGATACAGGACATCTATGAAAAATCTACAGCTAACATCTTGCTTAATGGCTAAAGAATGAATGTTTTTTCTGCTAAGATCAAGAACAAATTGTCCTAGAGATCCTAGGCAATATAATAGGAAAAGAAAAAAATTAAAAGTGTAGTTTGGAAATGAAGAAATAAAACTGTCTTGAAGAGAGAGAGACAGAAAGAGAGAGAGAGAGAGAGAGAGAGAGAGAGAGAGAGAGAGAGAGCCTTGACTCGTGGATGACATCATACATACATAGAAAATCCTAAAGCTAATTTGTTCTTTCCCAATCAAAAAAATTTAAAATACTGTGCCTCGGCAGGAATTTACTTCTACCTACCACTGGGGGGTAGTAGCTACACAATTCAAAACTTCTGGGATGGAGAATAGATTAATTGCCCTAGAAATAAAACTAAGCATTTGTGACTTAACTTAGTTAAGCTCTTTTTTTTTGGGGGGGGGGGGGAATGATGGAGGCCTCATCCACCTCAAATCTCAATTACCTCTAGATATAATTTAAATATAATAAATGGAAGTCCTGGGTTGTTTTGTTTTTTTTTTATAATTCTTTATTGTTGAAAGTATTATATACACTCTTCCTTTTCCCCCCATTGAACCCCTCCAGCCTGCTCCAGCTCCCCCACCCCAGGCCTTCACCAGCCCATTGACTGTGTCCATGGGTTATGCATATATGCATACAAGGTCTTTGGTTGATTACTTCTCACCCACCCACCCTTCCCCATCTTACCTCCAAGATTCCTCATTCTGTTCCATGCTTCTACAGTATGTCTCTGGATCCACTCCGTCCATCAGTTTATTTTGTTACTTAGATTCCACCTATGACTGAGCATATGACACTTGTCTTTCTCTGGCTTATTTCACTTAGCATAATACTCTCCAGGTCCCCCAAGTCATGGTTTTCTTTACTTATCTCCACATATAAGTCATATGTAGTATGTACATGAAATAATAGCAATACAAAATAGTAACATATTTCCCAGCTCTTCCTTCTTTGCCCACACACAAAAAGTTATTTATCACAGATTTTTAAATTCTGATTTACCTCTTCTCAGGATACTGTTATCCATTATAAAATGGTACTTGTTAAAGTATAATTTCACTGAATATTGTGATTGCAACAAATGCAGTGATAAAAATTGTAATGAGATTGAAGCATAGTTTACAGATCTTTCTTACTAGGAACAGGCCTCACTGCCCTTGTAGTTGACATCTCAACATGCATATTTTGCATGACAGGTTTGAACCCTGGACTTACTAAATCATTTGTCCAAGGACAGTTGATTATACAGTCAGAATTGGACTTATGATTTACAAACTAACATTCTTCACCACACCACACTAACATATGAAGCACCCAAGATACTAGTTTAAAAAAGCACATTTATATAGTTTTGTATGCACATCTATGTTTTCCATTTAATATAAAACTTAAATATAGCTTCATATCTATACAAAGATATGTGAAATGTTTATTGTGGTAATTTTGTAATTAAAAAATGGAAGCAATCTAAATATCCAACAATCTGGAATTGACCAATTTCATAAATAAATGGTACTTCTATCAATACAGTCTTATGTGCCTGTTAAAAATTGAGGTGATTTATATGTTCTGGTATGAAAAGTTCAATTGATAAGTGAAAACTGCAAGGTACAGAAGAAAAAATATTAAGTCATTGGTATAAAAATGAATATAAAATATTTAGGCATGATAGGCACAAAATAGTTTTGAAACTATAGTCTAGACTTTTTTATTGATTAATTTGAGAGAGAGAGAGGAAGGGTGAAATAGAGAGCATCAGAAAGAGAAAGAGAGTGACATCTATTTGTTGTTCCACTTATTTATGCATTAATTGGTTGCTTCTTGCATGTGCCCTAACCGGAGATCAAACCCACAATCTTGGTGTTTCAGAACAATGCCTTAACCAACTTAACAGAGGCTGTTACTTCTGGGATAAGGAAAAGGAAAGGAAACTTTTTTTATCTTATACTTTTCATTCTATTACTCTTATAATCATAGTAATAATTGCCCTGGCCAGTGTGGCTCCATTGGTTGGATTATCATACACCACAAGGTGGTGGGTTCATTTCCTATTCAGGACATATGCCTGGGTTGCAGGTTCAGTCCCCGGTCAGGGTGTGTGCGGGAAGCAACAAATGAAGTTTCTCTCTCACATTGCTGTTTCTCTCTCTCCCTGTCTTCCTCTCTCTAAAGTCAATAATAATATTATTAATAACTTGTAAGGGTAAATCATTAACTATTGCCCTGGCCAGTTTGGATCGGAGGACAGACCATCGGCTTGCAGACAGAAGGGTCCCGGGTTCAATTCCAATCAAGGACACATGCCTGGGTAGGGGGCATGCAGGAGGCAGCCAATCAATGATTCTCTCATCAGTATTTTTATCTCTCGATTTCTCCCTTCCTCTCTGAAATCAATAAAATATCTATTTTTAATATATATACATAAAAGTAAAGCTACACATTGCTTGTGGAGTCATACATATATAATAATAAAAGCATAATATGCTAATCAGACTGGACGGCCTTCTGGATGACCTTCCATATGAAGCTGCAGTGGCCACGGTGATGGCAGAGGCTGAGATCCTTGCACAAATTCATATAATAAAAGTATAGAATAAAAGTATAGAAAAATTATTATCTCTGAGAAAAAAAGGGAGATAAAAATTTGGGGGAAGGAGTATCTATCTTTAAAAATACCAGAGTTAAATATAGCAAAATATTAAGACCAAAAGTGTGGGTGCTGCTTGGCTGGTGTAGCTCACTGCTTGAGCATCAGCCTATGAACCAGGAAGTCATGGTTCAGTTCCCAGGCAGGGCTCATTTGGGTTGCAGGTTTGATCCCCAGTGTGGGACTTGCAGGAGGCAGCCAATCAATGATTCTCTCTCATCATTAAGGTCTCTATCTCTCCCTCTCCCTCCCTCTCTAAAATCGATAAAAATATATTTTAGTGTTGTATGAAAGGAGAGAAGGTTAGCACTCCCCTTGACAAGGATGGAAGAGGTTCTCGGGCCTAACAACACGCATACGGTTAAGGCATTGCCACCTACTTCGTGGCATCTAACCACTGTTTTTCATGTACACATAAGGAACTATTTGACATTGAAATTGGGACTCAAAAGAACTGTTGGCCCAGAAAGGAACTCACTACAGACTGATTCATTTGCCTCTCAGCATAACCATTAAGTCTTGTCTCAGTTTAGGTTCTTACAAGGGTATTTCTTGGATCACATGACCTCACACATCTAGAGGAAATAATGAACAACATAGACTGGTGAACAAAAACAGAACCAGAGAAAGAGAAGCAGCAATCAGACTCTCAAACCTCAGAGGGAAAGTAGGGGAGGGTGGGGATAAGGGGAAGAGATCAACCCCCCTGCCAGCGTGGTCACCCCATGGAGCCTGCTGGCTGTTACTGTTACTATGACAGTGTCCCAGACAATTTGCATATTCCTCTATTATTAGTTTAGTATAGACAAACATTGTCATATTCATTCTTGGCATTTCAGAAGCTATACAACAGAGAAGATAACTAAACAGAGTTACCATTTCAACAGCATTTTCCCCTAAAAGGCTGACAAATGTGCCCAATGTAAAGTGACTTGAAGATATTAGAAGGAGCATTTATTTCACTGAAATGAGTACGTGTGATATTGTGATTTATAATAAGAAATTGACATCCTGGTCTCTGCGCACGGTTTCTTTCTCAGGGCTCCAAAAACTTGTAAATTCCTAACTCATAAAAAGCACCAGGGGCATTTTTTGTTCTAATATGTGGTCTTTGACCCCAGTTCATGACACAGGATTTCCTGAATGACAGAAGTGCCTTTTGTTCTAGTGAGGCAACTCTGAGTGGGCTCCTGGATGGCTCCTGGATAAGAGTTGGTCAGTCAGTAGAAAGACTAAGCTATGCCGAAACCGGTTTGGCTCAGTGGTAGAGCATCGGTCTGAGGACTGAAAGGTCCCAGGTTTGATTCCAGTCAAGGGCATGTACACTGGTTGTGGGTACATCCCCTGTCGGGGGTGTGCAGGAGGCAGCTGGTGGATGTTTCTCTCTCATCGACATTTCTAGCTCTCTATCTCTCTCCCTTCCTCTCTGTAAAATATCAATAAAATATATTTTTTTAAAAAAAGAAAGACTAAGCTATGATAAGAAGCTTAACATTTTTAGAATCCCCCTCTCTATTCTCTTGAAGGCCATGGTTCAATTCTGGTCAGGGCACATGCCCGGGTTGTGGGCTCAGTCCCAAGTATTGGTGTGCAGGAGGCAGCCAATCAATGATTCTCTCTCACCATTGATGTTTGTATCTCTCCCTCTCCCTTCCTCTCTGAAATCACATAAAAATATTTTTTAAACCACACAAAGAAAAAGGGCTGAAAATGAAGTTACTAATGTATCCTATCCACCTGATGAAGCCCCCACAACAATCTCAAAAGTATAGGGTTTAGAAAGCTTCCAGGCGGTGAACCCCAGCTCCACATGGACAAAAGCTCTTGCGCTCAGGTCTCACCCTAGGTGTCTCTTCATCTGTATCCTTTATCATATCCCTTAATCTGGTAAAGGTAAGTGTTTCTCTGAGTTCTATGAGCCACTCTAGCAAATAATCAAACCCAAGAGAGATGAGATTATGGGAAACTCTGCTTTGTTGCCAACTTGGGCAGAGGTTGTGGGTAACCTGGGGACCTACTAGTTGAGATTGGCATCTTAAGTTGGAGGCAGTCTTGTGGGACTGAGCTCATGTAATGTGGTATCTGACACTGTCTCCAGGTAGGTAGTGTTAGAAATAAGTTAAATTGTGTGAAATGTAGCTGGTGTTACAGAATGTTTTTATGGGGGGGGGGGGAACCCACACATTTGATTACCAGTATAAAAAGTGATGTTAACTTGTGAAAGCAAAGGAGACACCCTGGAGGTGAAGAACTGGGTTTTTCTCTACACAAAGGCGGAAATGGGTGTTTTTTAACCCACTATGCTTTACATATTCTTTTACATGCATACTACTAGACATGACATGGGGAAGGAAAGGCAAAGGAGAAAAAATTTAAGGAGACATTTTCTAAATAATTCACAAATAGGATAGCTCACCTAAAATCTCAATCAAAATTTACTCGAAATTTTGTCTAGACCTACAAAATTTATGAAAGCCATCTACCCCTCAATAGTTCTGAATCCTGACCCCCCCCAAAGAGTTCCTATGGTTTCTCATTCGTTTAAACAAACACAAAATGAAGCTTCATGCTCTTGTTTACTTTCATTATTATGTAACTGACCTCACAAAAAGTGTGAATTAACTCAGTTTATTTCCCCTCCCTTCCTTGGCTGTCCTGGATACAACTATAGTAGACAACCAGCATATTATTAGAAGAAGGAAAGTTGGTTAAATTTTCCTTAAACCACTCCGATTTGAAATATGGCTGATTTCTTTAAGATCTGAGCATAAGTGCATTGGATATCTGTTGTTATAACTTCATTGACTATTATGTTATAACTTCATTGACTATTATTACAGTTTCAGTTTTGTTGCCTTAGTTTCTGGGTCACTTTGTTCCTCAATTTGTGTTCCTACTTGGTTTTGCTATATGTGCAAAATTAGGCAGCTATGCTATAGAGGGCAGAGTACATTTAACCTGCATCCTCGAGGGGCGCGGGTTGGGATTTGATTAGACATAGAGGTTGTGACTTAACACTAAGAAGGGAACATGCTGTAGTTTATCTGCTGCATGTCCAAGATGGGAGACTAGTTTGTTTAACATATTTAAATATCTTTCTTATTTTGAGAGAGAAAGAAAGAGAGAAACATCAATGTGAGAAACATCAATCGGTTGCTTCCTGTACACACCTCTACCAGGGATCGAACCCGCAACCTGGGTATGTGCCCTGACTACCAATTGAACCAGTGACCTTTCAGTGCATGGGATTGAGAGGGTTAACTTGGAATGCAGGCGGATGGGGCAGGGTCCAGTGGAAAACAAAGGCAGGTGGAACTTAAGCAGGGGCAGACTAATCGCAGAAACCAACCATGCAGAAATGATAAAATGTTTCTGGACTCAAAACGGGAGGCATGGGACACCAAGGGAGGGCCTGCAACAGAAAGGTGAACTGAAACAGAAACAGAGAGAGCTCAGCACAGGAACAGAGGAAGAACACGTAGAAACAGGGAAAGTTCAGGACCGTGGCTGGGCAAGAACAATTGAGGAAATCAATCAAGCGATGCCATGGAGAGATATAGAAGCAGGCTTCCAGTGAATATGTACCCCTGGACTACAAAGCGTCAAAAAGGGGGGTCAGCCCATGGAGTCTGAATGTGGGGAGTCTGAATGTGGGGAGTCTCCGTGTGGGGAGTCTGAATCTGCTTGTAATAAACTTTCCCCTGGGGAAAAAACCTTGGCCCACCTTTCTGGTTAGCAGGATGGCACTCAGCTGAGCCATGCCCGCCAGGGTAATGGAAGATTAGTTTTTTGTTTTTGTTTTGTTTTGTTTTTAAAGTTTACATTCATTCCAGAAACACTGAGCACCTTCTGTTTCTGACTCCAGGGGTTTTGGGGCTTTCTTTTTTTTTTAATACCGTATATTTTATTGATATTTTACAGAGAGGAAGGGAGAGAGATAGAGAGCTAGAAACGTCGATGAGAGAGAAACATCCGTCAGCTGCCTCTTGCACACCCCCTACTGGGGATGTGCCCGCAACCAATGTACATGCCCTTGACCGGAATCGAACCCGGGACCTTTCAGTCCGCAGACCGATGCTCTACCACTGAGCCAAACCGGTTTCAGCGGAAGATTAGTTTTGATCTAATGAGTAAATGGAAGCCACATTAGTACTTGATATAATAATCATTAACATTTATTGAAGGCAGGCACTGTTGTAAGTGCTTTGCTTGTATTAATTTGCTTACATTAGCAATCCTATAGCCAGAACCGGTTTGGCTCAGTGGATAAAGCGTCAGCCTGCGGACTGAAGTGTCCCAGCTTCCATTCTGGTCAGGGGCATGTACATTGGTTGCAGGCACATCCCCAGTAGGGGGTGTGCAGGAGGCAGCTGATTGATGTTTCTCTCTCATCGATGTTTCTAACTTTCTATCCCTCTCCCTTCCTCTCTGTAAAAAGTCAATAAGATTTTTTTTTTAATCCTATAGAGTAGGCACAGTGAATATTTGATTTAGTCACTCCCCAGCCAGAAAGATAGAAACCGTTGTAGATATTTCAAACAGGGTATTGAAGACGAGGATGAGGGTACAAAGGTATTGAAAGGACTAGAGAAATAAATGAGGAGAAAATAATACAACGTCAAGAGGCTGCTTCCATAAAATTGGAAGAAAGAAGTAGAGAAAGAAGTTCCCTAGAATGGGCAAGCGTGTACTTGTCTTTGAGACTGGGGCTCTTGCTGCTGCTTAGCAGAAATCCAGGAACTCGCAGGCCTGTGGCTGCTGCTGAAACTGATTCTGCTACAGCCCACAGTTGTCAGCAGCTGCCATGGCCACCCCTGGCATCTCTACTATAGGAGCCCACCAGAGTTTTCTGCCTCTGCAGAAACCAAAATCTAAGTGATCTCTCTCTCTCTCTTTCTCTCTCTCTCTCTCTCTCTCTCTCTCTCTCTCTCTCTCTCTCTCTCTCTCTCCTTTCTCTCTCCTCTCTCTCTCTCCCTCTCCCTCTCCTCTCTCTCTGTCTCTGTCTCTGTCTCTCTCTCTCTCTCTCTCTCTCTCTCTCTCTCTCGTTTTAATAGTTTGAATGTTTCTTCTGTTTTATAGTTTTTAATGTTTCTTCTGTTCTTTTACTTTTAAAATGGATTTACAATCTCTCTGCACAAACTAAATTCCAGAATCAAATCCAACGATTCTCTGTTCCCTTCACTTTTCCATAACCCATGACAGTCCCTCTAGCAGAGCCTTTCAGAAAGAAGGTCTAGGAAATGTAGTGCCCAGGCTGCCAGTACAAGACAGGATGGGAAGGTGGGGATGAGCTTGAGCATCAACAGACAATATTTGACACAATCCCCATTTTGCAGGTGAGCAAATAAAAACACAGAATCGGAGTAACTTCTGTACAGTCACACAGTTAGTAAGTGGCAGAGCTGGGATTCTAACTCAGGCCTACTTGCCCTTCATTCATCCTTGGTGTATCCTGTTTACTCCAGCTAAACCACTTCACTGTGTCATTCTCTCACCTTGGCCTCGCCTCCACCTTAATATGTGCTCATGCTTCCCCCCTGCCTGCCATGTCCTTTCAGCTTCTCTCAAGCCCTAATCGAATGGGAGAATTATAGGTTGTTAGATGTGAAAGCAACCTTAAAATAGTTACTCCCAGGCAGTAAAATTGGAAATGAAATCTTTCACTCTTTTACCCTTTATAATTCTGTATTTTAATTAATATTTTTATTAGCATGTATTATTCTAGTAATTAGATAATAACAATGGAAATGATAAGTGATAGGTGATAGATTGATAGATAGATAGATGATAGATAGATAGATGATAGATAGATAGATAGATAGATAGATAGATAGATAGATAGATAGAACAATAAATTCAACTCTTGGCATTTTTTCCTTGGGTCTTTCTGCCACAAAAATAAATATTCTTCAGTGATTTGACTGCAAACAAAGGAGGAGCAGATACTATTATTTGGACAATAAGTTGACTAACATAGAAAGCCCTTAACACAGGCAAGAGTGTTCAAATACTTTTGATCCAAATGAACTTTATTTCATATGCATACATGTAAAAGAATACTGTGGGTGAGGATTCCTTGCAATGTATATTTTAGGCAAGAATCATTGCTCAAGGTCCTGTTTCAATCTTCTGCACTCTCCTGATAAAACACAGGCTAATTCCCCAAACTTCTGTCTATCCTCCACTACCTAAAGCACTCTCCCCCTACCTGCTTCGGACGATGCTCCCCGTAAGCGCTCTAAACAGCTTGTCATCTTTTTTGCCTTTAGAGGTCCTATAGTTTTTTAGAAACCTTATTTCTATGTATGTCCTCTTTCAAAAATACCTTTTCAAAAGAGGACATACAGAAGGCCAAGACACATATGAAAACATGCTCAAAGTCACTAATCATCCAAGAAATGCAAATCAAAATGAATTGAGGTACCGTCTCACACCTGTCAGATGGCTGTCATCAACAAATGCAAGTGCTGGCGAGGATGCAGAGAAAAAGGAACCCTGGTCCTTGCTGGTGGGAGTGCAGACTGGTGCAGCCACTGTGGAGAACAGTATGGAGTTTTCTCAAAAAATTAAAAATGGAACTCCCATTTGACCCAGTAATCCCACTTCTAGGAATATATCCCAAGAAACTAGAAACACCAATCAGAAAGGATATATGCACTCCTGTGTTCATAGCAGCACAAGTCACCATAACTAAGATTTGGAAACAACCTAAGTGTCCATCAGCAGATGAGTGGACTAGAAAACTGTGGTGCATCTACACAATGAAATACTGCTGTAAAAAGGATGTAACTCTTACCATTTGCAACAGCATGGACTGACCTGAAGAGCATTATGCTAAGCAAAATAAGTCAGTCAGAAAAAGATAAGTATCACATGATCTCACTCATTTGTGGAATATAATGAGCAATATAAACTGATTAACAAAAACAGATCCAGAGATAGAGAAAGATCTATCAGATAATCAAACCTCAGAGGAAAGGCAAGGGAGGGTGGGGAGAAGGGGGGAGAGATCAACCAAAGGTTTCATATAATCATAAACAATGGACACAGATTCTAGGGAGGGGGGATGAGGAAAATGGGCAGGGGGATAAGGACCCATATGTAATACCTTAATCAATAAATGAAAATCGCAAGACACAGTAAGAGGGGATAGAAAAAAATCAATGGAAAAAATCCTCAGGTAAGGATTAACAATAAATAAATAAATAGAGAAAAACAACAACCTTATTTCTACCTTATCTTATTTCTACCTTAAGACTTTCCCAGATTGTCCCAGGCAAAATATACTGTTACCTACTTAAATATACTTATGCTCTACTATTTTATGTCTATGTTTATATTATTATAGCCTGAGTTGTATTACAATTTTTGTGTGTGCGTGGGTGCGTATTTCTACTAGATTGTGAATCTCAAGAAATAAGATCATAGTTTAATTTATCTGATTTTGGCATGGCACATTTCTTTACACATGTTAAGCACTTAAGAGATGTTATTTGAGATTCATTACATGGGGTTGTGCAGGTCATTCCTCCCAACCATTCCCAACCCCCACCCCCACATACCACAGAGTTTGGGGAATTAGCCTGTGTTTTATCAGGAGAGTGCAGAAGATTGAAGCAGGACCTTGAGCAATGATTCCTGCCTATTAATCAACTTATTGGCATCTATTCCTCGAAGTGTGATTACTGGGTCAAAAGAAAACAAAAGCAAACATTTAGGAAGTGAGTAGTAGCTTATGAACGGAGTATTCTCTTCCTAACAACGCTCTGTCCTGCAGAACACTTCTAAGAAGTGTCCTCTCCCACTTCTGTTTATTACTTTTCTTATCTGATAACATTTAGAAATGACTCATTTTGAAACACTTCCTGTACAGTCAAATAGTCGTCAAAAATGTGTTGTTTATCAACCTAAAGGAAAAGAGAGGAGAAAGAGGAAGAGCTGAGCAAATTTCCTAAATATACTTCATGACTCTATGTGGGTGTGAGGAGCGGACAGACAGGACGTGGAGGGCTCCAGATCGGTGCTAAAGCCTTCAGCTACTGTCTCAGGTTTCTGGTAAGAAGCCCTAGACCCCCTTGATGACTTGAGCCTAGTTTGTTTTGCTAATTATACATGATGATTGGAGGGTCATTATCTTCTATTTCCCCTTACTCCTTCCCAGCTTATATATCTTTTATGTTCTCCTCATGTGCATCTTTCTTCTTCTAAATATTCCACATCCTATTTGTCTTCACTTTTAATATATTCATTCTGAACTAATAGTGAATTTTTATGTCATCCCCCCCTCTCTTAAATCAGCTATGATTCGCCTTCTGACTTTTGATTTCCATCTTCTCCAAAAGTTTTGTTTTGCAAATCATTGAATATATGCATATATATTCTTATTCTATTTTTCTTGTATTTTTATTTATCTTTTTTTCTTATTCCTTCTTGTTACTGACTCTTTTCCTATTATTAGTATTTGATTCTGGAATCTACTTTTCCTATCATAGTTGAATTTTAGTTTCAAATTTTACTTATCTTTTTAGTTACTGTCAACTCAGTATTTAAAGTAAAATAAAGAAATTCTCTCTCTTTTTTTTATTCAAAATTCTTTATTGTTGAAAGTATTACATATGTCTCCTTCCCCCCCCCCCCATTGAGTTCTCCCCAGCCACTCCCACCTCCCAGCACATACCCTCCCCCCCTCCCCTACTGCCTGTGTCCATTGGTTATGCTTATAGGCATGCATGCAAGTCCTTTGGTTGTTCTCTTACCCCTCCCCCACCCTTCCCTGCCTTCCCTCTGAGGTTTGACGGTCTGTTCATTGTTTCTATGTCTCTGAATCTATTTTTGTTCATCAATTTTACTCTCTATTTATCTTACATGAAGAGGTATTTTATAGTCAAAACACTCGAAGAAACATAAAAAGTGATCTTATTCTGAAAGACTTTAAAACTATTTTTTTAGCCGAAACCGGTTTGGCTCAGTGGTAGAGCGTCAGTCTGCGGACTGAAAGGTCCCGGGTTCGATTCCGGTCAAGGACATGTACCTTGGTTGCGGGCACATCCCCAGTAGGGAGTGTGCAAGAGGCAGCTGGTCGATGTTTCTTTCTCATCGACGTTTCTAGCTCTCAATCTTTCTCCCTTCCTCTCTGTAAAAAATCAATAAAATATATTTTTTTAAAAATAAAAATCTTTTTAAAAAAAAAACTATTTTTTTAAATATGTTTTTTTGATTCTTCACTGAGAGGAAGGGAGAGGGATATAGAGTCAGAAACATCAATGAGAGAGAAACATTAATCAGCTGCCTTCTGCACACTCCCCACTGGGGATGTGCCCGCAACCAAGGTTCATGCCCTTGACCAGAATCGAACCTGGGACCCTTCAGTCCGCAGGCTGACACTCCATCCACTGAGCCAAACCGGCCAGGGCTAAAACTCTTATATATATAATATGTGATATTTTAAAAAGCTCAGACTGGATGACTCAGTTGCTTTATATTGGAATTTTGCTTTTGTCAGTCTTTAATACTTCAGTCTGTGCAGTTCTCAGTACCTTTCCCTTTGTTAACAATACCAAAGGCATCTCAGTTATATGATTTTTTTGTCCTAAGAACTTACATGCAGCCCTAGCTGGTTTGGCTCAGTGGATAGAGCATTAGCCTGCAGACTGAAAGGTCCTGGGTTCACTCCGGGCAAGGGCACATGCCCAGGTTGTGGGCTAAATCCCCAGTTCCCGGGGGGAAGGGAGGGAAGGAGGGTGCAGGAGGCAGCCAATCAACGATTCTCTGTCATCATTGATATTTCTATCTCTCTTTCTCCTTCTCTCTCTCTCTCTCTCTCCCTTCTTCTCTCAAATCAATAAAAATATATTTTTTTAAATTACATAATAAAAAAAGAACTTACATGCATATATGTATAGTCCATGGATACAGACAATAGTGTGGTGAATACCTGGTTGGGGGCAGGAGGGAGGGGATCAATGGGGGGGATAAAGGGGGACATCTGTAATATTTTCAACAAATAAAGATAAAATAAAAGTATGTACTAAATGAAAGATGAACATGGTGGAAGGTGCATGTGGGTAGGCTAAATAGCCATCTCAGATGGTGATTAAAGAAAACTGAATTTAGATGACTGGGTCAGAAAACTATGGTCCCTCTACACAATGGAATACTATGCTGCCATGAAAAAGAAGGAATTCTTACCATTTGCAGCAACCTGGATGGAATTGGAGAACATTATGCTAAGTGAAATAAGCCCCAGTCATGAAAGAAAAGTACCACATGACCAAACTCATTTGTGGATAATAGAAAGCATTATAAACTGATGAACAAAAAGATAAATGCAGAGGCAGTTAAAGCATCAAACAGACTGTCAAATTATAGCAGGAAGGTTAGGGAGAGGTGGGGGAGATAAGAGATCAACCCAAGGGCTTATATGCATGCATATAAGAATAACCAACGGATGCAAAACATTGGGGAGTGAGGGCATGTCTGGGAGGAGGCGATGGTAAGATATGTATACGTATAATACCTTAATTTTTAAAATCCTCAAAAAATTGAATTTATTTAAGGGAAGGGGATGGGGATGGGGATAGAATACCCAAAGGGGGCTAGGATATCCAGCCACAGAGACATTGGGTGGGTGATGGCAGCACCCAGGAGCTGAGGTTTCATCCTTATACATAGTCACTGGTGGGAAACTTGTCATCGGTGGGTCTGGGGACTGAGCTGGTGGCTTGGAATGCAGGTGTGAGATCAGGCGCCTTCAGGACAGCTGCCATTTTTTGTACAGTCTGACTCCTGGTGTCCAGCAAGTTTTTCCTGGTTCTCCTGTGGCGTGAAGCTTACAAATGGCTGTTAAGGATTGTATTGTCCTACATGCCTAACATTTCCTTCCGTTTTCTGTTTGTTAATAATTATTCTTAACTGGGACAAAGGTTTCTATCTTCAGTCAGTCATCCCCAGGAACAAGGCCCCCAAGAAACAAAACCCCCTGATGCTGTTGGTGGAGGTGGGGGAAGATATAAGAATAAAGTTACCTCACATATCAGAAACCAACCACCTGGCAGCTTAGAATGTCCATTACTGTAAGGAAGGGTGAAATCATCAGAACAGTTCATATAGTAGTTATTAGATACTGAAAAACAATAACTAGAGCGCCTAGTAAAAGTCCGACATTCGCCCCGGGGAGCTACTCCAGCAGCCCAAGAGCAAACATTCCTACGTCCTTTCCCAGGACAGTGGGCCCCAAAGCATAACGGTCCCTGTATGTGACCTTCCTCCCAAAATGAGTAGAATGAGTATAATTCTGTCTATTAGCAATAGGTGTCCCCAGTCCTACCAGGCAAGATGGGAAGGACCATTCTGTTAGGTTTGAAAGGAAACAGGAAACAGAACAAAACGGAGTTTTAAAGTAGAGTTTATTCCCCGGTAATGGGTGGAAGCCATCACCGAGGTAAAGAGATCGAAATTGGGGGGAAAGGGGACAGGAAATCGGACCCAGTCCGGGCTGATGGCGGTCCACATCCAAAAGCGGCACGTGTCTCGCTTGGGGTCCTTCTTAAAGGACGGAAAGGGAGGGGGTTGGGCCCAGGGTGGAACAGGAAGGGATGGGCCCCAAGGGCACTCTGGCCCATGCTGATGGTGGTTCACTGTCTTGGAGATGTCCCTGTGGCAGGTGCCAGTCATGTTGTTAGCTCCACCCACCAGTTTGGGGGGGGGGGGACCTTACACTGGTCATGTGTTAAACTCCGCCCACCAGTTTGGGAGGGGGAGAACCTTTCACATTCTACAAAGGCCCCTCCTTGAGGTGTTCTCTGGGTTCATTCTTCCCCTTCTGGCGCCCTCTTCACCTTGGTGTGATGGATTCTGGGCTTGACCCCTGCCAGCTTCAGAGTAGTTGGAGTCGTGAGAAGCATGCCCCAAGGCACTGTTCATGTTGATAAGTCCATGTTTTGAGTAGAGCTCTGTCTACTGCGAAGAAGGGTTTGGGGGAGTGGGGGAAGGATCCCTAGCGCATGCCAAATCATTCATTACAGTCAGTGTTTGATGAAGATGCTGGGAGGAGTTTATCTGTGATACCCATGGCTGAGGAAGCCTGAGGAGTGGTTTGGGTCCTGAGGCAGTCCCGGAGTCACCTATCTAGTCCTGCTGCTTTTCTGGGCCTGCAGCTGAAATACAACTGAGGCCTAGATGTTATCTTCAGGCAAGAAAATGTCAGGAGGTCTAAACTGCCTGGCTGGTGATAAGAAAGGGGAGGATTGGTTACCTTGGGAGCGAGGTTCTTGTTTTCCCAGTTTTGCCCTTTGCTAGACATCCAGAGCTTTCTGCGCAGGCGAGTTTCTGCATCTGGCCCATCGTCCTTGCTCTGAGGGTCTAACATTCTGGGAGTCTAACATTTCCCCCCATAAAGAATTTTGGTCCTGAATTCTTTCAGAGAAGAAGGGGGCATCGGGTCTCTTCTATAGATGCTTTCTGCTGAAAGGGGGAGATATTTTCCTTTAGAGCCCAAAATCCTTGATCTCTGTCGGGGGGAAGATGAGGCCTGGGCATAAAAGGAGGTTGTGATGTAAGGATGGTATCTCCTGAGTACAAGTAGGGCTTGTAATCTGGTGGAGACAAACTGTTTTATAAATTTTAGTATTATTGGGGCAAGCTAGGACAATAAGAATTATGACAAATGGTCTGGTGCAGTGGTCAGCAAACTCATTAGTCAACAGAGCCAAATATCAACAGTATAACAATTGAAATTTCTTTTCTTTTTTTAATATATTTTATTTTTTACAGAAAGAAAGGGAGAGGGATAGAGAGCTAGAAACATTGATAAGAGAGAGATGTAGACCAGCTGCCTCCTGCACACCTCCCACCGGGGATGTGTCTACAGCCAATGTACATGTTCTTGACCAGAATGGAACCTGGGACCCTTCAGTCCACAGACCAATGCTCTATCCACTAAGCCAAGCCGGTTTCGGTGAAATTTCTTTTGAGAGCCAAATTTTTTAAACTTAAACTTCTTCTAACGCCACTTCTCCAAAATAGACTCACCCAGTCTGTATTGTTTTGCGGAAGAGCCACACTCAAGGGGCCAAACAGCCGCATGTGGCTCTTGAGCTGAAATTTGCTGACCACGGGTCTGGTGAAAAGAAAGAGAGATTAGTTTGGAGGATTGTAGTCAAATATTTATGAAAACTAGAAAAAAAATTGGAATCTAGTTTAGCTGAACTCATGGGTGGAAAATAAAACTTTGAAGATGATGAACTGAACTTGAGTCTAGCATTTACAACTGTGTAGATGGAATCTATTGAAACACATGCTCCCCCCTAAAATCACCCTTATTTTTATTAAATAGCCAAACTGAGACCAATTTACTTAATGTATTTAGTTTAGTTTCAATATGGCCTGATTGTCTGCATGAGCACAACAAGAATAGCAATTGATTATATATAGGCTTTCAAAAACCTGCTTTGCTAGAATCTCAAGATTGAGTAGGGTAAAGAAGATAAGCCACCTACTTGTCACCAAGTTTGCCTGCAATACTTGTAGAATGGGGTGAATTCCTCAAGTTTTTGAAGTTCCTTCCTTGCCATCTCTCAGGAAATCAACCCTTGTTCCTTACTGGGAAAGACTGCCATGAACACGGGATCGAACAGGGTGCCAGGCCATTTCTCATAAGTGGCTTTTGATTGGCTTCAGTCAGTTTTGAGAATGCTTTCTGGTGATGCCCAGAGTCTAAGCATCTCTCTCTCAGACATGGCATTCCAGTCAAAGCCTTGGTTAATGAAACCATAATTAGAAACTGGGCTTACTGAATTCATCCAAAGAAACTTATTGTCATGACTTACTCATTAAGAATTACCAAATTCTTGGAGGGATAAGATAGGGAGAAAAATATAAAAGCTTCCATATTGCTTATGAAGGTATAATTGTTCTAGGGCAGTGTTTCCCAAACTTTTGACATATGTGCACCCCTTCTATAATTTTCATAACTCTGAGTACCCCTCGTCAAAAAAAATGAATGTATTTTAATAACAATCAAAATATATTTATTTTTTTTTTGGCACACACACAAAATAATAATAAACGAAAAATAAAATTATTCATAATAAAATATAAATAAAAGTTATATTATAAATAACATTTATTTGCACACCAGACCATCTCACACCTCACAAGACTGTCTTGACTTGACTCATGAGAACGTAGAATTAGGCGCAGCTAAGCACGGTGCAGTGCATATCCCCACCAAACTCCAGTGCAACTCGTACCCCCACCAAACTCTCCCCTTACCTCTGGGGGTATGCATACCACACTTTGGGAAACACTGTTCTAGGGAATGAAAACAATATTTTTTATATATTTTAAAGTAATGACCTGGCCTGCTTAGAAACCTATAATTTAGAGTAAGTCAGAGTCCATGTTATGAATTTTTCCAAAGACTTAACTAATGTATTTATAAATGCATCAGAGAAAAATAATGATGGTTTGTAAATGACAAACTTGAGTGACATGGTTATAGACTTGACCATAAAACCATTGACAAAGAATGTTGCTTTTCTGTAAGATGTCACATAAGACAACTTTTGGTAAATAATAATTATTATGAAATGACATAAGAGAACAATATAAAGTTTAGGTGCAAGGTTTTAAAAGTATTGAGCACTGGAGACAATTCATAAATGCCCCAATGTGTGGATTACAAACATCTGAAGTACTACTGCCAGATGCTTCCCACGGGGAAACATTACTCTAGGTTTGTCCCATGTCACTGACAAGAAACCTGTTACTCCTTAAAATCTTCTTTTTGAACTTGTCTCTGAATCTTTGCAAGTTCCTTCCTAGAGCAGACTGAAATTTCTAGAATGTTCACATTAACAAAAATATATATATGTATCGTTATTTGGCAAAGCTTCCCATGTAATTTTTCAAGCATATTACGTGGGCCTAATTGGTTTAAAAACTTAGGAGAGAGAATAAATCCTTGAGGTATTCCAGGGCCCATGGAATAGCTCAAACTTGTTTCTCTGTTGAAAAAGTCTTTTGAAATTAAAACTTTGGGAAGGTTGGCATATATACTTAACCAACATATTATATTGTAAATCTAGGCAGAACAAAATGTTAACAAAAGAAACATCAAATCTTAAAAAAATGTTTGTGAGTTTATTTGAGTCAAACTGCAATTGCTGAGAAGTAGAATCTCAACACATTGAGATAATGCTCCAGAGAATAGTGGTTCTTCACCTATTTTTATAAATTGCCATCAAAGAGGGAGACGTAAGTGGGCTACATGAAATCCATTGTATAGATTAGTGAGGTGGGAGAAAGCAAAGGGGCAGGGGAGCCTCTGGAATTAGAATAAAAGTTAAATAGACATGTGCTTCTTTTACATAGGTGAGCATAATTAATGGTCAACAATTAATATGATAACAGAAGTAATAATGAGGGAATCTGTGATCTGTGCCCTGGCACCATTGGTTGTGCCCTGCAGGGTCCAGAAAAAGGGAAGCTACAAATTACCCTGACATATCACAGGCGTGTTATCTTAGATGCAAAAAGATAATAGGCTCAGTAAAGATTGAAGTTGATCATTGTCAGGGAAGTTACTGGCCTAGGACTTGAATAACATTATAAACTGCTTTTTAATGAAAAGGTTTTAACTTCAGCCAAAACCGGTTTGGCTCAGTGGATAGACGATAGAGCATCAGCCTGCAGACTGAAAGGTCCCAGATTCAATTCCGGTCAAGGGCATGTACCTTGGTTGTAGGCATATCCCCCGTAGGGGGTGTGCAAGAGGCAACTGATCGATGTTTCTCTCTCATCGATATTTCTAACTCTCTATCCCTCTCTCTTCCTCTCTGTAAAAAAATCAATAAAATATATTTTTTTAAAAGAAAGAAAGAAAGAAAGAAGAAAGAAAGAAAGAAAGAAAGAAAGAAAGAAAGAAAGAAAGAAAGAAAGAAAGAAAGAAAAGGTTTTAACTTCAGAGCATCCTTTGTGGTTACTTTAGGTCTATGCATTTGCAGGCCTTCCTTGAGCTAGTCAGGTTAGCATGTGGCCCCTTTTGTCCACAAAAGGTATAGCTGTATGGTAACAATTTTATGAAAGGCTGCTAATTGAACTTAAAGTGACTTTGATGTTAAATATTTTGTCTAGACCACAGGATTCTATTGAAGTTATGTATTTAATTTTTTTTAATTATTTTTTATTAAGGTATTATCTGTGTACATAGATTATCATTGCCCCCCCCCATAGATGCCCTCCCTCCCCAGAGTTTTGTATCCATTGGTTATTCTTATATGCAAGCATACCAGTCCTTCGGTTGATCTCTTATCTCCCCCAGATCTCCCTACCCCCCCCCCCGCTGTCATTTGACAGTCTGCCTGTTGTTTTACTGTCACTATATCTATCTTTCTGTTCATTCGTTTATAATGTTCTTTAAAATCCATAAATGAGTGAGGTCATGTAGTGTTTCTCTTTCATTGACTGGCTTATTTCACTCAGCATGATGCTTTCCAATTCCATCCAGGTTACTGCAAATGATGAGAATTCCTTCCTTTTTATGGCAGCTGTATTTAATTTTTGTAGGCCAGTAGGCATTATGCCCTAGTAGTGCCATCCAAACATTACACATAACATACAGACAAATACATGAAGACCATAAACAACCAGCATTTCTTAGATGGACATTTATGAACACACTTGAAACACACTCACTTCAAAAAGCACTAGACATTGCATCAACAGCTCCAAATTTACTTTATAGAGTTTCTGTAACAAAAGCTAAAATCAGGTGAACTTAGAATATCTAGATGTTTATCATTTAACTCAGCAATGCTCCAAAGCTTTTAAGTTACCAAAGGCTTTGGGAAATCGTGTATAGGCATATGAGGCTGGAGAAAAGGTGGAGGGGAGGGACAGGCCTCCAGCAGCTTGGGTTTAAAACTGCCAGGTTTCACCGAAACCGGTTTGGCTCAGTGGTAGAGCGTCGGTGTGTGGACTGAAAGGTCCCAGGTTCGATTCCAATCAAGGGCATGTACATTGGTTGCCGGCACATTCCCGGTGGGGGGGGGTGTGCAGGAGGCAGCTGGTCGATGATTCTCTCTCATCGATGTATCTCTCTATCCCTCTCCCTTCCTCTCTGTAAAAAAAAAAGAAAAATCAATAAAATATATATTTTTTAGCTGAAACTGGTTTGGCTCAGTGGATAAAGCGTAAGTCTGCGGACTGAGGGGTCCCGGGTTCGATTCCGGTCAAGGGCATGTACATCGGTTGCGGGCACATCCCCGTTGCGGGGTGTGCAGGAGGCAGCTGGTCGATGTATCTCTCTCATCGATGTTTCTGGCTCTCTGTCCCTCTCCCATCCTCTCTGTGAAAAATCAATAATTTTTTTTAAAGAATAATAATAAAATATTTTTTTAAAAAATAAAATAAATAAAACTGCCAGGTTTTTTCCTTAGAGATAATATGCTAAATTGTGTGATGATAGTAGCCCAACCATTATGTGTGTGCAGTTTTGTAGTAAAGAACGTTGCTCTTTGGGAAGGGAGGTGGTGAGAAGGCAAAATCAGGGGTTCCGTGTGGTTTTAGGGGGTTGGGTGTGCAGGCATAAACAATAGGACAGGAGAAGCAGAGGTCAGCGTGGTGGTGGAGCTCAAAGAAGGCCTGGACATAGGGAATCTCTGACCATTTGCCTAGGCAGTGGCAGTCTAAATCCAATTGGAGAATGGTGGATAATTGAGAGTGCCATCCTGGGGCCTGATCTCCTGATGAGCAGTCATGTGCCCTAGCTGGTTTGGCTCAGTAGATAGAGCAGCAGCCTGTGGACTGAAGGGTCCCAAATTCAGTTCCGGTCAAGGGCACATGCCTGGATTGTGGGCTCCATCACCACTGGGGAGCATACAGGAGGCAGTCCGTCAATGATTCTCTCCCATCATTGATGTTTCAGTCTCTCTCTCCCCCTCTCCCTTCTGCCCTGAAATCAATAAAAATATATTTTTTAAAAATAAATTAGACAATGTGTGGCCATGCTGTATTGCAATAAAAAAAAAAAGAAGCATTTGTGTCTAACTCTTGTCTTGTAAACGGAGGGCCTTATGAGTCTGTAAAAGGCAGGCCAGAGGCGAGTCCTTAGGAAGGGTTGAGATTGAATTGCCCATGGTGTCACTGCCGTACGAGCGTTTGCAGGGAGAAACCAATGCCAGCGCCCCAGCCTGGTTACTGCTCCTTTCTTGTGCTGAAGCTTATTCCAGGAGGCATCCCTCCATGACTAGAAAAGACTAAGTTCAGGTCTCAGTGACCCCTTCCCCGCCGTGGCTAGGGATAAAGAGGGGTGCCCCCCCCCCCATGCCGAAACTCACATGCCAAATCTCACAGTCCCCTAAATAAAATCCTACCGGGTGTTTTGGACCAGGGTTTGGGCGATGTGTGGTTTTCATAGTGTGCCTCCATTGCTTAAGCATGTGCTTGCAACCAGCGACTTGCCTAGGGCAGTGTTTCCCAAAGTGTGGTCCGCGTACCCCCAGGGGTACGGGAACAGCTTGGTGGGGGTACGCGTTGCACCGGAGTTTGGTGGGGATATGCACTGCACCGTGCTTAGCTGTGCTTAATTCTATGTTCTCATGAGTCAAGTCAAGACAGTCTTGTGAGGCATGAGATGGTCCGTGTGCAAATAAATGTTATTTATAATATAACTTTTATTTATATTTTATTATGAATAATTTTATTTTTCGTTTATTATTATTTTGTGTATGTAACGAAAAAGAAAAAATAAATATATTTTGATTGTTATTAAAATACATCCTTTTTTTTGCCGAAACCGGTTTGGCTCAGTGGTAGAGCGTCGGTCTGCGGACTGAAAGGTCCCGGGTTCGATTCTGGTCAAGGGCATGTACCTTGGTTGCGGGCACATCCCCAGTAGGGGGTGTGCAAGAGGCAGCTGGTCGATGTTTCTCTCTCATCGACGTTTCTAGCTCTCTATCTCTCTCCCTTCCTCTCTGTAAAATATCAATAAAATATATTTTTTTTAAAAAAATAAAATAAAATACATCCTTTTTTTGACGAGGGGTACTCAGCGTTATGAAAATTATAGAAGGGGTACACATATGTCAAAAGTTTGGGAAACACTGGCCTAGAGCAATCTTGCCGGTTCCCAGCCCAGTTCATCCTGTCATGGGAATCTTCTAGCAGCAACCACACTAGAGGTCTTTATTTTTTTTTTATTTTTTTTAATTTCTTTATTGATTAAGGTATCACATATTTGTCCTCAACACCCCCATTCTAATCCCCCACCCCACCCCCCACTCATGCTCCCACCCCCCTGTTGTCCTTGACCACTGGCTAGGCTCATATGTGTGCACACAAGTCCTTTGGTTGATCTCTCCCTTTTATCCCCACCCTCCTTCTGAGGTCCAACAGTCTGACCAATGGCTCCTTATCTCTGTGTCTGTTCTTCCTCAGTCTATGTTGTTCACCATTCCCCCTAGATGAGTGAGATCATGTCCTGCTGGAAATATACTGATAAGAATCAAAAATGAGCCAAAACCGGTTTGGCTCAGTGGTAGAGCGTCGGTCTGCGGACTGAAAGGTCCCAGGTTCGATTCCGGTCAAGGGCATGTACCTTGGCTGCAGGCACATTCCTGGTGGAGGGTGTGCAAGAGGCAGCTGGTTGATGTTTCTCTCTCATTGACATTTCTGGCTCTCTATCTCTCTCCCTTCCCCTCTGTAAAATATCAATTAAAAGTATTTTTTTTAAAGAATAAAAAATGAAAAAAAAAAGAATAAAAAATGAGACAAGCAATAGTTGTTATGCTGAAAGGCATATGAATCAGTTGGTAGTGAGTTTCTT